>NC_069435.1:38900071-38930186 GCF_026875155.1 Cherax quadricarinatus | reverse complement strand
TCACAGAGAGGGCCAAGACTTGGTTTTTCTCTTTTTGAAGATTGGTATCTACGACATGACAACAATGGCAGCCAGGACACTCGGTGCTTACTGCTGGAAACATTTTTAGTGGATAGAACTGGTTGATTTATTCTCTGGGAGCCAAGTTGAGTATGTCAGTGGACCAAAATAGTTAATGTACAACTGTTTAGGGGACTACACAGCTGTAAAAGAGAGAGAGAGAGAGAGAGGGAGAGAGAGAGAGAGGGAGAGAGAGAGAGAGGGAGAGAGAGAGAGAGGGAGAGAGAGAGGGAGAGAGAGAGGGAGAGAGAGAGGGAGAGGGAGAGAGAGAGAGAGAGAGAGAGAGGAGAGAGAGAGAGAGAGAGAGAAGGAGAGAGAGTAGCAACACACATCCAGTTGACCTATCAGTTCACTGGTTAAGTTCATGTTTTTCCTGGCGTCTCTGTGAAGCTGTCCGGGCCGGGTGAAGGCCGCTTACCACCACCACACAATTCCAAAATTGACTTTCACTTGCATCGTTTCCAAATAGTATTTGATAGTTTTGAGGATTTGACGTGTTTCTATTTTTATGTACTTCTCTCTCTCTCTCTCTCTCTCTCTCTCTCTCTCTCTCTCTCTCTCTCTCTCTCTCTCTCTCTCTCTCTCTCTCTCCTCTCTCTCTCTCTCTCTTTCTCTCTCTTTCTCTTTCTCTTTTCTCTTTCACCTTTCTCCCCTACCCTTTATGTTCCCCTTCCACTCCTTTTTATAAATATACCCTACCTTGGTGGTAGACGCCGACCGTCTACCACCAAGGTAGGATAACCCAAAAAGAAGAAACACTTTTACCATCATTCACTCCGTCACTGTCTTGCCAGATGCACACCAATATTACATTTCAAAACTACAACATATCAACACCCTTCCTTCAGAGTGAAGGCAATGTACTGCCCATCTCCAATACTCAAGTCTGGCTAACGGGTTTCCCTGAATCCCTTCCTTAAGGTTACATTTCTCACACTCCAACAGCATGTTAAGTCATAAAAACCACATTCTTCCATACATTCCTAACACGCTCACACACCCTTGCTGGATGTCCAAGCCCCTCGCATATAAAACCTCCTTCGCCCCCTCCCTCCTAGGACTGCCCCTAGTCCGACAGTCCTCCGGTGCAGATTTGTACGCTCTCCAAGTCATCCTATTTTGTTCTGTCCTCACTAATCATCTCAACAACCCTTCTTCAGCCTTCTGAGTAACACTTTTAGTAATCTCGCACCTTCTTCTAATCTCCAAGCTACGAATTCTCTACATAATATTCACACAGCACATTGCTCTCAGACACGACATCTCCACTGCCTCCAGCTCCTCCTTGCTGCAACATTCACAACCCATGCTTCACAAGTATATAAGAGTGTAGATATCATTATACTCTCATTCATTCTCCCTTTTGCCTCCATGGATAAAGTTCTTTGTCTTAACAAAGGCCTCAATGCGCCACTCACCTTTTTTCCTCATCATTTTCCTCTCTCTCTCACACACACATATTCAACGCAACGAGCTACCATTGTCAGTTCGATTCTTGCTGGCTTCAGTCATTCTGTGTGCATACTTCCGCTTGTTTCTACGAGGTGCAGTCATAATATAGTATCGCTCGTGAAGCCAGAACATACAGGAGGGGTACGAAATAGATGGAGACCATACCTCAGGACCACAAGTGTGCCCGGGGCTACGAAGAAACATGGGTTGCAAGCTCGCAACCTGAATGGTTTAGGGGAGTTAACCCTAAAATAGAAAAACATGTTTTTTTCCTAGTCCCGGGCACACCAGTGGTCCTCAGGCATGGTCTCCAGATATTTCATTCCCCTCCAGTATGTTCTGGCTTTACGAGCGATACTATATTATGATTGCACCTCGTAGGAACAAGCGGAAGTATACACACAGAATGACTGAAGCCAGCAAAAATCGAACTGACAATGGTCGCTCGTTGCGACTGTATTGCAGTTAGGGAAATCACAGTCAGACTGACCAGCGAGCTAAACATCTGGTTCCTAGATGATGGCACACTAGCAGGTACAAAGGAGTCCCTCCTACATGACCTTACACAGGTAATGACACGGGGACAGGAAATGGGTCTCATCCTGAATCCATCCAAATGTGAAATCATCTCAGTCAGTCAACAAGTGATAAATGCAGTGAGATCAAAACTACCAGGAGCAGCAGTCATTGCCCCCACAAATAGTGTCTTGCTAGGAGCACCTCTGGGAAGCAATGCCATTGACACAATTCTCGGGAAAGAAATTGGAAGAGTTAAGGAGAATGGAACAACGAATAGGCAATCTGGACACCCACGATGCCTTGTACCTTCTCACAAAGTGCTTGAGTCTGCCCAGGTTGACATATTTCCAAAGATGTGCACCTTCATATGAAAAACCCATACTGCTCGAATATGACAGTATTCTGAGGCAGATTTTTACAAAAGTACTTAACCTTACTCTAGAAGACGGGCAGTGGAACCAAGCTACACTTCCAGTCGGGACTAGGAGGCATTGGTGTCCGCAAGTCATCACAGATTGCGTTACCTGCTTTTCTGTCCTCGTGTATTGCATCCAGAGAGCTTGTAGCAGCGATTCTCCCTGAACATCTTAGGGACAAGATTGGAGCCCAGGACCAAAAATTCATTGACGGAGCAATGATCTGGGATAATCTAACGGGTCAGAAAAACCCGACCTGCTCCCCCCCAAAAACTACAAACAATCGCACTGGGATGGGCCAATAGTGGAAAATATAGCCTCAACGATGCTTCAAGAGTGTGTCAGGGAAGGATAGAGCCCGCCTGCTGGCAGTGAGAGCCCCTCATGCTGGGGACTTTCTGTTGGCTGTTCCCAACTCCAGCTTGGCACACGCCTCCCACCCACAGACCATCCGCATCGGTGTTGCCCTTCGACTTGCCGCCCCTATTCTCGCCGAACACAGGTGTATTTGTGGCAGTGAAGCGGGAGACCGATTCGGTACCATGGTCTTGTGTGCCGTAAATCCGAGGGAAAGATTGCAAGACATGAGGAGGTTAATAAAAATTATCAAGAGGAGCCTCACAACAGCTGGATTTCCCAGCAGTAAGGGAGCCACCCCCAAATATGCCAGATCTGATGGCAGCCAGAAGCATCCAGATGGTATCACCCTTCAAGCCTGGACAGATGGAAGCAGGTGGTGTGGGACTATACATGTGCATCTACCTTGGCTGATACCTATCTCCCAAAACAGCAGGGAGGAAGGAGGGGCAGCTGCCAGCTTTAGGGAGTCCAAAAGTCTAGAAAATATGGAGAACTTGCCCATCATTATATGTTTGTTCCCATAGGCTCAGAGGGGCCCCTTGGCTCATGGGAAAGAGTGCATCTAATTTCCCTTTAAGGAGCTGGGAAAAAGATCATCAGGGTAACTAGGGATCCCAGGGCAGCTAGTTTTCTGTTCCAGCGGCTCAGCGCGGCTGTTCAAAGGGGTAATGCATGCTGCATTTTGGGCACACGCCCCAGCTCTGAGGACTGGATAGATTTTCGCCTTATAATCGGTGATACACACGTAACAACATGTATTATATATATATTTTATATATAATTTTTATATATGCCACCTTTATATCAACAATGTATCTCTTAAATCTTCTGTGCCATATTATGTAATAAAATATTCCTTTGGTAAAAAAAAATAGTTTAAAAGATGGGGTGGTAGGGGAAGTGGAATATTCAAATGGCTTCAGGGAAAAAATCCAAATATTCTTCCTTGAAGCCTTTTTATCCACTTCTCCGAGGCTATGGGTCCCACAATTTACACCAGAGGTGGACCCCATCCTATATTATATATAAATATATATATATTATATATATATATATATATATATATATGTGTGTGTGGTGTGTGTGTGTGTGTGTGTGTGTGTGTGTGTGTGTGTGTAAGCAAATATCGCAAACCAACGAAATATGATGCAAAACAACAGTTTCTGTTGGAGCGAAACAGAATAACTTCAAGAGTGTATCAGTCTGTAGTGGAAGGAAGGCGGGGTAGGGGTCGGCCTAGGAAAGGTTGGGAGGGGGGGGGTTTAAAGGAGGTTTTGTGTGCGAGGGGTTTGGGACTTCCAGCAGGCATGGTAGCGTGTTTGATAGGATGAATGGACACAAATGGTTTTTAATACTTGACGTGTGTTGGAGGGGTGAGCAAGTAACATTTATGAAGGGGTTCAGGGAAACCGGCAGGCCGGACTTGAGTCCTGGAGATGGGAAGTACAGTGCCTGCCTCTGAAGGAGGGGTGTTAATGTTGCAGTTTAAAAATGTAGTGTAAAGCAACCTCTGGCAAGATAGTGATGGAGTGAATGATGGTGAAAATTTTTCTTTTTCGGGCCACCTGCCCTTTGGGGGGAATCGCCAGTGTGATATAAATTTATATTTTATATATATTTATATTATTATTATATTTTTATATATATATATATATATTATTATTTTATATATATATTTATATATATTATGTATATATATATTATATTATGGAGAGAGAGAGAATTTTGTGTGTTGCGTGTGTGTTGTGTGTATAACGATCGGTGATGGAAGTCCCCCGGGTCAAGATCTGAGGAATATGCATTGTTGCAAATTTGCAATTTTAGCTAGGGAAAGTTTCTCATAGGAAGGTAGGTGTTAACTGGACTCTTCTTAAGGAAAAAGAGGTGCCTTTAACACCTTTCATGAAAAAAAGTTTTTACAAAATCAGCCTGCCTTTTGCAGGTCTTGCACCATTTTATAGCTCCTGATGAATCACGAAAAGTGTGAAGATTACTAAGTGAACATTGCATCACCATTTTCTTGTTATTATTATATATATTATAATTATATATATATATATATATATTTTTATATATATATTATATATATTTATCACACTGGCCCGTTTCACCAAGGCAGGTGTGGCCCGAAAAAGAAAACCTTCACCATCATTCATCCATCACTGTTTTGCCAGAAGGTGCTTTACACTACAGTTTTAAAACGCAACATTAAACCCTCCTTCAGAGGCAGGCATGTACTTCCTATCTCAGGATCAAGTCCGGCCTGCCGGTTCCTGAACCCTTCATAAATGTTACTTTGTCACACTCAACAGACGAAGTATTAAAAACCATTGTTCATCACCTATCAAAACACGCTCACGCACACGCCGCTGGAAGTCCAAGCCCTCACACACAAAACCTCCTTTACCCCTCCCTCCAACCTTTCCTAGGCCGACCCTACCCGCCCTTCCTTCCACTACAGACTGATACACTCTTGAAGTCATTCTGTTTCGCTTCATTCTCTCTACATGTCCGAACTACCTCAACAACCCTTCCTCAGCTCTCTGCACAATTGTTTTGGTAATCCCGCACCTCCTCCTAACTTCCAAACTATGAATTCTCTGCATTATATTCGCACCACACATTGCCCTCAGACATGACATCTCCACTGCCTCCAGCCTTCTCCTCGCTGCAACATTCATCACCCATGCTTCACACCCATATAAGAGCGTTGGTAAAACTATACTCTCGTACATTCTCCTCTTTGCCTCCAAGGACAAAGTTCTTTGTCTCCACAGACTCCTAAGTGCACCACTCACCCTTTTCCCCTCATCAATTCTATGATTCACCTCATCCTTCATAGACCCATCCGCTGACACGTCCACTCCCAAATATCTGAATACATTCACCTCCTCCATACTCTCTCCCTCCAATCTGATATCCAATCTTTCATCACCTAATATTTTTGTTATCCTCATAACCTTACTCTTTCCTGTATTCACTTTTAATTTTCTTCTTTTGCACACCCTACCAAATTCATCCACCAATCTCTGCAACTTCTCTTCAGAATCTCCCAAGAGCACAGTGTCATCAGCAAAGAGCAACTGTGACAACTCCCACTTTATGTGTGATTCCTTATCTTTTAACTCCACGCCTCTTGTCAAGACCCTCGTATTTACTTCTCTTACAACCCCATCTATAAATATATTAAACAACCACGGTGACATCACACATCCCTGTCTAAGGCCTACTTTTACTGGGAAATAATTTCCCTCTTTCCTATGTACTCTAACTTGAGCCTCACTATCCTCGTAAAAACTCTTCACTGCTTTCAGTAACCTACCTCCTACACCATACACCTGCAACATCTGCCACATTGCCCCCTATCCACCCTGTCATACGCCTTTTCCAAATCCATAAATGCCACAAGGACCTCTTTAGCCTTATCTAAATACTGTTCACTTATATGTTTCACTGTAAACACCTGGTCCACACACCCCTTACCTTTCCTAAAGCCTCCTTGTTCATCTGCTATCCTATTCTCAGTCTTACTTTTAATTCTTTCAATAATAACTCTACCATACACTTTACCAGGTATACTCAACAGACTTATCCCCCTATAATTTTTGCACTCTCTTTTGTCCCCTTTGCCTTTATACATAGGAACTATGCATGCTCTCTGCCAATCCCTAGGTACCTTACCCTCTTCCATACATTTATTAAATAATTGCACCAACCACTCCAAAACTATATCCCCACCTGCTTTTAAACATTTCTATCTTTATCCCATCAATCCCGGCTGCCTTACCCCCTGTCATTTTACCTACTGCCTCACGAACTTCCCCCACACTCACAATATGCTCTTCCTCACTCCTACAAGATGTTATTCCTCCTTGCCCTATACACAAAATCACAGCTTCCCTATCTTCATCAACATTTAACAATTCCTCAAAATATTCCCTCCATCTTCCCAGTACCTCTAACTCTCCATTTAATAACTCTCCTCTCCTATTTTTAACTGACAAATCCATTTGTTCTCTAGGCTTCCTTAACTTGTTAATCTCACTCGAAAACTTTTTCTTATTTTCAACAAAATTTGTTGATAACATCTCACCCACTCTCTCATTTGCTTCTTTTTACATTGCTTCACCACTCTCTTAACCTCCCTCTTTTCTCCTTATACTCTTCCCTCCTTGCATCACTTCTACTTTGTAAAAACTTCTCATATGCTAACTTTTTCTCCCTACTACTCTCTTTACATTATCATTCCACCAATCGCTCCTCTTCCCTCCCACACCCACTTTCCTGTAACCACAAACTTCTGCTGAACACTCTAACACTACATTTTTAAACCTACCCCATACCTCTTCGACCCCATTGCCTATGCTCTCATTAGCCCATCTATCCTCCAATAGCTGTTTATATCTTTCCCTAACTGCCTCCTCTTTTAGTTTATAAACCTTCACCTCTCTCTTCCCTGATGCTTCTATTCTTCTTGTATCCCATCTACCTTTTACTCTCAGTGTAGCTACAACTAGAAAGTGATCTGATATATCTGTGGCCCCTCTATAAACATGTACATCCTGAAGTCTACTCAACAGTCTTTTATCTACCAATACATAATCCAACAAACTACTGTCATTGCGCCCTACATCATATCTTGTATACTTATTTATCCTCTTTTTCTTAAAATATGTATTACCTATAACTAAACCCCTTTCTATACAAAGTTCAATCAAAGGGCTCCCATTATCATTTACACCTGGCACCCCAAACTTACCTACCACACCCTCTCTAAAAGTTTTCTCCTACTTTAAGCATTCAGGTCCCCTACCACAATTATCTCTCTCACTTGGTTCAAAGGCTCCTATACATTCACTTAACATCTCCCAAAATCTCTCTCTCTCCTCTGCATTCCTCTCTTCTCCAGGTGCATACACGCTTATTATGACCCACTTCTCGCATCCAACCTTTACTTTAATCCACATAATTCTTGCATTTACACATTCATATTCTCTTTTCTCCTTCCATAACTGATCATTCAACATTACTGCTACCCCTTCCTTTGCTCTAACTCTCTCAGATACTCCAGATTTAATCCCATTTATTTCCCCCCACCGAAACTCCCCTACCCCCTTCAGCTTTGTTTCGATTAGGGCCAGGACATCCAACTTCTTTTCATTCATAACATCAGCAATCATCTGTTTCTTGTCATCTGCACTACATCCACGCACATTCAAGCATCCCAGTTTTATAAAGTTTTTCTTCTTCTCTTTTTTAGTAAATGTCTACAGGAGAAGGGGTTACTAGCCCATTGCTCCCGGCATTTTAGTCGCCTCATACGACACGCATGGCTTACGGAGGAAAGATTCTTTTCCACTTCCCCATGGACAATAGAAGAAATAAAGAACAAGAGCTATGTAGAAAAAGGAGAAAAACCTAGATGTATGTATATATACATGCATGTGCATGTCTGTGAAGTGTGACCAAAGTGTAAGTTGGAGTAACAAGATGTATCTGTTATCTAGCGTGTTTATGAGACAGAAAAAGGCACCAGCAATCCTACCATCATGCAAAACAATTACAGGTTTCTGTTTCACAGTCATCTGGCAGGACGGTAGTACTTCCCTGGGTGGTTGCTGTCTACCAAGCTACTACCTATATATATATATATTCAATAAAAAATATAGTTAGGTACCACCTCCATAGCTGGAATGGGGACCCTTATCCTCATAGAAGACAATAAACGTACCTCAGGGAAAACTCAAGGTTCTCCCCGGAGCTGTTTGAATATTTTCTTCTCCTACCACCCCTATATTTTATATTCTATGGAAAATTTTATTGATAGACAGAATACATTTACAGAAAACACAAACATGAATACATTGGTTCTATATAACAAAGATTATGAATCTCCTCCAACTCCTCCGAAGCCGGACGTGAGCCAAGTATGCAGCAAGCATTTCCTTTCTTAATGGCCACGCTGAGGTGCTGGAACATGAAAGTGGCTGCCCTTAGGTCCCTGGTGGTGTCGATGAGTCTGGAACCCAGTTCTTTAAGGAAACGTGTGGCATTTTTTTCCCATGATCCCTAGGTCTCTAATCCCACTGAAACAAATTAATACGGTTGGCTTATGTCCCTGTACTTGCTGATCTTGTACTCCTCCCTGTGGTCAGCAGTTCCTCCCTGTCGCCTGACACTGTGATGGATGTAGGTGTAAGTCAGCGTTGACACAGGTATAGTCCCATGCTTGCCATTCTTTCAAGGATAGATGGTGGTCCCGTCAGGGCAGTTTGCTGGGTTGTGGGTATTGTTGGCTGCTAGTGATCGGGGCTCTCTCTTGACTGGGCATCCAGCTGTAGCAAGGGTTCTCTTTATGATGTCGTTGACTTCCTTGTGTCTTGTATGCCAGCCCTTGGTTTTAGAACAGTTAAGACCATGCAGACCATATTGGTCGGCTTGCGCATCACTGCAAATACACATATATTCCGTGTGAATTGGCACAGCAAGGCGCAGAGCCACTGCAATACACAGGGCCTTAGGGTTGAAGCGTGTTCCCATTGCCGAAATAGGAACTGTTTGGAGGAAGTCCCGGGAGTGATGTCCACTCAAAGCTTGGAGACAGGCAGTCTCCCTGTCTGATGTTACAGCCCTAAGCATGTTGGCAAGTACCTTTCCAGCGATGGGGCCATCTCAACTTGACTGTAGGCCAGTGCTGCACTAGATTTTAGTGCTGGAGCAGCAAGAGTCTCCCATTCAGTGATGGCACTGGCGCAGCTAGGGTTCTGTATTCCTGTTGAGTCACTGGGGTTGTCCGGAAGAATTTATTTTATTAACTTATTTGATGCTATGTTAGAGGATAGGAAAGCTGGTAGGGCAATCTGGGAGGATTTGTGTACTCCCCCCCCCCAAGCCTGACTGGAAGTGAGGCTGCAACCACTGTCCATCTTCGAGGCAATGATTCAATACACTCTCTAGCATGGTCTTAAGAAGTGATATATTCCTTGAGTTTCGGACTGCTGAAGGCTGGGGAGCATCTCAAGAAGTAGGTAAGTTTTGGGACTGACAGGTACCGATGTCTTTCATCCTGCCTTCCATCATCCTGAGGGCTAAGATTTTTTTTCTAGGATCAGATCGATGGCACTGGACCCAAGAGGATCGCCAAGGAGAGTGCTATTGGCTGGTTCAATGGCTCGTGCTCCTGGTAAAACAGCACTAATATTCCGGATCATCTGTCGATTGGTATAAACTATTTCACATTTGGTGGGGTTTAAAGATAGGCCCAGGCTCTTTCCATGTCTTTAATTTTTCTGATGTCCTGTAGGAGAGATCAGAAAAGGAAGGGGGAGAGAGGGTCCCCGCCTGTTGCACACCCTCACGTGAGTCAATTTCATGGTCCCCAAACAATAGTTTAGAGACCACAACATAACAAGATTCATTGAAGGGATAGAAGGAAGGGAAGTGTCTAGAAACTGCTTTAAGAGCAGCATCCCTTCTGACTAAGTTGAAAGCATTGACAAAGTCCAATTTGTTCAAGGCTTTCTCATCGGACATGTTGTTGATATATACTCGTGCTGCGTGGGCAGCTGCTTCACAGCCTTGTTGAATGCAAAAACCGAGCTGAGTTGGTTTCAACATTGCAGCAGCCTCTTGACTCACCCTTCTTACTGCAGCCTTGGCGACTAGGCGCCGAAGGGTGTTGCCCACTGCAGTAGTCCTGATTCCTCCATCCTTTTTCCGGGGGATTCACAATGAGGCACCAAAGAAAAGGGGTCTAATGGCCTCTGGGACACCGCCAGCCAGGCACAGGTTGGAAACTTTGGTGAGTTCAGACAGCAGCCTCTCTGGAACATCACCAAGTACTGAATTGAGCATTTGTTTCAAGTGTTTTGGCCTTAAGCCGGTTAAACCTCCTGCTGAGCTCTGTGGAAATTACATAGCAGCTTTACACAAATCATCATCCTCTAAGGTTAAATGTTCTTCACCTGCTGCACTGTCATGGAGGTCAATGTTGGTACTGGGAGCCCTGGGTGGATGTATGTCCTTCAGAGCTTGTGCGGTATTAACGTCGTTAGGAGCAATGGTATCTTCACTGGTTGTCTCAATGCTCCAATAGTATTACCCTATTCTATTTTTTTTTTTTTTGCTAATTTGGACTCTAATTTTTGAGGCGTCAGATGTCTTGTTGCTGGTATTTGCCCGACGGGTGCTTGTCACCCTGGAGGGAAGAAGAACGAGGTTGTCAGCTCTAGGGGACGCATTTATTGCCCAAATAACAGATGTTGCTAGTGACTTGTCCCTCCTTGGTGGGACAGCCAAACAAGCATTGCCAAATAGCAGCAGGTTGTGCCAGGATCCGTTGTTTGAAGGAACATCGTTGACTTTCTTCAAGAGGTCAGCTAATTTGCAACAGCTTGAGGGCGAGCAACTTTAGGGATGTGTGTCAGAGTCCTGGTGGATGTTAATTTGATTGTAGATTTTAGGTCCTCTGTAGAGGTGAAGTCAGGGTAGCTGTCAGCTCTGTTTGCAGGGAGGGGCTGTTGGTTGTTACCATTTGGAACTCTCCTGGAGCCTAGACATCTATTGTGTGCACGGATGTTGCCAGTTGAGGGATTGAGTGCACAATCCCTGTGGCACACCCGGCAGATGCCTCGTGAACGAGATCCACGGCGATGGCTCTGTTGTGGAGATTCCTGGGAACCCGGCACTTCTTGTGACATTGCTGACATCGTGGGGTGGGAGGGCGCCAGCTGTGGGGTGACGGGTGAAGGACAGCATGGATGCATGGGGAATGAGGGTGGGGGAGTAGCGAACGGTAGAGCGAGTAATTGGTGGGGCACTAAACGGCAACACCCTTGGTCAGGAAGTCAGTAGGCCTAGGCTAGGATATGGGGAGGGGGACCACGGATGGGGGGGGGGCGAGGGGAGTGGCCCTATCTGTTCACTAAAGATACACCTCACTGACTAACTTTTGCTAAATGTTATACACTTATTATTCCGACCATCGCCATTTGGCACATTAATCACAAGGTTCTCACTGGTAACTGAGGTGTTCTGTTCAGTGTCCAATCATTTGTAATTTGTAATTTGAACTACCTCACTATTGTAAGTAAATCCATTTAATCATTTGTAATTTGTAATATAGAATAAGAATTATTATTAGTCTGCCCGATAATGCCTAGGCTTGCTAGGCATGTTAGTTGCCTTCTTTGTAGCTGTTGTTTTATAATATACAAACCACCCATTCTAATCTTTACAGATTATTATTATTATTATAATCAAGGGGGAAGCGCTAAACCCGGAGGATTATACAGCGCCTGGGGGGGGGGATGTGGAAGGCATTCAGGCTTAATTCGGGGAACTGGATCACAGATCCAATTCCCTAAATCAAGAGCCCCTCACCAACATCAAGGAACCTTCCTTGAGGGGTAATCTTTACAGAGAAATGAACATTTCAATTTCAATGTCAGAGTCCTGAGCGACCACTCCTTACCCCCCCCCCCCCCAACCCCGGCTGAACACAGAGAGGGTAAACCACCCTCCTCCACACCTCCGCTGGCAGGATCCCCACATGCACACTGCACTTTCACTGATACAGAAGCGATGTAGTGAAGGCAGGATCCATTCATAGCTTTAAGCAGAGGTATGATAAAGCTCATGGTGCAGGGAGAGTGATCCAGTAGAGGTCAGCGAGAAGGTGGGGCCAGGAGCTATGATTCGACCCCTGCAACCACATCTAGGTGAGTACAGAAGCAACGGTCTGATGCAGAGGATTGTCACAACTCTGTAATCTCCGGTGAATACTCATGATGATGTCTACCGAAAATGGCCCATGTCGTGCCGAATAGGCAGAACTTGCGATCTTGGCTTAAATAGCAACGCTCATCTTGCCATATAGGACAAGCGAAAATTTGTGTACGCAATAATTTCGCCAAAATCATTCTGAACCTAACGAAAAAAATATATTTCACTGTGTTTGTTTAGTATTAAATTATTTTAAACAAATCTAAAATATATTTAGATGGGTTAGGCTAAAATAAATTGTTTTTGTTATAATAAGGTTAGGTAAGTTTTCTAAGATTCTTTTGGAGCAAAATTAAATTTTTTTACATTAACATTAATGAAAAAAATATATCTTTAAACGTATAAGAGAAAATTTTAGAAAGGTCTTAATTTTAAATGAGTTCTTGCTAATTGACCAGTTTTGCATATTCGGCACGACATACATACATACATATATATATATATATATATATATATATATATATATATATATATATATATATTATAATAATATATATATATATATATATATATATATATATTTGTGTATGTTTTGCTACAATAAGTCATAATTTTTGTAGCTGAGCTGGTCCATGTGTTGTCATGGATCTCGAGTATAAAAAGCCTGATTATTTCCTTTAGGAATTCGTGGACTTATTACGGGTACCTTTTCTTATTTTATTTACTTTACTTATGTTCGGATTGGATAGTAACAACACCATTATATTTCATGTGGTTTAAAAAGACACGTGTCTTTTAAACCACACGTATATTCTTTTACCAGTTATCACGGTTTATAATAAAATTATTAACATTTAAATTCACAAAAATATTTTGGAGTTTTCGTTCGTAACAATTCGAGTTATTTATTTTAATTCAAACAGTTTAAATAGTATTTTAGGTAATTTATCTCTGCCGTAAAGAGACGGTGTTATTGGTCATATAATAAGATTTTAATGGAATATTTCTAAGCAGACATTTAGGCTGTTGGTACCCGAGTGGCATATTACGCGAAACACCCAGTGTTTACCATCATAGTGTAATTGCTACAGATATTGCGTCAGTAAAACTGTATTAAAGGCATGTAACATTGTTTTCCATATTACTGTTAGCCATTCTTATATATTTCACATTCTTTTGGGACAATCAGTTTAATAAATAACAAACAGTCTATCTCCCTCTCTAGCAATATAAATATTTTTACTGCGAAAGAAGTCAAAATCAAAGAGAAACGTCAGATATCACCTTCTTAAAGTCAGTTGGCAGAAACATTTTTCTCAGGAAGATCCATATCATTTTTCCTGAGGTAAGAAAACGGTGGGTAATGAGTGCCAGGAGAATGAGCCGAGGAAAAGAAGGCGTCTAGGCGCAGTAATTTTCATCAAGGCGGCTGATATATGCCTCCAATTACCCCGCCTATTGGCTTATTGGATCTGGGTGCTGCGTGAGTGATGTACGATAAGTGGAGGGTCGTATTGTATCCTCCCTTCTCTCTCTCTCTCTCTCTCTCTCTCTCTCTCTCTCTCTCTCTCTCTCTCTCTCTCTCTCTCTCTCTCTCTCTCTCTCTCTCTCTCTCTCTCTCTCTCACACACACACACACACACACACACTCTCTCTCTCCTTTCTCTCTCTCTCTCTCTCTCTCTCTCTCTCTCTCTCTCTCTCTCTCTCTCACACACACACTCTCTCTCTAACAACGTAGTTTACGTGCGGTGTAGTAGTTGGCTGAGGAAGAAAAGATGACGTAGGTAAAAAATATTGCTTGACACCATAATGCATGTTAAAAATGCAGCGAGAAAGAGGATTATAGAGGAAGAAAGTGGAGGATGATGAAGGATGGAGGCAGGATGGAATAGAATGGAGGAAAATGGAGTGGAATAGAGGAGGATGTAAAGGTATGAAGGGAATACAGAAAACTGGATAAGAATAAAAAAGGAAGGGGGTTGATGGGGATAGAGAAGGACAGAGAGGGGGAATTGAGAATAATGGTAGAGATGAAAGAGAGAAGTAGAGTATAGGGATGGATGGAAGAGCATGTAATGGGTAAGACGTTGAGTGAAACGTAGTGAGGATTGTGGTGGTGGTGGTCTAGTAGAGGTGATTTTGTTGGTGATTGTAGTGGTGGTGATGGCGGTGGTGGTGGTGGTTTGGTGGTTGTGGTGGTGGTGATGGTGGTATTGGTAGTGGTAGTGGTGATGGTGGTATTGGTGATGGTGATGGTGGTATTGGTGGTGGTGATGGTGGTAATAGTGGTGGTAGTGGTGGTGATGGTGGTATTGGTGGTAGTGGTGGTGGTGATGGTAGTATTGGCAGTGGTGGTGGTGATGGTGGTATTGGTGGTGGTGATGGTGGTAATGGTAGTGATGGTGGTGATGGTGGTATTGGTGGTGGTGATGGCCATGTTATTCTTCAGGTCAGCATGCGTCACTCACACCTCACTCTCCGCCTATATATGTCTTTCTATCTCTGTATGTTAGAAGTGATCAAGGTCCCAGGACCGAAACGCTATCTGATAAATATGCCATAGTGTTTGCTTACGTGCCTTTCTAAACCAACTTGTCCATATTGAACTTCATCTGCCATTTTTCAGAACGATACATTAATTTGTCTAAATCCTCCTGGAGTTCACTGATGTCCTCCTCAGAATGAATCATACGGCCTATTTTTGTATCGTCAGCAAATTTGCTCATGTTACTTGTAATTCCTTCATCAAGGTCATTAATGTAAATTCTGAACAAGAGAGGGTCTAAAAGTGATCCTTGTGGAACGCCACTAGTGACTAATACCCATTCAGATTTGACCCCGTTGATGGAAACTCTCTGCTCTCTATTCGTAAGCCATGCATCTATCCATGCTAGAACTTTACCTCCTATACCATGAGCTGCCCCTTTTCTTAAGGGTCTTTTGTGAGGTACTCTGTCGAAGGCTTTACAAAAATCCAAGTAAACAATATCATATTCTTTATCCCTGTCCACTGCCTCAAATGTTCTATTGAAGAACGTCAGTAAATTTGTCAGGCAGGAACGACCTCTCGTGAACCCATGCTGAGATTCATTAATCAAATTATACTCTTCAAGGTGACTTCTAATAATATCAGCTATAATTGATTCTAATAATTTACCTACTATAGACGTCAGGCTTATTGGACGGTAATTTGAAGGAGTGGACTTATCCCCTGATTAGAATATACGAACTACATTAGCTATCTTCCACATCTCTGGCACAACACCAGTTAAGATGAACGCATTAAACACGTTCGTTAATGGCTAAGTTCCGTCTTGCATTCTTTAAGTTCCCTGAAAAACAGCTCGTCGGGTCCCGGGGATTTATTTTGTATCAGTTTATCTACCTGTTTAATGACCATATCTTTCTTAACAGTAATATTAGTTAATTTGAATTCTTCAGGAACTGAATAATTGTTAATTTCTGGAATCTCATTTATGTCTTGTGTAAAGACTGACAAAAAATAATCATTAAATAGAGAACACATTTACAGTTCGTTATCCGTCAGCTGTCTATTCCCAATGTTTAGAGGTTCTACGTTTTCCCCTCACCTTTGTCCTATACACTTGAAAGAACCCTTTTGGATTAGTCTTTGATTCATTAGTTTCATAGACGCGTTTAGTTTTTCTAATCCCCAACTTTACTTCTCTTTTAAATTGAACATATCGGTCAATAAGGTTAACCTCTCCTAATCGTGAATACTTTATTATCGTCCTGTTCTACATAATTTATTTCTGCAATTTCACTAGTATCTTCCCGTGTAAAAACTGAAAGGAAATACGAGTTAAAAATTTCGCACATTACCTTATCATTGTCAGTGATCTGACCTGAGTTACTTTTGAGTGGGCCAATCTTGTGCCTAATCTTACCTCTATATACCTGAAAGGAACCTTTTGGGTTAGTCTTCGAATCCCTTGCCAGTTTAGTCTCATAATCTCTTTCAGCTTTTCTTATTCTCTTTTTTTATTTCTCCTTATAACTGAATATATTAATTTCTTAACTGCCCATCCCCTAATTTTGACAACCTATGTATGCCTGTCTTTTGACCAATAAGATGTTTTAATTTATTGTTGTTTATCCATTTGGGATTATTTTTGGTTGATCTAATTTCCGAAGGAATATAAATTGTCTGGGCAGAAGAACTATGCTCTGAAAAACGTCATGTTGGCAACCAACACCACCTACCTGATCCATAGTCAGGTCATTCCAATTTAGGTAAGTCTGCCATGGTTGATTCAAGAGTGTACCGCATCGCTTCACAACTTTGCTGAGTATCCTTGTCATTAGTTGGTTGATCCAAGGTACTAACATAACGAGGGGATCTCCCTACTGATTATACCCTCACCAACTGGTTCACTAGTTGGGAAGAATACCTATATGCATGTGTGACACACCGAGTAATATGTAACATACTCTTAGCATGCCTCATGGTGGTAGTGATGGTGGTGGCCATGGTTGTGGTGATGGCAACGGTGATGGTGGTGGCAGTGGTGGTGTTCATGGTGGTGGTGGGGTGGTAGTGAGGGTGGTGGTGATTGTGATGGAGGTGGTAGTAATAGCAGTGGTGGTAGTAGTACCAGTAGAAGTGGTGGTAATGGCAGTAGTAGTAGAAGTAGTAGCAATCTTAGTAGTGGGGGTAGTATTGTTAATGGTGGTGAAAGTAGTGGTAGTGGTGGTACTAGTAGTGGTGGAAGTAGTGGTAATAGTGGTACTGGTAGTTGTCTTAGTAATGATGGTGGTAGAGGTAGTGGTAGTAATGGTGGTTATGTAATAACCTAGGCCACGTCAACAAATGAAAATAATAATAAAATTGAAAAATAAAAATATAAATTATATACAAAATTTCACTCTCCTAATGCAAGTTAACACAGCATTGCAGAAAAAAAAACATTTGCTACTCTAATTTAGCCACAACTCCAAACCAAAAATTATTAAAATTACCTCTCATATATCCTAACACGTGTGAAAATACTAACTTCATAATTTTCTCGCTGAAATTTTTTTTGAAAAATAACCGGAACGTAAATAATTCCCAACAGAACACTATTCGTTGCTTATAATTACAAACGTCGCTTCACTCGTACAACTTACAAATAGTAAATATACTATCATAAGGAACACAGGTAGGCAGCAACCTAGCACTGATGTTCCCAACACATGCAACACAACCCCTGACCACTCTTACACCACTGACGTCCTACAGAAATAACCTTGTAAGGTGCTGCTGTGACACGATAATAATATGTTAGGAGACTAAGTAATTGGTACCTGGGTGTTAGTCGACTGGCATGAGTCGCATCCTGGGACAGAACTGACCTAATTTGCAGGAAATTCTCAGCATAACAAGCGGCTTTCTATATAGTAGTATGTCACTGATATCAGCTGTGGTCTGTATACCTTGTACATGTACTGGTAGAAATAAAGATGTTACATTATTATTATTCATCTGCACTCTTCTAGCCAGCGAGTAGAGATCCATAGATGAAAAAAAAAATTATGACATATGATGTTTCACTCTCAAACACTCAAACAATAATAATAACAATAATAATAATCTTCATTTCTACAAGTAAGTGGTACAAATTATACAGACACACACACATAGGATACACTGTGATTAATTTTCTCTCAAAACTTTGATAATCTATTCCTATCTTCAGTTTAATATCTTCCTCTGGACTAATTATCTATGTTTCCGCTAATGGCCTTCTTGGAGTAGTGATTAATTATATCAGTTCTACATTTTTGAGTTTCTTCTAGAAACGACTTTGAATAATAAAATTAATAGAAAATTAGCAGCTAAATTATATACTTACTGCAAATAATAACAGTGGCAATACTGAGTATACGTATATACAGAGAGAACATTTACACTGTCTCTCAAACTGTCTCTCTTAGATTATACAGGTGGGCCCATCTTCCATATTATATAGCAGGTTAGGTTCTGGGCTACTGTAGGGGCCCCGCTTATACAGCAGGTTAGGTTCCAGACAACTGTAGAGACCCCACTTATAGAGCAGGTTAGGTTCTGGGCTTGTGGCATGCAAAGAGTACATAACCTTTATTCGGTTAGTACCCTTAGTATTCGGTTTGGCACATGTACACATGCGCCAAACCGGGTACTAAGGGTCAGATGATGGGGCCCCATCGTCCGATCAGTACCTAGGTTCAGCCAATGAGAAGGTGGGTCTGGCAATTTTGGAGGTGGCATAGTCACCACTCACCTGTCCACCCTTGTCATTTCCATTCTAGAGTTGGTTGAGCACGGTTGTCCATTCTGTCTCCAGGCTGTGTCTTGGTCTTTGATTAACCATGGTGTACACATACATTTCCAACTGTATATAGTGTACATACTTGTAAATACTTACTATTGCACTTGGTGAAGGAAAATATAATTCAAAGTCATTCAGCTGTGTTTGTTCTGCTCCTTGCTACCCTTTATACTCAGAATAAAAGGCCTTATTGTGCCTGGGTTGTAACAGGGCTACTGTAGGGGTCCAGCTTATACAGCAGGTTAGGTTCTGGGCTACTGTAGGGGCCCTGCTTATACAGCAGGTTAGGTTCCGGGCTACTGTAGGGGCCCCACTTATACAGCAGGTTAGGTTTTGGGCTACTGCTGCGAAAATTACTAGATATGTAAATGTGATAGCGACCATATTCACGATCGTTCACACAATTTCGCGATGTAAACAGAAGCTGAACTCGCAAAATAAACATAGCTGTAAAATACAGAATAGATCATGCAACAATAATCTTGCTTAACCTAGGTTAAAGCAGCAACATATATTCAAATGCATGACAGTGACTCCATAATCTGTATCAACAATGGAGGATATGAAGCCACACAAACTCAAGCCTATTTGAAAGTAGAAGAAATATCTATTCCAACAATATAGATGATAAGACACAAAATAAGTCTTTACCCTGGGACCTTGGACACTCCAAATGACACAAATTAATGAGAAAACTCAGTATATATAAAGTGAAGAAAGCATATCATTGGTAAATATCAGGTGAAGTCGTCAGATCACTTAAATGTTGTGCAACGTGGCAGCAAAGAATCAGCGTGGAGTATTAATTAAGGATGCTTCAGTACAGTAACGCTTATGTTGGAGTCTCTGTAGATTAACTCTGCCTCGTTCCGGTAAAAGAGATACCTTTCTTGAGACCAGTACAAGATACAAACTGCTCTTGTGTCGTCCCAGCTGTAAGCACTTGTGAGTTCTCAGACCCATTTGGAATGATTCCAGACAGTACATCTTACGACAACCTTAGTGCATGGTATAGTCAACACCACCCACCAGTACACAAAAGTAACCACTATCCACCAGTACACAAAAGTAACCACTATCCACCAGTACACAAAAGTAACCACTATCCACCAAAGCGCAACAGTTATTATCCACCAGAGAACAACAGTAGTCACCATCCATAACAGTAGCCACCATCCACCAGTACACAGCAGTAACTATCATTCATCAGATCACAACAGTAACCAACATCTACCAGTACACAACAGTAACCAATATCCTCAGAGCACAACAGTAACCACCATCCATCAGTGCACAATAGTAACCACCATTCATCAGAGCACAATGGAAACCACCATTCATCAGACGATAGCAGTAACCACAATCTCTCAGACAACAACAGTAACCACCATCCAACAATACACAACAATAACCACAGTCCATTAGACCACAACAGTAATCACCATCCATGATAACACAGCACTAACCACTGACCAATAATAATTTTTGATGATAGCTAAAATATTTCTTACGAATTGACCTAAGTTGTGAAAGTTCACAAATATATACACAATAAATAAATATGTACACAAGAGAAAAAAGAGAATGAAAGATCGCCTTTGAGCTTGTAGCCAGGAAGGGATGATAGCCTTACTGAGTGGCCCTGTCATTATCACCAGCACCACCAGCCTGAGTGGCCCTGTCATTATCACCACCACCACCAGCCTGAGTGGCCCTGTCATTATCACCACCACCACCAGCCTGAGTGGCCCTGTCATTATCACCACCACCACCAGCCGGAGTGGCCCTGTCACTATCACCACCACCACAAGCCTGAGTGGCTCTGTCACTATCACCACCACCACCACCATCCTGAGTGGCTCTGTCACTATCACCACCACCACCACCACCACCACCACCAGCATGAGTGGCCCTGTCACTATAACCACCACCAGCAGCCTGAGTGGCCCTGTCACTATCTCCACCACCACCACCACCACCCTGAGTGGCCCTGTCACTATCACCACCACCAGCAGCAGCCTGAGTGGCCCTGTCACTACTATCACCACCACCACCACCCTGAGTGGCCCTGTCACTATCACCACCACTACCCTGAGTGGTCCTGTCACTATCACCACCACCACCGGCCTGAGTAGCCCTGTCACTACTATCACCACCACCACCACCCTGAGTGGCCCTGTCACTATCACCACCACCCTGAGTGGCCCCGTCACTATCACCACCACCACCAGCCTGAGTGGCCCTGTCACTACTATCACCACCACCACCAGCCTGAGTAGCCCTGTCACTACTATCACCACCACCACCACCCTGAGTGGCCCTGTCACTATCACCACCACCCTGAGTGGCCCTGTCACTATCACCACCACCACCAGCCTGAGTGGCCCTGTCACTATCACCACCACCACACCATCCTGAGTGGCTCTGTCACTATCACCACCACCACTACCATCACCACCAGCATGAGTGGCCCTGTCACTATCACCACCACCAGCAGCCTGAGTGGCCCTGTCACTATCTCCACCACCACCACCACCCTGAGTGGCCCTGTCACTATCACCACCACCAGCAGCAGCCTGAGTGGCCCTGTCACTACTATCACCACCACCACCACCCTGAGTGGCCCTGTCACTATCACCACCACCACCACCCTGAGTGGTCCTGTCACTATCACCACCACCACCGGCCTGAGTAGCCCTGTCACTACTATCACCACCACCACCACCCTGAGTGGCCCTGTCACTATCACCACCACCACCACCCTGAGTGGTCCTGTCACTATCACCACCACCACCGGCCTGAGTAGCCCTGTCACTACTATCACCACCACCACCACCCTGAGTGGCCCTGTCACTATCACCACCACCCTGAGTGGCCCTGTCACTATCACCACCACCACCAGCCTGAGTGGCCCTGTCACTACTATCACCACCACCACCAGCCTGAGTAGCCCTGTCACTACTATCACCACCACCACCACCACCCTGAGTGGCCCTGTCACTATCACCACCACCCTGAGTGGCCCTGTCACTATCACCACCACCACCAGCCTGAGTGGCCCTGTCACTATCACCACCACCACCACCATCCTGAGTGGCTCTGTCACTATCACCACCACCACTACCATCACCACCAGCATGAGTGGCCCTGTCACTATCACCACCACCAGCAGCCTGAGTGGCCCTGTCACTATCTCCACCACCACCACCACCCTGAGTGGCCCTGTCACTATCACCACCACCAGCAGCAGCCTGAGTGGCCCTGTCACTACTATCACCACCACCACCACCCTGAGTGGCCCTGTCACTATCACCACCACCACCACCCTGAGTGGTCCTGTCACTATCACCACCACCACCGGCCTGAGTAGCCCTGTCACTATTATCACCACCACCACCACCCTGAGTGGCCCTGTCACTATCACCACCACCACCAGCCTGAGTGGCCCTGTCACTACTATCACCACCACCACCACCAGCCTGAGTAGCCCTGTCACTACTATCACCACCACCACCACCCTGAGTGGCCCTGTCACTATCACCACCACCACCAGCCTGAGTGGCCCTGTCACTATCACCACCACCACCAGCCTGAGTGGCCCTGCCACTACTATCACCACCACCACCACCCTGAGTGGCCCTGTCACTACTATCACCACCACCACCACCACCCTGAGTGGCCCTGTCGCTACTATCACCACCACCACCATCACCCTGAGTGGCCCTGTCACTACTATCACCACCACCACCACCCTGAGTGTCCCTGTCACTACTATCACCACCACCACCACCCTGAGTGGCCCTGTCACTACTATCACTACCACCACCACCCTGAGTGGTCCTGTCACTACTATCACTGCCACCACCACCCTGAGTGGCCTTGTCACTACTATCACTACCACCACAACCCTGAGTGGCCCTATCACTACTATCACTACCACCACCACCCTGAGTGGCCCTGTCACTATTATCATTACCACCACCACCCTGAGTGGCCCTGTCATTACTATCACTACCACCACCATCCGGAGTGGCCCTATCACTATCACTACCACCACCACCCTGAGTGGCCCTGTCACTACTATCATTACCACCACCACCCTAAGTGGCCCTGTCACTACTATCACTACCACCACCACCCTGAGTGGCCCTGTCACTACTATCACTACCACCACCACCCTGAGTGGTCCTGTCACTACTATCACTGCCACCACCACCCTGAGTGGCCTTGTCACTACTATCACTACCACCACAACCCTGAGTGGCCCTATCACTACTATCACTACCACCACCACCCTGAGTGGCTCTGTCACTACTATCATTACCACCACCACCCTGAGTGGCCCTGTCACTACTATCACTACCACCACCATCCGGAGTGGCCCTATCACTATCACTACCACCACCACCCTGAGTGGCCCTGTCACTACTATCACTATCACCACCACCCTGAGTGGCCCTGTCACTACTATAACTACCACCACCACCATGAGTGGCCCTGTCACTACTATCACTACCACCACCACCCTGAGTGGCCCTGTCACTACTAACACTACCACCACCACCACCACCACCACCACCACCCTCAGTGGCCCTGTTACTACTACTACTACCACCACCACCACCACCTGAGTGGCCCTGTCACTTCTATCACCACCACCACCACCACCCTGAGTGGCCCTGTCACTACTATCACCACCACCATCACTCTGAGTGGCCCTGTCATTGCTAACACTACCACCACCACCACCACCACCACCACCACCACCACCACCCTCAGTGGCCCTGTCACTACTACCACCACCACCACCACCACCACCGCCTGAGTGGCCCTGTCACTACTGTCACCACCACCACCACCACCTTGAGTGGCCCTGTCACTATCACCACCACTATCACCCTGAGTTGCCCTGTCACTACTAACGCTACCACCACCACCACCACCACCCTCAGTGGCCCTGTAATTTACTACCACCACCACCATCACCACCTGAATGGCCCTGTGACTACTATCACCACCATCACCCTGAGTGGCCCTGTCACTAGTATCACCACCACCACCACCACCACCACAACCATCACCTCCACCACCATCAACACCATCACCACCTCCACCAACACGTCCACCACCACCACTTCCACCACCACCACCACCACCATCACCACCTCCACCACCACCGTCACTACCTCCACGAACACGTCCACCACCACCACTTCACCACCCACCACTTCCACCACCACCACCACCACCACCACCACCACCATCACCACCTCCACCTCCACCACCACCGTCACTACCTCCACGACACACGTCCACCACCACCACTTCCACCACCACCACCACCATCACCACCATCACCACCTCCACCACCACCGTCAATACCTCCACCACCACCCTCACCACCTCCACCTTCACCACCACCTTCATCACCACCTCCATGTTACAAAAAACGCGATATCTAATAATGATAGAGATCTCCAGTGAATACTAGAAAGGACTGCCCTTCTAGCATCCAGCCTGTTACTGGGTTTTCGTAACAAGTAGTCAGTATCCTTGTCCAATTATCATTAGAATTCTGTAAGATTCCATAGTGCTTCAGGATTACAACTGGTAGGCTACTAACTAAAGAAATAAAGATTTAATAAGTTTATTAATAATTAAGTTGTCTAGGCGTATATTATCAAAGTAAATTATAGTAATCAATTGAATATAATATAGGATACAAGTTGCTACACTTCTCTCGTGTACAGTAGTATTGTGCTGAAAGTACATATCACATCTTTATGGCTTTTAAGTACCGTCTGGTACATTGTTAACATTTATTAACATAATACAAATATATACAAGTAAATTTGTGTGTATGTGTGTAAGTGCTCTAAGTAGTTCGCTATGTCTCAAGACTCGTCTAGACTTAACCAGTGACTGACTAATAGTCCTCACATAAACTATCTTCTTGACCAACCTGACAATCAGAACAGCTTGCATGAACAATAAAGCAACTGTTAAGCCGAACAGCAATATAACAAGCAACATCGACACAGAATCAGGAACAAGGAGATAATATAACGACACTAAGTAGGGACCATCTGCAGATCCTCCACAAAAGTCACAAAACTCCCATACTACTGAATCTAAGTTCAGCATTAGAAAATCCCCGACTGTGACAGTACACAGATACCAGTACAAATTAGGTCAGAAGCTACAGCTCAGGACCTGAGTTTCTCAGATTGTCTATAAGACACACAACCTCAGTACAACGTCGAAAATTACTAAGTCTAGGCAATGCTCTGTGAACAGAGTTACACAGAACCAACAACAAGAGAGCAACAGAGATGATCATTCAACAAGGGCCCACAAGGGAGAGCTGGTGTGGGACGTCTTGTCAGGAGAACATCAGACAATAGGCCGAGCAGGCCAGATAGACTACTCCAGGTGAGGTGTGATCACCCCCCTGATCACATAACTCTCCGTGGACTGCTGCTGCCCAGCAACACAGAGAAGCTACAGCATAACGAACGGAGAGAAAACACAGTAGTTAGACAATTTGTCAGCTACTTAACACTCGAACTATGAGCACTGAATAATATATAAATGTTACATCCTACCAAATAATATAACTAAGTCAAATAATAATATAAAGCAATATATTTACGATTTAGCTATTATTGCAAATATAAGCAATATAAAATTATATTAACAGGTAATATACATTATATACATTGTGACCCATTCAGGGGTCGCAATACACCACCACCACCACCACCTCCACCACCACCATCACCACTTCCACCATCATAACCACCATCACCACCTCCACCATCACCATCACCACCTCCACCACCATGATTCTCTGCTCGTCTGTTGGTGTGAGCAGACATGCGCCTGTTGCCCTCTCACGGTGTTTGGAAGACTTCCTGTTTTTTTTCCAATATGGCACAGGGTGTGAGGAAGAGGGTAAATACTGTGGGCATCGAGCTGGTTCCTGGGGCGATTTCGCCACAAGCTGCTCCCGTGCTGTTGCCATTAATCATCCGGGATACATATGGTATACAGGATGCAGAATTATATGGTGTAGCACTTAATGGCGCATACAGGGTGTTTGTCAAGTTGTTGAACACCGGCGTCTGTGAGAGGCTGGTAGAGAAATACCGGGATGTGCGAGTGGACATCAATTCTATGGTGAGTGTCCACCTTCATGACGTCTCCAGCATTATACTTGTGTTAGAGTGCGAAATGTACCGTTTGAGGCAGATGAAATGGACATACACAATGTTTTCAAGGACTATGGGACCGTTCACCTGGCACAACCCGGCAAATGGGTAGAAGGTGCATATGTTGGATTCCTGGAGGGCACGTTTTCGCTAAAAATGACGATAGGGCACCCCATACTGTCATATGTTATGTTGGGGGCCTTCAGGACTCAGCTCATGGTGTCCTATGCTGGGCAATGCAGGACCTGCAGGCATTGTGGTGGTTTTGATCACATTGCTGCATATTGTGAACGACAGACTCGACTTCATGGTCCAGAATGTATTGCCGCAGTGGAATCTGGGCAAGTTGGACGTGCTCTGGAGCTACAGGAAGGACATGGGCCTGGTCGTCTGTGGAGTGAGGAGGTGGAGCGAGCAGAGGCAGTGGTGGGTGCGGACCTCACGGCCCCTGTTGCTGGGGGCCCTGTGGGACCCATTTTGCCTGATGGTGGGGGACGGCATGGTTCGGCGAAGGAAGCCATTAATGAAGTCCTAGAGACGGTGCTCACCTCTCTGTTTCCTCAGTCAGATGGGGAATGCGAGTCGGCGATGAGGGCTGGTGTGAGGAATACTGCAGACCTGTGTGGACAGCAAATTGAGACCATTGACTTGGTGGTGTCTCACGGGGTAATGTGCCCAGATGGTGGGAAGGTTGGACATGTGGTGGAGGTGGAGGTTCACCGTGAGGTATCACAGGAGGTGGAGATGGAAATGGGTGGAGTCACGTGCAAGCACAAGGCTGTGACATCGGATTTGGATGATGTCCTGACTCCGGCACAGAGGACCGGCAGGGTAGTGGTGGTGCAAGATGGTGGTGGTCCCTCGGGGACTTCAGACCCAGAGCTGGACCGGGGAGGGGTTAGGGCTGCCAGTATAGACATGCGTAAAGGAGGTCTGAAAGGACATGGTGGCGTTGCGAAGAGGGTGTCAAAGCACAGGGAGAAGAAACCACCGCTGGGCTAAGGTGTACGGCAGTAAACATTAATGGTTTGTGTCAGGATGTGAAGCATGAGAGGTTTGCAAGTTTCTTGTGCCGGCATAGAGTGGATGTCGTATTTGTGCAAGAGCACAATATCAAGGTGGGGCATGTGTTGGAGGTGGATGGATATAGGGTTTTTGTGATGCAGATGGGATGCTTGAAGGGAGGGCTTGGAGTCCTACTCTGGGAGGCGAGCCCATTTGTGGTTAGTAGAAGTGAAGGGGGGTGAGGGGCGTATTATAAGAGTGGGTGGATGGTGGATGGGCCAGCGAGTGGTGTTAGTGTGTGTGTATGCACCCACGGAGAGTGATGCACGTCTGAAAGCGGATTTCATGAGGGTTGAGCTCGTTTATTATTTCCGTTCTTTTCCACCAGTTGCTATCGTGGGAGGGGATTGGAATTGTGTTATTCACAGGGCAGATGTTGAGCCGCATGGGGCGGGGCATTTTTCAACTATCCTAGGTGACCTTCTGAGAGATGTGTGTCTACATGACGTATTTGAGGGTGGGGCTTGGGCAGTGGAGCACATTTTTGTTAGACGTGGATATGCGGCGAGGCTAGATCAGGTGTACATCACAAAGCAGATAAGAGTGGAGTCTTTGCGTACGGTGGAGGTGGAATATTCTGATCATAGGATGGTTGTGGTTGACCTGGGGTGGGATGGGCTGGCCAGGAGGTGTAAGAGCTATTGGAAACTAAATTTGAGGATCTTGGGTGATGAGGAGGGGCAGTGAGGATTCGAGACGTTGTGGGCAGAGCTCAGTGAGGAAAGGTGGGGTGTAGAGGATTTGCTGGGGTGGTGGGACGGGGTGGCTAAGGGATGAATACATCAGTTTTATGTGAGGAAGGGGAAACGCATAATGCAACAACCATATGGGCTCCTTCAGTACCTAGAGGGTAGGTTGAGGGATTGCTACGGAAGAGGTGGACATGGGGAAGTATATCCTGTGGAGGAGATAGAAACGTTGAAGGGAAGGATTTGTGAGCTGCAAAATGAACGTTTTAATGCAGTGCATGTGCAGGGGGCGTTGAGGAGGTGTTGTGGGGCGATCGACCATCGGCGTGTGTTTTACAGGGTCAGCAGCACGGTCAGAAAGCCACTGAGGTTGGTAGTTTAGTCGTCCACTCTGAAGTGGGAGGTTATCGTGAGAGGCAAGTGTTGCGGACGACAGAGGGGATGAGTGGTCATGCGGATGCATGGTATGAGCAGTATTTGGGGAGTAGTGGAGTGGGAGGTGAGGCTTTGCATAGCATCTGCGAGCTAGTGCCATGTTCATTGGGACGTAGTGATCGAGTAGTGCTGGGTGGGGAGATAGATGAGGGCGAGGTTTGGCGGGCATTGGTGAGTATGCGTATGGGAATGGCTCTGGGGATAGATGGATTGCCCTGTGAATTTTAGCTGCAGAATTGGAAGTTAATGTGTGGGTTCCTGGTGGAGTTAATGAATATCATGAAGGAGAAGGGGGTGTTGGGGGCATTACAAGCCACAGCAGTAGTTGTTTTGGTCCCGAAGGAAGAGGTCCAGAATACCCTAAGGGATTATCGGGCGATATCTTTACTATGTGTAGATTATAAATTGTTTGCAAAAATACTGGGAAATCGCCTGAAATGCATTGTGGGGCCTGTCGTATCGAGAGGGCAATACGGGTTGCCTGGCAGGTCTATGGTCGAGGGCCACGGACGTCTTAAGAGGTTTGTGGAGAGTTTGGATTGGCAGGGAGCATATGACCGTGTGGAACGGGAGGCATTGCTGCAGATCCTTCTAAAGCAGGGATTTGGGGAGGAAGTTGCAGAATGGGTGGAAACATTGTATCGAGGGGCGTGGGTGCATGTGCAAATCAATGGTCACAAAGGGGAAGCGGTATGTATGAGGCGGGGCCTCAGGCAAGGATGTCCACTTTCTCAAATCCTGTTTGCCTGTGTTCAGGACCCATTTTACAGACTCATTGAAACAAGTATCTGTGGGGGGTGGGGACAGGGGAGGTGGGGTGTGGGCTGGGGATCATAGGTTACGTCGACGACACAATGGTACTCGTACAGGAGGGAAAGAGTTTGAGAGGGGTGGAAGAGGTCATTCGTTCTTTTGGGGAGGCTACGGGGATGAGGGTCAATGTGGAGAAATCATGCTTATTAAGACTGGGAAATTGGAACTGGGAGATTGGGATGCTGGTGTGGAGTGGAGGGTGGTGGATAGCTTAAAGATATGTGGAATAGTGTTTATGGAGGATCAAGTGCGGTCGAGAGAGGTGAACTCCGAGCATATTGTGGACCGGGTACAGCATAGATTGGGGAGTTTGCGACCATACCATTTGACATTGTTGCAGAGGGCCATCGTGGTAAACACGTTACTATACAGTAAGGTTTGGCATGTGGCGGCAGTTTACCCCACAATGGGGCAAGGAATTACGAGAATCTTAAAGAGGGTGTTTAAGTTTATAAGGGGTTCCGGGTGCGATTGGCTGAGGAGAGAGGTGGTAATGTTGCCGGAACGTCAGGGGGGGGGGGGCGGGTTAGGGTTATTGGATCTGTGGCGTTGGGTAAAATGTGTTTACTTATGTAGGGTATGTACGAGTCGGGGGGTGTGGGAGGTTAAAGCTTCTGTATGAGGGAGTGAAGAGGTGGTTTGTGGGTGCAGAGTTGAGGGAATGTGAGGAGGAGCTGCATAGAGTGATTGGGAGCCGGGTGGTGGTGCCGGTGGAGGGAATATACCCCATTTATGGATGGGGAGATATTTGGTGTCGTTTTCGTAAGTTGAAGCTCAGGCCTCGGGTGCAGGAGGTTATGTTCCGTTTCCTGCATGGCATTTTGCCATCAGGAGCAGTTCTACGGGCGAGACGAGTAGTGGAGGAGAGTGGGTGTGGGGTGTGTGGTGGAGAGGATATGGCATATCATGCAGTGTATTTTTGCAAATGTTTGGGGAATGTTTGGGATTGGATGAGTAGGATAGTGAGTCGAGTGGGAGGGGGGGCATACCGGTGTTGAGAGCGCTCGTTTTGGATGTGGGAGGGGTGCCAGAGAGTACACAACGAGCATTGGCATATT
>NC_069435.1:38775071-38895071 GCF_026875155.1 Cherax quadricarinatus | reverse complement strand
AATGCAATTTTTATCTAAACTTTCAGCACTGTTGTTACTCGAGGAAAAGTTCCAGCTATTGTTTAGTGACTTAAGTCCCAATCCCTCAGTCAGGTTACTAATTTACAACCAGTAACTAAAGAATGTCTCCCTGATTTCAAAGTATGAAGAATGATACTGTCTATAAGAGGAATGATATTGTCTATAAGAGGAATGATACTGTCTATAAGAGGAATGATATTGTCTATAAGAGGAATGATACTGTCTATAAGAGGAATGATACTGTCTATAAGGGGAATGATACTGTCTATAAGAGGAATGATACTGTCTATAAGAGGAATGATACTGTCTATAAGGGGAATGATACTGTCTATAAGAGGAATGATACTGTCTATAAGAGGAATGATATTTTCTATAAGAGGAATGATACTGTCTATAAGAGGAATGATATTGTCTATAAGAGGAATGATACTGTCTATAAGAGGAATGACACTGTCTATAAGAGGAATGATACTGTCTATAAGAGGAATGATACTGTCTATAAGAGGAATGATACTGTCTATAAGAGGAATGATACTGTCTATAAGAGGAATGATATTGTCTATAAGAGGAATGATACTGTCTATAAGGGGAATGATACTGTCTATAAGAGGAATGATACTGTCTATAAGAGGAATGACACTGTCTATAAGAGGAATGATACTGTCTATAAGAGGAATGATATTGTCTATAAGAGGAATGATGCTGTCTATAAGAGGAATGATTTCTGTCTATAAGAGGAATGATACTGTCTATAAGAGGAATGATTTCTGTCTATAAGAGGAATGATACTGTCTATAAGAGGAATGATACTGTCTATAAGAGGAATGATACTGTCTATAAGAGGAATGATACTGTCTATAAGAGGAATGATACTGTCTGTAAGAGGAATGATACTGTCTATAAGAGGAATGATACTGTCTATAAGAGGAATGATACTGTCTATAAGAGGAATGATACTGTCTATAAGAGGAATGATATTGTCTATAAGAGGAATGATACTGTCTATAAGAGGAATGATACTGTCTATAAGAGGAATGATACTGTCTATAAGAAGAATGATACTGTCTATAAGAGGAATGATACTGTCTATAAGAGGAATGATACTGTCTATAAGAGGAATGATACTGTCTATAAGAGGAATGATACTGTCTATAAGAGGAATGATACTGTCTATAAGAAGAATCATACTGTCTATAAGAGGAATGATATTGTCTATAAAAGGAATGATACTGTCTATAAGAAGAATACTGTCAATAAGAAGAATGATACTGTCTATAAGAAGAATGATACTGTCTATAAGAGGAATGATACTGTCTATAAGAGGAATGATACTGTCTATAAAAAGAATGATACTGTCTATAAGAAGAATGATACTGTCTATAAGAAGAATCATACTATCTATAAGAAGAATTATACTGTCTATAAGAGGAATGATTCTGTCTATAAGAAGAATACTGTCTATAAGAAGAATGATACTGTCTATAAGATGAATGATACTGTCTATAAGAAGAATGATACTGTCTATAAGAAGAATGATACTGTCTATAAGAAGAATACTGTCTATAAGAAGAATGATACTGTCTATATGAAGAATGATACTGTCTATAAGAAGAATAATACTGTCAATAAGAGGAATGATACTGTCTATAAGAAGAATGATACTGTCTATAAGCTGAAAGATACTGTCTATAAGAAGAATGATACTGTCTACAAGAAGAATGATACTGTCTAAAAGAAGAATGATACTGTATATATGAGGTATGATTCTGTCTATAAGAAGAATGATACTGTCTATAAGAAGAATAATACTGTCTATAAGAAGAATGATACAGTCTATAAGAAGAATACTGTCTATAAGAAGAATGATACTGTCTATAAGAAGAATGATACTGTCTATAAGAATGATACTGCCTATAAGAATGATACTATCTGTAAGAAGAATGATACTGTCTATAAGAGGAATGATACAGTCTATAAGAAGAATGATACTGTCTATAAGAAGAATGATACTGTCTATAGGAAGAATGATACTGCCTGTAAGAAGGATGATACTGTCTATAAGAAGAATGGTACTGCCTATAAGAAGAATGATACTGTCTACAAGAAGTATTATACTGTCTATAAGAAGAATGATACTGTCTATAAGAATGATACTGTCTATAAGAATGATACTATCTGTAAGAAGAATGATGCTGTCTATAAGAAGAATTATACTGTCTATAAAAAGAATGATACTGTCTATAGGAAGAATGATACTGTCTATAAAAAGAATGATACTGTCTATAGGAAGAATGATCCTGTCTATAAGAAGAATGATACTGTCTATAAGAAGAATGATACTGTCTATAAGAAGAATGATACTGTCTAATAGAAGAATTATACTGTCTATAAGAAGAATGATACTGTCTATAAGAAGAATGATACTGTCTATAAGAAGAATGATACTATTAGAAGAATTATACTGTCTATAGGAAGAATGATACTGCCTATAAGAAGGATGATAATGTCTACAGGAAGAATGATCCTGTCTATAAGAAGAATGATACTGTCTATAAGAAGAATGATACTGTCTATAAGAAGAATGATACTGTCTATTAGAAGAATGATACTGTCTATAAGAAGAATGATACTGTCTATAAGAAGAATGATACTGTCTATAAGAAGAATGATACTGTCTATAAGAAGAATGATACTGTCTATAAGAAGAATGATACTGTCTATTAGAAGAATTATACTGTCTATAGGAAGAATGATACTGCCTATAAGAAGAATGATACTGTCTACAGGAAGAATGATACTGTCTATAAGAAGAATGATACTGTCTATAAGAAGAATGATACTGTCTATAAGAAGAATGATACTGTCTATTAGAAGAATGATACTGTCTATAAGAAGATGATACTGTCTATAAGAAGAAAAGATACTGTCTATAAGAAGAATAATACTGTCTATAAGAAGAATGATACTGTCTATTAGAAGAATGATACTGTCTATAAGAAGAATGATACTGTCTATAAGAAGAATGATACTGTCTACAAGAAGAATGATACTGTCTATAAGAAGAATGATACTGTCTATAAGAAGAATGATACTGTCTATAAGAAGAATGATACTGTCTATAAGAAGAATGATACTGTCTATAAGAAGAATGATACTGTCTATAAGAAGAATGATACTGTCTATAAGAAGAATGATGCTGTCTATAAGAAGAATGACACTGTCTATAAGAAGAATGATACTGTCTATAAGAAGAATGATACTGTCCATAAGAAGAATGATACTGTCTATAAGAAGAATGATACTGTCTATAAGAAGAATGATACTGTCTATAAGAAGAATGATACTGTCTATAAGAAGAATGATACTGTCTATTAGAAGAATTATACTGTCTATAGGAAGAATGATATTGCCTATAAGAAGAATGATACTGTCTACAGGAAGAATGATACTGTCTATAAGAAGAATGATACTGTCTATAAGAAGAATGATACTGTCTATAAGAAGAATGATACTGTCTATTAGAAGAATGATACTGTCTATAAGAAGAATGATACTGTCTATAAGAAGAATGATACTGTCTATAAGAAGAATAATACTGTCTATAAGAAGAATGATACTGTCTATTAGAAGAATGATACTGTCTATAAGAAGAATGATACTGTCTATAAGAAGAATGATACTGTCTACAAGAAGAATGATACTGTCTATAAGAAGAATGATACTGTCTACAAGAAGAATGATACTGTCTATAAGAAGAATGATACTGTCTACAAGAAGAATGATACTGTCTACAAGAAGAATGATACTGTCTATAAGAAGGATGATACTGTCTACAGGAAGAATGATCCTGTCTATAAGAAGAATGATACTGTCTATAAGAAGAATGATACTGTCTATAAGAAGAATGATACTGTCTATAAGAAGAATGATACTGTCTATTAGAAGAATTATACTGTCTATGGGAAGAATGATATTGCCTATAAGAAGAATGATACTGTCTACAGGAAGAATGATACTGTCTATAAGAAGAATGATACTGTCTATAAGAAGAATGATACTGTCTATAAGAAGAATGATACTGTCTATAAGAAGAATGATACTGTCTACAAGAAGAATGATACTGTCTATAAGAAGAATGATACTGTCTATAAGAAGAATGATACTGTCTATAAGAAGAATGATACTGTCTATAAGAAGATATCCATCATTTTAGTTTGAGTGCAAATTTGCAATTTTACTGAAATTGATATAAGTAATTTGGAAGTGATGGAATCAGATCGACATCAAACTTTCAGTGTTCTAAAAAGAACTTTCCATTCATTTTGTGATGCGTATATTTCAATAAATCAGATTTTAAATGTATTGTTTTCCATGCAATAAACAGAGAATGACTTTTCCGATCGATTTCAAACTATAAACACTGGTATAACTGAAACGAAATTACTGCATTGATTTCGGCCTGTGTTTTCAAACTTGTCATTTTTAAGCAACTTTATATAAATAACAACTAAAATATTTGTATATACACATAAAAGCCGGATTATTTGTGTATTGTTCCAGTCATGATATTGTTCCATTGTGTTATTTTTTTTTTAAATATTTGTATCTCAGGATTACAAAAAAAATTTAAACAGAATAGAGATGCCAAAAGAAAACTATAAAAATATTGGTTCCATGTATTTTTTTTTTAAGTTTAAGGAGAAAATTGGTCCCTAGAAAATCCAGTTCTTAGCAACCAATTTTCTAATCTTCCTTCAGAAAAAACTTTAAAACCTCGAGAATGCCCTATTCGATGGGCTTTAGATTTACAAAGCTGAATTTTTGCTTGTAGGGCAATATTTTGAGGCTGGTTTCTTGTGTGGTGCTTCATCGTTATTGTTATTTACACCATTCACATTTTTTTTCGTTTCTGTGTCAAAACTGGAAAAAAGTTCCCTATGTTCAGCTCTTAATCTTCAATAACATTAATGTGTTCTACTGACTGGAAGATCATTAGTGTCTCTCACTGAGAGGAAGATCATTAGTGTGTCTCACTGAGAGGAAGATCATTAGTGTGTCTCACTGAGAGGAAGATCATTAGTGTGTCTCACTGAGAGGAAGACCATTAGTGTGTCTCACTGAGAGGAAGATCATTAGTGTGTCTCACTGAGAGGAAGATCATTAGTGTGTCTCACTGAGAGGAAGATCATTAGTGTGTCTCACTGAGAGGAAGATCATTAGTGTCTCTCACTGAGAGGAAGATCATTAGTGTGTCTCACTGAGAGGAAGATCATTAGTGTGTCTCACTGAGAGGAAGATCATTAGTGTGTCTCACTGAGAGGAAGATCATTAGTGTGTCTCACTGAGAGGAAGATCATTAGTGTGTCTCACTGAGAGGAAGATCATAAGTGTGTCTCACTGAGAGGAAGATCATTAGTGTGTCTCACTGAGAGGAAGATCATTAGTGTGTCTCACTGAGAGGAAGATCATTAGTGTGTCTCACTGAGAGGAAGATCATTAGTGTGTCTCACTGAGAGGAAGATCATTAGTGTGTCTCACTGAGAGGAAGATCATAAGTGTGTCTCACTGAGAGGAAGATCATTAGTGTGTCTCACTGAGAGGAAGATCATTTGTGTGTCTCACTAACAGGAAGATCATTAGCGTGTCTCACTAACAGGAAGATCATTAGTATGTCTTACTGAGAGGAAGATCATTTGTGTGTCTCACTAACAGGAAGATCATTAGTATGTCTTACTGAGAGGAAGATCATTTGTGTGTCTCACTAACAGGAAGATCATTAGCGTGTCTCACTAACAGGAAGATCATTAGTATGTCTTACTGAGAGGAAGATCATTTGTGTGTCTCACTAACAGGAAGATCATTAGCGTGTCTCACTAACAGGAAGATCATTAGTATGTCTTACTGAGAGGAAGATCATTTGTGTGTCTCACTAACAGGAAGATCATTAGTGTGTCTCACTAACAGGAATATCATTAGTGTGTCTTACTGAGAATAAGATCATTAGTGTGTCTCACTAAGAGGAAGATCATTAGTGTGTCTAACTAACAGGAAGATCATTAGTGTGTCTCACTAACAGGAAGATCATTAGTGTGTCTCACTAACAGGAAGATCATTAGTGTGTCTCACTAACAGGAAGATCATTAGTGTGTCTCACTAACAGGAAGATCATTAGTGTGTCTCACTAACAGGAAGATCATTAGTGTGTCTCACTAACAGGAAGATCATTAGTGTGTCTAACTAACAGGAAGATCATTAGTGTGTCTCACTAACAGGAAGATCATTAGTGTGTCTCACTAACAGGAAGATCATTAGTGTGTCTCACTAACAGGAAGATCATTAGTGTGTCTCACTAACAGGAAGATCATTAGTGTGTCTAACTAACAGGAAGATCATTAGTGTGTCTCACTAACAGGAAGATCATTAGTGTGTCTCACTAACAGGAAGATCATTAGTGTGTCTCACTAACAGGAAGATCATTAGTGTGTCTCACTAACAGGAAGATCATTAGTGTGTCTCACTAACAGGAAGATCATTAGTGTGTCTCACTAACAGGAAGATCATTAGTGTGTCTCACTAACAGGAAGATCATTAGTGTGTCTCACTAACAGGAAGATCATTAGTGTGTCTCACTAACAGGAAGATCATTAGTGTGTCTAACTAACAGGAAGATCATTAGTGTGTCTCACTAACAGGAAGATCATTAGTGTGTCTCACTAACAGGAAGATCATTAGTGTGTCTCACTAACAGGAAGATCATTAGTGTGTCTAACTAACAGGAAGATCATTAGTGTGTCTAACTAACAGGAAGATCATTAGTGTGTCTCACTAACAGGAAGATCATTAGTGTGTCTAACTAACAGGAAGATCATTAGTGTGTCTCACTAACAGGAAGATCATTTGTGTGTCTCACTAACAGGAAGATCATTAGTGTGTCTCACTAACAGGAAGATCATTAGTGTGTCTAACTAACAGGAAGATCATTAGTGTGTCTCACTAACAGGAAGATCATTAGTGTGTCTGGTTGTTATTGTAATCTCTCATTTAATAATTATATTAATACAAATTATATTGTATCACTCTCTTATACACAACTCAGTATTATAAGTAACAAGCTGTCTAAACCGACCTTAAAATATTATGAATCTACGCATCATAAAATTTATATACATTTTCCTTTGGCCACCTGAGATATATTTTGGTATCTAAATTCTACCAGAGATATTAAATATTAAGCTTAATTTAAATTATTTAGTATTGTTTTTTATATTATTATTGTCTATGGATTCCATAATACATAGAAAATTTGATTATTAGATACTCTGAACATGATATATATTTTTTAATTAAATTATCCAGCTCTATCATCAACTAACAGCCTTAATTCCTTACATATTCACATACATATACTGTAGATATACATGTATTCATACATACACATTTAAACACGCATCCACACACACAAACAAACAACACCTAGCTCTGCTGGGTGCGTAATTCTTGTAGGATTTGGTGGTCCTGTTGGTTAGAGCGTCATGTGGTTTTCGCTCACCATGAGGCGGACCAAAACAACATGGGTTCGAGTCCTTGGCTAGTCACAGTGTTGTTATTGATCAATACCACTTGGTGGTGGTTACAATAATAATATATATATATATATATATATATATATATATATATATATATATATTATATATATATATATATATATATATATATATATATATATATATATTGTGCCGAATAGTTAAAACTGGTGAACTAGCAAGAACTAATTTAAAATTAAGTCCTTTCTAAGTTATATTTCAGACTTATTTTGCAGTACGAATCCTAGTTTCTCCTCCACCTCTTCCTTTATCTTTTCCATCATCTGCTCCTTCTTCTTGAAGGGAGGGAGAGTGAAGGTGTCAGGAGAGATGTATCATGGTGGTGTCTCCCACGTAATGGCAGTAAAAGGCTAAGCTTCTTCCTCCTCTAGGATTAAGGAGAGTAAAACACGTTGGAAAGATCCTGTTTACCAGGATTTCTTGAGTGGGATGAAGGTAGGTTCTGGGTTTTACTCGGGGTCTTGATGATGAGAGGTAGATAGTGGAGGGAAGGTAGATAACAGTGGAGGGAAGGTAGATAACAGTGGAGGGAAGGTAGATAACAGTGGAGGGAAGGTAGATAACAGTGGAGGGAAGGTAGATAACAGTGGAGGGAAGGTAGATAACAGTGGAGGGAAGGTAGATAACAGTGGAGGGAAGGTAGATAACAGTGGAGGGAAGGTAGATAACAGTGGAGGGAAGGTAGATAACAGTGGATGGAAGGTAGATAACAGTGGAGGGAAGGTAGAGAACTGTGGAGGGAAAGTAGATAACAGTGGAGGAAGGTAGATAACAGTGGAGGGTAGATAGATAACAGTGGAGGGTAGGTAGATAACAGTGGAGGGAAGGTACATAACAGTGGAGGGAAGGTAGATAACAATGGAGGGAAGGTAGATAACAGTGGAGGGAAGGTAGATAACAGTGGAGGGAAGGTAGATAACAATGGAGGGAAGGTAGATAACAGTGGAGGGTAGATAGATAACAGTGGAGGGTAGGTAGATAACAGTGGAGGGTAGGTAGATAACAGTGGAGGGAAGTAGATAACAGTGGAGGGAAGGTAGATAACAGTGGAGGGTAGGTAGATAACAGTGGAGGGTAGGTAGATAACAGTAGAGGGTAGGCAGATAACAGTGGAGCGAAGGTAGACAAGGGAGGGAGGGTAGATAACAGTGGAGGGAAGGTAGATAACAGTGGAGGGAAGGTAGACAAGGAAGGGAGGGTAGATAACAGTGGATGGTAGGTAGATAACAGTAGAGGGTAGGTAGATAACAGTGGAGGGAAGGTAGACAAGGGAGGGAGGGTAGATAACATTGGAGGGAAGGTAGATAACAGTGGAGGGAAGGTAGACAAGGGAGGGAGGGTAGATAACAGTGGAGGGAAGGTAGATAACAGTGGAGGGAAGGTAGATAACAGTAGAGAGTAGGCAGATAACAGTGGAGGGAAGGTAGATAACAGTGGGGGGTAGGTAGATAACAGTGGAGGGTAGGTAGATAACAGTGGAGGGAAGGTAGATAACAGTGGAGGGTAGGTAGATAGCAGTGGAGGGTAGGTAGACAACAGTGTAGGGAAGATAGATAACAGTAGAGGGAAGGTAGATAACAGTGGAGGGTAGGTAGATGACAGTGGAGGGTAGGTAGACAACAGTGTAGGGAAGATAGATAACAGTGGAGGGAAGGTAGATAACAGTGGAGGGAAGGCAGATAATAATGGAGGAAAGCCAGATAACAATGGAGGAAAGCCAGATAATAATGGAGGTAAGCCAGATAATAATGGAAGAAAGGGAGGAAAGAAGGGAAGGACGATTGATAATAATTAAAGGAAGATAACAGTGGAGGGAAGAGAGATAAGAAGGAAGGAACGAAGCCAGATAATTTGAGGGGAAAGAGAGAGAGAGAGAGAGAGAGAGAGAGAGAGAGAGAGAGAGAGAGGAAGGGATGACGAGGGTTAGAAATATTCTCTATTATCTCACATTTAGTATTCTGTGAAACTTATGTACGATACAGAGATCAATGAGTAGTTAGGTGTGGGGGTACCAACCCACTTAGGACCTACGAGAGTGGGGATACCAACCCAATTAGGACCTACGAGAGTGGGGTACCAACCCAATTAGGACCTACGAGAGTGGGGGTACCAACCCACTTAGGACCTACGAGAGTGGGGATACCAACCCAATTAGGACCTACGAGAGTGGGGTACCAACCCAATTAGGACCTACGAGAGTGGGGATACCAACCCACTTAGGACCTACGAGAGTGGGGATACCAACCCAATTAGGACCTACGAGAGTGGGGATACCAACCCAATTAGGACCTACGAGAGTGGGGTACCAACCCAATTAGGACCTACGAGAGTGGGGTACCAACCCAATTAGGACCTACGAGAGTGGGGATACCAACCCACTTAGGACCTACGAGAGTGGGGATACCAACCCAATTAGGACCTACGAGAGTGGGGATACCAACCCAATTAGGACCTACGAGAGTGGGGTACCAACCCAATTAGGACCTACGAGAGTGGGGATACCAACCCAATTAGGACCTACGAGAGTGGGGATACCAACCCAATTAGGACCTATGAGAGTGGGGTACCAACCCAATTAGGACCTACGAGAGTGGGGTACCAACCCAATTAGGACCTACGAGAGTGGGGTACCAACCCAATTAGGACCTACGAGAGTGGGGATACCAACCCAATTAGGACCTACGAGAGTGGGGATACCAACCCAATTAGGACCTACGAGAGTGGGGTACCAACCCAATTAGGACCTACGAGAATGGGGATACCAACCCAATTAGGACCTACGAGAGTGGGGATACCAACCCAATTAGGACCTACGAACGTGGGAATACCAACCCAATTAGGACCTACGAACGTGGGGATACCAACCCAATTAGGACCTACGAACGTGGAGATACCGACCCAATTAGGACCTACCAGCGACGGGATATCAACCTAATTAGGATCTTCGAGCGAGGGGATACCAACCCACTTGGGACCTACGAGCGTGGGGATACCAACCCACTTAGGTACAACGAACGTGGGGATACCAACCCACTAAGGACCTTCGAGCGTGAGGATACCAACCCACTTAGGACCTACGAACGTGGGGATACCAACCCAATTAGGACTTACGAGCGTGGGGATATCAACCCATTTAGGACCTATGAGCGTGGGGATAACCCAGTTAGGACCTACGAGCGTGGGAATATCAACCCAATTAGGACCTACGAGCGTGGAGATACCAACTCACTTAGGTGCAACGAACGTGTGAATATCAACCCACTTAGGACCTATGAGCGTGGAGATATCAACCCACTTAGGACCTGCGAACGTGGGGACATCAACCCAAATAGGGCATACGAGCGTGGGGATACCAACCCACTTAGGACCTTCGAGCGTGGGGATATCAACCCAATTAGGACCTACGAGCATGAGGATACCAACTATACTGGGGATAACAATGCTCTAAGTGCCTACTTGCCTGGGATACCAATGCTCTAATGCCTACTAACCTGGGATACCAATGCTCTAAGTGCCTACTAGCCTGGGGATACTAATGCGCTAAGGCTCTACTAGCCTGGCGATACTAAATTTTTAAGAACTTACTAGCCTAGGGATGTGAAAGTTTTAAGAATACTTTCAACTCTGTTATACATTAAAAATCGTTTTTGTAATTAAATTTCGAGATCGATGTACAATATATACATATACATAAAAATAAGAGTAGCAGAAGGCATATAAGGGCGAGATTACACCTCACGGTCAACATACAACACCTGAACGTTTTAGGATGATGCGGGTGAGGTGGTCAAGGACCTGTCAGACATAGATTATAACCAAGCTTGAAATATAGCATTAGAATTGGACGAGAGTCTAATGCTCTGTTTATTCGTTTAAGACATTTTAACCTCCAGTTGATTTTCTAAAAGCTGAGAAAGTTGTATCAAGTTTGTAGATGAATGGTTCAGAGAACCACAAGTTGATAAATTAGACACATGTGCAACACTTGGGTGTCTTTAAAGAGGAAACTTTTCGCCACACAGTGGCTTCATCAGTCCATACAAAAGAGAATCGTGAAGAACAGGAGGAGTTTGAGGTAATCAGTCCCTCAGTCTTGAGTCGACGTAATCAGTCCATCAATCTTGAAAAGAATACAGCATATGTGCGAAGAAGTGGCTTATATACCGTAGGAAGGAGAGGTGCAGCAGTTGTAGGTGGTAACACATTTGTCCTTGGGCGTGACCTACTTCCACATTGGACAAGTGTGTTACCACCTACGACTGCTGCACCTCATCATCTGCTTACGGTATATAAGCCACTTCTTCGCACATATGCTGTATTCTTTTCAAGACTGATGGACCGACCACATCGACTCAAGGCTGAGGGACTACTTACCTCAGACTCCTGTTCTTCACGATTCTCCTTTGTATGGACTGATGAAGCCACTGTGTGGCGAAAGATTTCCTCATTAAAGATACCCAAGTGTTGCACATGTGTCTAATTTATCACTTGTGTCTAATTTTGAAATTAATATGAATATTGGTTTACGATTATACAAATTAGACCCATTTTGAATTAATAAAATTTGGGAAGAATTTAAGATATATTCGAGAAGCTAAAATCTCAAACGTTGGGCAGAATATAAGCTGTGTTTGGCAGGTCCTTGACCACCTCACCCGTGTTGTATGTGGACGGACTGTGAAGTGTAATATTTTTATAGTTCCTTGATAATGTGGGAAATCACGAAAGCGCTTGAAGTTCAGTTCTTTTCACAGTGGTTGTGTCGCATATAATAATAATAATAATAATAATAATAATAATAATAATAATAAAGTTAGGTAATAGATATAGAATGTATTCACAATGTAACAATTGACTCTGGTCTTTACTGTTAGTAATTGTCATCACACAGTGCAGGCTCGATACAACTGGCTGCTTTCCCATAAAATGTAAACCCTTGAATGGGAATAAAAAAAAATGGCAATATAAATTCTATTTTTTCTCAGTGTTGTAAAAACTATAGACTTTCAATGATAAATTGATAATTAAAAATTAAAACATGGGTTTTTTACCTAATCTTTCGCTGATGTGTTTAACAATGGAAATTTTGTTGTTGATAATTGGATGGGTTTCCCCATTGACATTAACTGCTTGTTATAACTGTTATAGCAGTATTTTATAATTGTTACAGCTCTATGTTATAATTTGGAATATGATGGTCTGATATAGCTGGCTGTTTAGCTGTCTGTTATAACTGCCATAAACTGCACGTCTGTTCAGGTCGGAATCAGGAAAGAAAGCTGCCTTGCCGGTTTTGTTTTTGAGTTTTCCGGTCTTTAATATGGAGCAGGTACAAAATATGCCTTAGTGCTGTTCATGTTTTGACTGTCACTCTTGCAAGATTTTTCACGTGATTCTTCATAGACACTGGGGAATCATATTTTACTTCCACAGCTCCATCATTAATCAGATGCTGCCTAAAATCCATCATTGACATTTTCTTTACTAGCGTCTTTCCGCAGATTGATATAGCTAGCTGTAAGTGAATGATTACGTCTGAGAGAAGATGGCACTTCTCTTACACAAATGTGCAGTCATCTGCATGGCATCCAGGGTTGAGATGAAGTAGGTCGTTGAAATAAAGGTTCCAAGCTAGTGGAGCAAACACACTCTTGTGGGGCACTGGCACTGAGTTGCGACTTTGCTCGACTGAGAACTTCAAAGTAGTCCAAGGTGCCATTCTCGATCAGAGGCACTAGCAGTGTACATTGTTACTGCACAGTGGATATTGGATTTATCCAGTGATTGGTGTCCCGTGGAAGAGAGGTTGCACAGGTTATTTGCAGAAAGGCTTTTTGAAATCATATTGAGAGTCACAAAGAAAGTGGTACTCAAAACGATGTCATTTCCCGTTCGAATATTGTCTCCATAATTATGAGAGTAATTGACAGGAGTGACACTGGTCTGTAGTTGCTGACAGCCCTTCGGCTCTTCATGTTGTGATCACTGACTGCTTCGCTATTATGTTCAAAAATACCATTTTTTCCTGCTTTAGGTATAGTTGATAGATGTAAATTAATGGTGATACTAACTGGTCAGCACTTCTACTCAGGAAACTTAAGCTTACCCTATCTGTGTCGAAGGTCTTCTCTTGGTCCAGGGATTGAAGGGGAGAGTAGAGACAGTCCCATCATGTCGATTTAGTCGGTCATAGACCGACAAAGCCAGGTTGTGTGGGGTGATTCACCACCTTGATCTGCTCGTATCCTGTAAACACTGCCTTGGTACCGTATGAGCCGATATTACAGTGACTGTAATCAAGTAGATTATTCATTACTGGGTCGAGGGGGAAGCCAAAAACATGAGTTGGGAATTATATAAAGTCTCTGAAGTTTTTTGTCAAATACTGCAAGAAATTCGTCCATATTCCTCTTTATAAGATGCTGGTTAAGGCTACCAAAAATTATTTTCAGTTAATATATATGTTGAAGTACAAGGAGGTGTACATTTACCATCAAAAAAATGCTGAGTCTCCTCATGCTCGCTGATTTAGTGATCTGTTCATTGCACACACTAGTATTGAGGTACTAACGTTAAAACAGCCGAAGAACATTCCCATGTGATTAGGAATGGAATCATCAATTATCTGGATATGTATAGTTTAACTAGCTCACACAACAGCGACACCTCCATGATTATACCTGGCTCGTTGCATCTAACAGGTGTTGCCAGCAAAAAAATGTTGCTACAACTACATTCATTTTAAAAATTAGCCACGACTGGATGAAGTTCCAGTCCAGCATAAAAATTCCAAGTCAAGACCCGACGCTGGTTCTTGAAGAGGCGTTAGATCTCCAACCTACGTTGGGTTCTTAAAGATGGAAGCAGGTCCTAAACACTAACCCAAGAACAGTTAGCATCTACTTCTAGATATTGAAGATGAGTTGTATCACACTGCAGGAATATCCTGTACTACTATTACATAGTTATAATGGTTTCTCTTCCTTATTTTCCCATACAGTCGTGTGATCCGTACGACACCTGTTGGATAAGAAGAAAAAACTAAGGATTGCTTAAGGGATGCCACAGTTTATCATTGTCTGAAGGCCAAAAGTACAGTTGAAGTCTACCCACAATTTATCAGTAAAATAGAAATTGATAAACAAATTTATTTATTAACTCTAAATAGAAATCAAACTTATGCCATACTTGATAAAGCTGGCAACGTATTCAGTAGACGTGTAGAAGGTGAAGCAAAGACAATTCCTGGTCTTGATGACCCAGTGTTTGGATCATTAAGTGAAGAACAACAGTATAGATTGGAAGGATATAATTCTACGGCACCAGGTTCAACACACACGAAGGTTGATGTCTGGTTCCTTAACGGCAGAGACGTGACCACATCACTTAGTGAAGCGCAAGTACTAACCTCCATCCCACTCTGCATTTCAGTGGTATGCAGTACCAAGAAGAAGAATTAGACGCATTTTCAACATTTAGGTATCTAAAGACGTTCCGCTATCCAGTGCCTTAATCAATACAACACATGGACATAATCGAAGACTGTAGAAATATTTACAGAAGACAGCGGAAGGCGAGGTAATCAGTCCCTTAGCCAAAGATCAGGTGATGAGCCGTGTCTGCTGCATCTCACCTGACTCGGGTATATGAGTAAGCACTAATCTTACTGCTCCTGCTTTATATTCTTCGAGACTACGACCACACAAGGAAGGTACTGGATCTGTGCTCCAGTTCCCTGAATTAAGCCTGAATACCTTCCATCCCCTCCACAGGCGCTGTATAATCCTACGGGTCTAGCGCTTCCCACTTGATTATAATAATAAGAATCGAGACTACGGCGCTCATCACGTGTATTAATAAAGTTACTGGATAGCAAAACGTCTTTAAGTAAAGATACGCAGATGTTACACATGTGCAACAGATGGGGATCTTTATTCCGAGACGTTTCGCTTACACAGTAAGCTTCTTCAGTAGAGTACAGAAAATTTGGTGGAAGCAGAAGAGATGTGAAGACGATGTAATCAGTCCATCACTCTTGATGACGTAGTTTTGAGGTGGTCAGTCCCTCAACCTGGAGAAGAGTATTTGTTCCATAATCTGAAACAATGTGAAAATGAACTGGTGACAGTGTGGAGACTTATATACTGTCAGGAGGTGAGATGTAGACCACTAGTAGAACCAAGAATGTAATCATTGAGAGGTCAGGTCCCTCTCATATCCAACCATTCTCACCTAACTGTTGCACATGTGTCTTACTTACCAACCTGCCAGTATTTAATACCATTTTAACATTCACTCTGTCAGACACTGCAACACAGTGGTACCTTGGATAAATTTTGCAAGTGAGAATGGTTGGACGTGAGAGGGACCTGACCTCTCAATGATTACATTCTTGGTTCTACTAGTGGTCTACATCTCGCCTCATGACAGTATATAAGTCTCCACACTGTCACTTCATCATCACATTGTTTCAGACTATGGAACAATACTCTTCTCCAGGCTGAGGGACTGACCACCTCCAAACTACGTCTTCAAGGGTGATGGACTGATTACATCATCTTCACATCGCTACTGCTTCCACCAACTTTTCTGTACTCAACTGAAGAACCTTACTGTGTAAGCGAAACGTTTCGGAATAAAGATCCCCAACCGTTGCACATGTGTCTTACTTACCAACCTGTCGGTATTTATGCCATTTTAATGTTTAAGTCTTCTAATCTAATCCCATCAAGTGCAAAGTCATGAAGCTTGGGGAAGGACAAAGAAGACTGCAGACGGAGTACACGATCGGGGGTCAAAAACTGCAAACCTCACTCAAGGAAAAGGATCTTGGAGTGAGCATCATACCGAGAACATTCCATGAGACGCACATCAACCAAATAACCGCTGCAGCATATGGCCGCCTGGCAAACCACATCTATTAAGGAGTCACTCAGGACACTGTACACTGTGTACGTTAGGCCCATATTGGAGTACGCACCACCATTATGGAACCCACTCACCGGGTCAAGCATATCAATAAATTAGAGAAAGTACAAAAATTTACAACAAGACTAGTCCCGGAGCTAGAGGGTATGTCTGATGAGGAAGGACAGGAAGGGGGGCATGATAACAACGTATAAAATGCTGAGAAAAACTGACAAGGTGAATAGGGACAGAATGTTACAAAGATTGGACACAGTAACAAGGGGTCACAGCTGTAAGTTTAAGACTCAGATGAATCACAGGGATGTTGGGAAGATTTCCTCGATCTTAGAGTTGTCAGGAAGTGGAACAATATGGAGAGTGAAATAGTGGAGACAGGATCCATACATAGTTTTAAGAAGAGGTACAATGAAGCTCATAGAGCAGGGAGAAAGAGTGGATCTAGCAGCAACCAGCGAACAGGCGGGGCCAGGAGCTCACATACACACACACACACACACACACACACACACACACACACACACACACACACACACACACACACACACACACACACACAAACACGTGGCGAGGTGTCAGAGTGGGCACCTGTGACCAGCGGGGTTCCACAGGGGTAAGTCCTAGGACCGGTGCTGTTTCTGGTATTTGTGAACGACATGACGGAAGGAATAGACTCCGAAGTGTCCCTGTTTGCAGATGATGTGAAATTGATGAGAAGAATACAATCGGACAAGGACCAGGCAGAACTACGAAGGGATCTGGACAGGCTGCAGGCCTGGTCCAGGAATTGGCTCCTAGAGTTCAACCACACCAAGTGCAAAGGCATAAAGATTGGGTAAGGGCAAATAAGATCGCAGACGGAGTACAGTCTAAGGGGCCAGAGGCTACAAATCTCACTCAAGGAAAAAGATCTTGGAGTGAGGATAACACCAGGCACATCTCCTGAGGCGCACATCAACCAAATAACTGCTGCAGCATATGGGCGCCTAGCAAACCTCAGAACAGCATTCCACCATCTTAATAAGGAATCGTTCAGGACCCTGTACACTGTGTACGTTAGGCCCATATTGCAGTATGTGGCACCAGTTTGGAACCCACACCTAGCCAAGCACGTAAAGAAACAAGACTAGTCCCGGAGCTACAGGGTATGTCCTACAAGGAGAGGCTATGGGAAATCGACCTGACGACGCTGGGGACAGGAGAGATAGGGGGGACATAATAAAATACTGAGGGGAATTGACAAAGTAGACAGAGACAGAATGTTCCAGAGTTGGGACACAGCAACAATGGGTCACAGTTGGAAGTTAAAGACTCACATGAATCACAGGGATGTTAGGAAGTATTTCTTCAGTCACAGAGTTGTCAGGAAGTGGAATAGTCTGGGAAGTGATGTAGTGAAGGCATGATCTATACATAGCTTTAAGAAGAGGTATGGTAAAGCACATAGAGCAGGAAGAGTTACCTAGTAGCGACCAGTGAAGAGGCGAGGTCAGGAGCTATGACTCAACCCCTGCAACCACAACTAGGTGAGTACACACACACACACACACACACACACACACACACACACACACACACATTTATCAATACAAATTCATTACAAAAGCGAAACAGTTTTGAAATATAAATCTAAATATGATAATTTCTTTGATAAATGTATCACATATTGAGCAGCAATATACTTTAGCAAATATTTCAAACTCACCTATAATAATCCCCCCACTCAAAATACATTGATATTAAAGTTTTGTCATTATAATGAACAATGATGAATCAGGTAACAGGACGCTTTAAAATGAGAATTATCTCTTTATTGACAAGCAATAAATCACATCAAAAAAATTCATTTGGAATTCAGTTTTTCAGCCCTAATCACGCCTACCATAAATCATGAAGGTAAAAGCGTAGAAATACAGGCCTAGGTAGGCCTGTATCCCTCCATCCTACCGAAGGCGGCCCTCACACCCATCTCTGCCCTAGCTCTATACAACCCTACCCACAAGTAAGCTGATTAAATGAAAATAAATACATTAGCCTTGATGAACTGTTTTCAAGCGTTATTAAAGAATGGAAGATTAAGCTTATTGAATCACTATCTGATCTTTCTAGTATTTTTTTTTATCACACTGGCCGATTCCCACCAAGGCAGGGTGGCCCAGAAAAACTTTCACCATCATTCACTCCATCACTGTCTTGCCAGAAGGGTGCTTTACACTACAGTTTTTAAACTGCAACATTAACACCCCTCCTTCAGAGTGCAGGCACTGTACTTCCCATCTCCAGGACTCAAGTCCGGCCTGCCGGTTTCCCTGAACCCCTTCATAAATGTTACTTTGCTCACACTCCAACAGCACGTCAAGTATTAAAAACCATTTGTCTCCATTCACTCCATTCTAGTATATCACTAGAAATTGGTATCATATACATTATGTGCCAAATGGATCATTCGATTCCTATCTATAAAATGGGCGATAGGTTCTTACCATCGAATTACTGTATTAATATTGATAGAATTACCAACAATATGTTAAGTAAAAGGACACAAGTGCAACTAATGTGACAATTTATTGTGGCAACGTTTCGCTCTCCAGGAGCTTTGTTAAGCTGTTGCAAACAATACGTGGACACAGAGGGTATATATAGGTTTAGAGTGAGGTGTAATACTAGTGGTGGTAGTAAGTTTATTCAGGTATACACAAATACAGTTACATAGATTATCATACATATCAGCATATGTGTGGAGAACCTGGGATAACCCAAAAAAAGTCAGACAGAGTGACTTATTTCCATTGGAAATATTAGTTGTAGTAATAGTAATCAATCAACATGGTAGAACAATCAACTGGCACATAAGTAAAGGGTTATAAACGCTGTTACTTGGGTAGCATAAAAATAGATTAGACAAATGTTGGTGGTTGGATAAGAGAAGGTCTGTTTCAGTGTTCCTTCTCTGTAATGTGCTTGTGTAGTATAAGGAGGAGAGACTATGTGATGGCTGGGTTTACTGTTTTCAGGAGGATTCTCGCTAAGACCTCAGAGATGATGAAGCTGCCTTTGTTTTGTTTGAGTTAGAAACAGCGATTAATGCTGATTCAAGGCAATTGCATCTGAGGAAATTAGGTTCTTTGATCACTAATCGGGAGTCCCTGAATTTCATTAGATGATTGGTGGAATTTCGGTGTTGTACGCAGGCGTTGTTCAAGTTATCGTTCCTACATGCAGTATTGTGTTAAATAACAAAAAAGACACAATACAAAGTGTGACTTTGTAAATGGTCCAAGTCGGACCGAAACGTCGTCGTAAGCTCCTCTCTTCTATATGCGGGTTATTTGTGTACAGTAATGTGTTCATTGAGGCGTGTTTCGAGGTTCATTGCTGTTAAATTAGACATATGTGCAACTCTTGGGTATCTTTATTGAGGAAACGTTTCGCCACAAAGTGGCTTCATCAGTCCATACAAAGGATAAACTTGAAGAACAGGAGGAGAATGAGGTAATCAGTCCCTCAGCCTTGAGTCGATGTGGTCAGTCCATCAATCTTGAATAGAATATGGCATATGGGCGGAGAAGCAGCTTATAAACCGTAGGCAGGAGAGGTGCAGCAGTTGTAGGTGGTGTCACATTTGCCCGATGTGGAAGTAGGTCGTGACCAAGGTCGTGTCCAAGGGTTAGGCAAGCGAAGAATTCCCAAGTATTAAGATCCCAAGAAGTTGCAGTGTCTGACAGGATTGTAGATGAATGGTTCAGAGAACCATAACCTGTAAATTCACCTGTGAAACAAGTCTCTAATACAGAAGTCTCAATAACTGTGTCTTCTTCCACTGCCGTTATCTTTTTCTTGTTGTCTTTCTCTTCCTATTATTCTCTTTCTATCTTTATTTTTTCGGTTCACGGACATTTATTCAGTTTTCTCATCTACTAAACTTTTTTTTTTTTTACTTTAAATTTTAAATTCTTTATATTTATTTTAATTATGTTTTCTTTGTTTTTTGAATAAATTTGCATAAATATAATTTGGAAGGAAAAAGCGTTTTATTAATTTCTTATCTATCAGACTCAGCAACAATGACGTCATTTGCATTCTAATTGACTGTGCTCTCGAAAACAAACACATACACTCTGTCTGTCTCCCTGTCTCTGTCTTTCTCTGTCTCTTTGTCTGTCTGTCTGTCTCTCTCTCTCTCTTTTTTACACAGGGTTTGACAAGGTTAAGGATCCCTAGCTTTATTGACAAGCTATTTACAGGTTAAGGATTCCTAACTTTATTGGCAAGCTAAGGGCTGTTACCTACATCAGCTCATTTGAAAGCATTTTTATTGTTATGAGACATACAAGTAGGGAACAGGATGAAGTTGGAGTCATCTGTGGGCCAGCATTTTCATTTGATCAACTGACTTTATCTTGTTGACATCATTATGCTCTACGAATGTGTTCCATACTCGAGTCATCCTGCATATATATGATCTCAGATGGAGTGATGTTCTGGAGAAGGGTACAGCCAGAGTAAAGTTGCTGCTTTCTGCCCGTCTTGTGGCATAAAAGCTTGTTTCACGCTGTCCTCGAAGTGGATCCAAGTGTGGTACTTTGACAATATTGGCCTTGTACATAACAGTAAGGCCACCCACATCCTTCCTGTGTTGAAGGCTCTGCTGAAATGACAGATCTATCCAGGATGGGTCCAGGCGAGAGATGAGACGTCTTGCTCTGTTCTCTACTCTGTCAAGCAGTCGCAGATGAGAGGGAGGAGCAGGCAAATCAAGAAAGTGGAGCATACTCAAGGTGTGAGCGTACTTGTGCCTTGTACAGAATCTTGCAACCCCTACTGTCAAGCAGATGCGAGATACGGCGAAGTGCTGTAAGCTTCCTGGCTGCCTTGTTTGCTAGATTTACAACATGGTTCTTCATGGTTAGCTTGGAGTCAAATTTCACCCCAAGGATATCAACTTCTCCAGGTGCCAACATCCTCCCATTCATCTTTATTACTACACCAGCGTTACCATCATGGTGCCTAGAGACGATCATCATTTGTGTTTTCTCAGGTGCAAATGTTACTTGCCATCTATTTCCCCAAGCTGATATAGCTCTTAGCTCGTGATTGATGTAGCTTAGAGCAGCTGGCATTTCTTCTCTTGGATAAGTGAATGTCAGTGTACAGTCGTCTGCATATGCATGTGATTCTGAGATGAGATGAAGAAGATCGTTGAAGTAGACATTCCATAACAATGGTCCCAGCACGCTTCTCTATCTCTCTCTTTCTCTCTCTCTCTCACATCGAAACAGGGCAACTGCCTGAGGTGTGGAAGACAGCAAATGTAGTCCTGATTTTTAAGAAAGGAAACAGACAAGCAGTACTGACATGTACGTAAAGTTATCGAGAAGATTATCGGAAAGAATGGTGGAGCATCTAGAAAACAACGGCCATATACATGACAACCAGCACGGCTTGAGGGAAGGGAAATCCTGCATCACAACCCTATCGGAGTTCCATGACAAGGTAACAGAAGTATGACACTAGAGAGAGGGATGGGTAGACTGCATCTTCATCGACTGTAAGAAGGTTTTCGACACAGTACCACAGAAGAGACTGGTTGAAAACGTAAAGTAGCAAACAGGAATAGGAGGAAAAGTATTGCAGTGGGTCAAGGAATGACTGACAAGAAGGAAGCAACGTGTGTCGGTACGAGACGAGGTGTCAGTGTGGGTCCTTGTGTCGAGTGGGGTTCCACAAGGGTCAGTCCTAGGTCCGTTGCTCCTGTATATGTGAATGACGTGACGAAAGGATAGAGTAAGAGGTGTCTCTGTTTGCTAATGAGAATACAAACGGGCGATGGGGATTTGGACAGGCTGTAAGCTTGGTCCGACAAACGGAGCCTGGAGTTTATTCCGAGCGAGTGCAAAGTTATGAAGCTTGGGGAAGGACAAAGGAGACTGAAGACGGAGTACAGCCTAAGAGGTCAGAGGCTACAAAACTCACACAAGGAAAAGGATCTTGGGGTGAGCATCATGCCGAGCACATCTCCTTAGTTAGATTAGGCTAAAATTAAATTGAGCTTGTTATAATAAGGTTAGATAAGTTTTCTAAGGGTCTTTTCGTACAAAATTATTAATTTTTACATTGACATAAATTCACAAAAATAAATATTTAAACATATAAGATAAAATTTTAGAAAGATCTTAATTTTTAATGAGTTCTTGCTAATTGACCAATTTTATCTATTCGTTACGACATATATATACAGATATTATATATATATATATATATATATATATATATATATATATATATATATATATATATATATATATATATATACAATAAGATCACAGTAAACAGATGATTTTAAAATATGCAAAACAACCACTGTGAAAGAGTAGTGAAATTCCAAGCGCTTTCGTGACTACTCGCATTGTCAAGGAACTATGAAAGTAATACATCATAGGAAGGGAATTAAAGGGCTTAGACCACACCTCACAGTCAACTCCCACAACAAAGAAACACCTGACGCGGAACAATACCGGACGCATAAGAAAAGAGGAACACTGCAGTAGGTCCGCTGGTCCAACTAGACAGGTCCTCACGACAACCCACAAACAAATCATTCTACCCAAGAAATAAGGTTTATTATTTGTCCAATGTATTATTAAAATCTAACCAAATTTTATTAATTATAAATGAATCTAATTTATACAAACCTAAGAAAATATTCATATTATTGTCAAAACTGCTTTTTATGAAACAAGATTCAATTATAATTCTGTCGACCATGGACTTGCTTGATACAACTAAGAACATAAGAACATAAGAAAGGAGGAACACTGCAGCAGGCCTGCTGGCCCATACTAGGCAGGTCCTTTACAATTCATCCCACTAACAAACATTTGACCTACCCAACGTTTTGAAAATCAATTGGATGGTTAAAATCTCTTACATGAATAAATAGAGCATTGGAATCTTGTCCAGTTCTAATGCTATATTTATGTTGTTTTAATCTTAGTTCGAGATTTTTACCAGTTTGACAGTAATAAACTTTATCGCAAATTTTACAAGGAATCTTATAGACACATCCATCAGCATTTTGGGGGGAATTCTTTATCAAAAGTTTTTTTTTTACTGTATCAAGATTTTTAAATACAACTTTAATATTAAAAGTTTTAAGAAGAGAAGGCATATCAACCAAGTTTTCATGGTAAGGGAGAACCAACATATTTTTAGTTGAATAAGGTTGGTTGTCCCTTTTTGGGTTGTAAAAAGTATTTCTAGCAACTTTAAAAGATTTATCAATTACATTTCTTGGGTATTTTAAATCATTACCTATTTCATAAATTTTGGATATTTCCTCATCTATGAACTCAGGACTACAAATTCGTAAAGCTCTCAAAAACATTGATGAGAAAACAGACAGTTTGACTCTATCTTGATGCGAGGAATAATAGTGTACATAGGAACAGTTATTTGTAAGTTTTCTGTAAATTTTAAATTTGAATTCATTATTACTCTTAATAATTAAAACATCTAGAAAAGGCAATGAGTTACTTTCCTCAAACTCAACAGTAAAGCTTATAGAATGGGCTAAGCTATTTAATTTGCCAAGGAAATGGTGTATATCTACATTTTTGGGCATAAGACATAAAATATCATCAACATATCTGAACCATTTTGCTCTATTAGGGAGGATTGTGTTAAGCAATCTTGTTTCAAAAAATTCCATGTATAGATTACTAAGAACAGGTGAAAGAGGATTCCCCATTGCCATACCAAACTTCTGAGTGTAAAACTTATCATTAAATACAAATTTTGCATCAACAATGCAAAGTTTAGTAAGTTTAATGATAGTAGGAACTGGCAATGGTAAATCATAATTAACGAGTTCTTCAGATAAGAAACTAAATAAATCATCAACAGGAACTTTCTGCCATACAATATATATATATATATATATATATATATATATATATATATATATATATATATTATATATATTATATATATATATATCGTGCCGAATAGGCAGAATTTGCGATCTTGGCTTAAATAGCAACGCTCATCTTGCCGTATAGGACAAGCGAAAATTTGTGTATGCAATAATTTCGCCAAAATCATTCTGAACCTAACGAAAAAAATGTATTTCACTGTGTTTGTTTAGTAGTAAATTATTGTAAACAAATCTAAAATATATTTAGTTTTGTTAGGCTAAAATAAATTGTTCTTGTTATAATAAGGTTAGGTAAGTTTTCTAAGATTCTTTTGGTGCAAAATTATAATTTTTTACATTAACATTAATGAAAAAAATATATCTTTAAACGTATAAGAGAAAATTTCAAAAAGGACTTAATTTTAAATGAGTTCTTGCTAATTGACCAGTTTTACATATTCGGCACGACATATATATATATATATATATATATATATATATATATATATATATATATATATATATATATATATATATATATATATATATATATATATATACAGAACACTGCACTAGCCAAGGAGTCGAGCCTATGCTGTTTTGCCCCGCCTCACGGTGAGAGAAAACGCATGACGCTTTAGACCACTAGATCACACAATCCTTTTGTGGTCTAGTTGTTTAAAGCATCATGCGTTTTCGCTCACCATGAGGCGGGCCAAAATAGCATGGGTTCGACTCCTTGGCTAGTGCAATGTTGTTATTGATATATATATATATATATATATATATATATATATATATATATATATATATATATATATATATATATATATATATATATATATATATATATATATTATTTATTATTAACACATCGGCCGTTTCACACCAAGGCAGGGTGACCCGAAAAAGAAAAACCTCACCATCATTCTCTCCATCACTGTGTTGCCAGAAGTTTGCTTACACTACAGTTGTAAACCTGCTATATTAACACCCTTCAGAGTGCAGACACTGTACTTCCCGTCTCCAGGACTCAAGTCCGGCCTCCCGGTTTCCCTGAATCCCTTCATAAATATTACCCTGCTCACACTCCAATAGCACGTTAAGTCCTAAAAATCCATTTGTCTCCATTTACTCCTGTTTATGACGCTCCCGCATGCTTGCTGGAAGTTTAACCTCTTCCAACCTTTCCTAGGCTGACCTCTACCCCGCCTTCCCTCCACTACTGATTTATACACTGCCGAAGTCATTCCGTTTTGTTCCACCCTCTCTACATGTCTAAACCACCTTAACAACCCCTTCTCAGCCCTCTGAATAATAGTTTTGGTTATCCAGCACCTCCTCCTAATTTCCAAACTACGAATTCTCTGCATTATATTCACACTAAACATTGCCCTCAGACACGACATCTCCACTGCCTCCAGTCTTCTCCTTTCACAACGCATGCCTCGCACCTATATAAGAGTGTTGGTATAACTATGCTCTCATACATTCCCCTCTTTGCTTCCAATGCTCATTGCCTCCACAGACTCCTCAATGCACCATTCACTTTTTTCCCCTCGTCAATTCTATCATTTACTTCATCTTTCATAGACCCATCTGCTGACAAGTCCACTCCTAAATATCTGAATTCATTCACCGACTCTATACTCTCTCCCTCCAATATGATACCCAATATTTCGTTACCTAATATATTTTTGTTATCCTCATCGCCTTACTCTTTCCTATATTCACTTTTAATTTTTTATGTACCCTACCAAACTCATCCACCAACCTCTGCAACTTCTCTTCAGAATCTCCTAAAAGCTCAGTGTCATCAGCAAAGAGCAACTGTGGCAACTCCCACTTTGCGTTAGATTGTTTCTCTTTTAACACCTGTGGCATGCAAAGAGTACGTAATCTTTATTCGGTGCATGTGCACACCCCAGCCAGCGAACCAGGTACTAAGGGTTGACGATGGGGCCCTGTCGTTCAATCAGTACCCAGGTTCCAGCCAATGAGAAGATGGTTTTGGCAATTGCAGAGGTTATGTGAGTACCATTCTCCTGTCTGCCCTTGTCATTCCCATTCTAGAGTTGGTTGAAGCACGGTCTGCTCTCTAGTGGCTTCTATTCTGCCTTGCTTACCGTGGAGTGCACTAATACCTATCACTGTACATAGTGTGTATAGTGTACATACATCTGTTTTAAATTGGTGAAGGATAATACAAGTCAAAAGTTTTTCTGATGTGTTTATTTTGCTCCCTTTACACCCAGGATAACAGGCCTTTGGGACTCCTGGGTTGTAATAACCCCACACATCTTGCCAACACCCGAGCATTTACTTCTCTTACAACTTCAACTATAAATATATTGAACAACCTTGGTGACATCACACATCCTTGTCTAAGGCCTACTTTTGCTGGGAAATAGTCTCTCTCTCTCCTACATATTCTAACCAGAGTCTCACTGTCATCGAAAAAAACTCTTCACTGCTTTCTATAACCTACCTCCTATCCCAAACATTTGCAACATATGCCACATTTCCTCCCTATCCACCCTGTCATACGCCTTTTCCAAATCTATAAATGCCACAAAACCTCTGTACCCTTATCTAAATACTGTTCACCTATATGTTTCACTGTAAACAAATGGTCTACACTCCCCCCCCCCCTACTCTTCCTAAATCCTCCTTGTTCATCTGCTGTCTTACTCTCCGTCTAATTCTTAATTCTTCCAGTAATAACTCTGCCATACATTCTACCAGGTATGCTCAACAAACTTATTCCCCTATCATTTTACCGCTCTCTTTTGTCCCCTTTGCCTATACACAAAGGGACTCTGCATGCTCTCTGCCAATCTCTAGTTATCTTACCCTCTATCATACATTTATTTTTTTTTTCAACAAACCGGCCGTATTCCACCGAGGCAGGGCGGCAAAAAAAGAAAAACATAAGTTTCTCTTTTTAAATTTAGTAATATATACAGGAGAAGGGGTTACTAGCCCCTTGCTCCCGGCACTTTAGAAGCCTCTTACAACGCGCATGGCTTACGGAGGAAGAATTCTGTTCCACTTCCCGATGGAGATAAGAGGAAATAAACAAGAACAAGAACTAGAAAAAAAATAGAAGAAAACCCAGAGGGGTGTGTGTGTGTGTGTATATATACTTGTACATGTATGTGTAGTGTGACCTAAGTGTAAGAAGTAGTAGCAAGACGTAGCTGAAATCTTGCATATTTATGAGACAGAAAAAAGACACCAGCAATCCTGACAATCCTTACACTCACTTGACAGGACGGTAGTACCTCCCTAGGCGATTGCTGTCTACTAACATACTACCTAACATTTATTATATATATATATATATATATATATATATATATATATATATATATATATATATATATATATATTATATTTTATTATTTTATTGTCGAACTAGAGATATCGAAAAAGTGGTTATAAGTTGTGGGTTGTTGTGACTTTTTCTGATGAAATTAGTTAAAACGAGAAAAAATTGTGGGGTGTGGGTGTAGTGGGTGTTGTGGGATGTGGGTGTTGTTGTCGAACTAGAGTTGTTGAAAAGTGATTATAAGTTGTGGGTTGTTGTTGTTGTGACTTTGTGATGAAATTAGTTAAAACGAGAAAAAATTGTGGGTTGTTGGTGATGTGGGTTGTGGGTGATGTGGGATGTGGGTGGTGTGGGTTGTGGGATGTGGGTGTTGATCTTAGTTTATGGTGATTTTGGTGGTGTTTTGAGTGTATTCAGTGGTGTTTTAGTAGTATTCAGTGGTGTATTTGGGAGTACTCAAATGGTGTTTTGAGGTTATTCAAAGATGTTTTTGAAGGTGTTCAAATGATGTGCAAGAGTACTTATGAAGGTGTTCTGGGAGTATTCAGAGGTGATTTGGGGGTGTTCGAATGATGTTTTTGGAGTATTTAAAGGTAATTGATGGTGTTTTTTGGTGATGTTCAAAGTAAAGTGTTTGAGTTAGTTTTTGTGATAATGTTGTGAAGTCTGGAGACTGAGGGAGGAGTTTGGGGGATGAGTTGTAATTTAATGAAATGTGTAAGTGCAGATAAATTAGAGATGTCAAATCTTAATTGGGAGTATTCAAAATGATATTTTGGAAGTGTTTCAGTGTTGTTTGGAAATGTTCAAAGGTATTTTTGTGAGTGTTCAAATGATTTATGAGAGTGTTTTGAAGGAGTTCAAAGTAAAGTGAGGTGTGTGTGCGTATTAACTTCGTAATATGTAAAATTGTGACTAGTGAATTTATCGAAAAGTGGTTATAAGTGTTGTGGTGACTTTCTGATGAAATAGTTAAAACGAGAAAAATTGGGGGTTATGAGTGAAAATTGTGAGGTGTTGGTTGGAGTGTGAGGGTTCGGGAGGGTGGGGAGGAGAGAGAGAAGGTTACTTCGTGGGGAGTGACTTGAGATGAAATAGTTAAAACGAGAAAAATGTCTAGACTTGTGTTGTAAAGAAATTGTGGATTGTTGTGGGTATTAACGAAAAAATGTGAAATTATTTGGATTATCCTGGGTTAAGAGTGAAAATGTTTTCCCTATGTTGTATATGAAATGTGTAGGGGGGGAAGTCGACAAGATTCAGCCTGTGTGTGTGGGTTCATCGCGTGACGTCACTGACATAGGGGGAAGTCGACAAGATTCAGCTTGTATGTGTGAGGTCATCACGTGACGTCACTGACCGCCGAGTAAACACACTTTTTAGTTCATTTAACTTAATGAGAGGAATACTGACGTCACACTTGTTTAGACCTGTAGTAAGAGAAAGTACCATGCCCCATAGGAGGAGTTCATTTGAATGCTTACCCTGAGAGGGGGGAATCCAAAAACTTGATCCGAGGAGATGGAGTCTTTGTATTATCGAGAAAAAAAAATTGGGATGCAAGTGGGAGTCAATTTTGAATGCTTATACCCAGAGGGGGAATCCAAAAAAAACTCGATCCAAGGAGATGGAGGAGAAAAACTTGATCCTAGGAGATGGCGTCTTTGTATTATCGAGAAAAACTTGATCCAAGGAGATGGAGACTGTATTATCGAGAAAAAAAAATTTGGGGTGGGGGTGAAAGTGGGAGGGGGAACCTCAAAAATTTGATTCGAGGAAGTGGAGTCTTTGTATTATCGAGAAAACTTGATCTGAGGAGATGGAGACTTTGATTTCGAGAAAAATTTGATCCGAGGAGATGGAGATCATAAGAAAATGAAATTCAAAAAAAAAATCGAAAAAAATCGGAAAAAAATTCGGGGCGCGGGGGGCGATTCGGACGATGCTGCAGAAGGCGCAGCAGAAGGCGTGGGCGGGGCGCGAGGGGCGCGGGCGGGGCGCGAGGGCACGGCGAGGGCGGTGGGTCGGCGCGACGGGCGGGGGGCGCGGGGGGGCGCGGGTTGGGGGGCGGGTGGGGGCGCGGGTGGGGGGTCGTGGGCTGGGGGTCGTGGGCGGGGGTCGTGGGCGGGGTCGTGGGCGGGGTCGTGGGCGGGGGTCGTGGGCAGGGTCAAGGTCATTAGCACATAGGTGTGAAAAAGGTCATTAGCACATAGGTGTGAAAAAGGTCATTAGCACATAGGTGTGAAAAGGAGACCGCTCAGAGGAGGGACCGCTCTGTAGAAGGGACCGCTGAGAGGAGGGACCACTCTGTAGAAGAGACCGCTGAGAGGAGGGACCGCTCTGTAGAAATCAGTACTACTTATATATATATATATATATATATATATATATATATATATATATATATATATATATATATATATATATATATATGCAATAAGATCACAGTAAATGGGTGATTTCAGAATATGTAAAACAACTATTCTGAAAGAATAGAGAAATTCCAAGCGCTTTCGTGACTACTCACATTATCAACGAACTATAGTTCCTTGATAATGTGAGTAGTCACGAAAGCGCTTGGAATTTCTCTATTCTTTCAGAGTGGTTGTTTTGCATATATATATATATATATATATATATATATATATATATATATATATATATATGTATATATATATATATATATATATATATATATATATATATATATATATATATATATATATATATATATATATAATATATGCTCTGGCATGGCAAGACGTGTTGTGGGCTAGCTGTGGAATTTTCAATTATAACTCCGGATCAAGGAGGCTGACCAGGTTCAGACTGAACAGGACTTATTGTGAATACTCTGGGAAGATTCCAGTGAAGTGAGAAGACATTTCAGTGCACCGTTTCAAGGTAAATTGTGGAAGTGTTGTGCAGTTTGTGAACGTTGGTGAGTGGTGGTAGGGAGAAAGACGGCAGGTGGAGGTGGGGGAGAATAAGGCCTACACCGTGTATGTGTACCGGCCAAGATTATCGTACATACAAACCTCGAAAAGCTCTTATAAAAACATCGATCTCCAGCACCATGCACCATGCTTCCAGTTAATTTAGAAATGATTGTGTCGATGCATGGACTATTTAGAGGCATATGTTATGGAAAAACAATGTGGGATTAATGTTAACGAGGGAGCGACCAGTCAGTGCATCCACCCCCACTCCTCGGGGGTGGGTGGAAGAGGTGGGTATCTAGATGGTGAGTGAACGCATTGATTCAGCAGTGCCCATACCCACATTGTTCATAGTGTACATGGGATACAAATAATGTGTGTATTGTAAGACCGTGTGAACAATATATAGTGTGCAAGACCATGTGTATTGTACTCCCCGGAATAACCCCACTCAACAACCTGCGCCTCCCCCACCCAATTTCCAGGGGAAGTTTTCCCCTTCCACTCCCAGCCCCTCACCAGCCCCTCAAACTCCACCAGGCCACCACGGTCAAGTTCACTACCTTCCACGCACCATACCCACCCAGCATGTCATACTCCACTCCTGTTGTTTAGTCTAGCAGATGGATGCCAATCATGAGGAAGCAAGCAGCCAGGGAAATGGCACGACTGGCAATACTAGGAGAGGCAAGTGTCGGTCGTGCTTACAGCTTCGTTGTCTCAACTCTAATGGTTTCCTCCGCAAACTCGGCAGTTGTCCTGGTTCAGGATATCCTCCTGTGGAAAGTGACGATCCAGAGCCACCTCAGGCACCTGAACCCACTCCAACAGATCTCATCTCATCAGACAATATCTTGGAAGCAATTAAAGCAACAGGTACGAGGATACTCACACATATTCCCAAAGCAGACCGTCCACACGCAGCTGGGAAACTTACAGACCTCCTGAAAAAAAGTAAACGATGGTTTCACTATCTTAAATGCTTCACCAACCATCAAGGCATGGCACGACTTGCTACTTTTTGGCAATGTCTGCTTAGTTGTGCCAGAAAGAAGGGGAAAGAGACTAGCCTCAATGATAATTAAATCCTTAAGAGATTTTCCTAGAGCTGATAACCTCATTCGCCTTCCCCGTGAACACAAAAAAGGGAGAGGCAGAACTCCCACTCATTCCACTGACAGTGAAAAAGTCCAGATGAGCAAGAAAATTGAAGAGGGCAACACAGTGGGGCAATCAGAATTATTACCAGTGAAGATACAGTTGCTCTCAGGGATGCTGACACGGCTGAAGCACTTAGAGGAAAGCACCCTGCCAGGGAAACCAGTGGCACCAACAGTTACAACACCTCTGTCCCTACTGTGGAACCATTGATTGTGGAAGACTCAGACATTTACAAAGCAATAATGTCGTTCCCATCTGGCTCTGTTGGGGGTTACACTGGAATAAGGCCACAGCATTTAAAGGAAATGGTTAATCCAGTTATTGGGGAAATTGCAGAGACACTGCTTTCAGAGATCACAAGGTTCGTCAACAATTCCTTGGCTGGTCTGATTCCTGATGAAATTAGACCTTTCTTTTTTGGTGCAACACTTTGTGCACTTAAAAAGAATGATGGAGGAATTCGGCCAGTTGCAGTAGGCAATGCGTTATGCCGCTTCGTATCCAAAGCTGCTGTCCGAAGTATTCGTGCACAGGCAGCCATGATGCTTCAACCAAACCAGCTTGACTTTGGGGTCTCCAAGGAAGTGAAGCAGCGGTTCATGCAACAAGGGCATATATCAACAACCTGCCTGAGGACAATGCAGTGGTAAAATTAGATTTCAAGAATGCATTCAATCTCCTGAAAAGAGACGTGGTATTAGCAGCAGTACAAGAACATTTCCCTGGCCTCTTTCCTTTTGTTGCAGCTGGGTATAGCAAGGAATCAATGCTTCTCTCTGGAGAGCATGAAATCACATCATCGGAGGGTGTCCAACAAGGAGATCTTCTTGCACCATTTCTCTTCTGTATTGCAGTGAGGGAAATCACAGTCAGACTGACCAGCGAGCTAAACATCTGGTTCCTAGATGATGGCACACTAGCAGGTACAAAGGAGTCCCTCCTATATGATCTTACACAGGTAATGACACGGGGACAGGAAATGGGTCTCATCCTGAATCCACCCAAATGTGAAATCATCTCAGTCAATCAACAAGTGATAAATGCAGTGAGATCAAAACTACCAGGAGCAGCAGTCATTGCCCCCACAAATAGTGTCTTGCTAGGAGCACCTCTGGGAAGCAATGCCATTGACACAATTCTCAGGAAGAAACTGGAAGAGTTAAGGAGAATGGAACAACGAATAGGCAATCTGGACACCCACGATGCCTTGTACCTTCTCACAAAGTGCTTGAGTCTTCCAAGGTTGACATATTTCCTAAGATGTGCACCTTCATATGATAGCCCTATACTGCACAAATATGACAGTATCCTGAAGCAGATTTTTTACGAAAGTACTTAACCTTACTCTAGAAGACGGGCAGTGGAACCAAGCTACACTTCCAGTCAGACTAGGAGGCATTGGTGTCCGCACGTCATCACAGATTGCGCTACCTGCTTTTCTGTCCTCATGTATTGCATCCAGAGGGCTTGTAGCAGCGATTCTCCCTGAACATCCTAGGGACAAGATTGGAGTCCAGAACCAAAAGTTCATTGACGGAGCCATGATCTGGGATAATCTAACGAGCTCTGAAACCAGACCTGCTCCCCCCAACAACTACAAGCAATCGCACTGGGATGGTCCAATACTGGAAAATATAGCCTCAATGATGCTTCACAGTTTGTCAGGGAAGGATAGAGCCCGTCTATTGGCAGTGAGAGCCCCTCATGCAGGGGATTTTCTGTTGGCTGTTCCAAACTCCTGCCTTGGCACACGCCTCGATCCACAGACCATCCGCATCGGTGTTGCCCTTCGACTTGCCGCCCCTATTCTCGCCGAACACAGGTGTATTTGTGGCAGTGAAGCAGCAGACCGATTCGGGTACCACGGTCTTGTGTGCCGTAAATCCGAGGGAAAGATTGCAAGACATGAGGAGGTTAATAACATCAAGAGGAGCCTCACAACAGCCGGATGCCCAGCAGTAAGGGAGGCACCCCAGCTATGCAGATCTGATGGCAGCCAGAAGCATCCAGATGGTATCACCCTTCAAGCCTGGACACATGGGAAGCAGATGGTGTGGGACTATACATGTGCATCCACCTTGGCTGATACCTATCTCCAATACACCAGGGAGGAAGGAGGGGCAGCTGCCAGCTTCAGGGAGTCCCAAAAGTCTAGAAAATATGGAGAACTTGCCCACCATTATATGTTTGTTCCCATAGGCCCAGAGACCCTTGGCTCATGGGGAAAGAGTGCATCTAAATTCCTTAAGAAACTGGGAAAAAGACTCATCAAGGTAACTAGGGATCCCAGGGCAGCTAGTTTTCTGTTCCAGCGGCTCAGTGGGGCTGTTCAAAGGGGTAATGCCTGCTGTATTTTGGGCACACGCCCCAGCTCTGAGGAGGTGGATGAGATTTTCGCCTTATAATCGGTGATACACACGTAACAACATGTACCGTATATGCCACAATGTATCTCTTAAATCTTTTGTACCATATTATATAATAAAATATTCCTATTGGTAAAAAAAAATATGAAAAGATGGGGTGGTAGGGAAAGTGGAATATTCAAACGGCTTCAGGAAGAAATCCAAATATGCTTCCTTGAAGCCTTTTTATCCACTTCTCCGATGCTGTGGGTCCCACAATTTACACCAGAGGTGGACCTTATACATATATATATATATATATATATAAATATATATATATATATATATATATATATATATATATATATATATATATATATATATATATGCAGAACAATCACAGGAGGTGGAGAATGATGTTACTCTAGGTCTTTCAAGACACAAGTGCAACTTTTCTTCAGGAGCAATGGAATGATAAGAATGGAATGCAGTCTAGCCGCAGTCCTCTGGACTGCGAACAGCGTAATCAGAAAGTGAGGAAGTTGTTAAGAGTGATGTTTGGCTCACAAAGGTGTATTAGGAAGAGTAGCCTAGGAAAAAAAATACGTAGAATCTCATCGATAATCATTGTAAGTAAAGCCGTAACATGCACCACCTATATTGCAAGAATTCAACATTTTAGATGTCAACTAGAAGACGACGCTACATTGCTGGCATGTTGATGTAAGAAAAGGCTTACTAGATGAAAGGATTTTACCTGGATGCAATAGCTTTCTCGTGAGATTTTGAGTGACTGGGCTGCTACCTTCTGGCTTCTGTCGCCAAGATTCATAGCATAATTATTTGAACATTCTCTCATGGTATAGGCATCGTAGAGCAGGTACACTCGTAGTAAAGGTACTTCAGTGACAGGTTAGATTGGTAATCTGAAAGTGTAAAGTCAGGTGTTTGTTAAACAGAACGATTTTCAAAGCATAGGTGCCACAGTATTGTTGCCTCTCATAGCCTCGCCAGCATGGAGAGAAGGTGGAAATAAATGGTATAAAATACCGACACAATAGAGATATAAACACATTAGCAGAATAATGTGATCCTTTATTGACAACGTTTCGCCCACACAGTGGGCTTTATCAAGTCACGAATAGATCTACCTGCATTCTCATCCTATAAATACTCACGTATCTTTCACCCAGGTAGATCTGTTTGTGAATTAAAGTCCACTGTGCGGGCGAATCGTTGTCAATGAAGGAGCACATTATGCTGCTTATATATTTATATATAATGTTGAATGATCAGTTATGGAAGGAGAAAAGAGAATATGAATGTGTAAATGCAAGAATTATGTGGATTAAAGTAAAGGTTGGATGCGAGAAGTGGGTCATAATAAGCGTGTATGCACCTGGAGAAGAGAGGAATGCAGAGGAGAGAGAGAGATTTTGGGAGATGTTAAGTGAATGTATAGGAGCCTTTGAACCAAGTGAGAGAGTAATTGTGATAGGGGACCTGAATGCTAAAGTAGGAGAAACTTTTAGAGGGGGTGTGGTAGGTAAGTTTGGGGTGCCAGGTGTAAATGATAATGGGAGCCCTTTGATTGAACTTTGTATAGAAAGGGGTTTAGTTATAGGTAATACATATTTTAAGAAAAAGAGGATAAATAAGTATACAAGATATGATGTAGGGCGAAATGACAGTAGTTTGTTGGATTATGTATTGGTAGATAAAAGACTGTTGAGTAGACTTCAGGATGTACATGTTTATAGAGGGGCCACAGATATATCAGATCACTTTCTAGTTGTAGCTACACTGAGAGTAAAAGGTAGATGGATACAAGGAGAATAGAAGCATCAGGAAAGAGAGAGGTGAAGGTTTATAAACTAAAAGAGGAGGCAGTTAGGGTAAGATATAAGCAGCTATTGGAGGATAGATGGGCTAATGAGAGCATAGGCAATGGGGTCGAAGAGGTATGGGGTAGGTTTTAAAAATGTAGTGTTAGAGTGTTCAGCAGAAGTTTGTGGTTACAGGAAAGTGGGTGCGAGAGGGAAGAGGAGCGATTGGTGGAATGATGATGTGAAGAGAGTAGTAAGGGAGAAAAAGTTAGCATATGAGAAGTTTTTACAAAGTAGAAGTGATGCAAGGAGGGAAGAGTATATGGAGAAAAAGAGAGAGGTTAAGAGAGTGGTGAAGCAATGTAAAAAGAGAGCAAATGAGAGAGTGGGTGAGATGTTATCAACAAATTTTGTTGAAAATAAGAAAAAGTTTTGGAGTGAGATTAACAAGTTAAGGAAGCCCAGAGAACAAATGGATTTGTCAGTTAAAAATAGGAGAGGAGACTTATTAAATGGAGAGTTAGAGGTATTGGGAAAATGGAGGGAATATTTTGAGGAATTGTTAAATGTTGATGAAGATAGGGAAGCTGTGATTTCGTGTATAGGGCAAGGAGGAATAACATCTTGTAGGAGTGAGGAAGAGCCAGTTGTGAGTGTGGGGGACGTTCGTGAGGCAGTAGGTAAAATGAAAGGGGGTAAGGCAGCCGGGATTGATGGGATAAAGATAGAAATGTTAAAAGCAGGTGGGGATATAGTTTTGGAGTGGTTGGTGCAATTATTTAATAAATGTATGGAAGAGGGTAAGGTACCTAGGGATTGGCATAGAGCACACATAGTTCCTTTGTATAAAGGCAAAGGGGATAAAAGAGAGTGCAAAAATTATAGGGGGATAAGTCTGTTGAGTATACCTGGTAAAGTGTATGGTAGAGTTATTATTGAAAGAATTAAAAGTAAGACGGAGAATAGGATAGCAGATGAACAAGGAGGCTTTAGGAAAGGTAGGGGGTGTGTGGACCAGGTGTTTACAGTGAAACATATAAGTGAACAGTATTTAGATAAGGCTAAAGAGGTCTTTGTGGGATTTATGGATTTGGAAAAGGCGTATGACAGGGTGGATAGGGGGGCAATGTGCCAGATGTTGCAGGTGTATGGTGTAGGAGGTAGGTTACTGAAAGCAGTGAAGAGTTTTTACGAGGATAGTGAGGCTCAAGTTAGAGTACATAGGAAAGAGGGAAATTATTTCCCAGTAAAAGTAGGCCCTTTTGACAAGGATGTGTGATGTCACCGTGGTTGTTTAATATATTTATAGATGGGGTTGAAGAGAAGTAAATGCGAGGGTCTTGACAAGAGGCGTGGAGTTAAAAGATAAAGAATCACACATAAAGTGGGAGTTGTCACAGTTGCTCTTTTCCCTGATGACACTGTGCTTTTGGGGAGATTCTGAAGAGAAGTTGCAGAGATTGGTGGATGAATTTGGGAGGGTGTGCAAAGAAGAAAATTAAAAGTGAATACAGGAAAGTAAGGTTATGAGGATAACAAAAATATTAGGTGATGAAAGTTTGGATATCAGATTGGAGGGAGAGAGTATGGAGGAGGTGAATGTATTCAGATATTTGGGAGTGGACGGTGTCAGCGGATGGGTCTATGAAGGATGAGGTGAATCATAGAATTGAGGAGGGAAAAGGTGAGTGGTGCACTTAGGAGTCTGTGGAGACAAAGAACTTTTTCCTTGGAGGCAAAGAGGGGAATGTATGAGTGTTTAAATTTTACCAACACTCTTATATGGGTGTGAAGCATGGGTTATGAATGTTGCAGCAAGGAGAAGGCTGGAGGCAGTGGAGATGTCATGGTCTGGGGCAATGTGTGGTGTGAATATAATGCAGAGAATTCGTAGTTTGGAAGTTAGGAGGAGGTGCGGGATTACCAAAACTGTTGTCCAGAGGGCTGAGGAAGGGTTGTTGAGGTGGTTCGGACATGTAGAGAGAATGGAGCGAAACAGAATGACTTCAAAGTGTATCAGTCGTAGTGGAAGGAAGGCGGGGTTTGGGTTCGGCCTAGGAAAGGTTGGAGGGAGGGGGTAAAGGAGGTTTTGTGTGCTAGGGGCTTGGACTTCCAGCAGGCATGCGTGAGCGTGTTTCATAGGAGTGAATGGAGACGAATGGTTTTTAATACTTGACGTACTGTTGGAGTGTGAGCAAAGTAACATTTATGAAGAGGTTCAGGGAAACCGGCAGGCCGGACTTGAGTCCTGGAGATGGGAAGTACAGTGCCTGCACTCTGAAGGAGGGGTGTTAATGTTGCAGTTTAAAAACTGTAGTGTAAAGCACCCTTCTGGCAAGACAGTGATGGAGTGAATGATGGTGAAAGTTTTTCTTTTTCGGGCCACCCTGCCTTGGTGGGAATCGGCCAGTGTGATAATAAAATAAAAATAAAAATATTTATATTTCCATGGAGAGACGGACAAGTATAACCACCCACATATAAGCAAACGTAAACGTACGTTAACATCCACACTGAATGCAGGTAAGCACATACACTCACACATTCAGCAAATCGGTTTTTTTTAGAGTCACAAACAATCCCATAAATACTATAGAATCAAAACAAACAGATTTTCTGTATGCTGGGAAGAGGCGACGGGGGGAAATCCATTCATAGGGAGGTTTGACCCAAAAGGCGCTTATGCTCTCAGAGTAATACGAGTATACAGTCATGCATTGACGCACATACAGGGCGCACACATACACACACACACACGCTCACACACATACACACACACACACACACACACACACACACACACACACCACACACACACACACACACACACACACACACACACACACACACACACACACACACAGGAGCTGAGTCTCGACCCCTGCAACCACAATTAGGTGAGTACACACACACAGACACACACACACACACACACACACACACACGCACACACACAGAAGCAACATCAACTTTAGTGTTAGGTGTGTTTTAGTGTTTTGTAACCTACCCAAGAATATTGCGAGAACCACAATTTAATAAGACAACTTGAAAGAGATATTAGCGGAAGACTGAGTCAGTAGGCCTAGTGTGGTATAGGCGGCGTGCCACATGCATTCCCCAAGAAAGATAATAAAGTGCAAATCAGTGTGTAACCAATGAAGGAAGTGAAATAAATAAGAATAAATTATGTATAGAGGAGAAACATGGAGGTGCTGCACCAGGATATAACTAGTTGGATAATGTACAGGATGGGAAGACAGGTGTCTGTTAGACTAGAACCTCTAGGCAGGACGAACATAGAAGGTACAAGCTAGTAGGAGGTTGTTGGGTCAGGGTCAGGTCAGGATTATTATGATCATGGGGCAGCGCTAAACCCGTGGGATTATACTGAGCACGTGGGTAGGGGGGTTTGGAAGGTATTCAGGCTCAATTCAGGGAGCCGAAGCACAAATCTAGTTCCCTTGATCAAGAGCTCCTCACCGGGTCAGGTCAGGAGAGGTCAGGAGCACCACGTGCAACATGCAAAGCGTACGAACACGCACACATACTCACCCTAACACACCCAATCACACATTGCCACCCATCATTTTTCACACGCACATACCACACACAGACCCACACTCATACACCTACGCTCATACACCCACACTCATACGCCCTCACTGATACAAACTCATACAGACTCATACACATTCATACATACACTCTCATACACCCATGCTCATATATCCATACACAAACTCCCACACTCCTACATACACATACATACACACTCATACGCCCACACTCATACATATGCATACAAACACACTCATACACCCACACTCATACACATACATACACACTCAAACATCCACACTCATAGATACACACTCATACACCCACACTCATACATACACACTCATACACTCACACTCATACATATGTCCACTCACACTCATATTCATAAGCCCGCACTCATACATCCACACACACACACACACACACATAAACCCACTCTCATACATTCTCACTTATACACCCACACACACTCATACACACACACTCAAACAACCAGTGATGACTCATATACTCACACACACACACTCACACACACACGCACAGGAACAAGCACTTGTAAGCTGTAGTACACACGCAAACACACATACACAGGATTTCACACCGTCCTGAGAACTGACCATCTGAACCTTTCTCCCCCCCCCCCTCTTTCTGCACTAAGTGGACTTATCTCTACCTCCTCACTCATTACTATATCTCTCTCTCTACCTATCTCTCTCTCTCTATTCCCTCTCCCATCTTTCCCCTCTAACATCTCTTACCTCTAACACCTCCCCCCCTCTAACATCTCTCCCCCTCTAACATCTGTCCCCTCCCATTATCTCTCCCCTCTCCTTTTCTCCCATCCTCCCCTCTCTCCCCCCCTAGCCTCTCTCCCCTCTCGCTCTTCCATCTCCCCCCTCTTTCCCCCCTTCTCCCCTATTTGCCTTCCCTTTCTCCCTCCCCCTCCCTCCCTCCCTCCCTCCCTCTCTCTCTCTCTCTCTCTCTCTCCTCTCTCTCTCTCTCTCTCTCTTCCTCTCTCTCTCTCTCGCTCTCTCTCTTGCTCTCTCTCTCTCTTGTCCTCTCTTGCTTCTCTCTCTCTCTCTCTTGCTCTCTCTCTCTCCTGCTCTCTCTCTCTCTTCTCTCTCTCTTCTTGCTCTTCTCTTGCTCTCTCTTCTTTCTCTCTCTCTCTCTGCTCTCTCTCTCTCTTGCTCTCTCTTTTTCTCTTGCTGTCTCTCTCTCTTGCTCTTCTCTCTTGCTCTCTCTCTTGCTCTCTCCTTCTTTGCTCTCTCCCCCCTTGCTCTCTCTCTCCTGCTCTCTCTTCTCTTGCTTCTCTCTCTCTTGCTCTCTCTCTCTCTTGCTCTCTCTCTCTCCTTGTCTCTCTTCTCTTGCCTCTCTCTCTCTCTTGCTCTCTCTCTCTCTCTTGCTCTCTCTCTTGCTCTCTCTCTCTCTTGCTCTCTCTCTCTCTCTCTTCCTCTTGCTCTCTCTCTCTCTTGCTCTCTCTCTCTCTGCTCTCTCTCCCCTCCTTGCTCTCTCTTCTCATCTCTCTCTCTTTCTCCTCTCTCTCTTGCTCCTCTCTCTCTCTCTCTTGCTCTCTCTGTTGCTCTCTTCTCTCTCTTCTTCTCTCTCTCTTGCTCTCTCTCTCTCTCTCTTCTCTCTCTCTTGCTCTCTCTCTCTCTTGCTCTCTCTCTTGCTCTCTCTCTCTCTCTTGCTCTCTCTCTCTCTCTTTCTCTCTCTCTTCTTCTCTCCCCTCTCTCTCTTGCTCTCTCTCTTGCTCTCTCTCTCTCTCTTGCTCTCTCTCTCTCTTGCTCTCTCTCTTGCTCTCTCTCTTTGCTCTCTCTCTCTTGCTCTCTCTCTCTCTTGCTCTCTTCTCTCTCTCTTGCTCTCTCTCTCTCTTGCTCTCTCTCTCTCTTGCTCTCTCTTCTCCTTTTGCTTCCTCTCTTGCTCTCTCTCTCTCTTGCTCTCTCTCTCTCTTGCTCTCTCTCTCTCTTGCTCTCTCTCTCTCTTCTCTCTCTCTCTCTCTCTCTCTCCTCTTGCCCTCCCTTTTGCTCTCTCCTCCTCTTGCCTCTTCTTGTTACTCTTTTCTCTTGCCTCTCTCTTGCCCCCTCCTCCCCTTTTGTTCCTCTCCCCTTGCTCCTCTCCCCTTCTTGCTCTCTCCCTCTTTCTCTCTCTCCCCCTTTTGCTCTCTTTTCCCCCCTTTTTCTCTCTCTTCTTTGCTCCCCCCCCCCCCCTTTTGTCCCCCCCCCCCCGTCCCCGCCCCCCCCCCCCACCCCCCCCCCCCCCCCCCCCCCCCCGCCCCCCCCCCCCCCCCCCCCCGCCCCCCCCCCCCCCCCCCCCCCCCCCCCCCCCCCCCCCCCCCCCCCCCCCCCCCCCCCCCCCCCCTCCCGTCCCCCCCCCCCCCCCTTTCCCCCTCCCCTTTCCCCCCTCCCCCCCCCCCCCCCCCCCCCCCCCCCGCCCCCCCCCCCCTCCCCCCCCCCCCCCCCCCCCCCGCCGCCCCCCCCCCCCCCCCCCCCCCCCCCCCCCCCCCCCCCGCCCCCCCCCCCCCCCCCCCCCCCCCCTCCCCCCCCCCCCCCCCTCCCCCCCCCCCCCCCCCTTTGCTCTCTCCCCCTCTTGCCTCTCCGTCCCCATTTTCCCTTCAAACCCCCCTTCCCCCCCTACCAAAAAAAAAAAAAAAAAAAAAAAAAAAAAAAAAGGGGGGACTCGCAGGCCCCAAAGGATCAATGAAATGGTTCGGGTAGGAGGATTGGATGGGGGAGCAGGGAAAAAAGGGGGAACAGAGTGGAGAAAAAATTTAGGGGGCTTTTGAAAAAATGGAGAAAGAGCTCTCTGGAAATTGGAAAGGGGGTTGGAGAAGAGACAAAGAATTGGGGGAGGACAAGTCAAACTCAAGCCAAGAAAAGGGTTGAATTGGGAATAAATGGGCGGGAGCGGTTACGGGGGCAGTGCCCAAGAAACACACAATAAGGCGAGGTGAACAGGAAGGAAGGAATTATAAATTTAGCTAAGGCCACTCAATCTCCCAAGGAGGCCCAGAGTGAAAGGGAAGATCAACGGGTTGCAAGGAGAGGGTAAAGGGTCAAATGCTGAGGCACAACAAGGCTATCAAGAGCCACGGGAAAAAACAGGAGAATGACCACACCAGGGCGGGATCCAAGCCACAGGGGGAGGCAAGCGGGAAAGAAGGGCAAAATCATGTTTTTTCCAGGGCTTCAGGAGAGAGAGGAAAGGACACACCTGAAGGAAAACGGAAGAAAGGAAGGGAGATTGAGAAAATATAACAAAAAATAGGTGAAGAAGGGACGGATTGTAAATTTTCGGAATAGGGGGTACTGAAGGTGAGAAAACCGACCAATCAAGCTGATTCTCAGGACGGAAACAGTGCGAACAGGATCCCCAAGGAAACCCGATTGAAAATACTGGGAAAGTAAAAGGGGTTTTCCTAGACAGAGACAGAAAAAAATCAAACGACACACTGAGGGAGAGGACAAAAAAGCGAAAGGGCTGGAAAAAGAGACAAGGAGGGAACCAGCAGAGGTCAGCAGACGGGGACAGAACAGCAAGGGCAAGCACACACACAACTCTCTAAAAAACCACACAAATCACCCACCACAACACCCTACAACCCATACCCCAAAAGCCCCCACCCAACACCAAGCAAAGAACCCCACAGTAGCCCCCAGGTCTCCCCCCTCACAGGCCCCCAAACCACAGGTTGGAAAGAAACTGAAGGTTGGTACACAAACCTGATGGAATAACAAATAAGTGGGGAGTGGCAAAAAGAGTCAAAGAAGCATCACCGAATCTACTCTCACAAAAACCCAAGCTTACGGTATGTAACAGAGCCACTTTCCCAAAGGGGATCCCAAAACCCTGAGGAAAGACGGGGGAACGGGGGGGGGGAGGGGCGTTGCTGATCAAAAATCGCTGGAATTTTAAAGAGCGGAAAAGGGAGAAGAAGCGGAGAAGAAAGTGATTACATAGGGGAAACTTCACTCGGAGGTCCCAAGGGAATAGCGTGTGTATAACCCACCAAAAAAACCAGGGGGCCCAAGGAAGAGTACCAAGAAAATAAGCGAGGGTTGACACAGGGCAGAGTGGCCCAGAAAGCTCGTGCGGGGGAAAAAGCCCCTGATAGGGGTGACTTAACCACAAGGAATGATTGGGAATTTGGGAAACCCACATGGGGGCCCAAATACTTGGGGGCTAAATGATGGAGGGGGTACTGGGAACTCATGTACAACACGTAAGGGACATACAAAGAGAGAGGAGAGGATAACCAGCAAGGCGGATTTAGTTTTCATTCATATGCAGTATCGAGGACACACTATGAAAGACCCCTTGGGGCCAGTGACCATGGGGTTTGTAAGCTTTCGAATAAAAAGAAAGGCTACAATGGGGGGAGAACGGGAAGCCAACGAATAAACCAAAAACTACAAAAGGGGTACACAGGAATGGGGAACTACCTAAAGGGGGTTCAGTGGGACAGAGAACTGCGGGGAAACCATTAAAATGAGATGAGGGGAAATTGCATAAAATGCAAGGAGGTGAGAGAGGTTTTGTACCAAGGGTAACAGGAGAAATAAAAAGCCAGGGTAACCATGTTACCCAAAGGTGCAGGGAGGCAAAAACCAAGTGTGCTAGGGAATGGAAGAAAAAAAGGAAAAGGACCAGGAGAATAAGGAGAAAGTCGTAGACCCCAAATAAAATATCACAAAAAGGGGGGCCCCAAAGACAATATAAAAAATACATGCACGAAAGCCAAATCTGACCCAAACTGTTGTACACCACCGGGAAAAACAACAGTCAAGGACCAGGAATAGGCTAAGGAAGGAAGGGGGAGAGAAAACGGGAAATGACCGGGAAGTAGTAAAACTCAACAAGAGATTCAAAAAAGGTTCACAGGGAGACAGAAGGGACTCCAGAAAAGAGGGAGGGTGGGCACACCCCCAAGGCTGGACACAGTGCACACAAACCGGGAAAAGGAAACTTTGATGACTAGATACCTAAAAGGGCAATGGGGCCAATAAAAACATCTCCCCATGGAAAAGGGAAGAGGGAGCAGGGGCGCTATTGTACCCAAACAACAATTTCAAACATCTACGAAACAGGAGATTGCCTAGGCAGGGAAGACAGAAATGTACCCCCAATCTTTAAAAAGGAAACAAACAGAAGCATAAACTCAGACCGTGTCATGACATGTATGTAGAAAATCATGAGAAGTATCAGGAAAGTGGTGGAACCCCTAAAAGGAATGACCAAATCAACAGCACCACATTTTTCAGGGACGGGGAAAACCTGTGTCACAAACCTTGGGTTCTTGACATGGTGACAGCAGTAAGGCAAAGGAGAGGGGTGGGTGGATTGCATTTTTTTGGGGCTGCAAGAAGGCGTTTGCAAGTTCACAAAAAGGATTGGGGCAAAAAACGGGGGGACCAAACAGGGATAACAGGAAGGCAACAATGGAACAGGAATATTTTAGGAAGACAGCACGAGTCTGGTACGTGGCGAGGGGCAAAGAGGGCACCTGTGACCAGCGGGGCCCCCGGGGTCATCCTAGGGGCCCGTGCTGTTTCTGGGATTTGTGACGACATGACGGAAGGAATGACTCGAGTGTCCCGTTTGCAGATGACGTGAAGTTGATGAAAGAATAACCGATCGGGACCCGGCAAACACAAAGGGGTTTTGGGCAGGCTGCAGAACTGTCCGCAAAATTGGGGTCCTGGAGTTCAATCCCACCAAGGGAAAGTCGAAATTGGGGGGGGCAAAGAAGGCCCAACGGAGTACATCTAGGGGGTCAGAGACTACAACCCCCACCAAAGGGAAAAAAAATTTGGGGTAGTATAACACCAGGCACATCTCCTGAAGCGCACTCAACCAAAAACGCTCAGCATAGGCGCCTCAAACCCCCCAACAGCTTCCCACATCTTAAAAAGGAATCGTTCAGGACCCCCTACACCGATAGTTAGGCCCTTTTTGGAGTATGCGGCACCAGTTTGGAACCCCACCTAGCCAAGCACGTAAAGAAACTAGAAAAGTGCAAAGGTTTTTCAACAAGACTATCCCCCGGCTAAGTATGTCCTACGGGAGAGGGTTTAAGGGGAAATAAAACCGACGACACTGGAGGACAGGGAGAGTAGGGGGGGCTAAAACGACATCAAAAAACTGAAGGAATTTCAAGGTGGGACAAAAAAAGGATTTTCCCAAAAATTGGAAAACTAACAAGGGGGCACAGTTGGAAGCTAAAGACACGAAAATTTAAAGGGGGTGTTAGGAAGTATTTTTCAGCCCCAAGATTCATAAGTGGAAAGTTTGGGAAGCGATGTAGTGGGAGGCAGGATCCCATAAATTGCTTTAAGCAGGGGGGTACGATAAAGCTACCTCAGGAGATGACCTAGTAGCGATCATGAAAGGGGGGCCAGGAGCCGGACTCACCCCCGCAACCCAACAGGGGAGTACAATATGATACACCACCGCGGGTCTTTTAAGAGTTAATAGCTGAAGCGTGTTTAAAGGGGAGTAACCCCCGAGGGACAAGCATCTGGAATAGGTCATCCCCATTAAAGGAGGGGGGCCGAAAGGAAGGAAGGAACAAGATTACATTTAAGGCTCTATCAGGGCACCAGGCAAAAATTTCCCAGGAAAAGAAGGGGGGCGAGCGTTGGGTGCAATAGCAGCAATGTAAAAAGGGCCAGGGAAGCCCGAAGGGCGTGCAGAGGCACGGCCAGGCCCCCAAGAGTTGCAGGGAAAAAAAAGGGAGACAATGGGTATGTAAAACAGAACCCCGAATTAAAAGAAAAACTGGACGAGGAGAGGAAAGCTTTGTTTTATGGGGCTCGGGGACGACGGGAGGGCAACAATGAATGAGACAAAAAAAAACAAGAGATTGAAACTTTATCAAACCATAGGTGGGGGACTTTTATGATTAGAAATTTTCAGGGGAAAAGGGGGGACTTGGGAAAAAATTAGCCCTCAAATTTAATTCTCAAGACTAAAAAGTGAGGGAAGGGATCCTACAGGTAAACCAAGCTGAAGAAAACACAGCAACAGGAGTGTGTTCCTAGGGAAAATGAAAAAACAGAACAGAAAACAGCAAGAAACGAAAGGGGCGAAAGAGAGAAAAGATGGATCACACAGGAAACAAGTGGGTAAGCAACAAGCGCAAAACACCCACAAAACCCTTCGAACCCACAGTCAAACAACTACCCTATAAACCCTCACCACCGTTTAACCCTCGTCGGTAGTGATCAGGCTCGAGCAAGGAGAGAAAGGGTTTTCCTCTGAATGACGCATGGTATATCATATGTTTTTCTTTAAAACTGTTGTGAGGGGGAAAGGAAAATTTTCCCAGCCCTCCGGGAACAAAGTCCCCAAGGGCTGAGGGGAGGGGGGTGGTCTGAGAGATACCCCATTTCGGAGAATTTTTACACTGATCGTGGATCAGGAGAATTTTTTCACTTTTGAGTAGCAGGAATGGAACGACCCGGGCAGTATAGATTGTAAAGGAGGATCCAAAATTTAAAAAGTTTTAAAGGAAGGTAGAAAGCCACGAGAAACCCTGAAGAATTAATTTATATTGTCCAGCGAAGAGAGAATTCAGGAGGGAGACTTTACCCCCCCAACCAAATTAAAGGGGAATCATTTAAGTGAATACACAACGGAGCAACGGTCGCCAGCATCTAAGTTAATAACACCCCTAAAACTTGGTCACTTAGGCATGCCGACCACCACCCCCGTATTCTCACACATGCAGTTCCCCCCATTCCCCTTGTGAGTTTTGCTGCACAATGGCATGATAATCAGAGAAAGGGGGCCATCTTCCCCTCCCCAATCCCCTCTAGTTGGTAAGATAAAAAACTAAATTAACAAAAGAAGAGCACAGATAGAAGGGATAACATTTATCGGAACCTGCGAGGAAATTAAACCCGCTATAAAAAAAAAAATTTTGGGTGGGGAAAAAAAAAGGAAAACGGTTGATTTTTAGGATTTTCAAAAAATATTACACCGAATAAGTTAACTTTGTTGGATACACATTAAAAAGTACCTTCCCGAGAAAATAAAAATCATAAATTGGAAATGGGGACGAGGGTTCCAAGAGCAAGGGGACGTTTTTGGAAAATAAAAAGATGTAAAATAAAGACCAAAAGGAAACATAAAACACATATGCATTTAATGTGACCTTTTTTGACAACGTTTCGTCCCCCACAGTGGGCTTTTTCAAGTCACAAACAGATTACCTGGGTGGAAGGTACGGGGGAAATTTTTTTTTTCAGAAAGTTTAGGGAGGTGGAGAATCGCTTGAGGATCCCCTGGTGGGGGTTTTTAAAAGCTTGGGGTTTGCTTTGGCAGGGGGATTGAATAAGTTTTGAGTAGCCTTCGCAGGTTCTATGTTCTTTTGTGGGATGCGATGAAGAAAATTTCTTGGGAAGTGGTTTTAGTTAAGTTATAGAACCATTGTTCCCGGTTGAAATTTGTTGGTTTAGGATAACGATGATTCCAGGGTTCTTCGGTATTGAGTGTTTTCTTCTGTGGGGAAGTCTTGATTTTGTAGTTGATTAAAAGGTTTGTGAATTGCGATGTTGTCCCAGGCATTCCTTTATCGTCAGTCCTCTTTCGTATTTGGGGTTTGAAAAGGTTTTAGGGGCTTTGTGTTTTGCCCACATATAAATTTTTTGCAGTATTACAAGGATTATGTTACCCCCGCAGAGGATGGAAGTTGCCTGTTATCTGGGGAGTCCTTGAAGGTCGTGGGTTTTGGGGGTAGATACTTTGGGAAAGATGTATTGGAAAAATGTTGGAAACAGTTTTTCAATGGATTGGGGGGAGGAATTGTATCTCTTCCGGGAGTGTCTTCTCTGGGGGTTTGAAGTGTTTTAAAGCCCGCCGTCGCGTTCTGATTAAATGACAGGATAGTGGGGTTTAGAAAATAAAAAGTTCAAAATTTCAGGCCATTCTTTCCCCAAGGGAAATCATTTTCTGCAGATTCTGATTTCGCACAGGAAGAAGCCTATAATTACACCACGTTTAGTTGGTGTCGTGGTGAAGGGAAAATGGGAAGATCGTTTTTTGGTTGGTTGGTTTTGATAGACTTTAAAAAAGAAGTTCTGGTCATTTTGCAGAGAAAACATCAAGGAAAGAAAGTGTTGTTGACTTCTTTTTCACTTGATTCACTTGATTCACTTGATCTTCCCATTCCAGCCAGCGATTTCATCGACCTCTTTGAATTATGTTCGGCTTTACGTTTCTCTTTCGAAAATCACCCCACCAGGGGTCGCCACTCGTCCCTCCTGGCGAACTTATACATGGAAAATCTGGGAAACCGAGCGTTTCCCCACCATTTTTCCTTCGACGTACCCGGTCCGTTTTTGTTGAACATTTCCTCATAATCCCAGGGGTTTTAACGTTAAGCCTCCAAACAAGCTCAACCAGGGGCCCCGCCCCAATCCAGTTTTACACTTGAGAAGAAGTAACAAACTCTTCCTTTTCCTTCATGTCTTCTCGCAAAACGACCATGAAATTCGTTTTAAAGTCTTTGAAAACCAACCAACCAAAACGACTTTCCACTTCTATCTCACCAGACACCAAAACTAAACGTGGGGTTAATTATAGGCTTCTTCCTCGGCATCAAATCTGCAGCAATGATTCCTTGAGAAGAATGCACTGTAATTGAACAATATTTTCTAAACTCCACATCCTCGTCACTTCATCAGAGACTGCAGACGGGGGGCATTAAACATCTTCAAAACACCAGAAACCTCCGAGAAAAGTACATATCCTCCCCCCCAAAACCCTTCCAAAAGTTTTCCCAACATTTTTCCAATACCATTCCAAAACCTCCACAACCCGACCACAAGGAAAACACCCGTAGTAACGGCAAGCTTCCATCCTCTGCGGGTATCCCTAATCCCTTTAAGACTGCAACAAATTTTACTGGGGGAAACACAAAGAGACCTCCCAAAAACTATTTCAGAAAACCAAATTTCGCAAGCAGGACTGACGATAAAGGAATCCTGTGTACAACAACGCAATTCACACAACCATTTTAAACAACAACAAAACCCCAAGACTTTTCGCCCCCAGAAGACAACACCCAAAACCCAAGAATCCTGGAATCATCGCTTATCTCTATAACCAACAATTTCAACCAGAACAATGGCTTCTATAACATAGCTGAACCACTTGCCAAGAAACTTCTTCATCGCTATCCCACATAAGAACATAGAACACTACAGAAGGTCTACTCACAACTTGTCCAATACCCCTGCCAAGCTACCCAAGACTCTATAACCCCACCCAGTGGATCCTCAGATGCAGCATTCTCCACCTGACCTCAACATTCTGACTATAAATACTCCCGTACCTTCCACCCCAGGTAGATCTGTTTGTGACTTGAAAAAGCCCACTGTGTGGGCGAAACGTTGTCAATAAAGGATCACATTAAACTGCATATGTGTTTATGTTTCCGTGGACGTTCTTTTTCCTGATACTGGAAATATAAACACAAATGTAGTATAATGTGATCCTTTATTGACAACGTTTCACCCACACAGTGGGCTTTTTCAAGTCACAAACAGATCTACCTGGGGTGGAAGGTATGCGAGTATTTATAGTCAGGTTCAGAATGCTGAGGTCAGGTGGAGAATGCTGCATCTGATGATGTACCGAGTGGGGTTATAGGGTCTAAAATCTTGGGTAGCTTGGAAGGGAGATTGGATAAGTTTGTGAGCAGACCTTCTGCAGTGTTCCTCCATTCCTATGTTCTTATGTGGGATAGCGATGAAGAAGTTTCTTGGCAAGTGGTTCAGCTATGTTACAGAAGCCGTTGTTCTGGTTGAAGTAGTTGGTCATAGAGATAAGCGATGATTCCAGGATTCTTCGGTATTGAGTGTTGTCTTCTCTGGCGATAGTCTTGAGTTTCTGTAGTTTATTAAATGGTTGTGTGAATTACGGTGTTGTACACAGGCATTCCTTGTATCGCGTACCTTCCACCCCAGGTAGATCTGTTTGTGACTTGAAAAAGCCCACTGTGTGGGCGAAACGTTGTCAATAAAGAATCACATTATACTGCATATGTGTTTATATTTCCATTGTGTCGGTATTTTATACCATTTATTTCCGTTCCTGATACTGTTGAATAAGGTTAACATTGTGGTTGGTGTAAACTTTTATAGTACTCGAGGATGACAAGTACACAAACAATGTTCTAACACCTGTATTAGTGCAAATGTCTGTTTTTTTTCATTGTAGCATATGATTGTTAGTGATTCTTCATTAAGATGACGAAAAGGACACAGGGTAAAGGACACCTTGTACCAACTGTCAGTGTTATCATTCTGTAGTTTAATCTGTCTTGCTTAATCATGTGACACGTGAACTGGAGCTGCACACAGAAGCATATTAATCTCTGTAAAGGCTTCCTGACAGCTAACTGAGGAATGAAAAGCCTCCTTCTGAATAGTAAGGTAAATTAATGACTATGTTACATCAGAATAATTATGATAGAAGCGCTGATTTAATGTTACGTTCCCCAGAAACCCTTTGAAGTGATTTTCTTGCAAAGGTTGTTTAAAATGTATGATTGAGTTTTGCTGTTTCTGGGTGCCAACTCTTCTGACTCAAAAAATGATTACTGAAGACTTACCTAAATTATACTTAGATAAAATAATATTTTTAATTTAACCCCGTTAATGACATAATGAATGAGGAGTTGTAATGTTGCTGGTTCACATTGCATTCCAAATGGAGTCACCCTATGTTAGTGGCCCCATGACTTACAAATGCAGAAATGTGCTTTCCTATATCACTTAAGCGTTGTTAATATTACCCCTTAAACAAATGGAAACAGGTCACACACTTGACATTACCAGCAAAATCTGTTATATCATCCATGTTTTTAAGACGATAGGTATAAAGATTATTTATTTGTATACAACGTAATCTACATACATTTTTTCACTTCCACCTGGATTATTCACCAAGATATTAGGAAAACCCAGAGACGGGAAGATTCATCATTAAGTCCATTCACCGGAGGAAATACTGTCTCATGTTGAGTTGCTTGTAGCTTTACCTGGTGTGCTCTATAGGGAGGAAGTTTAATATATTTAGCATCTCCTACGTTGACATCCTGCACACATATTGTGTGTAACTTAGAAATGTCAAAGCATAAGATCTTAGACTTATCAAATAGTGCGAGGATGTTTATAGACTGAGCGTGGATGATGCCCATTATTAAAAGTTATTAATTCTGAAGAAAAGGTGAATGTAACAGTCACATCTCAATATCATCTGTCTCGAGCATCATAGCCATAATGGCAAGATGAGGCTCACTTTTGACTTGGTTTACGTTACACATTTTGCCATCAGAGGTCTTATCTACAAGAACAGATTCTGTATATAGTTCTACTGTCTTCAAGTTATGTCCTGGAATTTGTATTGATAAAGCCACTGGATGGCGAAACGTCTACAGTAAAGATACCCAGATGTTGCATATGTGTCTTAGTTTCATCAGACTAAAGTAGCTACAAATGGAGGTGTTCCGCACCTTCCTCATAGGTCCTGCCGAACGTGCTCTCAAGGAGTGTCCAGGGACAGGTTCTTGCACCATCACTGTCTCACGGATTAATTAAAAGACAGATTATTAGCTAATTTGTCATAATGATTCTTTAGGATCTTCCAGCAATTTGTAGTATTCTCCGAAGTCTTACCTTATGCTCATAGAGTCTATTATGGTTAGTGTTACTACTGAGTCAATCCTCTCTCATTACTGATGACTGGCACCTCACTGACAGGCCAGATATCATCATCATGTGTACAAGAAAGGTATACAATACCGACAAGATGAAAGTTATGACACATGTGCAACATTTTGTTATCTTCATTGTTAGTTTCGCTATCCATACAAATTCTAGGACATAATTAGAAGACAGTAGAACTATATACAAAAGATGAAGTAATCATTCCTTCAGCCTTGGAGTTAGTGTGGAGAGCACCGTGGTTGTAGAGATTCTGGAGCAAAGGCAAGGAGACTGGCGTTTATATAGGCGTCAGTGGATAGGGACGTGTAGCAGACGAGGGCATAGTCACTGGTAGGCGGGATTCCCCAGTGGAAGTATTCCTTTCTTGCACAACTTGTCAGACACTGCAACATCATGGAATCTTGGCTCAGAGGACGTCTACAAAACCTTCTTCACGGCTACTGCAACTGATCCATCCCTATGGGTAGGACCTACTTCCACTGGGGAATCCCGCCTACCAATGACTATTCCCTCGTCTGCTACACGTCCCTATCCGCTGACGCCTATATAAACACCAGTCTCCTTGCCTTTGCTCCAGAATCTCTACAACCACGATGCTCTCCACACCAACTCCAAAGCTGAGGGACTGATTACTTCATCTTTTGTATATAGTTCTACTGTCTTCTAATTATGTCCTAGAATCTGTATTGATAAAGCCACTGGATGGCGAAACGTCTACAATAAAGATACCAAGATGTTGCACATGTCTCTTTCATCGTCATCATGTATAGTTTCACTTACAACCAAAGCAGTAAATACTCTCGTCCTAGTTTGTGGGAAAATTCAAACAATAAAATATCATAATTGGTAGTATTTGGTCTAAATGTTCTAAAAACACTATGCGATTGAAGATGACACTCTGTCCGGAAAAAAACTGTTTATTCCAAGACGAGTTAGAAATTCCTGGTCTGACTGACAAAGGGCAAACCAACCTGCAAAAAAGTCTCATAAACGTTTCCATTTTTGCTTTGGTGTTTATTGTTCTAGAATGTTTTATCTAGGGGGATCTTGTGACCTTACACATTACTGTAAATACACTCAATAATAAGACCCGAAACATTTCCTCTAAAGCTAGATTTGGGCAAACTAGCCTAAGCTTTATACAGTGTCCTGGTTTACTTGCTATTTATGACAGACTCTGAGGTGTTTCCCTTCGCCTTTCCTTGAATCCGATCTAAATAATTTCCTTTCATATTTTACACACTGGTTACTCCCAAGTTCCTCCCATAATAAGAGATAAGATTTTGGCATCACTACTTTTCTTAGAGTTTGCATCCCTCTACACCCTTATTAACATCAATAGAGTCCTTCTGCATAAGAATTCCATTTATAGCGAAAAAATATAAGCATCTGAAAATATAAGTATCTGAGGCCTGAGCCTCATATACTTCCGATCTATTCCTTGGGTAAAATTTTATTCTTAAGGCAACATTGATAATGGGCTGAGAGAATATTTTATAATGGGTTTGGGTTTGACAATGACCTACCAAGTATGGGCCAGTAGCTCTGCTGCAGTGTTCCTCCCTATTTATGTTCTTATATAACGGCTGCAGTCAAAGAGTTGATGCTCTCTGATCTTCCTGGCAGGGAAATGGAAGCATCTTGCAAGTCTACATCACAAAGAATACGATATACTGTCCCTGAATTATTCACTTGAGTTATATGTCCCAGGACGGATGTTATCGTCAATCATTATGTCCAGTCCACAATTCGGATCCTTCAAGAAAATGTTAATATCCCCACCAGAGAATATTAACATTACCCTCTGAAGTATTCACATTGGATCAGGAAGAAATTTAGATGTCAGAGCACCTTTACCATTCGCTGGGTCACCCCCTGGAGGAGACCCGGGTCAGGACCCGTCCAGGAGAACCTACCCGAACCTGTCACTAATTAATAACAACACAGCTTTCAATGAAGGGGGGACTCCCCTGACACTCCTACCACCTAATAACCTTACACAGTGGTACAGGAATTATTGTACCATCATAAGGAATAAAAAAGTACAATATCGTGAGTGGAACAATACATTGATAATCCACACATATAAAGACGTTTCGGTCCGACTTGGACCATTAACTAGCCACACAGACGACGTTTCGGTTCTACTTAGACCATTAACTAGCCACACAGACGACGTTTCGGTTCTACTTAGATCATTAATTAGCCACACAGATACGTGAAGGGAAGGGGGGCAGGCCAGGAGTAGACCGAGTGGAGGTAGCAGACAAATGGCAGTAGTGATGGTAGACGTAGTGATAGTAGCAGTAGTAGTAGTAGTAGTAGTAGAAAGTAGTGCAATAGTGGCAGGAGTGGCAAAGAGAAAGGGGTAGTAGTAGTGATACAAGAGTCAGAGAGACGAGTGTTAGCGAAGCAGGAGGGGTAGGAGAAATGGAAACCGTTAAAGAATAAGAGAAAAAAAAAGAGAAGGAGCACTGCAGGAGAAATAATGGCCCACGGAGGTGGAACCACCATAAGCTTCAAACCAACAAATTATATAACGACTCCTAACAACTGTCACCTTTTTCACACATTGTTTGCAGCACATTTTTTAAGTTAGGCAAAGAGGTCAGGTTACAAAAAATAAACTATAAGCATAAAATAAAACGCATTTAAAAGCCACCCATATTTTTACAACATTGCCATGACAAAAGTCCTCTGATATCGGTAGGCCATTTTCCCTAGAGTCCTGCAGTGTATCTGCGTCAGTCACTGGAACTTGATTATCACTGTAGAAAGGCACCATACACTCTGTAACAGTATGCTGGTAAATCCACAAGACTGTATATAAAACTCGTGGGTTTTACCCACTATTTTGTACTTTCCCCATGTTTACCCCTGTTATGAAAACCTTTTTTTTAAGTTCATAAAAGTCTAAACACATTATTTGTTACAATATTTCATTTTTTTAAATGTTTTCATTTGTAAAAATTCCCTATATTTTTTTTTTTGTCGACTTTTACACGTCCCCTGAGTTGACCGGTAGGCAAATGCTTTTTTTTTTAAAAGTTTAATTCAAAAATGTGCTAAGTGTGTAAAAGAAAAAATTTTTATCCCCTGTGAGGTGTAAAGTTGACGGGGAAAGGGGTTTTGTTAGGGGGTATTGTGGGTGAATATGTGGGTGTATATGTGGGTGTATATGGGTTTTAATATGTGGGTGTATTGTGGGTGCTATATGTGGGTGCTATTGGGGGTGTATATGTGGGTGCTATATGTGATGCTGTATGGGGTGATATATGTGGGTGATATATGTGGGGTATTGTGGGTGTATATGTGGGTGTATATGTGGGTGATATATGTGGGTGATATATGTGGGTGTTATGTGGGTGTATATGTGGGTGATATATGTGGGGCATTATGTGGGTGCTATATGTGGGTGCTATATGTGGGTGCAATTGAGTGCATTATGTGGGTGATATATGTGGGTGCTATATGTGAGTGCTATATGGGGTGACTATATGTGGAAAGTGCTTATGTGGGTGATATATGTGGGTGATATATGTCGAGCTATATGTGGGTGCTATATGTGAGTGATTTATGTGGTTTTGTAATATGTGGGTGTATATGTGGGTGCATATATGTGAGGCTATATGTGGGTGATATATGTTCGTGGTTATATGTGGGTAGCTATATGTGAGTGCTATTGTGGGTGATATATGTGGGTGATATATGTGAGGGCTTATAGTTGGGTGCTATATGTGATGCTATATGTGAGTGCTTATATGTGGGTGATATATGTGAGTGCTATTTGTGATAGTGTCTATATGTGGGTGACCATTTGTGGTGAATATATGTGGAGGCTAATATGTGCTAGTGCTATATGTGGGTGTATATATGGTGGGTGATATATGTGAGTGTATATGTGGGTGCTATATGTTGGGTGCTATATGTGGGTGCTATATGTGGGTGACTAAATGTGGTGCTTATTGTGGGTGCTATATGTGAGTGCTATATGTGGGTGATATATGTGGGTGATATATGTGGGTGCTATATGTGGGGCTATATGTGAGTGTATATGTGGGTGTATATGTGGGTGATATATGTGGGTGCTATATGTAGGTGATATATGGGGTGCTATATGTGGGTGATATATGTGGGTGCTATATGTGAGTGCTATATGTGGGTGATATGTGTATGTGGGTGCTATATGTGGGTGCTATATGTGGGTGCTATATGTGGGTGCATTAGTGGGTGCTATAGTGGGTGATATATGTGGGTGATATATGTGGGTGATATATGTGGGTGATATATGTGGGTGATATATGTGGGTGCTATATGTGGGTGCTATATGTGGGTGCTATATGTGGGTGCTATATGTGAGTGCTGTATGTGGGTGATATATGTGGGTGATATATGTGAGTGCTATATGTGGGTGCTATATGTGAGTGCTATATGTGGATATATATGTGGTGTGATATATGTGGGTGCTATATGTGGGTGCATATATGGTGGGTGAATATGTGGGTGTATATGTGGGTGCTATATGTGGGTGATATATGTGGGTGATATATGTGGGTGATATATGTGGGTGCAATATGTGGGTGATATATGTGGGTGCTATATGTGAGTGCTATATGTGGGTGCTATATGTGGGTGCTATATGTGGGTGCTATATGTGGGTGCTATATGTGGGTGATATATGTGGTGCTATATGTGGTGCTTATATGTGGGTGATATATGTGGGTGATATATGTGGGTGCTATATGTGGTGCTATATGTGGTGCAATATGTGGGTGATATGTGGGTGATAATGTGGGTGCTATATGTGGGTGCTATATGTGGGTGATATATGTGGGTGATATATGTGAGTGCTATATGTGGTGTATATGTGTGCTGTGTGGTGATATATGTGGGTGATATATGTGGGTGCTATATGTGGGTGCTATTTGGGTGCTATATGTGGTGATTGTGGGTGATATATGTGGTGCTATATGTGGTGCTAATATGTGGGTGCTATATGTGGGTGATATATGTGGGTGCTATATGTGAGTGCTATATGTGGGTGATATATGTGGGTGATATATGTGAGTGCTATATGTGGGTGCTATATGTGGGTGCTATATGTGGGTGATATATGTGGGGTGATATATGTGGTGTAATGTGCTATATGTGGGTGCTATTGTGTGCTATATGTGGTGCTGATATGTGGGTGATATATGTGGGTGATATATGTGAGTGCTATATGTGGGTGCTATATGTGAGTGCTATATGTGGGTGATATATGTGGGTGATATATGTGGGTGCTATATGTAGGTGCTATATGTGGGTGCTATATGTGGGTGATATATGTGGGTGCTATATGTGGGTGCTATATGTGGGTGATATATGTGGGTGCTATATGTGGGTGCTATATGTGGGTGCTATATGTGGGTGCTATATGTGGGTGCTATATGTGGGTGATATATGTGGGTGATATATGTGGGTGATATATGTGGGTGATATATGTGGGTGCTATATGTGAGTGCTATATGTGGGTGATATATGTGGGTGATATATGTGAGTGCTATATGTGGGTGCTATATGTGGTGCTATATTGGGTGATATATGTGGTGTATATGTGAGTGCTATGTGGGATATTGTGGGTGCTATATATGGGTGCTATATGTGGGTGTATATGTGGTGCTATATGTGGGTGATATATGTGGGTGATATATGTGGTGCTATTGGTGCTATATGTGAGTGCTATATGTGGGTGATATATGTGGGTGTATATGTGGGTGCTATATGTGGTGCTATATGTGGGTGATATATGTGGGTGATATAATATGTGGGTGCTATATGTGGTGCTATATGTGGGTGCTATATGGGGGAGTGCTATATGTGGGTGATATATGTGTGATAGTGGTGCTATATGTGAGTGCTATATGTGGGTGATATATGTGGGTGAATATTGTGGGTGCTATATGTGAGTGCTATATGTGGGTGATATATGTGGGTGATATATGTGAGTTGCTATATGTGGGTGCTATATGTGAGTGCTATATGTGGGTGGATATATGTGGGTGATATATGTGGAGTGCTATATGTGGGTGCTATATGTGAGTGCTTTTGGGTATTGTGGGTGAATATATGTGAGTGTATATGTGGGATTGTTCTATATGTGAGTGCTATATGTGGGTGATATATGTGAGGTGATATATGTGAGTGCTATATGTGGGTGTTCATAATGTGGGTGCTATATATGGGTGTTATATGTGGTGATATATGATGGGTGCATATATGTGGTGTATATGTGGGTGTATATGTGAGTGCTATATGTGGGTGATTATGTGGGTGATATATGTGGGTGCTATATGTGAGTGCTATATGTGCTATATGTGGGTGATATATGTGGTGTATGTGAGTGCATATGTGGGTGATATGTGGGTGATATATGTGGGTGCTATATGTGGTGCTATATGTGGGTGTATATGTGAGTGCTATATGTGAGTGCTATATGTGATTTATGTGGTGACATATGTGGGTGATATATGTGGGTGCTATATGTGAGTGCTATATGTGGGTGATATATGTGGGTGATATATGTGAGTGCTATATGTGGGTGCTATATGTGAGTGCTATATGTGGGTGATATATGTGGGTGATATATGTGAGTGCTATATGTGGGTGCTATATGTGAGTGCTATATGTGGGTGATATTAGTGGGTGCTATATGTGGGTGATATATGTGGGTGCTATATGTGAGTGCTATATGTGGGTGATATATGTGGGTGCTATATGTGGGTGCTATATGTGGTGCTATAGGTGAAGGGTGCTATATGTGGGTGTATATGTGGGTGCTATATGTGAGTGCTATATGTGGGTGATATATGTGGGTGCTATTATGTGGTGGTGCTATATGTGGGTGCTATATGTGGGATAATTGGGTGATATGTGGGTGCTATATGTGGGTGATATATGTGGGTGATATATGTGGTGCTATATTGTGGTGTGATATATGTGGGTGCTATATGTGGAGTGCTATATGTGGGTGATATATGTGGGTGATATATGTGAGTGCTGATATGTGGGTGCTATATGTGAGTGCTATATGTGGGTGATATATGTGGGTGTGATTATATGTGGGTGTTATTATGTGGGTGCTATATGTGGGTGATATATGTGGGTGCTATATGTGGGTGCTATATGTGGGCTGATATATGTGGGTGCTAATGTTGGGTGCTATATGTGGGTGATATATGTGGGTGCTATATGTGGGTGATATTTGTGGGTGCTATATGTGGGTGCTATATGTGGGTTTGATGATATATGTGGGCTAGATGGCTATGTGGGTGATATATGTGGGTGTATATGTGGAGGTGATATATGTGTGTGATATATGTGGGGTGATATATGTGGGTGCTATATGTGGGTGATATATGTGGGTGATATATGTGGGTGCTATATGTGGGTGATATATGTGGGTGATATATGTGGGTGATATATGTGGGTGCTATATGTGGGTGCTATATGTGGGTGTATATATGGTGTGGGTGTAGGTGATATTGTGGGTGTTATATGTGGGTGATATATGTGGGTGCTATATGTGGGTGATATATGTGGTGATATATGGGAGTGATATATGTGGGTGATATATGTGGGTGACTATATGTGGGTGATAATGTGTGGTGTATATGGGGGTTGGGTGTTATATGTGGGTGATATATGTGGGGTATGTGGGTGAATATGTGGGTGATATATGTGGGTGCTATATGTGGTATATGTGGCTATATGTGGGTGATATATGTGGGTGATAATGTGGTGATAGGGTGATATATGTGGTGCTATATGTGGTGATATATGTGGGTCTATAATGGGGTGATATATGTGGGTGCATATATGTGGGTGATATATGTGGGTGATATATGTGGGATGATATATGTGGAGGGTGCTATATGTGGGTGATATATGTGGGTGCTTATATGTGGTGCTATATGTGTTTGATTATATGTGGTGATATATGTGGGTGATATATGTGGGTGATATATTGGGTGCTATATGTGGGTGATATATGATGGGTGATAATGTGGGTGTTATATGTGGGTGATATATGTGGGATGCTATATGTGAGGTGATATATTGGGTGCTATATGTGGTGTATATGTGGTAATATTATGTGGGTGCTATATGTGGGTGATATAGTGGGTGCTATATGATGGGTTATATGTGGGTGTATATGTGGGTGATAATGTGGGCTAGGTGATATATGTGGTTATATATGGTGATATATATGGTGTGATATATGTGGGTGTACATGTGGGTGATATATGTGGGTGTATCATGTGGGTGTATATTGGGTGATATATGTGGGTGATATATGTGGGTGATAATGTGGGTGATATATGTGGGGTGATATATTGGTGAATATGTGGGTGATACATGTGGGTGATATATGTGGGTGATATTATGTGGGTGATATATGGGGTGATATATGTGGTGATATGTGGGTCATATGTGGTGATATATGTGGGTGATATATGTGGGTGATATATGTGGGTGCTATATGTGGGTGATATATGTGGGTGCTATATGTGGGTGCTATATGTGGGTGATATATGTGGGTGATACATGTGGGTGTGATATATGTGGGTGTATATGTGGGTGATATATGTGGGGTGATATATGTGGTGATAATGTGGGTGATACATGTGGGTGATATATGTGGGTGATATATGTGGGTGATATATGTGGGAGATATGTGGGTGATATATGTGGGTGATACTATGTGGGTGTACACTTGGGTGATTATGTGGGTGATATATGTGGGTGATATATGTGGGTGATATATGTGGGTGATATATGTGGGTGATACATGTGGGTGATACATGATGGGTGATACATGTGGGTATATATGTGGTGATATATGTGGGTGATATATGTGGGTGCTATATTGTGGGTGCTATATGTGGGTGCTATTTGGGTGATACATGTGGGTGATACATGTGGGTGATATATGTGGGTGATATATGTGGGTGATACATGTGGGTGATACATGTGGGTGATACATGTGGGTGATATATGTGGGTGATATATGAGGGTGATATATGTGGGTGCTATATGTGGGTGCTATATGTGGGTGCTATATGTGGGTGCTATATGTGGGTGCTATATGTGGGTGCTATATGTGGGTGCTATATGTGGGTGCTATATGTGGGTGCTATATGTGGGTTGATATATGTGGGTGAACATGTGGGTGCTATATGTGGGTGATATATGTGGGTGATACATGTGGGTGCTATATGTGGGTGATATATGTGGGTGATATATGTGGGTGATATATGTGGGTGATACATGTGGGTGCTATATGTGGGTGATATATGTGGGTGATATATGTGGGTGATACATGTGGGTGCTATATGTGGGTGATATATGTGGGTGATATATGTGGGTGATACATGTGGGTGCTATATGTGGGTGATATATGTGGGTGATACATGTGGGTGCTATATGTGGGTGATATATGTGGGTGATATATGTGGGTGATACATGTGGGTGCTATATGTGGGTGATATATGTGGGTGATACATGTGGGTGCTATATGTGGGTGATATATGTGGGTGATACATGTGGGTGCTATATGTGGGTGATATATGTGGGTGATACATGTGGGTGATACATGTGGGTGATATATGTGGGTGATACATGTGGGTGCTATATGTGGGTGATATATGTGGGTGATATATGTGGGTGATACATGTGGGTGCTATATGTGGGTGATACATGTGGGTGATACATGTGGGTGATACATGTGGGTGATACATGTGGGTGATACATGTGGGTGATACATGTGGGTGATACATGTGGGTGATACATGTGGGTGATACATGTGGGTGATACATGTGGGTGATACATGTGGGTGATACATGTGGGTGATACATGTGGGTGATACATGTGGGTGCTCTCCGCGCAGCTTGAATTTCAATCGCCATTACTTTATATTTATTTTTTTTCCATTATAGTACTTGATAAGGTGTTACTTTTTTATGGATAAAGGAAAACCTATTCTAAGCTAATCTAACCCAACTTATCCAAGGAATTTGCTGTAAGCAGCGTGTGAGAAATCCTCCTAGGCTGTTACGGGGGTTAAGATGATAAGTTATCTTTTGGTTTCATTGATGCTCCAGCATTATTTTGGTCTCATTGATGCTCCAGCATTATTTTGGTCTCACTGATGCTCCAGCATTATTTTGGTTTCATTGATGCTCCAGCATTATTTTGGTCTCATTGATGCTCCAGCATTATTTTGGTCTCACTGATGCTCCAGCATTATTTTGGTCTCATTGATGCTCCAGCATTATTTTGGTCTCACTGATGCTCCAGCATTATTTTGGTTTCATTGATGCTCCAGCATTATTTTGGTCTCACTGATGCTCCAGCATTATTTTGGTTTCATTGATGCTCCAGCATTATTTTGGTCTCATTGATGCTCCAGCATTATTTTGGTCTCACTGATGCTCCAGCATCATTTTCTAACATCTCGGGAGATTTCTCAGTCTCAGTTTCATTGAAATGTGTTATCAATGACACTGACTTTTACAGATTCAAACATTCGCAAGAGTCAAAACAAAACTGTCAACTCTCCTTATTTCTGTTATATTCCTCATTATCCTCATTAATAAATCAGAATAATGAAATAAAAATCTTTACGTTTTGCATTTTGGGCAGAAGGAAACTAAAATCTAAAAATTACTTGACTTTGGCTCTCTCGAATAAGTTAATTACAAAATTAATTTAACAATTTTGACTCAGAATGTGACTTTAAATATAATGAATGTTCCAAGTAACAAAACGTTTTTTATTTATGTCAGTAATGATAGTTTGAGAAATGGACATTTAAGGTGACGAAGTTGGAAAAAAACTACACGAGTGTTATGATTGGTGTCTTCATAGGCAGATTGTATTACTACACTGGCTCGTAACAACAGGGTAGCGAGGGTACAGGGTATTACTACACTGGCTCGTAAGAACAGGGTAGCGAGGGTACAGGGTATTACTACACTGGCTCGTAAGAACAGGGTAGCGAGGGTACAGGGTATTACTACACTGGCTCGTAAGAACATGGTAGCGAGGGTACAGGGTATTACTACACTGGCTCGTAAGAACAGGGTAGCGAGGGTACAGGGTATTACTACACTGGCTCGTAAGAACAGGTAGCGAGGGTACAGGGTATTACTACACTGGCTCGTAAGAACAGGTAGCGAGGGTACAGGGTATTACTACACTGGCTCGTAAGAACAGGGTAGCGAGGGTACAGGGTATTACTACACTGACTCGTAAGAACAGGGTAGCGAGGGTACAGGGTATTACTACACTGGCTCCTAAGAACAGGGTAGCGAGGGTACAGGGTATTACTACACTGGCTCGTAAGAACAGGGTAGCGAGGGTACAGGGTATTACTACACTGGCTCGTAAGAACAGGGTAGCGAGGTTACAGGGTATTACTACACTGGCTCGTAAGAACAGGGTAGCGAGGGTACAGGGTATTACTACACTGGCTCGTAAGAACAGGGTAGCGAGGGTACAGGGTATTACTACACTGGCTCGTAAGAACAGGGTAGCGAGGGTACAGGGTATTACTACACTGGCTCGTAAGAACAGGGTAGCGAGGGTACAGGGTATTACTAACTGGCTCGTAAGAACAGGGTAGCGAGGGTACAGGGTATTACTACACTGACTCGTAAGAACAGGGTAGCGAGGGTACAGGGTATTACTACACTGGCTCCTAAGAACAGGGTAGCGAGGGTACAGGGTATTACTACACTGGCTCGTAAGAACAGGGTAGCGAGGGTACAGGGTATTACTACACTGGCTCGTAAGAACAGGGTAGCGAGGGTACAGGGTATTACTACACTGGCTCGTAAGAACAGGGTAGCGAGGGTACAGGGTATTATTACACTGGCTCGTAAGAACAGGGTAGCGAGGGTACAGGGTATTACTACACTGACTCGTAAGAACAGGGTAGCGAGGGTACAGGGTATTACTACACTGGCTCGTAGAACAGGGTAGCGAGGGTACAGGGTATTACTACACTGGCTCGTAAGAACAGGGTAGCGAGGGTACAGGTATTACTACACTGGCTCGTAAGAACAGGGTAGCGAGGGTACAGGGTATTACTACACTGGCTCGTAAGAACAGGGTAGCGAGGGTACAGGGTATTACTACACTGGCTCGTAAGAACAGGGTAGCGAGGGTACAGGGTATTACTACACTGGCTCGTAAGAACAGGGTAGCGAGGGTACAGGGTATTACTACACTGGCTCGTAAGAACAGGGTAGCGAGGGTACAGGGTATTACTACACTGGCTCTTAAGAACATGGTAGCGAGGGTACAGGGTATTACTACACTGGCTCGTAAGAACAGGGTAGCGAGGGTACAGGGTATTACTACACTGGCTCGTAAGAACATGGTAGCGAGGGTACAGGGTATTACTACACTGGCTCGTAAGAACAGGGTAGCGAGGTACAGGGTATTACTACACTGGCTCGTAAGAACAGGGTAGCGAGGGTACAGGGTATTACTACACTGGCTCGTAAGAACAGGGTAGCGAGGGTACAGGGTATTACTACACTGGCTCGTAAGCACAGGGTAGCTAGGGTACAGGGTGTTACTACACTGGCTCGTAAGAACAGGGTAGCGAGGGTACAGGGTATTACTACACTGGCTCGTAAGAACAGGGTAGCGAGGGTACAGGGTATTACTACACTGACTCGTAAGAACAGGGTAGCGAGGGTACAGGGTATTACTACACTGGCTCGTAAGAACAGGGTAGCGAGGGTACAGGGTATTACTACACTGGCTCGTAAGAACAGGGTAGCGAGGGTACAGGTATTACTACACTGGCTCGTAAGAACAGGGTAGCGAGGGTACAGGGTATTACTACACTGGCTCGTAAGAACAGGGTAGCGAGGGTACAGGGTATTACTACACTGGCTCGTAAGCACAGGGTAGCGAGGGTACAGGGTATTACTACACTGGCTCGTAAGAACAGGGTAGCGAGGGTACAGGGTATTACTACACTGGCTCGTAAGAACAGGGTAGCGAGGGTACAGGGTATTACTACACTGGCTCGTAAGAACAGGGTAGCGAGGGTACAGGGTATTACTACACTGGCTCGTAAGCACAGGGTAGCGAGGGTACAGGGTATTACTACACTGGCTCGTAGAAACAGGGTAGCGAGGGTACAGGGTATTACTACACTGGCTCGTAAGAACAGGGTAGCGAGGGTATAGGGTATTACTACACTGGCTCTTAAGCACAGGGTAGCGAGGGTACAGGGTATTACTACACTGGCTCGTAAGCACAGGGTAGCGAGGGTACAGGGTATTACTACACTGGCTCGTAAGCACAGGGTAGCGAGGGTATAGGGTATTACTACACTGGCTCGTAAGAACAGGGTAGCGAGGGTATAGGGTATTACTACACTGGCTCGTAAGCACAGGTAGCGAGGGTTATAGGGTATTACTACACTGGCTCGTAAGAACAGGGTAGCGAGGGTACAGGGTATTACTACACTGGCTCGTAAGCACAGGGTAGCGAGGGTACAGGGTATTACTACACTGGCTCGTAAGAACAGGGTAGCGAGGGTACAGGGTATTACTACATTGGCTCGTAAGAACAGGTTAGCGAGGGCACAGGGTATTACTACACTGGCTCTTAAGCACAGGGTAGCGAGGGTACAGGGTATTACTACACTGGCTCTTAAGCACAGGGTAGCGAGGGTACAGGGTATTACTACACTGGCTCTTAAGCACAGGGTAGCGAGGGTATAGGGTATTACTACACCGGGACGTGGGAATAAAATAGTGAAGGCAGGTGATATTATTACATTGGATTGTATTAATTAACTGACTCACAAAATCGTAATGACACGATTGAATCAAACCATACCACTGGTGGGGTATGAACCCGCGGTCAGAGAGTCTCAAAACTCCAGACCGTCGCGTTAGCCACTGAGCCAGCTAGCAATATTGAAGCTAGCTGGCCCAGTGCTTAAGCGAAGGTCTGGAGTTTTGAGACTTTCTGGCCGCGGGTTCAAACCCCACCCGTGTTATGGTTTCGTATTAATTACTTTATATCCATAGTGTTTCATTGAGAGTATTGTTGAGGCTTTACGTTTTACTAGAATGTTTTAAATCTTCTGATAGTGAGTTCCATAATGTAGATGAATGGTTCAGAGAACCGACATGTTGATAAATTAGACACATGTGCAACTCTTGGGTATCTTTATTGAGGAAACGTTTCGCCACACAGTGGCTTCATCAGTCCATACAAAGGAGAATCTTGAAGAACAGGAGGAGAATGAGGTAATCAGTCCCTCAACCTTGAGTCCATCAATCTTGAATAGATTGATGGACTGACCACATCGACTCAAGGTTGAGGGTCTGATTACCTCATTCTCCTCCTGTTCTTCAAGATTCTCCTTTGTATGGACTGATGAAGCCACTGTGTGGCGAAACGTTTCCTCAATAAAGATACCCAAGAGTTGCACATGTGTCTAATTTATCGAGTTCCATAATGTTGTGGTTTTATCTTTGTACTGAGGTTGAGTCGACCACCTGGGATATAAAGTAGGTATTTGTTTTATGATAGTTACTCATTAGGTTCTCCTAACCAGAATGTTAAATTCAGTGAGGATGAGTCTGTCTCGGCTCTGTAACTATCTCCACCTGGATTTTCTACATCATACGATGAGGGTAATAGTCAGGGGAAACGTTCATGAGTAAGGTCATGGGATGGAATAATGGAACAACCACGAGGATACCTACTCGCTATGATTATTGATTCGTTGTTTCACAAATTTCCTCAGCTATGAGCCTTCCTTGACTTCTGAAAGACGTCACCCACCCTTAGAGAGAACTGGAGTGATGTAAGGTTAGCCTGTACTCACCTATTTGTACTCACCTATTTGTGGTTGCAGGGGTCGATTCACAGCTCCTGGCCCCGCCTCTTCGCTGATTGCTACTAGGTCCTCTCTCTCCCTGCCCCATGAGCTCTATCATACCTCTCCTTAAAACTATGTATGGTTCCCGCCTCCACTACGTCACTTTCTAGGCTATTCCACGGCCTGACTACTCTATGACTGAAGAAATACTTCCTAACATCCCTTTGATTCATCTGAGTCTTACACTTCCAATTGTGACCTCTTGTGTCTGTGTCCCTTCTCTGGAACATCCCGTCTTTGTCCACCTTGTCTATTCCGCGCAGTATTTTATATGTCGTTATCATGTCTCCCCTGACCCTCCTGTCCTCCAGTGTCGTCAGGCCGATTTCCCTCAACCTTTCTTAGTAGGACAATCCCCGTAGCTCTGGGACTAGTCTTGTTGCAAACCTTTGCACTTTCTCTAATTTCTTGACGTGCTTGACTAGGTGTGGATTCCAAACTGGTGCTGCATACTCCAGTATGGGCCTGACGTAAATGGTATACAGAGTCTTGAACGAATCCTTACTGAGGTATCGGAACGCTATCCGTAGGTTTGCCAGGCGCCCGTATGCTGCAGCTGTGTGTGTGTGTGTACTCACCTATTTGTACTCACCTATTTGTGGTTGCAGGGGTCGAGTCACAGCCCCTGGCCCCGCCTCTTCACTGATTGCTACTAGGTCCTCTCTCTCCCTGCTTCATTATTATTATTATTATTATTATTATTATTATTATTATTATTATTATAATCAAGGGGGAAGCGCTAAACCCGGAGGATTATACAGCGCCTGGGGGGGATGTGGAAGGCATTCAGGCTTAATTCGGGGAACTGGAGCACAGATCCAATTCCCTAAATCAAGAGCCCCTCACCAACATCAAGGAATCTTTCTTGAGGGGTCCCTGCTCCATGAGCTTTATCAAACTTCGTCTTTAAACTATGTATGGTTCCTGCCTCCACTACGTCACTTTGTAGGCTCTTCCACTTCGTAACAACTCTATGACTGAAGAAATACTTCTTAACATCCTATTGACTTACAGGAGTCTTTAACTTCCAATTGTGATCCCTTGTTTCTGTGTCCCATCTCTGGAACATCATGTCTTTGTCCACCTTGTCAATTCCTCGCAGTATTTTATATGTCGTTATCATGTCTCCCCTGTGTGTGTGTGTGTGTCCAAGAGTCGCAGGTGCGACAGGAACATTACTGAAGTGGAAAAGAAGGCAGAAAATGCAAAGTCAGAGGTATCCCTCAACAAATACTTAAGCATAACTGAAGGTATTACCCAGAGGAAGTAACATCAAAACTCGTCTAGCAGCACAATATTCACAACATAAACAGGCCCAGATTTCACCAACTCCAGTATTTGTAATACCAGGGTGTGATGTAATCCATAGTTATTAGTACTTAATATATTAGTCAACGAGGAAACAGCCAAGGAATACTTAAGTTTATTCTGAGTCCACCTCTTGATTCATCACAAACTGAGAGAGAGAGAGAGAGAGAGAGAGAGAGAGAGAGAGAGAAAGACCAATAAAAGTCCCCACAAGACAAGCAATTTCAGAAGAGTCAACGTGGATTCTTTCCCACTTTGTCTTACGTTCAGAACCACTATTCCTTTTCATTTTTTCCTCTCTCTTTCTCTTTCCTTTCTTAGGAAAATTAACAAGACTTTAAGACGTGCGTAATTACACGCTCTTGGCACAATTGCTAGGCTGCTTATCACACTGATCACCTGATTATCCTTCACAGTTAAAGAATAAATTAATTATCCTAGCTTTTTATCCCTTTTAACTATCCTACTTTATCTTCCTCTTTTAATTATCCTAATTTCTCGACATCATATTTTAATTATTCTAGTTTCTTCTTTAAATTATTTATCACTTCTTATATTCTCATTTTTATCGTCTTTATTTTAATTATCACACCTTCTTCCTTCATCATTTTAATTATCATATCTTCCTCTCACCTCATTATTATCCTATTTTCTTCCATATTCATTTCAGTTAGTCTAGTTTCTACCGCCTCGTTTTAATTTTCTAGGCCTTTTATCTCCTTATTGCAATTATCCTCCTTTCTTATTCCTTCTCACAATTATTCTAGCTTCTTTTTCAGCAATTTTATAATTCCTCTTGCTTCTCTTTTTTCTTTCTTTCTCCTTATAATTATCGTAACTTCTCTTTCCTCCTCTTCTTTATAATTATCGTTGCTTCTTATTTTTCTCTTCTCTTTATAATTATCCTATTATCTTTTTCTCGACTCCTCTTCCTTTTTATATTTATTCTTGTTTCCTATCTTTTAATTACAATTATCCTTAATTCTTCCCATTTCTTTTTACCTATTCTAAATTACTCCTTCCTTCTTTTCATTATTATTATTATTATTATTATTATTATTATTATTATTATTATTATTATTATTATTATGTAGGGGTTGTCAAAATTATTTTTCCTTTCTTAAGTTTCCATGCGATAACATGAGAACGCCTCGTCTGGTCGAGTTCAAACTTTCCACAATGGGGTATCCTAATTATATGAAGATTCACACTTAGAATGGAATGTGTAAGTGTCAATTTGTGAATTCTAATTTCAGACTGCTGTGTATTATTTTCTGGAGTATAACTCGAGAATGCCCCATGGGAACGGCATTAAACCGTGCATACTGATACCTGGTACTTAATTCAAGATTCACTCTAGCTACAGATTTGCTATTTTTTAACAGTAATAATAATTTTTATTTACTTATGTCAGTATACTGTCAAGTTTGTTCCTACGGAGCCGCCTGGATAATGTCTCCTGGAGAACTTTGCTCAGGGAAGCTTCTCTACGACTCACGAAACTGTAATAATGCGATTGATAAAATCCACTGAACGGTTGGGGTTTGAAACCATGGCGAGTGAGTCGAGAAACTCCAGGCCAGTGCGTTTAAACAGCTTTTGGCCAACTGGCTATAATAAGATTCATCCAACTTTGTATACTTCTACTCAATAGAGACATCGAGAGGTGTACAAATATACCTAATTGGATGAATCTTATTTTGGCCAGCTGGCCCACTGGCTTACGTACTGGCCTGGAGTTTTACGACACACTTGCCACGGGTTCAAACTCCCACCCGTTCCGTGGTTAGACGGTTCATTTTGCTATTGCGACTTACAAGCCCAAATTTCACCAATATTATTTAAGAAATAATATTCCGCCAGAGCGGAATAACCCTTGCAGGTTTATCGCCTAATAATAATAATAATAATAATAATAATAATAATAATAATAATAATAATATTTTAGTAGGCTGTGCGAGTCCCAACTTGATAATAATTAATTACCTGAGATATTTGATTTTGTGCTGTTACTTAAGAATGCCATGTTATATCGGCTTCAAACTGTCATTGCTGGTATTTCCTATTAAAATGAAATCTTAGATTTTTATTAGGCTTTTAATTTCTAATTTCCAAAATTTATTTACAGTCAAATGCCTGATTTCTTTTATTTAAAGTCTTCAGGTATTTTATTATGTCAAAGTTGCTAATTTCTATCAACTAAATATGAAAATACTAGGATAAGCTAAGTATCAACAAATACTAGGATATGCTAAGTATCAACAAATACTAGGATAAGCTAAGTATCAACAAATACTAGGATAAGCTAAGTATCAACAAATACTAGGATAAGCTAAGTATCAACAAATACTAGGATAAGCTAAGTATCAACAAATACTAGGATATGCTAAGTATCAACAAATACTAGGATAAGCTAAGTATCAACAAATACTAGGATAAGCTAAGTATCAACAAATACTAGGATAAGCTAAGTATCAACAAATACTAGGATAAGCTAAGTATCAACAAATACTAGGATAAGCTAAGTATCAACAAATACTAGGATAAGCTAAGTATCAACAAATACTAGGATAAGCTAAGTATCAACAAATACTAGGATATGCTAAGTATCAACAAATACTAGGATAAGCTAAGTATCAACAAATACTAGGATAAGCTAAGTATCAACAAATACTAGGATAAGCTAAGTATCAACAAATACTAGGATAAGCTAAGTATCAACAAATACTAGGATAAGCTAAGTATCAACAAATACTAGGATAAGCTAAGTATCAACAAATACTAGGATAAGCTAAGTATCAACAAATACTAGGATAAGCTAAGTATCAACAAATACTAGGATAAGCTAAGTATCAACAAATACTAGGATAAGCTAAGTATCAACAAATACTAGGATAAGCTAAGTATCAACAAATACTAGGATAAGCTAAGTATCAACAAATACTAGGATAAGCTAAGTATCAACAAATACTAGGATAAGCTAAGTATCAACAAATACTAGGATAAGCTAAGTATCAACAAGTAAAGCGTATCAGACGAATTGCCTTACAGAGTTTTATAATGTAAACACCAAGTCGTCTTCCCTCTTATAATGTTATTTAACAAATCATAAGAAAACAATGTGCCAAAAGATTAGAAACTAGCAAATTTGACTCCAAAATTCAGAAAGGTGAAAAACAGAACTTGTGCTTTCAATCTTCGTCCCATCAGCTTACCTGGAGAGAGTTTCGGGGGGTCAATGCCCCCGCGGCCCGGTCTGTGACCAGGCTTAACAACGGTTCTAGAGAAACAAATTATTTAGAACAATATTTTCAATTTCCAGAAAATAATAACTTAATACCGGATCCAGGGATGAATTCTGTGTCAATATATTATGCTTGATCAACTCTCTCGATTTTTTTCAGTTATATATTTATTCAAACAAGGATGAAAAAAGTCTGAACAGATGTAAAACCCAAAGATTTCCAAAGGGGGATAAGTCTGTTGAGTATACCTGGTAAAGTGTATGGTAGAGTTATTATTGAAAGAATTAAGAGTAAGACGGAGAATAGGATAGCAGATGAACAAGGAGGCTTTAGGAAAGGTAGGGGGTGTGTAGACCAGGTGTTTACAGTGAAACATATAAGTGAATAGTATTTAGATAAGGCTAAAGAGGTTTTTGTGGCATTTATGGATTTGGAAAAGGCGTATGACAGGGTGGATAGGGGGGCAATGTGGCAGATGTTGCAGGCGTATGGTATAGGAGGTAGGTTACTGAAAGCAGTGAAGAGTGTTTACGAGGATAGTGAGGCTCAAGTTAGAGTATGTAGGAAAGAGGGAGATTATTTCCCAGTAAAAGTAGGCCTTAGACAAGGATGTGTGATGTCACCGTTGTTGTTTAATATATTTATAGATGGAGTTGTAAGAGAAGTAAATGCGAGGGTCTTGACAAGAGGCGTGGAGTTAAAAGATAAAAAATCACACATAAAGTGGGAGTTGTCACAGTTGCTCTTTGCTGATGACACTGTGCTCTTGGGAGATTCTGAAGAGAAGTTGCAGAGGTTGGTGGATGAATTTGGTAGGGTATGCAAAAGAAGAAAATTGAAAGTGAATACAGGAAAGAGTAAGGTTATGAGGATAACAAAAAGATTAGGTGATGAAAGATTGGATATCAGATTGGAGGGAGAGAGTATGGAGGAGGTGAATGTATTCAGATATTTGGGAGTGGACGTGTCAGCGGATGGGTCTATGAAAGATGAGGTGAATCATAGAATTGATGAGGGGAAAAGGGTGAGCGGTGCACTTAGAAGTCTGTGGAGACAAAGAACTTCGTCCTTGGAGGCAAAGAGGGGAGTGTATGAGAGTATAGTTTTACCAATGCTCTTATATGGGTGTGAAGCATGGGTGATGAATGTTGTAGCGAGGAGAAGGCTGGAGGCAGTGGAGATGTCATGTCTGAGGGCAATGTGTGGTGTGAATATAATGCAGAGAATTCGTAGTTTGGAAGTTAGGAGAAGGTGCGGGATTACCAAAACTGTTGTCCAGAGGGCTGAAGAAGGGTTGTTGAGGTGGTTCGGACATGTAGAGAGAATGGAGCAAAACAGAATGACTTCAAGAGTGTATCAGTCTGTAGTGGAAGGAAGGCGGGGTAGGGGTCGGCCTTAGGAAAGGTTGGAGGGAGGGGGTAAAGGAGGTTTTGTGTGCGAGGGGCTTGGACTTCCAGCGGGCATGCGTGAGCGTGTTTGATAGGAGTGAATGGAGACAAATGGTTTTTAATACTTGACGTGCTGTTGGAGTGTGAGCAAAGTAACATTTTTGAAGGGATTCAGAGAAACCGGCAGGCCGGACTTGAGTCCTGGAGATGGGAAGTACAGTGCCTGCACTCTGGAGGAGGGGTGTTAATGTTGCAGTTTAGAAACTGTAGTGTAAAGCACCCTTCTGGCAAGACAGTGATGGAGTGAATGATGGTGAAAGTTTTTCTTTTTCGGGCCACCCTGCCTTGGTGGGAATCGGCCAGTGTATTAAAAAAAATAATAAAAATATCAAAGTCTTCTGTCCAAAATAAAAATATAGTATATGGAAGAAACGTCATGGCTGGACAGATGACCAACTCATAAGGGAAAAAAACAGAATGATGCTGAAAGAAATGTCTGAGTAATAAGGATTAAAGCGTGGAGTTCCTTAGGTATCGGTTCTTGGACGAATCCTCTTCACCATATACATAAATGATCTGCATACAGGTTAACATCTAAGATGGGTAAATTTACTAATAATGCGAAATTGCAAAGAATGCAACATTTAAAGTAGATTTTACGAGTATCCAGAATGATCTGGATAAGTTAGCGCTGAGGTCGGTAACGTGAAAGATATGTTCCAAACTTTGACAGGTGCAAAGAAATACAATTTTGATATAATTAGGCCAGTCATGAAAACAAAAGGTTTGCCAACGAACTAAAACAAACGAAAAATAAAACGAATCTTAGAGTAATCTAAGCAACGACATTGAGCATACGAAGCAATACTTAATCCGGGTCAAGAAAGCTAACAGAATCCTAGGTTTCATAGCCAGACATTTCGATCCAGACATTTCGATTACAAAACACTATATACCTTATTGACTATAATGATCACATTAACCCGGAGCCGGAATATACTGTCCTGTTCTCGTCTCCACATTTCGGAAAAAGACGACGATATCACAGAGAGGTTATGGAAAAAAGTTACGAAGGTCTTACTATCACTTAGAAACCACACGAAGCGAAGCATTTAACATTTTCTTCCTTAGGAAACACAGACTACGAGAAGATCTCAAACCTTTACGGCATCAAATGATTTTGGAACACTCAAACATGAAGAATTGTTTTAAGTGCAGAATTAGCTCGTAACTGGAAACATTGGCCTGAAATTCGGCGACAGAAGATGCAACACGATTGCGATAGTTTTCTGGAAAACAGAATGAGATTACTGCCTCATGAAGCTGTCAATGTGAGAACAATGAAGAACCAGTTAGACAAGAACTTTGCAGGTTAAGGACTAGGCTAATACTATGCTGGGACAGCTAAAACCAACGGATTCCTAATATTTGTTCAGAAACGTTATCAGAACAATCAACGAGTCAACCAAGTTAATTTCATTAATTGTAAAAGAAGATAATAGTGTTAAATCCGTGGCCTGTACGTGGTTAAACACGTGTAGTTAGAAGAGAGAAAATGTTAATTTAACAGAGGAATTTGTATCCCATATTTTCCATTACCTTCCATCTCACCTGTAAATTCCATACAGCCTGGTCAGTCAGGCTGTTGTCCATCACAGCCTGGTTGATCTGGCACCTGGTGAAGATACTTGTCCAGTTTCACGCCGGCAGTGAGTGGAGTGAGAAGAGAGCCTTCTGCTTTAATATCCCTGCCTCTGACTACTTGGTTATTCGTGACAGTCTTGAATGTAGACAGAAGTTGATAGTTAATCAAGCCAGGTATCCGCGATATGGACTCCAGAACCCTCTGTCTGTCTTTCCCATGTACTCTCATGTACTCCCTTGTGCTGCATTGTACTTCATGTATTCCCTTGTATTCCATGTACCCCGTTGTACTTCATGTGCTCTTGCACTCCCTTGTATTCCATGTACTCACTTGTACTGTATGTACTCCCATGTACTTGTACTCTATATACTCTCTTGTAATCCACGTACTTCCATGTACTCCATGCACTCTCTTGTAATCCAGGTATTCACTTGTACTCCATGTATCCCTTATATTCCATGTACTCTTGTAATCCCATGTACTCCATGTATTCTCTTGTGCTTCACGTTCTCCCTTGTAATATATGTACTCCTTGTACTCAATGTTCAACCTTGTACTAATGCATTCCCTTGCACTCCATGTACTCCCTTGTACTCCATGTACTTCCTTGTATCATATGTACTCCCTTGTACCCCATGTACTTCCTTGTATTCTATGTACTCCCTTGTACCCCATGTACTTCCTTGTATTCTATGAACTCCCTTGTACTCCATGTACTTCCTTGTATTCTATGAACTCCCTGTACTCCATGTACTCCCTTGTATTCTTGAACCCCTTGTACTCCATGTACTCCCTTGTATTCTATGAACTCCCTTGTACTCTATGTACTCCCTTGTATTCTATGTACTCCCTTGTACTCTATGTACTCCCTTGTATTCTATGAACTCCCTTGTACTCTATGTACTCCCTTGTATTCTATGAACTCCCTTGTACTCCATGTACTCCCTTGTATTCTATGAACTCCCTTGTACTCCATGTACTCCCTTGTATTCTATGTACTCCCTTGTACTCTATGTACTCTCTTGTACTCTATGTACTCTCTTGTACTCCATACTTTCCCTTCTTCAGCACTAAAAAATTAATATATCAAGCTGAAAAATAAAATATTACTTTATTACACCTTAATGCTACGCCATTTTTTACACCTTGCCTTTTAATTATTTATAAAAAACCAAGTTTTACCAGCAACTTACAGTAAATTAAAAATGTAATTATTAATTAAAACATTTAACATATTTTTACGACATTGATCTTATATGACTCACGAAATCGTAATGACACGATTGTAAACAAGCCATAACCACGGGTAGGGTTTGAACCCGCGACGGTCTGGAATTTTGTGACTGATCGCGGGTTCTAACCCCACCCGTGGGATGGTCTTTTCTTGTACTTAATCCTTGGCACTGGAGACTACATAATTTACATGGGTTTTATTAAGATAGGTGCATTGATTTCCTTGATTTAATAGGGCATCTCCTTTTACCTAACTATAATTTTTAAAAGGGTAGACCGGTAAGCCAGCGGAAGACCTCGGTCAAATGACTAAAAGCTCCAACGGCGGGTCATCATCTAAGACCGGTGTCAGGAAACACTTGTGGTCTCTCCTGATGATTAACCTTACCTTACCTAACCTAACCTAACCTAACCTAATCTATTTTAACCTAACCTAACCTAACCTAACCTTACCTAACCTTACCTAACCTTACCTAACCTTACCTAACCTTACCTAACCTAACCTTACCTAACCTTATCTGCCCTAACGTTACCTAACCTAACCTAATAACTAGTTTTCCTGGTTTGCATTATTGGTAAGCAAAATTTGATACATCAGCAGTGTGTTGTTATCGTATTCTGTTTGATAATTACACAGTGGGAACAAAAACTAGCAATGTTTCCGTGTCACATTCCTCCATGCATGACGGGGCTCGTACAAGATGTGGAAATCTTTCACCACTGAGACTTCGGTGGGGAAATTAGGATATCGACAGGAATTTCAGGAAGGGTTTATCAGCTACGGGAACTGCAGAGGTGTCCTTCCAGAAGAGCTGGAGTTACTATCACTGCGAAAATGTACATGTCAAAATAATGTTGCTACAGTATTTAACTTGGTTCAGCTCTAGTTCCTGGGTCTCTTCAAATTGTTGACTTACAGCTAAGCATCTTACTTCTTCAAGGTGTTAGGTTTCTTGAGTGCGTTTACAGTTCCTGTAGTTCTTTAATTTGTTTATCTTTACCTCGTAAACCTCTTGTGAGGGATGCTGTTGTGCTTAGCAATTAATCTTAAACTCTAAAGGGTTGAACTGATAAGCCCGTGGAAGGCCTCCGTCAGATGACCAAAAGCTCTAGTGGTTACCATATTACGAAGACCCGCGACAGGAAGCACATGTCGTGTTTCCAGACGAATCTTACCCAACCTAACCTGTACCTAGGTGTGTTGAGTGAGTTGATTTGCATAGTATCTGACCTATATAATTATTAATGACACACGATACTAACAAATTGATACATTAGATTATTATTATTATTATTATTATTATTATTATTATTATTATTATTATTATTATTATTATTATTATTATTATTATTAAGGGAAGCGCTAAACCAGCAGGGATTATACAGTGCCGGGGGGGATGGGAGGTATTCAGGCTCAGTTCAGGGAACTGGAACACAGATCCAATTCCTTAGATCAAGAGCCCCTCACTAACGTCAAGGAACCTCCGAAAAATAAGGATACCCAAGTGCTGTACACTAGTCTTATTCATCGGCTCCTCTGCCCGTTAAGGTTTAGTTTTTATACAAATCGATGTTACAGGTCAAGTGGTCTTATCTTATTACTGCAGCACATTTTAATGCCCAACCCTGTCTGAGCATGCTACCACCCCCAGGATGCACCACACCAGTCCGCTAACACCCAGGTACCTACTTGCTGCTAGGCAAACACGGACAGCAGGCGTAAGCAAATACACCCAGTGTTTCCACCCGTACCGGGAATCGAACTACGGACATTTAGTGTGTGAGGTGATGCACTAACAACCGATTAAGAGTCACCTTGAGGGTAATATGTATTGGAATCTGCTTACGAGGAGATTTCCATGATAATGGACTGTGTAGGCTGCAATTTTATTGCGCAAACTAAATATTAGGTTCAATTGAGAATCCTATTCTGATCGATGAAGACTTTAAGTGAATTCAATGCTATTTTTAGACTAATAGGTTCTAATTAGCTAATTTTATTAAAATTAAGTAGGACACCAGTTTCTGTATTGGTTCGTAACTTGTCAACGCTGTGTGTCTATTAAGGCGAAGGTTAATAGCTTTAACATGTTTTGTAGGCTCTAATTAGCCAATTAAATTTATAACAAAAACTGGTAACATACTTGGCTAATCTAGAGACGCCTAAGAAATTGACTATTAAGCTGAGAAATTAATCAGTTATATACCAACCAAAGTCTACAAAATATATATTTTGAGCAGTTTACTTAATTATTTCCTTAATTTTTTATCTAAATCCTGCAACACAATAAAAATTATGCTGAATTCACTCTTTTATTAATATATATATATATATATATATATATAATATATATTATATATATATTATATATATTTATATATATTATATATATATATATAATTATAATAAAAATATAAAACTGATCCTGGCTGAAGGAGACTCGAACCTACGAACCTTGGAACAAGGTACGCAGTGCTATACCAAACTCACCACACTGGACAATACCTTGTAGTCCAGTGTGTGAGTTTGGTATAGCACTGCGTACCTTGTGTCCAAGGTTCGTAGGTTCGAATCTCCTTCAGCCAGAGATCAGTGTTTGTGTATATTCGCCTGCTCTCGCGAATTCCTTGCACACAATATATATATATATATATATATATATATAATATATATATATATATATATATTTATATATAAATATATAAATATATATATGCAAAACACCACTGTGAAAGAGTAGTGAAATTTCAAGCGCTTTCGTGATTACTCGTGACTATTTTCGTCTAGAAAATACCTTAAACTTGCCATCATTATATGTTTATTTCTGAAGGCTCAGAAACCCTTGGACCATGAGGAAAGATTGCATCTAAGTTCCTTAAGGAGCTAAGGAAAAGGCTCATCAGCATATACATAAGGGGGATTACCAATTGACCCCTGGCTGTCTTCAAGAAGGCAGTGGACATACACCTAAAGTCAGTACCTGACCAGCTGGGCTGTGTTCGTAAGTCGGTTTGCGCGCGGCCAGCAGTAACGGCCTGGTTGATCAGACCCTGATCCACCACGAGGCCTGATATCAGACAGGGCCGAGGGGGCGTTGACCCCCGAAACCCTCTCCAGGTATAATCCAGGGTAACTAGGGATCCCAGGGTAGCTAGTTTTATGTTCCAGCGACTCAGTGCTGTGGTTCAGAGAGGGTAATGTCTGCTGTATCCTGGGTACGATTCCCAGCTCTGAGGGGCTGGATGAGATTTCCGCATCTGTGATAAACACGTAGAAATATGTACTTAAAATGTATCCCTCAACCCTAATATACTGTATATGCCATCTTTGTACCAGCAATATATCCTTTTACGGTCCGTGCACTCCCAGCTGCGAGTGGACAGGCTGCTTTGGGAATATGTGCGAGGGTGCTGGTATCTGTTGCTTTAATTGCTTCTAAGATATTATCTGAGAAGATGAGGTCTGTTGGAGTGTGTTCATGTGTTTGAAGTGACTGTGAGTCATCACTTTCCACGGGAGAACATCCTGAACCACAGCAGCTACCTTGTTTTGTGGAAGAAACGATTAGTATTGAGGCAACGAACCTGTAAACACGATCGACACTTGCCTCTCCTAACATCGCCAGCTGTTATTTCCTTGGTTGATAGCTTCCTCTTGATTAGCATCCATCTAGTTGGTTAGACTGCAGGAGTAGGGTACGACATACTGGGAGGTGCAAGTCTGTGAACGGAATCATCATAATGGATACAGGGAGAGTGTATTGTGCGTGTAGGAGGTAGTGAACTTCACCATGGTGGCCTGGTGTGGCATGAGGAACTGGGAGGGAAACTGCTCTTTACAGTTGGGGTGGCGTGAGGAATTAAAGGAAGAGAAAGCGCGGGGAGCGGTGTAGAGGGAGGTACAGGCAGTCACATACATAGATGCGCACCGGTTTAGACAATTTATATTGTTCAAATTGTCTTACAATAGACACATTATTTGTTATCATTTCACATGGGGAAAGATGTGGGTATGTGTACTGCTTGACACTGGATATGGAGATTCATCTTGGACATGGGTCCAAGAGAGCACCTAAGCCAGGATGAATTACATCAACTGGATATGTTGAATTTTGAAGACAGAGTAAAACAACTGAAGTTATATCACGTTTATAAAATTGCTCACAGTGTCCAGAATATCTTGCAGTTAAGGCTGACAACCAAAGTAATTATGGTACTATTGGAGGGGAGAACAACTTTGCACTAACCACAGTCAGTACTTGAGTACGTGGAACAGACTACTTGCACAAGTCAAGGGCTGGTTCAAGAAGGCAACCAAGATGTACCTGATGAATGTAGCTACAAAATGAGAAGATGTACCTGATGAATGTAGCTACAAAATGAGAAGAGAGAGATTTCTTCTACATCAATCATACATGTAATGCAAATCTAATATATAAATGAATTTACCTCATCCCTAGTATATATCCTGTTATTGTAATTACTTTTTACATAGTTAAATTACTTAGCTATTTTTAACCTTTAATTATAAAAAATGAATTTGTTTTCCCTTCTATTTTCACTTCTTTTCCCATTTTAACTTATTACTGTTTTAACAAAAAGGGTTTTAAAAGACGAGTAGACGAAAATAAGTCATTTTGGGTTCGTTTTTTGGTTTAACCGGGGGTAATGTAAAACATATGCTGCTATGTTTGCTAATTTTTTTAAAACTATTTATGAGTACCTATAAAAAAAACTATTTTAACCTCCCCCCCAAACCCTTTAGGCCCACCCCTCTCCCCTTTTTAACCTATGTGGTTTTTAATTTTATGTTTTTTTATATAATATATATATATATATATATATATTATATTTTATATATTATTTATTTATATGATGTATGTTTGTATGTATATTAAAAAGAGTTTTTGGTACTACTATTTTCATACATTCCCTTTGCCCCCAAAAGATAACGTTTTTTGCCTACATATACCTCAACGCACCACCCCATTTTTTTCCCCATTTCAATTCTATGTTAAACCCTTTCACCCTTCATAAACCCATCCGCCCCGACACGTAAACTCCCAATTATTGAAAATTTTCCATTTCCCCATACTCCGCCTCCCCAATTTGTTTCCCAAATTTTTCTTTATCTAAATCATTTGATACCCTCATCACCTTACTCTTTTCTATGTTACTTTAAACTTTCTCCCTTTTAACACTCTCCCAAACTCATCCACTAACCTTTGCAATTTTTCTTAGAATTCCCAAAAGCCATTTATCTTCAGCAAAAAGAAACCCTGTGTCTTTTTTTTTTCTCATTTTGTATTTGTTTCCCCTAAAATTTAACCCCCACCCCCCCCCCAAAACACCCTGAAATTTATTTCTTTTAAACTCCATCTATAAATTTTTTTAAAAAACCCATGGTGACATTAACATCCCGGGGGTTTTTTTAAAAAAAAAAAAACCCAAAAAAACTTTTCCCGGGAAAGTGTCCCCCTCTCTTCTCCACACCCAAACCTGAGCCTTTTTTCCCTCAAAAAAAAACTTTTTACCATTTGAAATTTCCCCCACCTATTTCCCATACACTTGCAAAATCTGCCACTTGCCCCCTATCCACCATACCCCTTTTTCTAAATCCAAAAAAGGGCAAAAAAAATTTTCCTCCCCTTTATCTAAATACTGTTCACAATATGCTTCAATGAAAACCACTTGATCTACACCCCCCTTTACCCACTCAAAAACCCTCCTTGCTCACCCGCAATCCTACTTTTTTCTTACCTTAATTCTTTCAATTATAAACCCCCCCGTACACTTTTTTTTTTGGTTTTTCCGTAAACTTTTTCCTCTATAATTTTTTTTCCAAAACTTTTTGTCCAAAATCTTCCCTTCAAAATTTTAAGGGGCTATACATGCACTTGCCAGTTTCCCCAAGGGGACCCTTTCCCCCCCCTTTTAAATTTAAAAAAACAAAAAAAACCAACCTATCCAACACTATATCCTCCCTGCTTTTTTAAAATTTCTGTCTTTTCCCGTCAGTTTTCCGCTTTCTTTACCCCCTTTTTATTCTTTGTTTTAAAGCCTCACGCACCTCCCCTACAATCACATCCTGTTCTTCTTCACTGTAAAAGGGTGGTTTTAAACTCCCTGGCCGTGCCTGAAAATTTCCGCTTTTTCCTTTTTTTCTTCCTGTCTAAGGGCAATGTTTTGGTTTTAAATTTTTATGAAAAAAATTTTGGAGTGTTGAAAATTGGAGAAGGTGTGGGGGGGGTTTAAAAAAGTATTAGAAGGGGTGAAGAGGGGTTTTTGAGGTTTGGGTTTTGGGTTTTTTAAGAGAATGGAAACAAAAATTTGAATGGGCATGGAGGGGGCATATAAATCTGTAGGGAAAGGAAGGCGGGGATAGGGGTCGTCCTCGAAAAGGTTGGAAAGGGAAAAAGGTTAAAAAAAAAGTTTTGGGGCGAAAGGGGGTTGGACTTCCAGCAGGGTGCTTGAGCGTGCCCCGATTGGGGGTGAATGGAGACGGGAAAGGTATTTTGGGACATGACGAATGTTGGAGTGTGGCTGGGGAATATTTAGGAATGGGGGGTTCGGGGAAAACCCCGGGTTTTTTTTATATAGCCCGGGCTTGAGTTTCCCGGAAAAGGGGAAATACAATGCCTACACTCTAAAGGAGGGGTTTGGGATATTAGCAGTTTGGAGGGATATATTGTGTATATGCGTATAGGCTTCTAAAACTGTTGTGTTCTGAGCACCTTAGCAAAAAATAGTGATTATGTGTAATTGAGGTGAAAGTGTTGAATGATGATGAAAGTATTTTCTTTTTTGGGTCACCTGCCTCGGTGGGAGACGGCCGACTTGTTAAATATATATATTATATAATATATATATATATATATATATAATATATAATATATATATATATATATATATATATATATATATTATATATGTGTATATATATATATAATATATATATATATATATATATATATATATATATATATATATTTGCAAAACAATCGATGTGTAAAAATAGAGAAATTCCAAGCGCTTTCGTGATTACTCACATTATCATAAAATGAGTAGTCACGAAAGAGCTTGGAATTTCTCTAATCTTTCACAGTGGTTGTTTGAAAAAAAAAATCTCAGACCTTCGGATGATGGAAAGCAGGATGAAAGACATTGACACACATGATGCCTTCTACCTACTTACCAGGTGCCTGTCAATCCCAAAACTTACCTACTTTCTGAGATGCTCCCCAGCCTTCAGCAGTCCAAAACTCTAGGGATATGATTCTCTCCTAAAGACCATGTTAGAGAGTGTATTGAATCTTTCCCTTGAAGATGGACAGTGGTTGCAAGCCTCACTTCCGGTCAGGCTTGGGGGGCGAGGAGTACGCAGATCCTTCCAGATTGCTCTACCAGCTTTCCTGTCCTCTTCCATAGCATCAAACGAGTTGATAAGACAAATTCTTCCTGATAACCTCAGTGACTCAGCAGGAATACAGGACCCTAGCTATGCCAGTGCCTTCACTGAATGGGAGACTCTTGCTGCTCCAGCACCAAACCCTAGTGCAGCACTGGCTCACAGTCAACCTCGGATGGCCCGATTGCTGAAAAGGTGCTTGCCAACATGCTCAGGGCTGCAACATCAGATAGGGAGACTGCCCATCTCCAGGCTGTGAGAGCACATCACTCCGGGGACTTCCTCCAAACAGTTCCCATATCGGCAATGGGAACACGCTTCGACCCCAAGACCCTCCGTATTGCAGTGGCTCTGCGCATTGCTGCCCCAGTTCACACAGAATATACGTGTATTTAAGGTGAAGTGCAAGCAGACCAATACAGTCTACATGGTCTTAACTGTTCCAAAACCAAGGGCTGGCATACAAGACACAATGAGGTCAATGTCATCATAAAGAGAACCCTTGCTACAGCTGGATGCCCAGCCAAGAGGGAGCCCTTGTCACTAGCAGCCAACAATACCCACAACCCAGCTGACCGTCTCGACGGGATCACCATCTATCCTTGGAAGAATGACAAGCTCTTAGCATGGGACTATACCTGTGTCCACACTGGCTGACACCTATATCCATCACAGTTTTGGGCGACAGGGAGGAGCTGCTGACCACAGGGAGGAGTACAAGATCAGCAAGTACAGGGACATAAGCCAACAGTATCAATTTGTCTCAGTGGGATCAGAGACCTTGGGATCATGGGGGAAAAATGCAACAACGTTTCCTTAAAGAATTGGGTTCCAGACTCATCGACACCATCAGTGATCCAAGGGCAGCCACTTTCATGTTCCAGCGCCTCAGCGTAGATATCCAGACGGGAAATGCTTGCTATATACTTGGCTCGCGTCCGGCTTCGGAGGAGCTGGAGGAAATTCATGATCTTTAATACATTGTACCATTGCATTCATGTTTGTGTTTTCTGTAATATGTATTCTGTTTATTAATAAATGTTCACATAGAATATAAAATATACGGGGTTTTAGGACAAGAAAATATTCAAACAGCTCCGGGGAGAACCTTGAGTTTTCCCTGAGGTACGTTTATTGTCTTCTCTGAGGATGAGGGTCCCCAGTCCAGCTATAGAGGTGGTACTTCCATATATATATTATGAATATATATATTTATATATATATATATATATATATATATATATATATATATATATATATATTATATATATATATATTATATATATATATGTCGTGCCGAATAGGCAGAACTTGCGATCTTGGCTTAAATAGCAACGCTCATCTTGCCATATAGGACAAACGAAAATTTGTGTATGCAATAATTTCGCCAAAATCCTTCTGAACCTATCGAAAAAAATATATTTCACTGTGTTTGTTTAGTATTAAATTATTGTAAACAAATCTAAAATATATTTAGTTGGGTTAGGCTAAAATAAATTGCGCTTGTTATAATAAGGTTAGGTAAGTTTTCTAAGATTCTTTTGGTGCAAAATTATAAATTTTTACATTAACATTAATGAAAAAAATATATCTTTAAACGTTTATGAGAAAATTTCAGAAAGAACTTAATTTTAAATGAGTTCTTGCTATTTGACCAGTTTTACATATTCGGCACGACATTATATATATATATATATATATAATATATATATATATATATATATATATAATATATATATATATATATATATATATATATATATACATGAACGTGTTCGATAGAAGTGAATGGAGACGAATGATATTTGGGACCTGACGATCTGTTGGAGTGTGAGCAGGGTAATATTTAGTGAAGGGATTCAGGGAAACCGTTTATTTTTATATAGCCGGACTTGAGTCCTGGAAATGGGAAGTACAATGCCCACACTCTAAAGGAGGGGTTCGGGATATTAGCAGTTTGGAGAGATATGTTGTGCATCTTTATACTACGTATATGCTTCTAAACTGTTGTGTTATGAGCACCTCTGCAAAAACAATGATTATGTGTGAGTGAGGTGAAAGTGTTGAATGATGATGAAAGTATTTTCTTTTTGGGGATTTTCTTTCTTTTTGGGTCACCCTGCCTAGGTGGGAGACGGCCGACTTATTGAAATTATATATATATATATATATATATATATATATATATATATATATATATATATATATATATATATATATATATATTCAACAAGTCGGCCGTCTCCCACCGAGGCAGGGTGACCCAAAAAGAAAGAGAATTCCCATAAAGAAAATACTTTCATCATCGTTCAACACTTTCACCTCACTCGTACATAATCACTGTCTTTGCAGAGGGGCTCAGATACGACAGTGTAGAAGTCCCTCCAAACTGTCACTATCCTAAACCCCTCCTTTAAAGCGCTGGCAATATAGTTCCCATTTAAAGCACCCAAGTCCGGCTAACCGGTTTTCTTAAATCCCTTTGTCCTAAAAACCATTCGTCTTCATTCACTCCTATCTAACACACACACACACGCCCACAAAACCTCCCTTACCCCTTCCCTCCAACCTTTTTGAGGACGATCTCTACCCCTCCTTCCTGTCCCTACAGATTTATACGCTCTCCAAGTCATTCTACTTTGATCTATTCTCTCTAAATGACCAAACCACCTCAACAACCTCTCTTCAGCCCTCTGACTAAAACTTTTAGTGACGCCACACCTGCTCCTAATTTCCACACTCCGAATTCTCTGCATAATATTTACACCACACATTGCCCTTAGACAGGGCATCTCCACCGCCTCCAACCGTCTCCTCGCTGCAGCATTTACAACCCAAGCTTCACACCCATATAAGGGTGTTGGTACCACTATGCTTTCATATATTCCATTCTTTGCCTCCATAGATAACTTTTTTTGTCTCCATATATACTTCAATGCACCACTCACCTTTTTTCCTTCATCATTTCTATGGTTAACCTCATCCTTCATAAATCCATCCGCTGACACGTCAACTCCCAAATATATGAAAACATTGACTTCTTCCATACTCCTCCTCTCCAATGTGATATCCAGTTTTTCTTTATCTAAATCATTTGTTACCCTCATCATCTTACTCTTATCTTCATTCACTTTCAACTTTCTACGTTTACACACACTCCCAAACTCGTGCACTAATCTTTGCAACTTTTCTTTAAAATCTCGCATAAGCACAGTATCATCAGCAAAAAATAACTGTGTTAACTCCCATCTTATACTTGATTCCTCGTAATTTAATCCCACCCCTCTCCCGAACACCCTAGCAGTTACTTCTTTTACAACCCCATATATAAATATATTAAACAATCATGGTGACATTACACACCCCTGTCTAAGATCTACTTTTACCGGGAAGTAGTCTCCCTCTCGCTTCCACACCCTAACCTGATCCTCACTATCCTTATAAAAACTCTTTACAGCATTTAGTAACTTACTACCTATTGCATACACTTGCAACATCTGCCACATTGCTCCCCTATCCATTCTATCATATGCCTTTTCTAAATCCATACATACTATGAAAACTTCCCTACCTTTATCTAAATACTGTTCACATATATGCTTCAATGTAAACACTTGATCTACACATCCCCTACCCACTCTAAAACCTCCTTGCTCATCCGCAATCCTACTCTCAGTCTTCCTCTAATTCTTCCAATAATAACCCTACCGTTCACTTTACCTGGTATACTCAGTAAAATTATTCCTCTATAATTTTTACAGTCTCTTTTGTCCCCTTTCCCTTTATATAAAGGAAACTATACACGCTCTCTGCCAATCCCTAGGGCCCTTCCCCTCTTTCATATATTTATTAAACAAAAATACCAACCAATCCATCACTACATCCCCCTCTGCTTCTAGCATTTCTGTCATGATCCCATTAGTTACCCCCTTTTATTCTATGTAATGCCTCACGCACCTCTCCCACACTCACATCCTTCTCTTCTTCGCTCCTAAAAGATGGTATGCCTCCCTGGCCAGTGCATGAAATTACCTCTTCCCTTTCTTCGTCGACATTTAAAAGTTCCTCAAAATATTCCCGCCATCTACCCAATACCTCCATCTCCCCATCTACTAACTCCACTACTCTGTTTTTAACTGACAAATCCAGTCGTTCCCTAGGCTTTCTTATCTTGTTTATCTCACTCCAGAATTTTTTTCTTAATTTCAGCAAAATTTCTTGACAGTGCCTCTCCCACTCGATCATCTGCTCTCCTTTTGCACTCTCTCACCACTCTCTTCACCTTTATTTTACTCTCCATATACTCTGCTCTTCTAACAACAATAATCTCAGGCCGAAGGAGACTCGAACCTACGAACCTTGGGACAAAATACGCAGTGCTATACTCACCGTACCACACTGGTCCCATACTTTGGCGCCCAGCTAAGGCTAGACGTTTTGGTCCAAAGTTTTCTATGTGTGATGTTAGTTCTTCCGGAATTTATTTTTTTTTATATTTTGCCTGCGCTCTACTGCTGCGTGTGTTGCAGAGGAGCGATATCCGCACGGTTTTCTAAGGGCTGTGGATTTTCACCTATATCTAAACTTTCTCCTTCGATTACTGGGTCCCTGTGCTGGTGGTAATTTGCACTTTTTTATAAATAAACCCCCATGAATGCGGCCTAGGTGCAGTATGCCTAGGCATACTGTACCTAGGGAGTCGGCACTATGGGAGTCGGTGCTGATGTTAGTTACGATTTGTAGTGCAAGCTGAGGTAATGAAAATTCTGTATTCCCACTTTGTTTTGGTTTAGTGGACTGTTGAACATTGCCTCATCACTCATGACTTTTTGCCTACAGTGTTATAACCTTCTGTGATTAATGGACGATTTTTACAGGTGGTTCATGACTTGAATTTCGTGTATGTGATGACTATTTTTCCGTTTCCTTGGAGACGTTTTTGTTTTTGTTTAGTTTTCGCTTCTTCTGTCTGTCACAAATGTTGAAGTTTCTGTTCCAACGATTATGTTTACTTCCTGGTAACATTATCTCCTTTTCAATAAATCACATCAACAACACTCTTTCATCAGTAAATTCTTCTAAGTTCTCTTTTTCTCTTTGAACTTCTTGTAGCCTTTCTCAGCAGCACATATTTCAGACGCTTTATAATTAGTGATTCTCACCCAGGGGTAAATTTACCTCTTGAGGGTAAAAAATTATATGGCAAGGGGTAAATATTTGTGTGTTATTTCTGTGCAAAACCTGAATAATTTATTTTTTCTGACCTTGTTTTTCTGTCCCTTTATGATGGCGATAAATTTTTTGTATGGAATTAAGGGGGTAAATAGAGAAATGCATCAAGCCGAAGGGGTTAATAATGGAGGAAATGTTGAGAATCTCTGCTTAACATGTTTCTGTATTCAACTTATCAAGTGACGTGGATGTAGGTCCCTCAAGGCTGTTTATCAGGGAATGTTTATTCTTTGTTTAGTTTATCCCAATCAAATCTCCGATTGTTGAAGTCAAAGTTACTGAATATTGTTTTCTCGTTGACTGTTTCTGCAGCTCACCAGTGACTCTGTACCAGTGTTTACCCTCATCAGGATATGATCACACTGTATTGTATTTTAGACTGTCTCTTAAATGAACACTCAGTGTATACATACATAGACATACATACACATCACAGTGTATATATTTTGCGTTTTATTTTTATTGATAATAATAATAATAATAATAATAATAATAATAAGAATCATATTACTGAATGGCCTACAGAGGTTTGGTGCTTCCTTAATAATAATAATAATAATAATAATAATAATAATAATAATAATAATAATAATTATTATTATTATTATTAAGGAAGCACCAAACCTCTGTAGGCCATTCAGTAATATGATTCTTATTATTATTATTATTATTATTGTTACTACTACTACTAAAACATTCAAAGGAAGGGAGAGCTAAACCTGTAAGGGCCATACAGCGCCGGGTGGAATGGAAACCAATCACGTTCATTCCAAAGACAGTTAATACTGGTCTACTTCCTTGGATCGAGAGCCCTCTTATGTTTATATGCATATAGTGCTTTCATTTATGTCAACTAACAAAGGGGAAAGCGAGAGGACTGTGGTTATAACCAGGTTACTCCACCTACGGTAGTGACTGTCAGCTGGGACGCGTCAGGAAACATGTCTATCGCCTCCTGGCGCGGTTCTGTACGACGACCCCTGGCTGGACCATGTGGTCCTGAGACCGAGACCTTCCGCTGCCTTGGCTGTAATATCTCTAGATACTTTAAGTTACTAAATGGTATATAAGTATATAACCTCCATCTCCGCGAATATGCTGAAGAGGCTGGGGGATTGATTACCTCAAACTCCTCTTCATTTTTCCCCCTTTCTCTGAATTCGACTCCCCTCAAGGAAGGCTCCTTGACGCTGGTGAGGGGCTCTTGATCTAGGGAATTGGATCTGTGCTCCAGTTCCCTGAATTAAGCCTGAATGCCTTCCATCCCCCCATAGGCGCTGTATAATCCTACGGGTTTAGTGCTTCCCCCTTGATTATAATAATAATAATCTGAATTCGACTGAAGAAGCCACTGGCTGGCTAAGCGATTCCAGAATAAAGATACCGAAATATTGCACAAGTATCTTATGTATCACAAAACCAACAAGTTACTGAGTAAGACACATGTGCAACACTTGGGTGTCTGTATTGCGGATACTGTCACCCTGCTCAGCAGGTTTCTTTAATTTAATGCTGGCAAAAATAACACACTGGCAACAGTAGAGAAGTGAGAGGTTGTTTTGAGGTGAAGTTAACGGACTGTGTACTTTTTATCAACGCTGAGGGACTGATTACCTCAAAATTTCCTCTCCATTTCTGCTATCTCTAGTGTTATGCTAGTCTGTATTCGACTGATGACGCCTGCTCTGCAGGTGAAACGTTTCGACAGTAATCAGTCCAGATATTTGCACTTGTGTGTTACTAATCGTTGGATGCTTCGCTTAACTGTATTGTTTGTGTTGTTGACAGATGGCAAGTACCACGCACTGCTGGACGGTCGTCTTCTGGTACATGATGTTAAGGCAGCAGATTCCTACGCTACGTACCGCTGTCGTGTGCTACACACCCTCACCTCCACCACCGCCGCCTCCAACACCGCCAGGATCATCGTTCACGGTCAGTCGAGAGGTCTTGTTGACTCTAGTGCCAGTCATGTGATAACTGCTCAGTAGAACCTTGGTCAAGTGACCGAAGCAATTTTCTTGTTTTCTCAGTCTGCTTCATAAAAATTTAGAAAACATCACGTTGGGCCTAAAATGTAAGCACCTGAGAGCCACCAGACAGCGTGTCTTATTATTATTATTATTATTATTATTATCACAATTCCTTCAATAAAAGTCGAGAAAAAGGCATACTAAGCCTAAATCTAATTCAATCCAACTATTTTGAAACACCAGCTTGGAAACTAAACTGAAGAGCTATCTGCTTACTTTCTCAGAGAGATTAATGTCCTGACACACTAACTGACTTATGCAAAGATCTTTGTGTGGTTGAGTTCGGAAGATAGGATAGACTTTTGAGCGGAGTGTCACTAGGAGGAGAGGAAAGATCCAGAGTTTAACCTAGCTGCTGGGCATCTAGGGGCTCGCATGGTTTTGTTTTTTTCGCACAGCATGTCATGACACGGTTGAGACATGCAGCAATGGTTGAGAAGAGAAACGTCGCCATTTACTCTCATAAACATGACACCTCAAAGTATCTGTGGATAACTGAATTAAAAAACAAATTGGTAATCTAATATGAAAATGGATGAAGAATATCAAAGGCACCTATTTTTAAAAAGGTCCAAACCTGTGGTATAAATCTTGATAATGGATACCGACAAATTGGTTTTAAAAAGACAAGTAAACGAACACTGGGACATTAGAAAACGTATCGGTCTGGGACCTTTATCACTTCTAACACACAGGCTAAAATGATAGTATATATAGGCGAAGAATGAGGTTTACTGGGAAACTTTCAGTGGTTATTTGTAGTTTGGAAGCTCATAGACAAGATTGTACATGTTATCTGGCCTTAGTTTTATCTACCAATATCATGATAATACAAAAGGTTGGTATAAAGGATACAAACTGTAAACTTAATTCAGGAATGGTGGGTTTACTGTATATTGTACTAAGGAAGGTATTATCATCATCTTCAAAAGTAGCATTAGCATCAAGGACACGTGGCTACTCGATGTCATTATTGCTTTAAATCGGCGTTGGTCACTCAGTGCAATGAATAGTGGAAGTTCGATCCTCAGTTTGCTAATCGAGTCAGACACACTGCATATTACATACTTGTTAGTTAAATATAATTAGAAGAGATATGATCACATCATAGAAAGTTAAATGGTATGTCTCCTCTCCATTTACAGACCCAAGAGAGAAACAGGCGCCCAGGATGGTCACTAAATCCACTACTGTCAAGCTTTCGGATACCCAGCCCATGGTCCTGCCATGTGTTGCCCACGCTCACCCACCCCCGGAGTACAGGTGAGCCACACACCCCCATGGTCGTGCCCTGTGTTACCCACGGTCACCCACCCCCGGAGTACAAATAGGCTACACCCACCCATCCAATGGTCCTGCCCTGTGTTGCCCACGCTCACCCACCCACCCACAGGTGAGCCATGCCCACCCACTCTAATCTGATACAACTAACCCCATTTGACGTCGAAAAAGCCAATGATTGCATGCCCTACACTCTGCCCCAGACCCAGACTCATGAAACTCCACATTCATCAAGACTTGCAAGATACCCTTATCACCTGCCTTAAATATTCAGTGAAGAAAAAAGCTAGACACTGGAGTCATCCCACTGTCATTAACACCCACTGATATTATTTCACTCCACAAAAGTGGAAGTAAAGCAATGGTAAAAGAATGGAATCGTAACAGTTGCACAACCTAGGCCAACATGGGTTCAAAACAGGTCCCTCCTGCCTTTGAAAACTGCTGGACCATTGTGACAAGGCCTTGATTCCCCTAAAAAAACAGGAAAAATTTTAGATGTGGTTTTTTTTTTTTTTTTTTTTTTTTTTATTTTTTTTTTCAAAAAAAATTTAAAATACTTTAAATAAAAAAAGAACATAGTAAAATTCTTACACAGAATTTTTAAATTTCATTGTCAAAAGCAACAGGGGTTTTAAAATTTTTGCTGACACAAACTTTCCCCTCATCCCCAAAGTTAATATCCCATGCACCATGTTAAGCAAGATTTTTTTTAAAAACAGAACGACATTAAAAAATAAAATAAAAGGGACCTATCGGCAATTGAGTGATAACCTTCCATCGCCAAATTAAACCACAAAAACCCCGTGTGGTTTTCCAAAACACCCCCCTTTTCCCCCCTATTTTACCCCTATTTAAATAAAAAACAGGTTTACCAAAAGCCCCCGGAATTTTGGGACATATATAAATTTAATATAACAGTTTTTCATGCTTGCCCAAAAAAGTGTTTTAAACGACCCGGGGCCCCTGAACGTTGTACTAACAAGGGGTAAATTGCTAAACAAAAAAAGGCTTTGTAGAACTCATAAGTATTTCACTACGGGAAAAGACACCTATCCAAAAAATTATCACCAACCCCAAAACGTTTTTTGAAGCCTCAACCCCCCCCCTTGCATGTCCCCCCCCCTTGCATTTTCCCAAAAAAAAACCCATTTAAAACCCAAAAATACAAATTATACGTAAAGAAAAAGAATAAAACATCGTAAAAACATTGTTCAGTTTCATGTATACCTGGAGAGTTTCCTGGGGAGAGTTCCGGGGGTTTAACGCCCCCGCGGCCCGGTCTGGACCAGGCCCCCGGTGGGTCAAAGGGCCCGTCAACAGGGTGTTTTCCCGCTGGCTGCACGCAAAAACCCAAAATACGAGCCCCAGCCGGCTGATCCGGAACGGGCTTTTGGTGCTTGTTTCCCGTGAAGCTTGAAGCTTTTTTAGGGGTTGTTGGTAATCCCCCTTATGTGTGCTGGGAGGGAGTTGAACAGTTTCGGGCCCCTGACACTTATTGTATGGTCTCTTAACGTGCTAGTGACACCCTGCTTTCATTGGGGGGATGGTGCATCGTCTGCCAAGTCTTTTGCTTTCGTAGTGGGTGATTTTCGTGTGCAAGTTCGGTACTAGTCCCTCTAGGATTTTCCAGGTGTATATAATCATGTATCTCCTCCTCCTGCATTCCAGGGAATACAGGTTTAGGAACCTCAAGCGCTCCCAATAATTGAGGTGTTTTATCTCCGTTATGCGCGCCGTGAAAGTTCTCTGTACATTTTCTAGGTCGGCAATTTCACCTGCCTTGAAGGTGCTGTTAGTGTGCAGCAATATTCCAGCCTAGATAAAACAAGTGACCTGAAGAGTGTCATCATGGGCTTGCCTCCCTAGTTTTGAAGGTTCTCATTATCCATCCTGTCATTTTTCTAGCAGATGCGATTGATACAATGTTATGGTCCTTGAAGGTGAGATCCTCCGACATGATCACTCCCAGGTCTTTGACGTTGGTGTTTCGCTCTATTTTGTGGCCAGAATTTGTTTTGTACTCTGATGAAGATTTAATTTCCTCATGTTTACCATATCTGAGTAATTGAAATTTCTCATCGTTGAACTTCATATTGTTTTCTGCAGCCCCTGAAAGATTTGGTTGATGTCTGCCTGGAGCTTTGCAGTGTCTGCAATGGAAGACACTGTCATGCAGATTCGGGTGTCATCTGCAAAGGAAGACACGGTGCTGTGGCTGACATCCTTGTCTATGTCGGATATAAGGATGAGGAACAAGATGGGAGCGAGTACTGTGCCTTGTGGAACAGAGCTTTTCACCGTAGCTGCCTCGGACTTTACTCTGTTGACGACTACTCTCTGTGTTCTGTTAGTGAGGAAATTATAGATCCATCGACCGACTTTTCCTGTTATTCCTTTAGCACGCATTTTGTGCGCTATTACGCCATGGTCACACTTGTCGAAGGCTTTTGCAAAGTCTGTATATATACATCTGCATTCTTTTGTCTTCTAGTGCATTTAGGACCTTGTCGTAGTGGTCCAATAGTTGAGACAGACAGGAGCGACCTGTTCTAAACCCATGTTGCCCTGGGTTGTGTAACTGATGGGTTTCTAGATGCGTGGTGATCTTGCTTCTTAGGACCCTTTCAAAGATTTTTATGATATGGGATGTTAGTGCTATTGGTCTGTAGTTCTTTGCTGTTGCTTTACTGCCCCCTTTGTGGAGTGGGGCTATGTCTGTTGTTTTTAGTAACTGTGGGACGACCCCCGTGTCCATGCTCCCTCTCCATAGGATGGAAAAGGCTCGTGATAGGGGCTTCTTGCAGTTCTTGATGAACACAGAGTTCCATGAGTCTGGCCCTGGGGCAGAGTGCAATGGGCATGTCATTTATCGCCTGTTTCGAAGTCATTTGGCGTCAGGATAACATCGGATAGGCTTGTGTTAATCAAATTTTGTGGCTCTCTCATAAAAATTCATTTTGATCTTCGACTCTCAGTCTGGTTAGCGGCTTGCTAAAAACTGAGTCATATTGGGACTTGAGTAGCTCACTCATTTCCTTGTTGTCATCTGTGTTAGGACCCATCTTGTTTAAGTAGGGGTCCAATACTGGACGTTGTTCTCGATTTTGATTTGGCATAGGAGAAGAAATACTTTGGGTTTCTTTCGATTTCATTTATGGCTTTTTAGTTCTTCCCGCGATTCCTGACTCCTAAAGGATTCTTTTAGCTTAAGTTCGATGCTTGCTATTTCTCTGACCAGTGTCTCCCTACGCATTTCAGATATATTGACCTCTTTTTAGCCGCTCTGTTATTCTTTTCCGTCGCCTGTAAAGGGAGCGCCTGTCTCTTTCTGTTTTACATCTACTCTCCTTTTTCTTAGAGGAATAAGCCTTGTGCATACATCGAGTGCTACCGAGTTAATCTGTTCTAGGCATAAGTTGGGGTCTGTGTTGCTTAGTATATCTTCCCAGCTTATATCGGTTAGGACTTGGTTTACTTGGTCCCACTTTATGTTTTTGTTATTGAAGTTGAATTTGGTGAATGCTCCCTCGTGACTAATCTCATTATGTCGGTCTGGGCCCGCGCATACATGACTGAACCTCAGTTATGTTGTGATCTGAGTATATTGTTTTTGATATGGTGATATTTCTTATCAGATCATCATTGTTAGTGAAGATGAGTCTAGTGTATTCTCCAGTCTAGTAGGCTCTATTATTTGCTGGTTTAAATTGAATTTTGTGCAGAGATTTAAAAGCTCGCGTGAGTGTGAGTTTTTCATCAGAGCTGCCTCCTGGTGTTATTACTGCAACAATATTATTTGCTATATTCCTCCATTTTAGGTGCCTTAAGTTGAAATCCCCCAGGAGCAAGATGTTGGGTGCAGGAGCTGGAAGGTTTTCCAGACAGTGGTCAATTTTTAACAGCTGTTCCTGGAATTGCTGGGATGTTGCATCCGGAGGCTTGTAGACTATCACAATGACTAGGTTTTGGTTCTCGACCTTTACTGCTAAAACTTCCACTACATCATTTGAGGCATTTAGCAGTTCTGTGCAAACAAGTGACTCTGCAATGTACAGGCCAACCCCCCCCTTTTGCCTGTTCACTCTGTCACATCTGTATAGGTTGTAACCTGGGATCCATATTTCGTTGTCCAAGTGATCCTTTATGCGGGTCTCAGTGAAAGCCGCGAACATTGCCTTTGCCTCTGCAAGCAGTCCACGGATGAAAGGTATTTTGTTGTTTGTTGCTGGCTTTAGACCCTGTATATTTGCAAAGAAGAATGTTATCGGACTGGTGGTATTGTTGGTACTGGGGGGGGATTTTTTTTTCCGGCATTAGTATCTGTATCTGTTGGTTTGGAGTGGAGGCCATCGACTGTGGTTCCACTCCAGGAATGACTGGATTTGGTGTACGATTCTGCCATTTCCTGCCAGTTTTTTTTTCCTTCCTGGCACTAAAAAACCTCTCCCTCTTGAGTGGCTGTGGCTACCCAGGTTTTTCCCATGGCCTGGATGTTTTGTATCTTTTTGTCCCCTTTAGATGGTATGCCTGGCAATTTAAGTTATAGCACAGTCTTCCTGTACTGAAGAGGTACACAGTTCAGGGTGAAAAAGCTTACAGGAAGGGAGTTTGCATTTTCCTGTTGTCATATGGGCATGGCATTTCCTAGGGTGGTCATAGTTGCACGTCCCATCTGTTTTTTCCAGATTTCCCATGCCAGCAGATACCGAGTGCATAGTATGTGCACAGGCTTGGTTTCCGTTTGCCTTGGGTTTCTGTGACTGTATTCCCTGTTGGTGCATGTTTCCCTGTCTTACTTCTATCCTCCCTAGCACCAACAATGGAGCTCCCACCATTTGTTTTTGGTAATATATCCTCACTATTGCTAGTGGAGTCCTCTTGTTTGCTATTTCCTGCGGTATTTCTAGTTTGCAATATTGGTTTTATCTTATCTTTGACTACACTTGTTTCCCTACTATGGCTCCTGTCCCCTATGAGGTCATTCATATGTATTCCTTCCTGCGTATAATTCCCGACTACCTGGACAAAATCTCCAGCTTCACCATTACTGTCTCCCAGGACAGCATCTCCAGCTTCCCCATTACTGTCTCCCAGGACAGCATCTCCAGCTTCACCATTACTGTCTCCCAGGACAGCACCTCCAGCTTCACCATTACTGTCTCCCAGACAGCACCTCCAGCTTCCCCATTACTGTCTCCCAGGACAGCACTATCAGCCCCCATTTACTGACTACCAGGACATCATCTCCAGCCTTACAGTTTCTGACTACATGGCCAGTATCAAGGGCAGTACCATTCAGCCCGGACTTTTTATGTTCCCATCTGTTGTAGAAAGCTTCCAGGTTTTCTATGAAAGCAGCTTTGATGTTGACCTCTTTTAATACCCTTGTGATTTTAGTCCACAGATTTATCTCATTTGGGCATACCCAAAAACACTTCCCTGTTTTAATACTGCTTGTAGCTAGTTCTTGGATATCTGCACAAGGGGCGTGACACCAATTTCCACAGAAATGACAATTTATGCATGTGGAAGCCCGTTTGTTTGACTGACCACAGACTACACACAGCTTCATAATGATTTGAATGGTTGATTTACTGCAATTCTACTAGCAACCTCTTGAATATTCTATTAATAACCTGCTAGGTGGTGCACAACGAAACCGTTTGAAACCAGTCCAGGGTTCGGACCAGTCATGGGTTGTGTATATACACAACCCATTTCACAAATATCCTCAAGTAATTACAAAGGGTCTGTCCTTGTGCATACAAGAGGCCTCATAACAGCAGGTCCTGCACAAGTAACACTACCAGTGTTTTTATACATTGTGTATGCATAGGTATAAAATACATACCCAATACTTGACATAGAACATAAGAATGCTCCTCAAACCTCCACCATACAGACCCCACCCACTATCATACAACATATAGTCCAAGATTCATACACACAGCAGCAGCACACGCCACCTCAACCGCACCAGCGTACCTTAGGCGCACACAGGCGCAGGCAGCAACACCTCTAACCAGAACCTAACACTACTCACATTCCACAATTTGCAGACACATCTGAACAGCACATATCAAGCCACTTTCATCCTAACACTGGGCACATGCCCCTCTCTCAAGGAGCACGCTATCTGGTGCCCCCAGACACACACTCCATTAACTGTCGCTGCCATCAAGCAGCAGACCTCATCACACCTTCCACGACTATTCCCGCCCCTGTCTAAACCCCCCCCCCCCTCACACCTGGCTAAGGTTTCCTCCCGCGCTGCCCCACTTGTACTTTTGCATGCCCACTTGGGCCCTGGGGGCCACGTTTGCCATGCTCTCCACGCACGACACCCGTGCCACCTGGCACCACCTGCTGTCGCTGCTCACCTCCACTAGCACACCGCCCCCCCCCCCCCATCTACCGATGCTTTCTTCCCTGTTCGTTGAGCCGGCGTCAGGACGTCGTCAGAGTCCGACATTGCTGCAGCCCTCTTCCTCGTCCCAGCATCCTCCTCCATGTTTGTGACCGGATCGTCCACACGATGTACCTCCACCACCACCTTCGTCTCTGCCTTCTGACGAGGGGTCACCACGTCCCCGCCAGCCCCACCAGCACCAACAACCTCCTTCTGCTGCTGCTGCTCGACCGCCACAGACACGATCTCCGGACTGGCCGTCGTCACAGCCGGGGAGACCACATCCGTAGATGAGAACATGGTATGCAAAACAGACGCTATTGTCGCATCCAAGTCCTCCACTTCCACCGTCACCTGGTCCTCCCCGGAAGCCTGCTGTACCACCGGCGATGCAGGTGACTCGAGAGACGACAACTCCAGATTCGACACCACCACTGGCTCTTCAATCTCCTCACTCCAAAGCCGACCGTGGCCACCATCTCCTTTTCGTCCACGTATGGGAGCCTCCTGCCCATCGTCATTCGTTGATCCACCGGCTGGCCTTCTGGCCTGCCCGCGCTGCCCACACTCTGCTGCCATATGATCATATTCACCGCAGAGGCGACACGTCCGTCGTTGACCAGCATAAGACACCATGACCTGTGTGCGGGAGTCATCAAGGTACACATACGATGGTATGGCCTGGCGTAGAGACATCTTGAGGGTAAACGAACCGTCTGGGAGACCAACATACGCCCCAGCCACCCGCATGCCTTGTTTAGCCATGTGTATCACTCCGTATCTTCTGAAAACACTGCGGAGATCCGTTGCATCGGCCTCGAAGGGCACATTGCGCAGTTTCACCCACGTATATTGTCGAGAGACATCCACCATACGCACATGCACGTCAGGGGACACATCTACGCAGAGATCTTGGAATTGCTCAACCAGCTGCTCGTACACTGGCTCGTAGAGTAGTTTTACAAATATCCGGTATGCGCCATTTAATGCCACACCGTACAAATCCTTGTCCGCAATACCATAAGTGTCACGGATAATCTTAGGTAGCAAAACTTGTTCATTCTCAGGTGTAATCGCCCCCCAAACAAGCTGTATACCAACGGTATTCACCCGCCTCCTCACGCTGAATACCATGACGTCACTGGATAGCTTGCTAGACTGTCAGCAGAGAGGTATGAAATGGTATTCACTGACTATGCATAAACCTTGTACAAGTGCGACCATGGCGTGTTACGCACTCGTTGGTAGACCCACTTCGTCGACTATTATGTATGTGTTTTACTGGCTTTTCACTTAATATTATATTATCTGTACTTTCACTAGTATCTAAAATGAAGATTGTGTACTTTATAATATTATCTGGCCTTAATTTATTTAGCTGTGTGAATAGATAGGATATTTCGGTGATCTAAACTGCTGGTACAGCTAAGTACCCGGTTAATGTTTAGTCACCGTTCCCAGTCACTCCGAGGTGACGTCTGTTTGGGTTGTCTGTTATAATACAGTTGATCCTCGCCTCTAGTGGGAGAATCATCTCGCTTAGTGGAGTTAGACTTTTGGCCCGACTTCAGGTTCCTTAGTGAGTCGCCAGCACCTTGAATGGTATCAAGCAGAAGTCTCTTGGGTGGAGTGTGCAGTGCTGTATTTTTGACACATGTGATTGTCTCTAGCTCTACACGGAGTGTGTTTAAGTGGCATTAGCTCAGAGGATGGCGAGTTCTTGGAGACACTGGCCTAAGAATTCCTTTAAGTGTAGAACGTACCTAATCCCACTTAATGTGTTATGAAAACTGTTACGAATCGTGGGAGAGTAGTGAATACTCTACATCCTGGATACGCTACGTTGTACGAGTGAATTACTGAGGTGTTGAGTCTTCGACTCATTGGGATAGTCGGGCAAAGTTATGGAAATTAAATGTTTGATACTAGAGCCATTCAGTATTATAATACAGAATATGGTGTACAATCTTAAGTGAACCCCGTGTAAATTTCTAACTGATACTGTTTTACGGTGTAACCTTTAAGAAATATAAAAACCCTTCTATGGTATATTAAGAAACTTAATAAAAACCAGAAACAAGCATCGTAAATTGTTTCCTATTGAACCCTTGTATAATTTCATTTAGAAAAACATTCACTTGTGTTCATTTGTTGTGACACAGGGTGAAAGTCTTGCAACTTGCCCTGGTACAACTCCGTGCACAAGGAATAGCTATGAAGGTGAGATACATATTTAACTTTGTAAAAACAACACCCAAAAATAATAGTAAAGTAAAATGAAGATAACTACAGTGGAAAATTCTGCTCGCCCAAAGCACTGTAATCGCCCCACTTCCCTTTTTCTCATTTTTAATATTGACAGGACCATCACTCATAACACTGCATCGTCCTTTGTAGACGATACTTTGTATGAAAGACTGAGCGCAAAAGAAATGACAGCCTAGCTAGCATTAATATATTTTCTACCATGTTACATACTTCTGCCACTACTGCTACTCGTCCTTTCAATACTACCACCACTATTACTACACCAACCAATGCTATACTACTGCTACAACCTCTACTTCAACATAAGTTACCTCAACTTTTTTACCCCAGCCCCCTCACATATATTCAGCCCTTCAGTTCTCGATTCGGTGAGATTTCTCAGCGAGGAGTCTTATCTATCTTACTTTTCCTCTTCTAAGTGCGTTTAACTTTTGTAATGTAATTAAAATGTGAAACCAGGAAATAGCAATGTTAGTTCTCACATTGAAGGAACAAGAGTTATCGCAAATACAGGAAAAATTATGAACTTTAAAGTAATTAAAAAAAAAGATGCCAAGCCAATAATGAACTTCTGGTTCTCGAGGCTGGTTTGTTCCTGTGAACTAATTAACCAAAATAAGGCAAGTATAATTACTAAGCAGGAAAATGTACAGAGAACCATCACTCCTCGGAAAAAATCCTTCGTAGGCGAGAGAAACTCTAATCATAATTAACACCTGGACAATGGGATTGGAACAAACCCGACACGAAAATCGTCGCTTAACACACGCGGGTTAGCAGGTGGTGAAATTGTTTCCAGTCAAAAGCGAGGAAGCAATGAGTACACTAATAACTCCAAGTGTTGGGGGACAAGTACTAAACATCCTACCTTCATGCATTAACGGGTCTCTATCCCCTATCTTTCTTCAAGAAGGAACTAGACAGATTCCTCAAAACATTTGAGGTTGTGGTACATGCGTTGCAATGTTCAGGCCAGCATCCACGAGGCCTGGTCTAGGACCGGGCATTGGGGGGGAGGCGGGACCGAAGGAAGATAGCAAAGGAAAACTCGCGTAGGATACATAAGCAATGCCCACACGGTAAAAGTGAGCCATATCCACCCACACAATACATGTGAGCCATACAGTGCAGGTGAGCCATACCCACCCACCTACAACGTACAGGTGAGCCATACGCACCACCCACACAGTACAGGTGAGCCATACTCGCCCACATGGTACAGGTGAGCTATACCTACCTACCCACATGGTACAGGTGAGCTATACCTACCTACCTACCCACCCACATCGTACAGGTGAGCTATACCTACCTACCTACCTACCTACCTACCTACCTACCCACCCACCCACATGGTACAGGTGAGCTATACCCACTCACCCACCTTGTATAGGTGAGCTATACCCACCCACCCACATGGTACAGGTGAGCCGTACCCACCCACTTGCTTGCTCAGTAGTCTTTAATTCTAGTTATCATAGGTTGACCCCATCTGACCACTTATAATTAATAAAAAAAATATTTCTGATAATTATTCATGAGGTGCATGGAAAAACCTTTCGAAACATGCGCTACGAGAGCCGCATCTTGGAACTTTTGCTCTTCAAAAGGGTTTCCTTGGCATGAAGAGGCTTTTGGTCTGGGTAACTGGACATTTTTTTTTTTTTTTTTTTTTTCCCTCAAACCTAACTACCCTCTTCATTCTTTACTTTCCTACCCTATCCCTCTTTTTCTCATCCCACCTTTCTCCATGCCTCGCCATCCTTTCCTACTTACAGGTTGGGTAAATGGTCTGTCAGTCCCATTCCACTAAGCCCCTCCTGGACTAGTCTAATTTCGTGAGGGTTACAAACTGGTGCTGCATACTCCAATATGGATGTACTGATCCACCCTCCGGAGTCGCGGAGGGTGGCTTTCGGTGACTTTGGGGAAAACTGGTGTAACTTTTAGACTGAGTCTCGGTGGTGGATGAAAGCGGTACGCCTTATTGCGGGCTTCTGACCGCCCTCTTTTGTCCGACGAGGTGGCTAGGTCGATGTGAGGTTACTATCGTGGGTTGCCGGTTTACCAGCATGAAGGGTCGGTTGGGTAACAGGTTCCGTGTAGCATATATACTAGCGGCCCGCACAGAGTCCTCTTGGTCACTTAGGGAGATATGATCCATTTTATAGCTCCTAAGAGCTATCCCTCCACGTACCCTCCCCATGTTTTTTTTAAAGGAAACCTTATCGTGAAGTCACATGTTCATGAAGTCCCTCCTCCCGAACCTCCAAAAAAAAAAAAAAAAAAAAAAAAAAAAAAACCCCTCCTTTTTTTTTTTTTTCCGGGTAATATCTCGTTGTCCATCTCTGGTACAGAGATTCCGGAAGACCCTTTTGATAAGTCTAACATCTGTATGACCTTAAACTATCATCCCGGCTTTTCCCTCTACAGTGCATAGATTTTGGATCGTCCACTCCTCTCAGGCCAGCTCATCTTTGGTCCTCCAACCAAACGACCCCGAAATGTCAGATGACAAACCCAGTTAACTCTCGCTTTTCTCAAAACTACCAACTTGACAGTTTCTTCCCTTACATTCTGTGTTTCAAAGTCCTTCGTTAACTAAATTGTTTACTCTCCACCTGTGATGAATGGTTTGAAAAACCGACAAGTTGAAGATTGAGACACTTATACAGCATATGGCAATCTTTATTCAGGAAACGTTTCGCCACACAGTGGCTTCATCAGTCCAATACAAAGAGGAAGGCGTAAGGAGAGGATAGATGGACTGAACACATCGACTCCAGGCTGAGGGACTGATTACCTCATACTCTTCCTCTCCTTACGCCTTCCTCTTTGTATTGGACTGATGAAGCCACTGTGTGGCGAACGTTTCCTGAATAAGATTCCCATATGCTGCACAAGTGTCTCAATCTTCTACTCTCCACCTGACATCTTCCACAGACTATCTCAGACCATAGTATCAACAAAGCATCCCTTCGCAGTGAGACACAACTATTCCTTTCGTGTTCTTGAGAGGCATAAGCTCTGTCATGGTAGAAAATGTAGATCAAACTCTCAATTTTTCTATTCTTATCGACCCTGACAACACCCCAGTTGCGATTCGCAAACACATTTTTCCTCAATTCTTGCTACGGAACTGTTATTCTTCCACATTCGTTTCATGCAACTTTCTCACTTGTAATGCATACGTTTTGGAACAACTCGAGCTCCATACGTTACGATGAAAATTAGCGCACATGTGCAACATAAGGATATCTTTATTGTAGACGTTTCGCCATCGAGTGGCTTTATCAATAAAAATTCTAGGACATAATTTGAAGACGGTAGAACTACATGCAAAAGATAAGGTAATCAGTTCCTCAGGCTTGGAGCTGGTGTCAAGAGCACCGTAGTCGTGAAGATTCTTGAGCACAGGAAAGATTGGGGCTTATATACTAACGTCAGATGGAAAGGAACGGATAGCAGACGAGGGCATAGTCACTGGTAGGAGGGATTTCCCAGTGGATGTAGGTCATACCCAAAAGGATGGGTTAGTTGTTGTAGTAGCCGTGAAGGTCACATAGATGTCCTATTAACCAAGATTCCATGATGCAGTGTCTGACAAGTTGTACAAGAATGGTATACAGTACCAATAGTAGGAGTCTAAGAAATAAGATGGATGAGCTAAGATCACTTGCAAGTGCAGGTAATAGATACTATTGCTATGAGACCTGGTTCAACTTGATTGACTGAGAAACGCCTTCTGAATGCAACATACAGGGTTATAAACTGTTCCACACTGATAGCAACAGGAAAGGTGGTGGAGTGGCGATGTATGTCAGATAATTTAAATTGTTATACATGATAAAAGATTAGAAACATCAGACACAATCTGTTTGGCCAATTAATCGAAGGTCGTGAAAAATTAATTTTGAGTGTGATTTATAGGCCCCCGACGTCTTCAAGGAAGGGGGGGCTCCTTGGCGTGGTGAAGAGGCTCTTGGTCTGAGGAATTAGACCCGTCGGTCTCCTTCCTCAGACCGAACCTAATTACCCCCTAATCCCCCCTTCCCTATCCCATCCTCCCCATCCTCCACTTTTCTTAAAAACAAAGAAAAGTAACCTAACCATGGAGTACCCGATCCATGACCCCGCTACCCCCCCCGGCCCCTTATTGTTACAGCACCCATTCTGACCTCGCCTCGTCTTTGGCCACTATTCGGACATTCCTAAGGCCCCTGTACCTCTTGCTGGTGCTGTTTCCTCACCCGCTTCAGGTGCCGGGGTTTCGACTGACTCCTTCGATTTGTCTGACCTCCACTCCTTTGACAATGCTTCCGGCTTCTCCCTCTACGGTGCGGCGATTTTCGAATCGCCAGCCGTCCCACGTCGGACCGACTCTGGTTCCACTTCTAAATGCCAACGACAATCTCCTGATGATGATACTTCGTTACCTCACCATTCTACTCCGAAAAGACCAACACGCCATGCATTCCCTCTCCACACAGTTTCGGACCACACAATGGACTAAATTCTTTACTTTAAGACCGACTTCTTCTACTGCCTATCTTTCTGATCGTAGTATTGGCAAAGCGCTCCTACGCCACGTTGGCAGAGATATTTCCTTTCATGCTCTTGAGAGTGGTACACACATCATCACAGTCCAGAATTCTACCCAAGCTTTCACATATCGATACTATTCCTATCACTATCGAAAAACATCATTCCCTCAATTCTTGTAGTGGTACTGTTATTCTGCCCCATACCATAGTCCAACAATTTCCAGACATGTTGCAATGATATTCTCGAACAGCTGGAACTCCAAGATCTCCCAATTCTGCCCGTGGGCGAAGACGATACCCTTGCAATGTGGCTCGTTTAACTTTTGACAGCCGTGAACTCCCATCCTCTGTTTATGTAGCAGGACGTCGGTTACAAGTTCGGAAGGTGATCCCTACACCGCAACAGTGTAGGAATTGCTGGCGATTTGGCCACTCGGCAAAATATTGCAGATCTATAGCCGAATGCCCAGTCTGTGGTGCCGGTGAACATTCTAATACGTCTTGCAGTCGAACTCCCTCTTGCCTTAATTGTCATGAGGCTCACCCTTCGTACTCTCGCCATTGCCAGCTTTACTTAAATGAGTGGGAAATTCGTTGCCTGAAAGAGGCAGAAGGTCTCCCTTATGCTACGGCATCTCCGCCTCCAAGGGAGACTACCCTGTGTTTCTTATTCTCGTGTTTCAAAACGTCCCCCCACTTCTGGGGTCACATCTTCTGCGGCCTCCCATAGTCAGTCCCATAGTCACTCCTGTATCTAATTCTTTTGCTGTCCAGGGCTCAGACATCCCTACTTCAACACCTCGGTCTGTCCTCACTTCTTCGTGTTCTCCCTCACAAACCCCGGTATCGACAAGACCTCGTACGACGACACCTCCCAATCGTCCCTCTACTTCTCAAGAGGTCTAATAAATCTCTTTTAACCCCTCCTTCCCTTCATCCACCTTCACATTTTACCCTCCCGGTCTCTGTACCTGGGTCTTCCCCTTTCTCTGGCTGTTAAGTGTGGAGGTTCATCCTCCTCCGCATACTGTGCCTTCCTCCCCTGTTCCCTCCCAAGTTTCTTCCTCTTTTGCCACCTCCCAGGTTTCTGCCTCTTCTGTCCCCGCCCACACTTCTCCAGTTCCCTCCACCCTTCCCCCCCCCACTCCTACAGTGGTACTGTGAGGGAAAAGTAGGTGTAAGTGGGGTTAAGGTTGTTCGGGCAACCAGGAACCATTAGAGAGTTACGTTGCGCGCGCACACCCCCCCCTCTCTGGCGGGCTGGGGCAAAACTAGTTCCTGGTGTCCGATTTGTTAAAGTTTCTACTCCTGGTAATATTGACCTTACCTGGTGTGGATGGAAGTTTGGAGAGTCACTTCGCCTCCACTCTTCTCCTAATCAGGTAGGGTGATCTACCAGGAGTATTACTGTTTGTTCTTTTCTAGTGTTTGCTGGTTACCAGTAATGATTTGGCCTTTATCATTCTTTTTCTTTCTTAGATGTTATATTATCATGACTATGGGTAACCAGTTTTATTTTCTCTTATTTGTCAGCTCTGTTCCTGGCGTGGTCTTCCAGGATAGACGCCAGATAAAGGGGCAAGACGTGTGTTAATAATACTTATTAACATTATTCTACAACTACCGGCCCTTACCTATACTACTTGTGCTCCATCCAAGTGGTAGGAGATTCCAGAACATCGGATTACCATCTGCCCAGGATAACCTACATAAATAACATCAGAGGAACTATCTAGGGCCATACCTACTCCTACCCAACTACCTGAATTGAAGGCCATATTTTTTTTATTATATTTAAATTTTAAGTAAAATTCTCAAAAATCATTTTATCTTGTTTTTCCTTAAATCATTTCTTTATTTATTTATTTTTCCATTAATTTCTTTTGTTCAGTTGGAAGGCGTTCCACTGACAATGGCGACCTTGCCAGGATACGACTCTTGAAGCAACATCGTCCTGATGGTTCAACTGGTTGTGAGTATAACATTTAAGATAGAAAAGGGTGAGTTAGTTGAGGTGTCAAGTCATTACTGGTAGTCTGGTTGACTTACCGTTGTTTGGTTCTAAGGTTCGGTTTAGAAGTTTACCTATTTGTTGGACCTGGGGAACTTTGATGATAACCCCTCCTGTGTGAACCGTGTGTATTTTGCTTAGTGAAGGCTATTGAGCCCACAAGTGTATTCTTCCAGGGAGAAATATTTATTTCATTTTCTACTTTGGGAAGTTTAAAGTGTGCGGACTGTGTCCCTCTTTTGTAACAGACGTTACTGTTAATTTTAATTGTCAGTTGAAGTTGGGTGCTTAATATTTCTTTTTACAAGATGGATTCTTTAGATTTCTGGTTGAAAGCTGGGAAGGAAATGGGATTTACTGGACAAAGCCTTGATAGTTACATTACTGCTAAAATGGCTATTGAAGAGAAAAAGGAACAGGAAAGACTAGCTATTGAAGAGAAAAAAGAACAGGAAAGACTAGCTCGAGAAGAGAAAAAAGAACAGGAAAGACTAGCTCGAGAAGAGAAAAAAGAACAGGAAAGACTAGCTCGAGAGGAAAAAAGACTAGCTCGAGAAGAGAAAAAGGAACAGGAAAGACTAGCTCGGGAAGATAAAATCGAACAGGAAAGGATAGCTAGAGAAGACAGAGTTCAGGCAAGAGAGGTAGCCTTCAAAATGAAGGAAATTGAAGAACAGGCTAAGCAGAGGGAGTTAGAACAATCAAGGTTGGAATTAGAAGCCAAGAAGATAGAACTATCTAAACAGAAAATAGATGAAGGGGTACTAGAATATCCTTCCCAAGAACCTAATATTAGGATGCCACAAATACCACCTTTCTCAGAACAAGATGACATAGCGGCATATATTACTCGATTCGAGAGTACTGCTACTCTCTGTGACTGGCCATCAGATTCTTGGGCTACTAGGCTTGGCTTACTACTGTCAGGTTCAGCATTAAACGTCTATTCCACTCTACCCTCTGATGTTATTTCTAGTTATAGCCTGCTGAAGAAAGCTATACTTCTGGCTTTCAAAAAAACTACTCATCATTACAGGTCGGAGTTTAGACACATTAAAATAACTCCTAATCAAAATTATATGCAATTCTTAACAACACTTTTCAGATTATTTGATTCGTGGATTGATAGTGCTGAGGTTGACCACGATTTCGAATCTTTACGAGACCTGATGGTAAGAGATCAATTCCTTTCTTCTGTAAACTCTGACTTACGAATATTCATTAAAGAACGAAACGTTCATACGGCTGCAGAAATGGCACAAGCTGCTGATATATATGCGTGCGCTCATAATAACTACCCTAAAGAGCGTAGCAGATATAAGCCTGTGGTGCCTAAGCAATCTGAGGGATCCAAACCCTCCGTACCTAAGAATTCCACGGCCTTCACAGTAAAATGTTTCAACTGTAATGAATGGGGTCATAGACGGCCCGACTGTCCTAGAAAAAAGGGTGAAAATGTCGGTAAATGTTTCACTGAATCAAACATAAACGCACCTTTTAGTGAAGGTACAGTCAATGGTATGAATGTGTCAACCATTCTTAGAGACACAGGATGTTCCTGTATTGTTATCTCGAGTAAGCTTTTCCCTAACCTAGATTCTTCACGTTATAAGTCCACTAAGTTAACTGACTATTTAGGAAGAAGCGATTCTTTTCCAACAGTCAGATGTTTTGTTAGGTGCAAATGGTTCTCAGGATGGGTAGATGCCGTAGTTGCCCCGATAACCTCGTGTTCTGTTTTGGTTGGGAACATACAAGGGGCTGCTTTCCCATCTGAGAAGGACTGTTTGGAATTTGGAGTTTCCAAGGAAGGGTTGGAACCTAATATCTCTGTTTCTTCACAGATAGTTCCAGATGAGATTCAGTTGGATAACCTAAATCAGAGAGCTGATGGTTACAAAACTCCGGTAACACCTTTAGTAAGTCAGTCACTTGAACTGGACAACGCAGACGCCAGTGGAAAACTACGTGGGGCACAATCTATACAACAACTAGACTCAATTAACGTCGTTACCAGAGCTCAGTCTAAGGTAAAACCTATCCACCCATTAGTTCTTTCCAAAGGAAAGCCAATCGAGCTGTCTCATATAGATTTAGAGGGTCTTCAAAAGACTTGTCCTTCCTTAGAGGAATCTCGGAAGTTAGCTTTAAATGGCAAGGTGACCCAGAGAAAGAAATTTTCTTACAAGTTTGAGTTCAAACACGATCTTTTGTACAAGACTATAGAGTCTGCGGACAAACCCAATGACGTTGGTCAAAGCCTGTTAGTCATTCCGCAGGATTGCCGTGAAACCATTTTAAAGATTTCGCATGACTTGCCAGTCTCTGGCCATTTTTCACATAGGAAGACCTATAATAAAATCAAGGACCTATATTTCTGGCCTAGCATGTCCTCTGACATCTATAAGTACTGCAGATCATGTCACGTATGTCAACTTTCCACGCAGAAGGGTAGAACTAGGAGAGTTCCTATGGTAAAGATGCCAATTTTCTCAATCCCTTTTGCAAGGGTTGCAGTAGATATAGTTGGTCCTATCACACCTCGCTCATCAGGAGGTCATAAATATATTTTAACTATGATTGACTATGCGTCCAGCTTCCCAGAGGCGGTACCCTTAAAATCCATTACGTCCATAGAAGTCGCAGAAGCCTTATTTTCTATTTTTTCACGTGTAGGTATACCTCGTGAAATTCTGTCCGATAAAGGGGCACAATTCACTTCAGAATTAATGGAACACGTTTATCAACTTGTGGGTGTTAAACCTCTTTTCACTACACCTTACCATCCGATGTGTAACGGAAGAGCGGAGCGACAACATGCCATCCTAAAGTCAATACTAAAAAAACTATGTATTCTTAAACCAACGGACTGGCATAGATTTTTACCATGTGCTCTTTTCGCAATGCGCGAGATTCCAAGTGATTCCCTTGGTTATTCCCCTTTCGAATTGCTTTATGGGAGACAAGCTCGTGGTCCACTATCTATTTTGAATGAACTTTGGTCCAAAGATATCAAACCTGAGGTTCAAAACAGCTATCAGTTTCTTTTAGATCTAAGGGAAAGGTTGGAAGAAACCGCCGATTTGGTCGGTAAAAACCTAGAGATGTCTATGGAAACGTACAAGACCTATTTTGACCATAAAAGCTCCAAGCGTACGTTTAATGTTGGTGATGAAGTTTTAGTTCTCCTACCTGACAAATCCAACAAATTGCTAATTACCTGGCGCGGACCGTATAAAGTAGTGAAGGTCTGCAATAAGGTAGATTATATCTTGGATGTCAAGGGTAGAGAGAGAATGTATCACGTCAATATTTTGAAACGGTACCATCGAAGAGAAGTTAATCTTTGCGTAGATTCCTTTGACGAAGATACTTCTTCTTTCGGCTTGGATACAAGTGGTGATTCGTACGAATGTAGAGTTTGTATTATAGAAGAATCTTTTACAGAATCGAAGGAGCTACTGGACATCTTAACGCATGATCCCTCACCAAAGAAGTCAAATGTCAACATTAACAACTTGTCGAATAAACAAAAGTCTCAAGTAAGTGCCTTAGTAAACACATTTTCTGACGTATTCACAGAGGTACCAGGACTTACCACCACTATTGTCCACAAGATTGAATTGTCGGATCATGAACCAGTAAGGCGGAAAATCTACCCTGTTCCCGTTCACTTACGGAAAACTTTTGATAATGAGGTTGACAAACTATTTAACTTAAATATCATAGAACCTTCGAAGTCAGCTTTCTGTTCACCAGTTGTTATGGTTAAGAAACCGGATAATTCTTACCGACTGGCACAAGATTTTCGTTATTTGAATACTATAACTAAATGGGATGCAGAACCCATGCCAGTAATTGATCATGACTTGTATAAATTCCATGACTGCAAATTCTTCTCGGAATTAGACATCTCGCAAGCATACCATCAAGTGCCATTACACCCAGACTCGAAACCATACACTGCTTTCCCTACTCATAGAGGTCTAATGCAATACCGCACAATGCCTTTCGGCTTGGTTACCGCGTGTGCCACATACATTAGGCTTATGAGAATAGTTCTTTCTGATCTAAAGAATGTATCAGTGTATTTTGATATTTATATCATGACAAGTGTCTGGGAAGACCATCTAAATACACTAGCGCTTGTTTTGAAAAGACTAAGAACTCATGGGCTTACAGTTAAACCACAAAAGTGCTTTCTTGGCTATCATAAGGTACAATACCTTGGGTTCATTATCTCTGATAACAACTTCTCACCACTTCCTAATAAGACCAAAGCTGTTTTAGAAAGTACGTTCCCTGCTACCAAAAAGTTATTAAGAAGTTTCCTTGGATCTGTAAACTTCTATAGAAACTTCATACCAAATCTAAGTAGCTTAACTTCAGTTCTTAGACTATTTGAAAAAGGGTGTCAAGGAACCTCTTAGTTGTTCTGAGGAAGCCAACCAAAGCTTCGAAGAAATTAAGAGTATATTTTCAAACCCCCCTGTCCTAAAATTACCAGATATTAATAAAATATTTTGTCTCCGAACAGATGCCTCCCATTCTGGACTCGGGGCTGTACTACTTCAATATTATAGGAGACACCTTCCCAGTATCTTTCGCCAGTAAGAAGCTTCTGCCCAGAGAAGAAAGATATTCCACTGTGGAGAAAGAATGTTATGCTTTAGTATGGGTATAAGTAGATTTAATACTACCTATACGGTAAACCCTTTGTGCTTGAAACAGATCACAAGCCACTGATGTACTTGGAAAACTTTAAAGGGTCAAATAGCAGACTCTTGAGATGGGCTCTGGCTATTCAGCCCTATAAGTTTAAAGTCGTTTATATTTCTGGCTCTGAAAACCACTTTTCAGATTGGCTGAGCCGAGGTTGTATTTAGTGCTTTTCCCTCTGTTCGTTGACTTATTGACTCCGTCCATAAGTTTTGGAAGGGGGTATTGTGAGGGAAAAGTAGGTGTAAGTGGGGTTAAGGTTGTTCGGGCAACCAGGAACCATTAGAGAGTTACGTTGCGCGCGCACACCCCCCCCTCTCTGGCGGGCTGGGGCAAAACTAGTTCCTGGTGTCCGATTTGTTAAAGTTTCTACTCCTGGTAATATTGACCTTACCTGGTGTGGATGGAAGTTTGGAGAGTCACTTCGCCTCCACTCTTCTCCTAATCAGGTAGGGTGATCTACCAGGAGTATTACTGTTTGTTCTTTTCTAGTGTTTGCTGGTTACCAGTAATGATTTTGGCCTTTATCATTCTTTTTCTTTCTTAGATGTTATATTATCATGACTATGGGTAACCAGTTTTATTTTCTCTTATTTGTCAGCTCTGTTCCTGGCGTGGTCTTCCAGGATAGACGCCAGATAAAGGGGCAAGACGTGTGTTAATAATACTTATTAACATTATTCTACAACTACCGGCCCTTACCTATTCTACTTGTGCTCCATCCAAGTGGTAGGAGATTCCAGAACATCGGATTACCATCTGCCCAGGATAACCTACATAAATAACATCAGAGGAACTATCTAGGGCCATACCTACTCCTACCCAACTACCTGAATTGAAGGCCATATTTTTTTTATTATATTTAAATTTTAAGTAAAATTCTCAAAAATCATTTTATCTTGTTTTTCCTTAAATCATTTCTTTATTTATTTATTTTTCCATTAATTTCTTTTGTTCAGTTGGAAGGCGTTCCACTGACAGTACAGTCCATTACAGTTTCGATCTTGACTCAAACTCCTCCTTCCATCTCCAATATTGTCTCCCATATGACGTTTCTGAACTCCGAAATACTTGAAGCAATCTCTGAATATATTGCAGAGACTAAACCATCAATGGACACTGATCCACCCTCTGTTCCTTCTCTTCCCTCTTCTCCATCTGCGCAACTCCTTTCTTCACAGCGCCCCATTCCTTCGCTGCTTGAACGTATTCCTTTGCCACCACATGTGGGCTTTTCTAACCCCTCTAGTCCATAGGTACCCTTACCTGTGGACTTCAGGTATCTTTATCGTTGCCAACCATGGCCTATTTACAGTGGAATATACGCGGCCTCAGGGGTAATCGGGGTGAGCTTCAGATGTTGCTCTCCCAGTTTTCCCCTGTTGGTGTTTGCTTACAAGAACCAATATTACACTCTGCTGTTATCTATCCCATCTCAGGCTATAATTTATTGTATTCTTCAGATCCTTTTCCTGATGGGACCTTTAATGAAAGTGCCCTTCTTCTACTCACTCATATTCCGTACCATCAGCTATTTGTTCGTACTTCGCTGCATTACAGAGCAGCCTGTATCCACTTGCATAGGTGGTATGCACTCTGTTCTTTGTATCTCTCTCCTTCTCGGGCATTATCTATCCCAGATATTGCCTTTCCTGTTTCGTCATTACCGCCACCACTTCTGTTACTTGGCGATTTTAATGCCCATCATTTCCTCTGGGGGGGGGGGGGTCTCATTGTGATTCCCGTGGCATTCAGTTAGAGGCTTTTCTTGCCATCCACCCCCTCCATGTTTTAAATACAGGTACTCGCACCCATTTTGATCCTCGGACTCATACTCGCTCTTGCATCGATCTCTGTCTGCTCTTCCTCCGCCGCATTAGACTTCACTTGGTCTGTTCTCCCGGATTTACATGACAGCGATCATTTCCCAATCATTCTTTCTTCCCCTTCATATTCACCACCTCTTCGCATCCCACGCTGGCAATTTGATCAGGCAAATTGGAACCTTTACTTACAACTAACTGTTTTTAATGAGGTTCCTTCTTCGTCCTCCATCGATGAGCTTTTACACCTCTTCTCGTCCTCCATTTTAACCGCAGCTTCTCATTCTATACCCCAAACTTCGGGCAGGCATTCTCAGAAATGCATGTCTTGGTGGTCTCCTGCTTGTGCTCGTGCAGTATGTTTGAAACGCACTGCATGGGGCAGGTACCGGTACAATAGAACCACGGAGAGACTTCTTGATTTTAAGCAAAACGTGCGATCGCTCGCCTCGCTCGCCGTGTCATCCGTGATGCTAAACGCACTTGCTGGTGATATTGTATCCATCACCTCTGCTTCCTCTGAGTGCAGTCTGGAAAAAAATAAGAAAACTGAGTAGTAAATATTCTCCTGACCCGGCTCCTGTTCTGCGGGGTGCTGGTGTTGATATAGCAAACACACTATATGTTGCCAATGAAATTGGTAATCATCTGGTGCGTATTTCTCAGGGGCTCCATCTATGCCCCTCGTTTCTTTCCTCAAAGTCTGCCAGAGTTAGCACCCTTGGACTTTTCTTCTCTCAGAGAAGAACAGTATAATGTGCCTTTTACACTTCAGGAACTGGAGGCAACACTCTCAGCTTGCCGATCATCGGCAGCTGGGCCCGACGACATTCATATTCGTATGCTACAACATTTACATCAGTCAGCCCTTGCAGTCCTATTACGCCTTTTCAATCATATTTGGTCATAAGGAGTTCTTCCACAGCTGTGAAAATCTGCCATTGTTTTCCTTTTCCACAAACCGGGTACTACGGGACATGAAGCCTCCCACTGTCGTCCCATTGCTCTTACCAGTGGAGTTTGCAAAGTGATGGAACGCCTGGTAAATAGACGTTTAGTGTGGTATTTAGACACAACTCTCTCAACTCGTCAATATGGCTTTTGTGATGAATGGTTTGAAAAACCGACAAGGTGAAGATTGAGACACTTATGCAGCATATGGGAATCTTTATTCAGGAAACGTTTCGCCACAGTGGCTTCATCAGTCCAATACAAAGAGGAAGGCGTAAGGAGAGGAGGAGTATGAGGTAATCAGTCCCTCAGCCTGGAGTCGATGTGTTCAGTCCATCAATCTTGTAGAATGTACAGCATAGGGCCGTAGACGTGGCTTATATACTGTAGTGAGGTGACTTGAAGCAGACGGAGGCGGGATCATAGTGGTACCATCCACTAGTCGAAGTAGGTCTTTGTCCAAAGGTTGAACAAGCGTTGAAGAATTCTTTGTAAGAAGATCCCATGATGCTGCAGTGTCTGACAGTTGTGATGAATGGTTTGAAAAACCGACAAGGTGAAGATTGAGACACTTATGCAGCATTCTTCAACGCTTGTTCAACCTTTGGACAAAGACCTACTTCGACTAGTGGATGGTACCACTATGATCCCGCCTCCGTCTGCTTCAAGTCACCTCACTACAGTATATAAGCCACGTCTACGGCCCTATGCTGTACATTCTACAAGATTGATGGACTGAACACATCGACTCCAGGCTGAGGGACTGATTACCTCATACTCCTCCTCTCCTTACGCCTTCCTCTTTGTATTGGACTGATGTAGCCACTGTGGCGAAACGTTTCCTGAATAAAGATTCCCATATGCTGCATAAGTGTCTCAATCTTCACAATATGGCTTTTGTAAGGGACGTTCTACCATTGACCCCTTACTATGCTTGATACGTATGTTCGTAATGCCTTTGCGAATAACCACTCGGTTATTGCCATATTTTTTGACCTTGAGAAGGCATATGACACAACTTGGAGGTATAATATTTTGGCCCAAGCCCACTCCTTAGGCCTCCGAGGCAATCTACCATCCTTCCTTAAGAACTTTTTAACTGACAGACATTTCCGTGTTCGGGTTAATAATATGATCTCCCAGGGCTTTATCCAAGCTGAAGGTGTCCCCCAGTGATGTGTTCTGAGCACAACATTTTTCTCCTTTTTCATCCAATATTTGGTCATCACTCTGTTGATGACTTCGCTATTGCCTGTGCAGGCGCACACTGTCACCTCATTACAGTTTCTCTCCAGCATGCGGTCGACCGTGTTTCCAACTGGGCCACCACACATGGGTTTAAATTTTCCAGTACAAAAACTCGCCAAATTACTTTCACTAGATGCTCTGTCATCTCCGATCATCCTTGGTACCTCTATGGCTCCCGTATCCCTGAACGTGGTACAGTCAGGTTTCTAGGCCTCTTTGACCGTAGGTTATCCTGGAAACCTCACATTACCTCTCTGAAGGCAACTTTTCACAGCCGGCTGAACCTTCTTAAAACCCTTGCTCATCTTTCATGGGAGCTGATCGTCGAACTCTCCTTCCCCTACATTCCACCCTCATTTTATCAAAACTTGATTATGGTGACCAGATCTATTCAGCAGCCTCTCCTGCTACTTTCTCTAGCCTTAACCCCATTCATCACCCAGGATTACGTTTATGCCTTGGTGCTTTTCGCTCTTCCCCTGTTGAGAGCCTCTATGCAGAAGCGAATGTTCTATCCTTATTCGATTGCCGTGATGCCCATTGCCTTCGCTACTATGTACGCTTTCATGATCTCTGCAATCCTTCCATTTATAGAATGGTCACCGATATTAGTAGACATTCTTCATTTGTTTCGCCGCCCCTGTTTGCTCTGTCCCTTCTCTCTTCGCCTACATTCGTTCTTGTCTTCTCTTCAATTACCACCTTTCTATGTTCATATAGCATCTCACTTTTCCCTACCCCTGTGGGAAGTTTCAGCTGTTCGAGTCTGTTCTTTCTCACTCCCTTGCTTGAAAGCCCAACTGTCTAAGGTAGCTTCCCGCTCTTTTTCTTGACCACTCCCACTCTCATTCTCATGCCATTGCAGTGTACACAGATGGCTCTAAGTCTTCTGACGGCGTAGGATTCGCAGCAGCGTTTCCGAACAGCGTCGTACGAGGGCATATACTATCTTCAGCTAGTATTTTTACTGCTGAATTGTATGCCATTCTTGCAGCACTTATCCGTATTGCATCTATGCCTGTGTCGTCATTTGTGGTTGTCTCAGACTCCCTTAGTGCTTTACAGGCTATACAGAAATTTGATACACCTCACCCCTTAGTCCTCTGTATCCAACTTTGGCTATGCCGCATCTCTACCAAGCATAAAGATATTTTTTGTTGGCTCCCTTATGTTGACGTACAGGACAATGAACAGGCAGACACTGCTGCGCGGTCAGCAGTACATGACCTACCAGTTTCATAGAGGTGTTCCATTTATGGACTATTTTGCTGCAATAGCTACCCACCTTCACACCCGTTGGCAACAACGTTGGTCTACTCTGCTCAGTAACAAACTTCAATCTATTAAACCGAGTATAGGTTGCTGGCTGTCTTCTTGTCACCAGTGTCGAGGTTGGGAGACTACTCTCTCCCGTCTTCGCATTGGCCGTACTCGTCTTACTCATGGATATCTCGTGGAGAGGCGCCCTGCTCCTCTGAGAATTGTCAGGTTCTATTATCGGTCAGCCACATTCTATTAGACTCCCCACTTTATCAACGAGCATGCAGAATATACCTCCAACGTCGTCTTCGCTCCACTGCTCTCTCTTTACCTTCCCTTCTCGCTGATGGACCCACCTTTCATCCGGACACTCTCATTGACTTTTTGACAACTGACTGACTTCACAAACTCTGATGATACCTTCAGCTCTTTCTACCTCAATCTCTTGCTGACCTCTACCCCCACACTATCCCCTGCCCCGCTGTTTTCTCTAACCTACTGATCATCCCTCCCCCCCTTCTGCCACCCAATACCATCGCTTCCTTCCCTACCCTGCAGCGCTGCATAGCCCTTGTGGCTTAGCGCTTCTTTTTGATTATCATAATAGTAATATAGGCCCCCGAACCTTGATATGGATTGCAGTAAGCTGTTATGGGACGAAATTCATAATGCATCTAGATATGAAAATGTGTTAATGGGAGATTTTTAACTTTAGAGAAATTTATTGAAACAATGTGACAGGAAATCTTGAGTCCACTGACTTTCTTGATACGGTTCAGGATTGTTTTTTAGAACAGGTTGTGACAGAACCAACTAGAGGAAACAATCTGCTTGACTTGGTTCTTGCCAACAAAGATTCACTAATTAATAATCTTGAAGTTAATGATGAGCTTGGAGAAAGTGATCACAAATCACTTAGTTTCAATATATCATGGAATTACCCAGATAACTGCAATCAAATCTGTCCCAGATTTTCGCTTGGCCGACTTCATGGGGCTGAAAAATTACCTGGGTGGGCTAAATTGGGCTGACCTTATAGGTCAGGTAGGTAGGGTTGGTTGCCAATATGACGTGTTTCAGAGCATAGTGCTGGCTGCTCAGACGACTTTTTTCCCGAATAGGGAAATTAATCTAACAAAAATGGTCCCAAATGGATAAACAATTGATTAAAACATCTCAATGGTCAAAAGAGAGGCACATATAGGCGTATCAAGAGGGGAAGTGAAGTTAAGAAATCAATATATTCAATTGGAGAAAAAAAAGGAATAGAAGCAAAAAGGGATTATGAGGCTAAAGTCGCAAGGGATTTGAAGACTAAACCAAAAGGGTTCTTTCAGGTATACAGAAGTAAGATTAGGGACAAGATAGGCCCACTTAAGAGGAGCTCAGGCCAGATCACTGACAGTGATAAGGACATGTGTGAACTTTTCAATGCCTACTTCCTATGCACTATTGGGGTAACTAGTGACATGGTCCTCAGACAAATACAGAAATTAAGACCTACCAAATCCCCAGGCCCTGACGAACTGTTTGCAAGGGTTTTAGAGGAATTTAAAGAGGAACTTGGCATACCTTTGGCTAATTTTTTCAGTATATCACTGCAAACTGGCATAGTGCCTGACAAGTGAAAAATGGCAAATGTAATACCTATTTACAAGGCAGGTGACAGGCCCTTTAGCTTCGAACTATAGATCAATAAGCCTTACCTCCATACCTGGTAAATTTATGGAATCAATAACTGCCGAAGCAATTCGTAGCTATCTTGAAAGGCATAAATTGATTAATGAATCTCAGCACGGTTTTACAAAGGGGCGTTCCTGTCTTACGAATTTACTAACTTTCTTCACTAAGGTATTTGAGGAGGTAGATCATGTTACTGAATATATTGTGTATATGAACTTGAGTAAGGCTTTCAGTAGAGTTCCACATCAGAGACTGTTAAGAAAACTTAAGGCACACAGAATAGGAGGAGAAAGTTTTTTCCTGGGTAGAGGCATGGTTTACAAATAGGCAGCAGAGAGTTTGCATAAATGGGGAGAAATCAGAATGGGCGAACATCACAAGCGGTGTTCCACAGGGGTCACTGTTGGGCCCGTTGTTCACAATTTACATAAACGACATAGATGAGGAATAAATAGCGACAGGAGCAAATTTGTCGATGACGCCAAAACAGGCCGTCCAATTTATTCTAATGAGAACATTAGAGCACTCCAGGATGATTTGAATAGACTGATGCAGTGGTCGGAGAAGAGGCAGATGCAGTTTAACATAGACAAATGCAAAGTTCTAAATGTTGCACAGGAAAATAACCATGCCACATAAAATCTAAATAATGTAGATCTTAATATAACGGATTGCGAAAAGGATTTAGGAGTTCTGGTTAGCAGTAATCTGAAACCAAGACAACAGTGCGTAAGTGCTCGCAATAAAGCTAACAGAATCCTTGGCTTCATATTAAGAAGTATAAATGATAGAAGTCCTCAGGTTGTTCTTCAATTCTATATATCCTTGGTTAGGCCTCATTTAGATTATGCTGTGCAGTTTTGGTCACCGTATTACAGAATGGATATAAATGCACTGGAAAACATACAAAGGAGGATACGAAGTTGTCCCATTATCAGAAAACTTCGCATGAGGAAGACTGAGGGGCCCAACTGCACTCTGAGAAAGGCCCTAGAA
>NC_069435.1:38753243-38774571 GCF_026875155.1 Cherax quadricarinatus | reverse complement strand
CACACACACCACACACACACACACACACGTCTTTCAGATGGTATCTGATAGCTCTTCTACTGAGGTATGTAGTACCGAGCTTTGTTTCCAAACATTTAGTCAGGCCAATCATAGTATGGCAGGTTTCTCTTGGTAACAATAAACCTGGTCGTGTAGTAAAGATAAAAGACTTTAATAGCAAAGCCCAGTCATGAAAGAAGGCACAGTATCTGGATAGCAGATATTCTCTCTCTTCTTTCCACATTTCGTCTAGTGACAACTGTAAGGAAGGTGTGTCTGTGATAGCAATGGAGTCAGAGATTGTAATGGACGGCTTATGACTGATGTAGAATTACATCGGGCAAAGAATATAGTACTGTGTATACAAATCGCTAAAAAGCGCTTGCTGGAACAGGTATGGGCCAAGCCTGCTCATATGTGCATGGAATAGTCAGGTCACGAACGCTATCCAGCATCTAACAAGCCGCTACGGCTTGGAACCAACTCTAAGGCTAATGTGTGAAGGTAGTCTTGTCATGAACTGGCGAGAGCGTGTTTGCGTTAGGTAAGGGTGCTGTTAATTTGCTCAGCATCTGGCCAATTCAATTACGTGGACTAGACGAAGCTTCGGTAATCAATGGAACGGTCCACTGAATTGTTCCTGAAAAGTTTTCCCTACGAAATTCTCTCCTCCAAAGGTTTCTTTCGTTATATATCTGTTCCTGTACCATAGTGAATAATACATGTACAACACACACAAATACTTCAACCTAATAAATGCATCAGTATAATACTCAAATGATGAAAAATGCAATAGGATAATCAATGAAATATTTCATATATATATATTTATATACGTACATGAAATATTTCATTGATTATCCTATCCTTTTTATTGTCTCATAAACTCGCTGGATAACAGTGATATCTTGCTACTCCTACTTACACTTTGGTCACACTTCACACACGCACATGCATATATATATATATATATATATATATATATATATATATATATATATATATATATATATATATATATATATAATACATACATACATACATTTAGGTTTTTGTCCTTTTTCTAAATAGCTCTTGTTCTTCTTTATTTCTTCTATTGTCCATTGGGAAGTGGAAAAGAATCTTTCCTCCGTAAGCCATGCGTGTCGTATGAGGCGACTAAAATGCCGGGAGCAATGGGCTAGTAACCCCTTCTCCTGTAAACATTTACTAAAAGAGAGAATAAGAAAAACTTTATAAAACTGGTATGCTTGAATGTGCGTGGATGTAGTGCGGATGACAAGAAACAGATGATTGCTGATGTTATGAATGAAAAGAAGTTGGATGTCCTGGCCCTAAGCGAAACAAAGCTGAAGGGGGTAGGGGAGTTTCGGTGGGGAGAAATAAATGGGATTAAATCTGGAGTATCTGAGAAAGTTGAGCTAAGGAAGGGGTAGCAATAATGTTGAAGGATCAGTTATGGAAGGAGAAAAGAGAATATGAATGTGTAAATTCAAGGATTATATGGATTAAAATAAAGGTTGGATGCGAAAACTTTGTCATAATAAGCGTGTGTCATAATAAGCGTGTATGCACCTGGAGAAGAGAGGAATGTAGAGGAGAGAGAGAGAATTTGGGAGATAAGTGAATGTATAGAAACCTTTGAACCAAGTGAGAGAGTAATTGTGGTAGGGGACCTAAATGATAAAGTAGGAGAAACTTTTAGAGAGGGTGTGGTAGGTAAGTTTAGGGTGCCAGGTGTAAATGATAATGGGAGCCCTTTGATTGAACTTTGTATAGAAAGGGGTTTAGTTATAGGCAATACATATTTTAAGAAAAAGAGGATAAATAAGTATACAAGATATGATGTAGAGCGAAATGGCAGTAGTTTGTTGGATTATGTATTGGTAGATAAAAGACTGTTCAGTAGACTTCAGGATGTACATGTTTATAGAGGGGTCACAGATATATCAGATAACTTTTTAGTTGCAGCTACACTGACAGTAAAAGGTAGATGGGATACAAGGAGAATAAAAGCATCAGGTAAGAGAGAGGTGAAGGTTTATAAACTAAAAGGCAGTTAGGGTAAGATATAAATAACTATTGGAGGATAGATGGGCTAATGAGAGCATAGGCAATAGGGTCGAAGATGTATGGGGTAGGTTTAAAAATGTAGTGTTAGAGTGTTCAGCAGAAGTTTGTGGTTACAGGAAAGTGGGTGCGGGAGGGAAGAGGAGCGATTGGTGGAATGATGATGTAAAGAGAGTAGTAAGGGAGAAAAAGTTAGCATATGAGAAGTTTTTACAAAGTAGAAGTGATGCAAGGAAGAAAGAGTATATGGAGAAAAAGAGAGAGGTTATGAGAGTGGTGAAGCAATATAAAAAGAGAGCAAATGAGAGAGTGGATGAGATGTCAACAAATTTTGTTGAAAATAAGAAAAAGTTTTGGAGTGAGATTAACAAATTAAGGAAGCCTAGAGAACAAATGGATTTGTCAGTTAAAAATAGGAGAGGAGAGATGTTAAATGGAGAGTTAGAGGTATTGGGAAGATGGAGGGAATAATTTGAGGAATTGTTAAATGTTGAAGATAGGGAAGCTGTGATTTCGTGTATAGGGCAAGGAAGAATAACATCTTGTAGGAGTGAGGAAGAGCCAGTTGTGAGTGTGGGGGAAGTTCGTGAGGCAGTAGATAAAATGAAAGGGGGTAAGGCAGCTGGGATTGATGGGATAAAGATAGAAATGCTAAAAGCAGATGGAGATATGGTTTTGGAGTGGTTGGTGCTATTATTTAATAAATGTATGGAAGAGGGTAAGGTACCTAGGGATTGGCAGAGAGCATGCATAGTTTCTTTGTATAAAGGCAAAGGGGACAAAAGAGAGTGCAAAAATTATAGGGGGATAAGTCTGTTGAGTATACCTGGTTAAGTGTATGGTAGAGTTATTGTTGAAAGAATTAAGAGTAAGACGGAGAATAGGATAGCAGATGAACAAGGAGGCTTTAGGAAAGGTAGGGGGTGTGTAGACCAAGTGTTTACAGTGAGACATACAAGTGAACAGTATTTAGATTAGGCTAAAGAGGTTTTTGTGGCATTTATGGATTTGGAAAAGGTGTATGACAGGGTGGATAGGGGGGCAATGTGGCAGATGTTGCAGGTGTATGGTGTTGGAGGTAGGTTACTGAAAGCAGTGAAGAGTTTTTACGAGGATAGTGAGGCTCAAGTTAGAGTATGTAGGAAAGAGGGAGATTATTTCCCAGTAAAAGTAGGCCTTAGACAAGGATGTGTGATGTCACCGTGGTTGTTCAATTTATTTATAGATTGTGTTGTAAGAGAAGTAAATGCGAGGGTCTTGGCAAGAGGCGTGGATTTAAAAGATAAAGAATCACACATAAAGTGGGAGTTGTAACAGTTGCTTTTTGCTGATGACACTGTGCTCTTGGGAGATTCTGAAGAGAAGTTGCAGAGATTGGTGGATGAATTTGGTAGGGTATGTAAAAGAAGAAAATTAAAAGTGAATACAGGAAATAGTAAGGTTATGAGGGTTATGATTAGATATCAGATTGGAGGGAGAGAGTATGGAGGAGGTGAATGTATTCCGATATTTGGGAGTGGACGTGTCAGCGGATGGGTCTATGAAAGATGAGGTGAATCATAGAATTGATGAGGGGAAAAGGGTGAGCGGTGCACTTAGGAGTCTGTGGAGACAAAGAACTTTGTCCTTGGAAGCAAAGAGGGGAATGTATGAGAGTATAGTTTTACCAACGCTCTTATATGGGTGTGAAGCATGGATGATGAATGTTGCAGCGAGGAGGAGGCAGTGGAGATGTCATGTCTGAGGGTCATGTGTGGTGTGATAATAATGCAGAGAATTAGTAGTTTGGAAGTTAAGAGGAGGTGCGGGATTGCCAAAACTGTTGTCCAGAGGGCTGAGGAAGGGGTGTTGAGGTGGTTCAGACATGTAGAGAGAATGGAACGAAGCAGAATTACTTCAAGAGTGTATCAATCTGTAGTGGAAGGAAGGCGGGGTAGGGGTCGGCCTAGGAAAGGTTGGAGGGAGTGGGTAAAGGAGGTTTGGTGTGTGAGGGGCTTGGACTTCCAGCAGGCGTGCTTGAGCGTGTTTGATAGGAGTGAATGGAGACAAATAGTTTTTAATACTTGACGTGCAGTTGGAGTGTGAGCAAAGTAACGTTTATGAAGGGATTCAGGGAAACTGGGAGGCCGGACTTGAGTCCTGGAGATGGGAAGTACAGTGCCTGCACTCTGAAGGAGGGGTGTTAATGTTGCAGTTTTATAAATCGTAGGTGTAAAGCACACCTCTGGCAAGACAGTGATGTAGTGAATGATGAAAGTTTTACTTTTTCGTGCCACCCTGCCTTGGTGGGAATCGGCCAGTGTGTTTTATATATATATATATATATATATATAATATATATATATATATATATAATATATATATATATATAATATATATATATATATATATATAATCAATGCACCACGCAGAAACAAGCTGGTATATAAAGAGAGAAAGAAGAGATAGATAAAAGCGCTCTCTGGGAACCTTGACCGTCCCCAGTAGCAATATCGAGTCCTGCTGACTGCGATCTTTCTCTAGTTTGTGATGCTCATGAGAGTATAAATACTCTCATCACAGTCACAACAGGATGTCGTGGCCGAGCGCTCTGATCACCATACCGTGTGTGTTAGTCACAAGGGAGACAGAAAACAATGTGTTCGAGTCTTTCGCAAATGAGGGCTTACTTATCAGTTGTCTTTTCCTAAAAGATTTACTTAAACGTTCAGCAGTTCGAGCCTTGAGCTGCCTCGTCGTCGTACCAATGTAATGAGATTTACATCTCGTATACGTCCAGTATTTTGTTACACAGTAAACCATTGCAGACATTCAATGCGGATTCCTTGTACTTAAACAGTGTAATATACAGTCATTCCTAAGAACGAGTGAAGAAAAACTGTGGACAGAATTCCGTTAGTAATATATTTAAACAATTGCTAATGGTATAACTATTACTTTTAATACAAGGAAGAACTATTTATAATTGTTCTCTTCTATAGCAACAAGATCTTTAAGGGTCTAATGTTTACTCCGCTGCTTACCAATGTATTAACAAAATTACATGGTAAACTATCTTAACACTGATCTAATCAACTTGAATTCTTAATGTAAGCTTGAATAATTTGAACATATCTGTCAGCTCTAGTTACTAGGGTTGTTATTTACGTTGAAAATGAATTGACATAAGAGAAGAAAATTAAGTTGTTGGACCTGTAAGTTCATTCGTGTCGATAATTCTTAGTTCTATTAATCGTATTATCCCCCAAAATAATTTATAGTTATTTTCTATTCCCTAAATAAATTTTATATTAGGATGGTGATAATTTAAATAATAAGTGAATAACTAGAAATGTTCAGGACACCTTAAAATTACACTTCAGTTGTTTGAATTGTACAGGGCAGCTATTAAGGCATTTCTTTTTATGAAACCAAAAAAAACTTAGTGATAGATACACCCGGACAGTTACCCATAGCAACATTAATTAATAAATATAATCATTTATTCCTGACGACAACAGTTTAACGGTCATACCACGTTGAACGCACCGCTTCTCGTCTGATCAACGAAGTTAAGCAACGTTGGGTTTGGTTAGTACTTGGATGGGTGACCGCCTGGGAACACCAAATGCTGTTGGAATAAATCTTAAAGGACCACAATGGAAATAAGTCACTGTGTAACTTTTCTGGGTTATCCCAGGTCTCTACCCATATGCTGCTATGCACGATAATCTATGTAACTGTATTTGTGTATACCTGAATAAACTTACTTAGAATTTGGGATTTTCTTGAACCGTGAACCCACTCAGGGTCTTGAAATAACTAATCTGTACATAAGCGTTTCAACAAGATTAATACTAATAAACATTCCTCATCAAGGGAAGACATATTATAATTAGGTCATTTTAACTTAGTTAAGGTAAAGAGCTTCTGCAGTAAATACAAGTCTGACAAATATACGAGATATTACAAACTTTAGCAGTGGGTCATTCACGACGTTATTTACAGCATATGTGATGTCTGTCTTGTGTGTAACCATAGTATGGAGCCCACACATCATTCAGTATGTCAAAAATCTAGAAAAAAAACTCAGAGGTGCGCTTCGTGACAAGACCTGGAACTAAAAGGTACTACAGGGAGAGCATTGTACCAACTTACAACATACTGAGTGGAGTTGACAGGGTGGACAAGGACAAAGTATTCTTGAGACTGGAAACAGGTACATGGGTGTACAGGAGGTAATTACAAACACACATACATACACACACACACACACACACACACACACACACACACACACACACACACACACACACACACACACACACACACACACACACACACATTTTATCTTTCACAATTAGTTGTGATGGCTGCATCAAGCCTTGAATAATCGACCTTCAATATTGAAAAAGGAGGGGGGCGTGCAAGCGAAAGGGGGTGTTGATAAGGGTGGTAGCGAAAGGAGTATTGACAAGGGGATGATAGCAAAAGGGGTGTTGACAAGGATGGTAGAGAAAGGGAAGATGAGAAGGATGGAAGGGAAAGAAGCTTTGATGGGCGGAAGGAAGAATCAAGATAGGACAAGAGTATTGACGAGAAGGGGAGATGAGAGCTCAACTCTTACACTGTTTACATTAGCAAACTAGACGATGTAATTAGCCCATGTAAGATGACTAGCAAAATATTGAGAGAGAGAGAGAGAGAGAAAGAGAGGAACAAACAAACGGATGAACAATGGTACAAAACTGGTTGCCAGCAATATATTCTTGACAGCTGTTGTTGATATGTGTGGCAAGTGTTTGGTGTAACAGCACCACTAGCAAATTGGGTAGTGTGTTTACCTGTCAACTTGACAGCACTGACTGATATTGAAGTTGAAACTTCAGCAAGGTGCCATTCCCAAGCTGACTGAAGCATCAGAATGTACCATACCAAGATTGACTGAAACATCAGCAAGATGCCATACAAAGGTTGACTAAAGCATCAACAAGGTGCCCAGGTTGATGCGACATCATTTAAGTTAAATATCCTTCAAGATGATCCTTGATGATGATCCTTCAGGGTGTGAATGTTGATGCTGGTGATCAATTATGGGGTATACTTTGATGCTGGTATCCTTCAAGGGGTTTACCCTGATGCTGATGATCCTTCAGGGGCATACCTTGATACTGGTGATCCTTCAAAGAGTATAACTTGATTTCTATCCTTCAAGGGGGTATACCTTAATGCTGACGATCTTTCAAGGGGTGTAACCTGATGCTGCTGATATTGCAAGGGGTATACCTTGATGCTGATGATCCTTCAAAGGGTGTACCTTGATGCTGTGATCCATAAAGGATGTACCTCGAGTATGGTGAAAGATTCATGCTCCTAAGACTTGCAACTAACATTTTCCTTCCATCTTGCAGGATTGCAGTCCACTGCACAGGCGCTCATGCCTCCATCTTATTCCGTTCACTTCACTGAAGAGCTTTTAATGCTATGAATTGGAGCTACCTTCCATTTTCTCGGATAAATAATACTGGTCAACAACACTGTTTTCGTTACCTAAGATATTTGAAGGTATTTAGGGTATTTTGGGGTTGCTGAAGTCGAAAAGGTCAGTAGGGTTTTCCAGATTGGCTCTAGTTTGTGAGATATTGCATACTTACTCTCAGTTAAGAGGGAAACTTAGCCATATCGCGTGTATATGGGTATGTAGTGACAATTTGTATATACTGATAGTTCTAATAGAGATTGGAATTTTATTAAGTTATTTAATTTTTAACAACGAAAGGAGTTGTATCAACAACGACCACGTGACCATATTGTAGTATTAATTTTGTTATTTTTCCCAGTCAAATATGAATTCTTCATGAAGAACCTGCTTATCTTTGCATATTTTGGAGTGGCGCTTGGAGAACAAGACAAGTCTTGTGCTCCCGGTATGGTCTGTAAGACTTGTGTAGAATGCTTACTACAGAGGAAAAATAGGCAGAGGAGAAATTTAAACTTGGGTTTGTCTATGGTGTGGAGAGAACCTTAAAATCTTCACGACGATTGTTACTTCTGTATGGTGAATGTGAAAGGTTTTAATTCATACAAGAAAGTCAAGTGGGAATATCTTGATTTGGAGTCAGCAAGGATCACTGTGCCACACAGTGAAGACGTTACCATACCAGTGTTTACAACACTGACTGACCTTCCCTTGTCAGATGTTGAAGAAACTCAAAGTTTAAGGTATAACACAGGTGATTTTAGTTAAAGTGAATATGAAGTAAGCATTTCAATACCCCAGCAGTTCTCCCAAGAAAAATTCACGTGACCTCAGTCTGTCCAAGCATCTGAACTTTTAGCATACAGACTAAAAGAAAAGCACTGTCTACAACAAAGTTAAAATAATAGCTAATCGAACAAGAGAGGTTGACGACCTTCCTTACATCCTTGCTGCAATAACATCCCTGGACCTCTTCATCGAATGGGACTTGAATATCAACCAGGAGACTAGCGGTTATTTATAGACGGTTCCATTAGAAGCTCAAAATGTGTCTTATTGCACAATGGTAGCCAATAAGCTGGAGCCTCCAACGGAACCGTCATGACCAACATAGAAGAAAATCGTACAAACAACGTTTTCATACGCCGTAATTAGTGGTGTCTAAATTATCTTACTATGCTAATCTGTTATTATATAGAATACAATGCTAATATGTATTATATAATTTAACTTTTGCACGATCTAAAAAAATAATTTCAATGCGATTTGTATTTTAGCCCCGCCTGATCAATATATTTTTCAATGCGACATCAATTTTATCAAACACTGGAGTCAATCAAGCAAAACCGATGATATATCCGGAATCAGCACCACAAACTTATCCTAAAATCGATGTAATATTATTTGGCAAAAAAGGATTGTTGACCAGCGATTTCCCAGTAGCTACATGACCCCTCTGTGGGCTTAACTCTTTCCTTGAAGACGATGTTTACCTCCCTGTCTGTAGGTACTGTGTCATGTCTGTGATTTTCAACTTTAAATCATTAATAATTATATATTCTTTCCCTGCATGTGGTATACTACTTACGGGTTTAACGCTTCTGTGTTGTGAAAATAATACAACTACTACTGCTACAATAACAGCAGCAAATGCAGATAGTGGAAGCTCATTGCAAGTTGTTTGTTGACGATAAAAGACGATTGTGCAAAATTTAGGTATCGTTTTTGTAGAAAACAGAGACCGGTGGAAGATGAAGAGTTTGAGGTAATCAGTCACTCAACCTTGGGTCTGAGTTTCCAGAATAAAGATACCTTAATGTTGTACGTGTCATTTATTAAGTTGTCGGTTTTCTAAATTATTTATACAAAGTTTATTGCATACCAGCCTTATAAGCTTCAAGTAACTAGCTGTATTCACACACACACACACACACACACACACACACACACACACACACACACACACACACACACACACACACACACGGTAGGAAGGTTAGCATGCACCCCACTGTGGCCATAGTACAGGTTTTTACGTACAAATCTCACGCCATCATGACAGTGGCAAACTTGAATTAAAGTCCCATGAAAGCGGTTATCAATGACTCGCGAAATCATAATAACACGACTGTAAACAGCTTACAGAACGGAGCGGAGTTCGATCCCATGACAGACCACTCTTGCATACTATCCGTCCCAAATTATAGAAATGCGACTGACTGGATGAATCTCATCAGGCTGACCTGGACCAATGGATAGTACTCTGGTCAGAAAGTTATAGCACTGACTTCGTTCACCATCCTTTCTCTGAGATGTTAACAATTTACGGACTGTTGCCGATTGTGTTTGTTGACCGCATGTAGGATGCCAACCTCTGGAGATTATTTTAGGTGGTATTTGTTGACTGCGTGCAGGATATTAGTAGTTTTGGGGGTGAGGGGGGATGTCTGTGTTGTTGATCGCGTGTTGGATGTCAGCAGCCTGGGGAGTTGTTGTCTGTTATGTTGCTGACTGCATGATAGATGTCAGCAGCCTGGGGAGTTGTTGTCTGTTGTGTTGTTGACTGCGTGATAGATGTCAGCAGCCTGGGGAGTTGTTGTCTGTTGTGTTGCTGACTGCATGATAGATGTCAGCAGCCTGGGGAGTTGTTGCCTGTTGTGTTGTTGACCCGCGTGTTGGATGTCTGACTTTTAAATTCGTACTGTGATGAAGAAAAAACTGTAACGAGCGGAGCCAACACGGAAAGCGTGCTGAAGGCTCGTATCTTACAGCACTCTCGCAAAAGAACAACTAAACAGGAGATAAATACGTGGATGGAGGAGGTGGTACGAGAGATGGAAGGAGAAGAAATAGCAGAGAAAGATGTGGTGGGAGAAGGAAGAGTAGAGAAACGTATGGAAGGGGAGAAAAGAAGAAAGGCATTGGAAAGAGAAGGAGATATGGAAGCTGGAAAGGGAGAGAAAGATAAGGAAACAAAAGAAAGAAGAGAGAGAAATGTGGGAACAGAAGAAAGAAGAAAGGCATGGAAGATGGAGAAAAGGATGCAAACTTTAATAGATTTAAAAATAAAGGAAGACATTGGAGAAAATGGTGAGAAATGCTCGGAGGGATGCAGAAAGTAAGATGGAAGAACAAAACTGAGAAATGTGCAGTAGCAGGAGGAAAGGAAGACGCCAAGAGTGTAGGAGTGAATCATCTCTGAAGAAGAGGGAAAAAGAAAGACCTGAAAATGTAAGTATGGAAGAAAGACGTGTAGGAAGATTAAGACAAAAGAAAGACGAATGAGTAGGGGAGAGAGAGAGAGAGAGAGAGAGAGAGAGAGAGAGAGAGAGAGAGAGAGAGAGAGAAAGGCTTTAAGGAAGATGGGAAAATGAGCTTAAGAACTGAGATTACTTCAGTCTTGCAACAGTAATTAGCACAGCTGAGTCTTACAAGAGTAATTAACACACTTCAGTCTTACAGTAATTAGTTCACCGTCAGTCTTACAACAAAAATTAGACTTAAGGGCACCTATTTCACTTCACGTTGTCCTGTGCTTGTCTTCACTGTTGTTAATCACAATTCACATATTTTCACTGCTCGTCAACTTTTTTTCTTCCGTATTGTTAACGTTCTTGTAGCTGTGCTCAGCCTTAACAATGAATCTTGTAGCGACTTCTCAGCAGTTGCTGCAGTGAAAATCCATTAGATTTTTACAACGTATTTTATTTGTTGTGTGTGTGTGTGTGTGTGTGTGTGTGTGTGTGTGTGTGTGTGTGTGTGTGTGTGTGTGTGTGTGTGTGTGTGTGTATTATACTCACGGAATTTTGTTTGCCTGGGTCAAGGCTCAGTTGTTAGCCCCGCCTCCAAGACTGTTTTGATCAATATTTATGATCTTTAGTCTCTTGGGCCATATCATTTCTCTCCCTGAAGCTGTGTATTGAGTTTGCCTCTAATGAATCATTTAAGTCAATTAGATTTTAACCATGCTAAGGCTACAAAAAATACTTTTTTTCATCCCTATGTGCGTTTTCAGTTTCTCTGTGTCTTCTTTACCCTTGTCCTTTTAATACACAGTGTGTCCTTATCTGCTCTAACAATTCAACACAGGATTTCGTTTGTCTCATTCGTGTTTTCCCTATTACTTCTCTCTAGTCTGGACGTCAAGATCTAAGTTCCTTCAGTCTCTTATTGTCAATTTCCCTCAGTTCTGAGACGTGTTGAAAACATATCTCACAACCATGGTGATTCTGTTTTCTCATTGTTAGGCCCAATATATAACATATAAAGGTCTAAATGATTCTTTACTGAAGTTTCTGAGCTATATCTTGAGATTTAAAAATGATGCATAAGCCACCGATATTACAGGGTTAAAGTGTAATGCTGGAGATATGCTTGGTGATGTGTTCACCCCTGGTCCCCTTAACACTCTGATGTTTGCAGCCTTTCTCTTCTAGTGCTGTACTCTACGTGTAATCTGCTCTCACCTACTCAAATGTGCATGACCATTGTGTGTGTGTATGTGTGTGTGTGTGTGTGTGTGTGTGTGTGTGTGTGTGTGTGTGTGTGTGTGTGTGTGTGTGTGTGAGTGACGCTAGCAGCAATATTGCACTGTACTGTCAGTCATTTGTCTTGAATGCCAAGAAAACCTGACTACCTTTGTTTTCCTTTATTCTTGCAGGCTGCCTCCCATTACTCCACCCCCCCCCCTCCTTGTCACCCCAGAGTTCCAAACCCCCGCTAAACTACCCCAGTCTCCCCAGTTGCTATGTTAGTCACAAAACTTGCGAAAACACCCCACCTTCTCCCTAACCCGCCCATCCTCTCCCAACACCCCAGCTCCATTTAGCACCTACCTTCACAAATTATACTCGAGGGTTTGTTATTAGGGAAGTAGTTACCTTGTGCTGTTAGGGAAGTAGTTACCTTGTGCTGTTAGGGAAGTAGTTACGTTGTGCTGTCAGGGAAGTAGTTACCTTGTGCTGTTAGGGAAGTAGTTACCTTGTGCTGTTAGGGAAGTAGTTACGTTGTGCTGTCAGGGAAGTAGTTACCTTGTGCTGTTAGGGAAGTAGTTACCTTGTGCTGTTAGGGAAGTAGTTACGTTGTGCTGTCAGGGAAATAGTTACCTTGTGCTGTCAGGGAAGTAGTTACGTTGTGCTGTCAGGGAAATAGTTACCTTGTGCTGTCAGGGAAGTAGTTACGTTGTGCTGTCAGGGAAGTAGTTACCTTGTGCTGTCAGGGAAGTAGTTACGTTGTGCTGTTAGGGAAGTAGTTACCTTGTGCTGTCAGGGAAGTAGTTACGTTGTGTGTAGGGAAGTAGTTACCTTGTGCTGTCAGGGAAGTAGTTACGTTGTGTGTATGTAGGGAAGTAGTTACCTTGTGCTGTCAGGGAAGTAGTTACCTTGTGCTGTCAGGGAAGTAGTTACGTTGTTATATAAGTAGCTACCACCACCACAACCACCACCACTCCCTCTTCCACCACTACCCCTAACACCACCACCGAAACTACCCTCTCCAACAACACGAAAAATACCCCTTTCATCGCCACCACCACCAACCAACACACCTCTACCACTACTGTCACCACCACCTCCACCTCCTCCTCCTCCTCCTCCCCCCTCCTATTTATCCTCCTCCTCCTCCTCCTCCTCCCCCCTCCTATTTATCCTCCTCCGCTGTGCCACTAACACCATAAACAACGCCGGGACCGCCACCACCACGACTACCATTACCATACCTACCACCAACACTGTCAGCATTATCACATCTACCATCACCTACCACCTCCACTTCTATCACCACAGACTACTACTATCAACATCATCACTACAACCCATCACCACTATCACCACACCAACCAACACCACCAACCACTACCAACACCTACGAACCTCACCCACTACTACTACACCTACGAACACCACCCATAACCACCAACACCACCCACGACCACAGCCACCACCAACACCACCCATAACCACCAACACCACCCACGACCACAGCCACCACCAACACCACCCACGACCACAGCCACCACCAACACCCATAACCACCAACACCACCCACGACCAGCACCACCACCCACGACCAGCACCACCACCCACGACCACAACCACCAACATCACCTCAAGCAACTATCTGCTGTGGTAAAACTTTTATCTCGTCTGAGAAATTGAGCAAGTTTTAGCGTGTTCTATTTGGTGGGAAAAGCAGAGAGCGAGAGCGAGAGCGAGAGCGAGAGCGAGAGAGAGAGAGAGAGAGCGAGAGAGAGAGAGAGAGAGAGAGAGAGAGAGAGACAGACAGACAGACAGACAGACAGACAGACAGAGACACAGACAGTCTAAGAATTATCGTCAATAACTGCAGTAGTCAGTATTATCTTTGTATGCCAGATATTACGATAACTATTATGTTAGTTACAACTACTTGCCTAACAGTACTTACGACACTGTCTTAAACTACAGAGGAGACAGAAGCCCATTATAAGAGACGTAACACCACAAGCTGAAATCTCCTTAAAACAATTGTTAAACCTTAGTGGGTCATTCAACGTCATTCAAAATCCTGCCAGATCATGTGCTTACGAATGAAATAAAACACAAATAATAATGATTTTGTAATAATTAAGCGACACTTATAAATTTACTGGTGTGCATTATACAGCCTCTTTAACAACTGTTCTTGTGAGAATATTTGATCCCATGTTTCGCTGACAAAAGAAAGATTCCTTAGTTAGGCAAATTTAAAACATACGTTCCAGAGAACAATGATATATGACAAGAAGTTCATTAATTAAAGAAGATAACTTTGACATTTATTGGTTCACTTGTACTGGGCAGTGAACACTGTAGGTAGGTAGATAGGTACACAACATATGTAGGATGTGACCTATGAAGGTACGTCACATAGTTATTGATTTAGCAGGACCCAGAGAACGTGTAAGTATACCTTATAACCGCCTAATTAGATGTAGTATAAAATAGGCTACAACATGGACCACCTCGCTTGTGCGAGGTGGTCCATGTTGTAGCCTCTCTCTCTCTCTCTTTTATATATATATATATATATATATATATATATATATATATATATATATATATATATATATATATATATGTGAACATTTATTAATAAACAAAATACATTTACAGAAAAAAAATATAAACATGAATACAATGGCACGATGTTTCAAAGATCATGAATTTCCTCCAGCTCCTCCGAGGTGGACCGTGAGCCAAGTATGCAGCAAGCATTTCCCCTCTGGATGGCGACGCTGAGGCGCTGGAACATGAAAGTGGCTGCCCTTGGGTCCCTGGTGGTGTCGACGAGTCTGGAACCCAATTCTTTAAGGAAACGTGTGGCATTTTTTTCCCCATGATCCCAAGGTCTCTGATCCCACTGGGACAAATTGATACTGTTGGCTAATGTCCCTGTACTTGCTGATCTTGTACTCCTCCCTGTGGTCAGCAGCTCCTCCCTGTCGCCCCACACTGTGATGGATATAGGTGTCAGCCAGTGTGGACACACAGGTATAGTCCCATGCTAAGAGCTTGCCATTCTTCCAAGGATAGATGGTGATCCCGTCGGGGCGGTTTGCTGGGTTGTGGGTATTGTTTGCTGCAAGCGATCGTGGCTCCCTCTCGGCAGGGCATCCAGCTGTAGCAAGGGTTCTCTTAATGTCGTTGACCTCATTGTGTCTTGCATGCCAGCCCTTGGTTTTGGAACAGTTAAGACCATGTAGACCGTATTGGTCTGCTTGCACTTCGCCGCAAATACACATATATTCTGTGTGAATTGGGGCAGCAAGGCGCAGAGCCACTGCAATACGGAGGGTCTTAGGGTCGAGTCGCGTTCCCATTGCCGATATGGGAACTGTTTGGAGGAAGTCCCGGAGTGAGGTTGCACTCACAGCCTGGAGGACGGGCAATCTCCCTATCTGATGTTGCAGCCCTGAGCATGTTAGCAAGCACCTGTTCAGCAATTGGGCAATCCCAGCTTGACTGTGAGCCAGTGCTGCACTAGGGTTTGGTGCTGTAGCAGCAAGAGTCTCCCATTCGGTGATGGCACTGGCATAGCTAGGTCTTCTATTCCTGCTGAGTCACTGAGGGTGTCAGAAGAATTTGTCTTATAAAATGTTGATGCAATGGAAGAGATAAGAAAGCTGGTAGATCAATCTGGAGGATTGCTTTACTCCTAGCCCCCAAGCCTGACCGGAAGTGAGGCTGCAACCATGTCCATCGTCAAGGGGAAAGATTCAATAACACTCTCTACATGGCCTTCAGGAGAGGTCATATTCCTTGAGTTTTGGACTGCTGAAGGCTGGGGGCATCTCAAAAAAAAGGTAATTTTTGGGGATTGACAGGCACCTGGTGAGTAGGTAGAAGGCATCGTGTGTGTCAATGTCTTTCATCTCCTTCCATCGTCCGGAGGTCTGAGACTTTTTTTCTAGGATCAAAATCGATGGATTGGATCCAACAGGACACCGAGGGAGTGCTATTGGCTGGATCAATGGCTCGTGCCCGTAAAACGGCACTAATATTCCTGGATCATCTGTTGATTGGTAAAAAACATTTCACATTTGGGGGGTTTAAAAAAAGGGGCCCGGGCTTTCTCCCATGTCTTTAATTTTACTGATGTCCTCTAGGAGAGATTCTGTTGTCCCAGCCAGGTTTACCGTCGTCCAGGAACAGATATTGAGCTCGCTGGAGAGTGCCTCCGTGACTTCCTTGATGACCAAACAAAATAGAAAGGGGCGAGAGGGTCCCCACTGTTGCACGCCCTCACCGAGTCAATTTCATGGTCCCCAAACAATATTTTGGAAAAGTCACACTATAACACGATTCTATGAAGGGAAATAAAGGGAAAGGGGAATTTCTATAAATGCTTGGAGAGCAGCATCCCTTCTGACTGGTTGAAACATTGGAAAAAGTCCAATTTGACCAAGGCTTTTTCATAGGACATGTTTTTGATATATACTCGTGCTGCGTGGGCAGCTGCTTCACAGCCCTGTTGAACGCCGAAACCGAGCTGAGTTGGTTTCAGCATTGCAGCAGCCTCTTGACTCACCCTTCTTACTGCAGCCTTGGCGACTAGGCGCCGAAGGGTGTACCCACTGCAATGGCCTGATTCCGCCATCCTTTTTCCGGAGGGCACACAATGAGGCACCAAAGAAAAAGGGTCTGGTGGCCTCTGGGACATATTTATATGTCGTGCCGAATAGGCAGAACTTACGATCTTGGCTTAAATGGCAACGCTCATCTTGCCATATAGGACAAGTAAAATTTTGTAGCAATTTAATTTCTCCAAAATCATTGACCTAACGAAAAAAATATATTTGATTGTGTTTGTTTAGTACTAAATTATTGTAAACGTATTTAAAATATATTTAGTTGGGTTAGGCTAAAATAAATTGATCTTGTTATAATAAGGTTAGGTAAGTTTTCTAAGATTCTTTCGGTGCAAAATTAAAAATTTTTACATTAACATTAATGAAAAAAATATATCTTTTAACGTATAAGAGAAAATTTCAGAAAAGGACTTAATTTTAAATGAGTTCTTGCTAATTGACCAGTTTTACATATTCGGCACGATATATATATATATATATATATATATATATATAATATATATATATATATTATATATATATATATATATATATATATATATATATATGTGTGTGTGTGTGAGTGGTATTAATCACTGCGACCAGCCGAGGATTCGAACCCGTGTCGTTTTGGCCTACCTCATGGTGAGTAAAAATCACACGAGGTGGGCCAAAACTGCATGGGTTCGAATCCTCGGCTAGTCGCAGTGTTATTGATTATATATATATATATATATATATATATATTATATATATAATATATATATATATATATATATATATATATATAATATATATATATATATACAAAACAATCGCAAACAGGCGATCTTAACAATGCAAGACAAGGCACTGGGGGTGGAAATCTTTAGCTCAAGTACTTTCACACTTCTCAGTGCGTCATCAGGAGCTATGCAATGTTGCAAATGCAGCAACAGGAAATAGAATCTTTTTCTGAGTATGGTAACACCGGAGTCAGACATTGGCTGGTGTCACCCTCACTACCATACTCTGAAAAAAACTTTCCCTTTTTCTCTTGTTGGTGTCCTTGCAACATTACACAGCTCCTGATGACGCATTGAAAAGTGTGAAATTATTTGAGCTTAAGATTTCCATCTCTGGTGTCTTGTCTTGCATATATATATATATATATATATAATATATATATATATATATATATATATATATATATATATAATATATATATATATATATATATATATATATTATATGAAGAATGAGACACTTATGCAGCATATGGGAATCTTTATTCAGGAAACGTTTCGCCACACAGTGGCTTCATCAGTCCAATACAAAGAGGAAGGCGTAAGGAGAGGAGGAGTATGAGGTAATCAGTCCCTCAGCCTGGTTACCTCATACTCCTCCTCCCTTACGCCTTTCTCTTTGTATTGGACTGATGAAGCCACTGTGTGGCGAAACGTTTCCTGAATAAAGATTCCCATATGCTGCATAAGTGTCTCAATCTTTAACTTGTCGGTTTTCAAACCATTCATCACACACACACACACACACACACACACACACACACACACATATATATATATATATATATATATATATATATATATATATATATATATATATATTTTATCACACTGGCCGATTCCCACCAAGGCAGGGTGGCCCGAAAAAGAAAAACTTTCACCATCATTCACTCCATCACTGTCTTTGCCAGAAGGGTGCTTTACACTAGTTTTTAAACTGCAACATTAACACCCCTCCTTCAGAGTGCAGGCACTGTACTTCCCATCTCCAGGACTCAAGTCCGGCCTGCCGGTTTCCCTGAACCCGTTCATAAATGTTACTTTGCTCACACTCCAACAGCACGTCAAGTATTAAAACCATTTGTCTCCATTCACTCCTATCAAACACGCTCACGCATGCCTGCTGAAGTCCAAGCCCCTCGCACACAAAACCTCCTTTACCCCCTCTCTCAAACCTTTCCTAGGCCGACCCCTACCCCGCCTTCCTTCCACTACAGACTGATTCACTCTTGAAGTCATTCTGTTTCGCTCCATTCTCTCTACATGTCCGAACCACCTCAACAACCCTTCCTCAGCCCTCTGGACAACTGTTTTGGTAATCCCGCACCTCCTCCTAACTTCCAAACTACGAATTCTCTGCATTATATTCACACCACACATTGCCCTCAGACATGACATCTCCACTGCCTCCAGCCTTCTCCTCGCTGCAACATTCATCACCCATGCTTCACACCCATATAAGAGCGTTGGTAAAACTATACTCTCATACATTCCCCTCTTTGCCTCCAAGGACAAAGTTCTTTGTCTCCACAGACTCCTAAGTGCACCACTCACTCTTTTTCCCTCTATCAATTCTATGATTCACCTCATCTTTCATAGACCCATCCGCTGACACGTCCACTCCCAAATATCTGAATACATTTACCTCCTCCATACTCTCTCCCTCCAATCTGATATTCAATCTTCCATCACCTAATCTTTTTGTTATCCTCATAACCTTACTCTTTCCTGTATTCACCTTTAATTTTCTTCTTTTGCACACCCTACCAAATTCATCCCCCAATCTCTGCAACTTCTCTTCAGAATCTCCCAGAGCACAGTGTCATCAGCAAAGAGCAGCTGTGACAACTCCCACTTTATGTGTGATTCTTTATCTTTTAACTCCACGCCTCTTGCCATGACCCTCGCATTTACTTCTCTTACAACCCCATCTATAAATATATAAACAACCACGGTGACATCACACATCCTTGTCTAAGGCCTACTTTTACTGGGAAATAATTTCCCTCTTTCCTACATACTCTAACTTGAGCCTCACTATCCTCGTAAAAACTCTTCACTGCTTTCAGTAACCTACCTCCTACACCATACACTTGCAACATCTGCCACATTGCTTCCCTATCCACCCTGTCATACGCCTTTTCCAAATCCATAAATGCCACAAAGACCTCTTTAGCCTTATCTAAATACTGTTCACTTATATGTTTCACTGTAAAACACCTGGTCCCACACACCCCCTACCTTTCCTAAAGCCTCCTTGTTCATTGCTATCCTATTCTCCGTCTTACTCTTAATTCTTTCAATAATAACTCTACCATACACTTTACCAGGTATACTCAGCAGACTTATCCCCCTGTAATTTTTGCGCTCTCTTTTATCCCCTTTGCCTTTATACAAAGGAACTATGCATGCTCTCTGCCAATCCTAGGTACCTTACACTCTTCCATACATTTATTAAACAATTGCACCAACCACTCCAAAACTATATCCCCACCTGCTTTTAACATTTCTGTCTTTATCCCATCAATCCCGGCTGCCTTACCCCTTTCATTTTACCTACTGCCTCACGAACTTCCCCCCACTCACAACTGGCTCTTCCTCACTCCTGCAAGATGTTATTCCTCCTTGTCCTATACACGAAATCACAGCTTCCCTATCTTCAACAACATTATAACAATTCCTCAAAATATTCCCTCCATCTTCCCAATACCTCTAACTCTCCATTTAATAACTCTCCTCTCATATTTTTAACTGGCAAATCCATTTGTTCTCTAGGCTTTCTTAACTTGTTTAATCTCACTCCAAAACTTTTTCTTATTTTCAACAAAATTTGTTGATAACATCTCACCCACTCTCTCATATATATATATATATATATATATATATATATATATATATATATAATATATATATATATATATATATATATATATATATATATATATTTATATTCAAAATACAAGGGAATACTTATTTCATAACTAGTATTAATACAAGAAGGTTAAGTACTAAATAACTTAATTTCTCTCAGATGTTAATGTCATTAATCATTACTTGATCTGCTTATTACTGTTATCAAAGGCACTTGACTGTGTGTGTGTGTGTGTTTGTGTGTGTGTGTTTCTATATTTTATGGACACACAGCAGACATGACTCGTCCAGTGCCTCCAGCCTCCTTGTTCCTGGAATATTTAATCCTCATGCTTCACATCTGTGTGAGAATTAGTACTACTGTGCTTTGGTATTTTCCCCGTTTTGCTTCCATGGATAAGGTTCTTTGTGTCTGTAGACCCTTTAATATACCACCGTTTTTCCTTCATCAGTTCAATGATTCACCTCGACTTTTACAGACTCATCCTCAGATATGTCCACTTCTTGATTCCAATCTGATATCCACTCTTTCATTAACTACAAGTTTTGTTACACTCATCACTTTGCTGTTTTCCGTATTCACTCTTAATTTCCTTGTTTTGCATACACTCCCAAATTTACCTACCAATCTTTGATTTTTTCTTCTGAATCCCAAGAAAGCACCGCATCATCAGCAAAACTGAAACTACAACTACCCATACTCAGTACCTGTTTCACCATCCTTTGATCCCAGACGTTTCCCTAACACCCAAATAATTCACTTCACGTGTTTGGAAGTGCACTCGTCCGCCGACGAGTGCACTTCAAAACACGTGAGCTCATACTTCCTACATACTCCTTTCCAATATGATATCCAGTCTTTCAGTACCTAGATTTTCTGAAGTCCAGCCAATGTAAGTCCTACACAGAGACTTACATTGGCTGGAATATAATTTCTCTCTCTTACATAACCTAAACTGAGCCTCGTTATCCATTCCAAAGTTGTTTATTGCTTTAATTTAAGTAACTTACCACCTATTCCACTCATATACAACAAATGTCACATTTCTCCGTTATCCC
>NC_069435.1:38735743-38743243 GCF_026875155.1 Cherax quadricarinatus | reverse complement strand
GAGATTCTGAAGAGAAGTGAGAGATTGGTGGGTGAATTGGTTGGGTTGCAAAAAAAGAAAATAAAGGTGAAAACAGGAAAGAGTAGGTAATGGGATAACAAAAAAATTAGTATTTAAACTAGGGGGGGAGAGTATGGAGGAGGTGAAAGTATTCTGTATTTGGGGGTGGCTGCAGCGGAGGGGGTTTTGAAAGATAGGTGAATCATAGAATTATGAGGGGAAAAAATGAGTGGGCACTTAGGAGTCGGGGGGGAAAAAAACTTTGTCCTTGGAGGCAAAGAGGGGAATGTATGAGAGATAGTTTTACCAACGCCTTTTATGGGTGTGAAGCGTGGGTGATGAATTTTTCAGCGAGGAGAAGGTGGAGGCAGTGGGGAAACGTATGCTGGGGCAATTTTTGGTGTGAATATAATGCAGAGAATTCGTAGTTTGGAAGAGGGGGAGGTGCGGGATTCCCAAAAACTTTTCCAGGGGGTGAGGAAGGGTTGTTGAGGTGGTTGGGGACATTAGAGATTGGAGCGAACAAAAATACTTAAAGAGTGTATCATTTGTAGGGGAAAGGGAAAAGGCGGGTGGGGTGGGCCTGGGGGGGTTTTGGGAGGGGGGGGTAAAGGGGTTTTGTGTGCGAGGGGCTTGGACTTCCACGGGCATGCGTGAGGTGTTTGATAGGAGGAATGGAACAAAGGGTTTTTTTAATTTTGACGTGCTTTTGGAGTGTGAGAAAAGTAACTTTTAAAAGGGGTTTCGGGGAAAAGGCAGGCCGGACTTGGCCGGGGGGAAGTGTGCCTGCACTCTGAAGGGGGGGGTTTAATTTTTGCAGTTTAAAAACGTATGTAACACCCTTTGGCAAGACAGGAGGGCGAATGATGGTGAAAGTTTTTCTTTTTGGGGCCCCCTGCCCTTGGGGGGAATCGGCCAGTGTGATAAAAAAAAAAAAAAAAATATTTTTTATATATACATATTATATATTTTATTATATATTATATATAATTTTAATTTATATATAAAAATATATTTATATATTATATATATTATACTATTATATATATTATATATTATAATATATAATTAAAATTTTTAATATATAATATATATAATATATATATATACATATATATATATATATATTTATTTTATATATATTATATATATAATATAAAATATGTTATATATTTGATGAATATAATTATATATTTATTTTTTTTTTTTATATATTATATATATATATATAATTTATTTTTATATATATAATTATATATATATATTTTATATATATATTTATTTTATATAAAATAAATATATTTATATATATATATTATAATATTTTTATTATATTAATTTTAAAATATATATATTATATTGTGGTATAGGGGTTGTAGACAGCAAACCCCCCAGGGAAGTACTACCGTCCCCGCCAGATGACTGTGAAAAAAAACCTGTAAGTTTTTCATGATGTGGATTGTGGTTTTTTTTTTTCTTTCATAAACACGCTAAAAATAAAAGGGGGTTTTGCTACTCCTACTTACACTTTGGTCCACTTTAAGACACGCACAGCATATAATATATAAACATACATCTGGGTTTTTTCCTCCTTTTTCCTAAATATCTTGTTTTTTTTTTATTTCTTCTATTGTCCATGGGGAAGTGGAAAAAAAACTTTCCTCCGAAACCCAGCGTGTCGTATGAGGCGACAAAAAAATCCGGGAAAGGAAAGGGGTTTAGTAACCCCCCCCGTATACAATTACAAAAAAAAGGAGAAAAAAGAAAACTTTAAAAAAAAAAAAAGGGTTGCTTAAATGTGTTTGGGGATGTGTGCGGATGAAAAAGAAACAGTTTGATTGTGATGTTATGAATAAAAAGGGAAGTTGGATTTTTCCGGGCCCCTAAGCGAAAAAAGCGAAGGGGTAGGAGAGTTTCAGGGGGGGGAAATAAAATGGGATTAAATTTTGGAGTATTGAGAGAGTTAGAGAAAAGGAAGGGGTAGCAGTAAATTTTAAATGATCAGTTAGGGGAAGGGGAAAAAGAGAATATAAAATGTTTTAAATTAAAAGAATTATGTGGATTAAAGAAAAAGGTTTTGGGATGCGAGAAGTGGGCCCATAAAAAAGCTGTATGCACCTGGAGAAGAGAGGAATGCAGAGGAAGAGAGAGTTTTTGGGGAGATGTTAAGTGAATGTATAGGACCTTTGAACCAAGTGGAGAGTAATTGTGGTGGGGACCTGAATGCAAAGTGGGGAGAAATTTTTTAGAGGGGGGGGTTTAAGGAAAGTTTGGGGTGCCAGGGGTAAATATAATGGGCCCCCCCTTTGATTGAACTTTGTATAAAAAAGGGGTTTTTATTTTTATAGGTAATACTATTTTAAGAAAAAGAGGAAAAATAATTAACACGATAGTTTTGGGGGCGAAATGACATTTGTTTGTTTTTTTATGTTTTTGGTAGAAAAAAAGACCTGTTAAGTAGCCCTTCAGGATGTAAAAGGGGGGGAAGAAACGGGTTTATTTTTTTTATTTCCTTATTTGGTGGGGGAAAAAGGAGTAAAAAGGGAAGATGGGTTTTAAAAAAAAAGGAGAATTGGGAAGAATCAGGGAAAGGAAGATGGGTTTGAAAACAAAAGGGGGCCGTTTTGGGTAAGAATAAACCCCAGCTTTTTGAAAAAAAAATTTCCCCCCTTAAAGAGCCAACCCAAGGGCAATGGGGCCAAAGGAGGTAGGGGGTGGGTTTAAAAAAATGTAGTTTTTAGAGTGCTCAGCAGAAGTTTTTTGGTTACGGGAAAGGGGGTGGGGAAAGGGAAGAGGACGTTTGGGTGGAATGATGATGTAAAGAGATAGTAAGGGAAAAAAAAAAGTTACCCTTATAAATTTTTTTAAAAAGTAAAAGTGATGCAAGGGGGGAAAAGGTATTTTGGAGAAAAAGAAGAATTAAAGAGAGTGGTGAAAGCAATTTTAAAAAGGGAGAGAACATGAGGAGTGGGTGAGATGTTATCAAAAAATTTTGGGTTTAAAATAAGAAAAATTTTTGGGGATTGGGGTTTAACAATTTAAAGAAACCTAGAGATCAAATGGATTTGTCATTTAAAAATAGGAGAGGGGGTTTTATTAAATGGAGAGTTAGGGGTTATTGGGAAGATGGGGGGAATATTTTGGGGAATTTTTTAAATTTTTGATGAAGATAGGGAAGCTGTGATTTCGTGAAAAGGGAAAGGGAATAACATCTTGTGGGGTTTTGGGGAAGGCCGGTTGTGAGTGGGGGGGGAAGTTCGTGAGGTAGTAGGAAAAATAAAAGGGGGGTTTAAGGCACCCGGGATTGATGGGAAAAGATAGAAATGTTAAAAAAGGTGGGGATATTTTTTTTGGAGTTGGTGCAATTTTTTTAAAAAAAAGTAGGGAAGAGGGAAAGGGTTCCTAGGGTTTGGCAGAGAGCATGCATAGTTCCTTTGTAAAAAAAGGAAAGGGGGAAAAAAGAGGGGGGCCCAAAAATTTTATAGGGGGAAAAGGGGTCTGTTGAGTGTACGGGTAAAGTGAAAGGTTTAGGGGTTATAATTGAAAAAATTTAAAAAAAAAAGACGGAGAATAGGATAGCAGATGAACAAGGAGGCTTTAGGAAGGTAGGGGGTGTGTGGACCAGGTGTTTACAGTGAAAACATTAAGTAAACAGTATTTAATAAGGGCTAAAAAATTTTTGGGTGGCATTATGGTTTTGGGAAAAGGGGTTTTACATTGGGATAGGGGGGAAAAATTGGCAAAATGTTGAGTGTTTTGGGTAGGGGGTTAGGTTCTAAAAGCGGGGAAAAGTTTTTTTACGGGGATAGTGGGCTCAATTTTAAGTATGTGGGAAAAGAGGGAAATTTTTTTCCCAGAAAAAGTAGGCCTTAAAACAAGGTTTGGTTGATGTCCCGGGGTTGTTTAATTATTTTTTGAGGGGGGTTGAAAGAGAAGTAAATGCGGGGGGTTTTGGGCAAGAGGCGGGGAAAGTTAAAAGAAAAGAATCACCCCAGAAAGTGGGATTGTCACGCTGCTCTTTGCTGATGACACTGTGCTCTTGGGAATTTGAAGAGAAGCTGCAAGTTTGGTGGTTAAATTTTTTGGTTTTAGGGTGTGCAAAAAAAAAGGGAAAATTAAAGGTTGAATACGGGAAAAAAAGTAAGGTTAGAGGATAACAAAAAGTTTAGGTGATGAAAGATTGGATTTTCAGATTGGAGGGAGAGAGTATGGGGGGGTGAATGTATTCAATTTTGGGAGGGACGTGTCAGCGGGGGGTCGGGAAAGTTTGGGGTGAACCCAATAAAATTTGTTTGGGGGAAAAAGATTGGGGGTTGCAATTGGGAGTCTGGGGGGAGACAAAGAACTTTGTCCTTGGGGGAAAAGGGGGAATGTATGAGAGTATAGTTTTACCGCTTTAAATAGGGGGTGTAAAAGCGTGGGTGATGAATGTTGCAGCGAGGAGAAGGCTGGAGGGAAATGGAGATGTCCAAAGTCTGAGGGGGATGTGTGGTGTGAATATAATGCAGAAAATTCGTAGTTTGGAAGTTAGGGGGAGGTGCGGGATTACCCAAAAATGTTGGCCAAGGGGTGAGGAAGGGTTTTTGAAGGGGGTTCGGGCAAGTAAAGAGAAAGGAGCGAAACAGAATGACTTCAAGAGTGATAATTTTGTAGTGGAAGGAAAAGGGGGGGGGGAAAAAGGGGGCGGCCTAGGAAAGGGGTTTGGGGGGAGGGGGTAAAAAGGGGGTTTTTTTGCGGGGGCTTGGGGCTTCCGCAGGCCTTTCGTGAGCGGTTTGATAGGAGTGAATGGAGACAAAAAGGTTTTTAATACTTGGGCGTGCTGTTGGATTTGAGCAAAGTAAACATTTTTTGAAGGGATTCAGGGAAAACCGGGGAGGCCGGACTTAGGCCCGGAGTGGGGAAATCAGTGGGCCCGCACTCGAAGGAGGGGGGGTTTAAAGTTTTCATTTTTAAAAAAAATTTTGTGTAAAGAACCCCCTTTTGCAAGACAGTGATGGAGCGAATGATGGGAAAAGTTTTTCTTTTTTGGGGCCCCCCTGCCTTGGTGGGAAAAAAAACGGGGGCCCGTGTGTAATTTAAAAAAAAAATATATATAAAAATATATTTTTATATTTATATATAAAAATTTATAATATTATATAATATAATATATTATTTATAAATATATATATAATTTTTTAAATATATTATAAAAATAATGTTATTTTTTTTTTTTTTTTTTATCACACTGGCCCATTCCCCAAGGAGGGTGGGGCCCCAAAAAGAAAAACTTTTACCATCTGCCCAATTTCCCCCCCCTTTCCCCCCTGTCATAAGCCTTTTCCAAAACAATTTAAATTTCCACAAAAACCTCTTTTTGCCTTATCTAAAAACTGTTTTACTTATAATTTTTTTACTGTAAAAAACCTGGTCCCACCCCCCTTCCTTTCCTAAAGCCCCTTGTTCATCTGCTATCCAATTTTTCCGTTTTTACTCTTAATTCTTTCAAATTTTAAAATCTAAACCCTTCACTTTACCAGGTACACTCAAAAGACTTTTCCCCCTTTTTAATTTTTCCCCTCTCTTTTTCCCCTTTTCCCTTTTTACAAAGGGAAATAGCATTTCTCTTGCCCTTTACTAGGTTAAACCTTTACCCCCCCCATACATTTATTAAAAAAATTGCACAAAACCCCTCCAAAACTATTTCCCCCCGCTTTTTTCATTTCTATCTTTTCCCCCTCAATCCCCGGGTGCCTTACCCCTTTATTTTAAACCCACTGCCTCACGAACTTTCCCCCACATCCCAAATGGCTTTTTCCTCACTCCTACAAAATTTATTCCTTTGCTCTATACAAAGAAATCACGGCTTCCCTATCTTTATCAACATTTTAAAAATTCCTCAAAATTTTTCCCCCCAACTTCCCAAAACCTTTTAACTCCCCCATTTAATAACCCCTCCCCTCCTTTTTTTAAATGGGCAAAACCCTTTTTTTCTCTTTGGTTTCTTAAATTGTTATTTCTCACTCCGAAAATTTTTTTTTTTCAACAAATTTGTTGATAAATCCCCACCCCCCTCTCTCTTTGGGTCTCTTTTTACATTGCTTCACCACTCTCTTAACCCCCTCTTTTTCTCCATATTCTTTCCCCCCTTGCAACAAAATTTACTTTTTTTAAAAACTTTTCATATGCTAACTTTTTCTCCCCTTTCTACTCTCTTTTCATCATCATTCCACCAATCGCCCCTCTTCCCTCCCGCACCACTTTCCCGTAACCCCAAACCCCTGCGAAACCCCCCCTTTTTTTAACATAAATTTTTAAAACCCATCCCCCTTTCCTTTCGGGCCCCAAATTTCCTAAAGCTTCTCAATTTGCCCTCTATCCTCCAATAGCTGTTTATAAACTTTTCCCTAACTGGGCCCCTTTTTAGTTTATAAACCCTTTACCTCTTCTTCCCGATGCCCTTTATTTTCCCTTTTATCCCCTTACCTTTACTCTCAGTGTAGCTACAAAATAGAAAATGATCTGATAAAATCTTGGCCCCCCTATAAACATTTTACATCCTGAAGTCTACTCAAAAATCTTTTTTCTACCAATACATAATTTCCCAAAAAACTATGTCATTTCGCCCTTAAACATATCGTTTTTATACTTATTTATCCTCTTTTTTTTAAAAAAATGTATTACCATAACTAAACCCTTTCCCATACAAAGGTTTTAAACAAAGGGCTCCCATTATCATTTTCACCCCGGCAAACCCCAAAATTACCTACCAAACCCCCTCTAAAAGTTTCTTTCCCACTTTAGCATTTAAAGGGCCCCTACCACAATTACTCTCCACTTTGGGTTAAAGGTCCTATACTTTTACTTAAATCTCCAAAATCTCTCTCTCTCCCCCTGCTTCCCCTCTTTTCCAGGTGCTTTCACGCTTATTAAGGGCCCACTTCTCGCACCAAACCCTTTTCTTTTTAAACCACATAATTTTTTTGGGAAAATTTTCACATTCATATTCTCTTTTCTCCTTTCCCAAATGATCATTTAAAATTATGCTACACCTTTCCCTTTTCTCAACTCTTCAATACTCCCGATTTTAATCCCATTTATTTTCCCCCCCCTGAAACTCTCCTACCCCCCCTTTAACTTTGTTTCGTTAGAGGGCCCGGACATCCCAATTCTTTTCATTCATAACCAAATATCTGTTTCTTTTTCATCCCACTTTATCCCCGCAATTTAAGCATCCCAGTTTTATAAAGTTTTTCTTCTTCCCCTTTTTTAGTAAAAGTATACAGGAAAGGGGTTACTAGCCCAAAGGTTCCCCGGGATTTTAGTTTGCCTCATACGACACGGGATGGCTTACGGAGGAAAGATTCTTTTCCCCTTCCCCATGGCAATTCAAGAAATAAAAAAAAACAAAAAGCTATTTTGAAAAAGGAGAAAAACCTAGATGTATGTAAATAAATATATGCATGTGCGTGTCTGTGAAGTGTGACCAAAGTGTAAGTAGGAGTAGCAAGATATCCCTGT
>NC_069435.1:38640743-38733243 GCF_026875155.1 Cherax quadricarinatus | reverse complement strand
TCAGAAATTCTGACAAGTCAGAATGCCACAGCACACTTAATAGTCACCAGGTAATCAAGTGCTATATACCACCATTAGACAGGTCTGATTACCATGATTACAGTTGGAAAAGTTGATTACAGGATCGTAGTTTGTCATGCGTGTGCACACGCATCATGCTACACTCCTTCCTTTGCGAGTTTATAGCTTTAGAATACAAGATAGCTACACGAGAGCAGGCCTACTGGCCCCTGCCAGGCACATCGTGTCCTGTACAGGAAGCTGATCGTTTAGCGCTGCTTATCAAGTGAGTGAAAGCATAATTCAGTATATAATCATTGATTTTGTTTATATCCATGAAAAGTGCTAAATCTATAAGAGGTCATATAGTGACTTCGATATTAGTGAGAAATCCGGAACCATGAAATTGTCATACCATGGGTTTAGCGTGATATACAAGGGATGTAACGGTATTTCTCTAACATTTCTTGTAACTTCTCGTCCCATTTGTTAACTTCCTCGTTAACGTCCTTGTCAACTTCCTTGTCAGCCTCTATCCATTCCAACACTAAATCACAATTTGGACAGGCAATTTTAGATGGCGTTTATTAAAATTCTGAAATATTCTCATTTGTCCATGTTGCAGCTTTTCTTCAGATATTTCTTAACTTGTGTACTATTTCTGGTATGGGCACTCAAACTCCATATCCCAACATTTGTCTAATACATTATCAGGACCCCAGGTGCTCATAAATGGGTCTGTAGTACCAGTTGTTGCTATAAAACACTTTAGTGCAGTCAAAGTTCAATCAGGAAAGGAAATAGAGACATAATAATTTAACATATATTCCTAACACCAGAGTGTATGTTCACGAGTCAAACACAAAATAGACATTTACGGGAACAGAGCTAAAGTGATAAGTGAAATGAAAACACTTGAATACAACAGTGAATGCACGCCCATAAAATATTATATATAGTGAAAACCGAGACACATGTGCAGCATCTGGGTATCTTTATTGTAGACGTTTCGCCATCCAATGACTTTATCAATACAGATTCTAGGGCATAATTTGAAGACAGAACTATATGCAAAAGATGAGGTAATCAGTTCCTCAGCCTTGGAGCTGGTGTCATGAGCACCGTAGTCGTGAAGATTCTGGAACAGAGGCAAAGAGACTGGCGCTTATCTACTAACGCTAGGTGGATTGGGACGGGTGGCAGACCAGGGCATAGTCACTGGTAGGCGGGATTCCCCAATGGAAATCGGTCATATCCAAAGGGGGTTTTCATATTGTCGGTATTGTATACCATTCCTGTACAACATATATAGTGCTGGCCAGCTGGTGGGTTGAGAGGGTGGATTGTCTGGAGCATTTCAGAAATGAGGTAACTACCCAAGGCTACCCACCCTCACTCTGAACGTCAGAATGAACAGCATTTAGTTTACCAGATCAGTTGTTTTTAACTCACCGCTGCAAGCATCTGGTTAGCCATACTTCCAGCTGACTACGATGGGTTGCACCATTGTGGTTTTGATAAGGCACATGTGCAACAGTATATATGTACAGTACATCAGGTACTGTAGGTACATGCTGTAAGTACATCACTGTACTGTAAGTACAGTATTGTACTTATGGTATATGAACCTGTCGGTATTGTATACCATTCTCATACTCACATTGTGATTTGGTATGCCATGTGTAGTCTCAGAAAGAGATGGGTAGCTTTAAAAAGAAATTGGACAAATATACGAGTGAGAGGGGTTGGATTTGATTCGTATCTGAGGTACTGAAGGTAATTCTTGTGTGGGTGGGTGGGAATGACCGATTTAAAGAAAGATTTGCTTAGTTTGGGCCAGTAGGCCTACAGCAGTGCTCTACCATTCATATGTTCATAAGTGTCGAATACAGGAATAATGCCTCATAGCAGCGAGCTAAATGAGCGTCAGTGCCAAAACCTCCAGCCAGTGCACTCGGCACACACCAAGGGAAATATTCTCAAACCTTCGGTGTCGCTATGGGCTCCCCTCTCTCTCCTGTCCTTGCTAATCTTTACATGGAATACTTCGAGACTGTTCTTCTTCCTACCCTCGATGTGCAACCTTCACTCTGGCTCCGCTATGTGGATGATATCTTTGCTCTGTGGCCTCATGACTCCAGTCTCTTCCAACCTTTTCTTGAAGCTCTTAATAATCTTGCCCTTTCCATTAAGTTTAAAGCTGAATGGGAATCTAATTCCTTGCTTCCTTTCCTTGATGTCCATGTCCACCGCTCAGATACAGGTTTTTCCTTTTCCCTTTACCGAAAACCTGTACACAGTGGCATGTACATTCACTACTTTTCCTATCATGCTTTCCCTGTCAAGAAAAGTGTTCTTATCTCCCTCTTTCTCCGTGCCCTCCGCATCTGTGATCCTCAGTTCCTTCCAGCAGAAATTTCCACTCTTCACAATTCGTTTTCCCGTCTTGGCTACCCTTCCCATTTCATAGACTCTGCCCTCTCACGTGCTAAACGCAATTTCTTCTCTCCCAAACACTCTATTCCTGGGAACTCTTCTATCCTCTGCCTTCCCTACATTTCCGGTCTTTCTAATCTCAACAGTTCTCTCCGTCCCTTAGACATCAAGCTTACCTTCCGCCAGACTAACACTCTTCGCATTAATCTCGTTCATACCTCTCCTCCCTCTACAGATGTTCCTGGTGTCTACTCTATTTCATGCTCCTCCTGTCCTCTTTAATACTTCGGAGAAACTGGTCGATCTCTTTCTGACAGACTTAGGGAGCACAAAAATAGTGTTAGGCTTGCCGACACTAACAATGCTCTTTTCTGTCACGTCAGAGATCATAGCCATCCTATTGACTGGTCTTCTGCTAAAACTGTCTTCCCTACTTCCAACTCGAACAGTCGCCGTCTAGCTGAATCCTCTCTAATACACAACTTTGCTTGTATGAATCTTAGCCCTGGCTTCGTCTCTGTAGATGCCTTCCTCTCTCACTACATTGTAAAATGCTCCAAACTTCAGAACACCCGTGACTTAACCTGACTCCTCATTTTTTCTTTTTCTTTTTCTTCTTCGCCCTCTTCCCCTTTCCTCTTTCCTTTTTCTCCTCTGGTTTGTCTTTCTCTTCTGTCTCGTGTTTCTGTTCCTTCTTCATTTATTTCACCACTTCCCGTTTCACGCACCTCTGTACACTTGCTCTCCCTCTGTGGGCAACTAGCTCTCTTGCAGTGCTCCCCTTCCTTTGTATTTGACTGACTCGTCCTCCTTATTCCCCACTTCTACCACTACTACCTCTTCCACTACTACTACTACTACTACTACTACTACTACTACTACTACTACTACTATTGATGAAATTAAGACACATGTGCGGCGTCTGGTTGACTTTGTTGTGGACGTTTCACCATCCAGTGGCTGGCTGGATGGCGAAACGTCTACGATAGGGTTGCCCGGGTGTTGCGCATGTGTCTTAATTTCATCTTGTCGGTATTATATACCATTCTTGTACTACTACTACTACTACTACTACCACCACCTCTTCCTGCCTATATATAGCCGTCCTGCTCCACTTCTGGTTAGTGTGACTTTGTAAATGGTCCAAGTCGGACCGAAACGTCGTCGTAAGTCTCTCTCTTTTTTGTGCGGGTTATTTGCACATATATATATTATTTTATAAACGGCTATTTTTCATTTCTCTTTCCACATATCTGAAAGCTGTTGTACAATTTGCTAGTGCAGCTTATAAATTTGTCACAGTATCATTTATATGATCTTACGATGACAAATAATTTAATAATAACACTGAGGGCCCTTTGATACACCCATTATTTTCTCATTCTGTTTATTTGGGTGGCCTTATTTTGGTTTCTTGTATTTCCAATACGTGGCATTCATCTGCATTAAATTCTTTCATTCTTCTGTGCCTCCATTTATTCAATTTATGTGAGTCATGGTTGGTAAATTAGACACATGTGCAACATTTGGGTGTCTTCACTGAGGAAATTTTTCACCATACAGTGACTTCATCAGTCCTATGCAAAGAAGAATTGTGAAGATCGGAAGGAGTTTGAGGTAATCAGTCCCTCAGCCTTGAGTCGATGTAATTAGTCCATCAATCTTGAAAAGAATACAGTATAGGCGCGAAGGAATGGCTTATATACTGTAGACAGGTGAGGTGAAGCAATCATAGGCGATATCACAGTGGACAAATCCACATGTGGAAGTAGGTCATACCTGTAAGTTAGGCAAGTGAAGGATTCCCTGTATAACATATAGGTATGTCTTACTTCCACATGTGGATTTGTTCACTGTGATATCGCCTACAACTGCTTCACTTCACCTGTCTACAATATATAAGCCGGCGCGGGGATGCAGCATCCTAGCTGTCCCTTCCGCCGCCGCGTCCGGACCTGCCTTTGATGCAGCGACCAGTCTACTGTTTCGAGGTTCATAACGCTTTCTGTGTGACCACCTCTCCAGCCCCTGACTGCAGCATCATCAAGTTGTGCCCACGCCACTCGATCGGTCTGTGAATGGGAACGAACCTCCAGAACAAACCGCCATCGATTTAATAGCCAAAAGAGGAAATAGCAGCAACGTTGTGCTGCCAGCCATCCAGGCTGCTGCTACGACAACCTCGGGCGACGATTGAAGCCGCGGCCTCACGTTCCCAACCGGAGCTGCTGTATTATGCCACTGGCTAGCACACCGGTACCCACAATAGCAGATTATGCCATGCAGGTGCAAATACAACCTGAAACCGTGAAAACGCCAACTGCTCATTAAACCATATGCTGTATTCTTTTCAAGACTGGTGGACTGATTACATCGACTCTAGGCTGAGAGACTAATTATCTCAAACCCCTTCAGATCTTCACCATTCTTCTTTGTTTAGGGCCGATGAAGCCACTGGTTGGCGAAACGTTCCCTCAATCAAGACATCCAAGTGTTGCACATGTGTCTAATTTACCAACTTGTCGGTTCTCTGAACATATATTTTGCATCGTCTGCAAACATATTTATGTAGTTTTTAATTTTTTCTGTTGTCATACAAGTTAAAATATTACTGGGGACAGAATGGATCCTTGCTGTATTCTTCTTGTGAAATCTCAACAAAAAGTATTTTCTTCCCCTATTATTGTTCATTTGTTGTACTTCACAAAATCTCGCATCAATAGTAATATTTTGATCTAGGTCTCGTATATGTTAAAATTTCCAAATTAGTCGTTCATGGGGAACTCTTTTAAAAATAGTCTTAAATTCGTGGTAAACAGAATCCACTTATCCACTTCTTGTACATTTCCCGTGACTGTATAATTAACAGATTTGAAATTCCATATCTGGAGACCGTAAACACAGATGTTTATTAGTGTGTTGGTTTTTGTTCTCTGTGTTTAGGAAACTTTTCTCTCAATTTTTTAAGCATATTTTTACACCGGCCAACGAAGGAAGGCTGTAGCTTCAAAGGGTTTTCTGTGTCTCCATTTTTTTTTACATTATTGGCGCAATATCTACCAATTTGTATATGTCTGCCAGTTTAACTTCCTGTAGTGATATATTAAAAAAAAATTCAAGGTGTACAGCATAATTTTTTTCTGGAGTATATTATAAAAGTGATAGCCTGACAGGTCCCTTTTGCTTTTGTCGGTATCAAATACATATTTTTTTCCTACTTGCTCTTATATAACACTTACGAGTTTAGCGCTTCGTTATGATCATAATCCCTACTCAGCTCTTCAGTTATTTCAATATTCACCATCTCACTTGTTCGTGTGAACAAATTCACTACATTTATTAAAGTACATTTTCCCTTCAACACATCTGGAACTATGTATTCAATTTCTCACATTTTTTCTCCTCTACCTCATTGATTTTATTGTCATCATTTATTCATTGTAATTTTGCCTTTGACATTTACTTTTGTTCTAAGCCATTATTTCTTCTCAGTTGTTTTCTTCCCTCTTTCCATACATTTGTAAACACATTTCTAGTGTGCTTGAATATCTGATAAATTTCTTGACTGGCTTTCTGCCTTTATTGATTTCTAGTCTTTTTTTTTCACTGCTTTCCGACACATTTTTATTAAACATTCACTTTATTTCGTTTTATATTCTTTTTTTGGAATAAATGGTTTTCCTCCATTTTTCATATATGTTACAAAACTCTTTGTACGTGTTATTTATGCCTGTCTCTTGCAGTTTCTAGTTGCTCTAAAATGCTGTTTTAAATGTCATTTTTTTTTAATCAAGGTCTTCCTGTTGATGCATTTCCTTTCCATCTCCTAAATCATATTTAGAATATATATAATATATAAAAATCAGTCATTGCATTAAGGATTTTTATTGACCATTAATTTATATTTCTAGTCTTATAGAATTCACAGTTTATTTCTTTACGGATAAAATCTTCAAATTAAAAAAAAAAATTTTTTTTTTTTAATTTTACTGTTATTTTCCATCAGTTATTCTCCTCTTACATAATATCACATATATCTTACGAAACTCTTCTCTCTTACATATTGATGCTCACACAAACTACTAATACCTATCTGTATTTCATACTCTTATCACTAAAATTTAAAATAAACGAGTTTCGGAATTAGTTTACCTTAATTATGACAATATTAACAATGTTTCTCAATGTTTCTCTCTACACTGGGTAGTTTGCATCGTTAACAACCTCACTGACAAATATCTTAACAGTATAGTTTAAGTTAGACTGTATTCGTTTCCCTTTCATTTATAAGACTCACTTTATTTTCTCGAGATTACTCCATCTATATTAGTACACGTATATCAAATCTTCTCTAATGTATTTATCTACTTCGTTTATTACGTGTCTTGTACTCGTATCGTTAAGAAACCGTTAAATAGGTTTGGCGTTGTTTCCTTCGTGGTACTGTTTATAAAATATTTTAATATCAATCTATTATCTAGTGGGTGGGTGGGAAACGTTTGTTTAGAAAAGGACGTGCCTAGTTTGGGTCAGTAGGCTTGCTGTAGTGCTCCTCCATTTTTATATTCTTCTTGGAGGGAAGTTGTCTAATTTATATACCCTCGTAGCCTTCTATTTTTTTATATATATATATTTTGCTTAATCTATATAAAGAATATTTTCAGCGACCTGTGATTCACTTTCCTATATTTTACTGTTTACTCAAATATATTACGCATTTTCTCAATTCCTTTACGTTTTGTTCCTCTCTGATTATTTTTTTTTTAATTTTTTTGTCGGCACAGTCACAAAATAAAACTGTGTATAATTTTCCTCCAGAACCTGGAATTATATACTACACTTAGGTCACACTACACATACATATACATGTTTATTTATACACACTCATCTGAGTTTTCTTTGATTTTATCTTAATAGTTCTTGGTCTTATTACTTTTCCTTTTATATCCATGGGGAAGTGGAATAAGAATCTTTCCTCCATAAGCCATGCGTGTTGTAAAAGTCAACTAAAATGCCGGGAACAATGGGCTAGTAACCCCTTTTCCTGTAAAGATTACTAAAAATAATAAGAAAATTGTCAAAGTGGGAAGTCTGTGCGTGGATGTTGTGCGAATGATAAAGAGATGATTGTGGATGTTATGAAGGAGAAGAAGCTGGATGTCCTGGCTTTAAGTGAAACAAAGCTGAAGGGGGTGGGAGAGTTTCAGTGGAGAGGAATAAATGGGATTAGGTCAGGGGTTTCAAATAGAGTTAGAGCTAAAGAAGGAGTAGCAATATTGTTGAAGGATAAGTTATGGCAGGAAAACAGGGACTATAAATGTATTAATTCAAGGATTATGTGGAGTAAAATAAAAGTTGGATGTGAAAAGAGGGTTATAGTAAGCGTATATGCACCTGGAGAAGAGAGAAGTGTAGAGGAGAGAGACAGAGAGAGATTTTGGGAAATGTTGAGTGAATGCGTGAGGAGTTTTGAACCAAGTGTGAGAGTAATTGTGGTTGGGGATTTCAATGCTAAAGTGGGCAAAAATGTTGTGGAGGGAGTAGTAGGTAAATTTGGGGTGCCAGGGGTAAATGAAAATGGGGAGCCTTTAATTGAGCTATGTGTAGAAAGAGGTTTGGTAATAAGTAATACATATTTTATGAAGAAGAGGATAAATAAATATACAAGGTATGATATAGCACATAATGAAAGTAGTTTGTTAGATTAAGTATTGGTGGATAAAAGGTTGATGGGTAGGCTCCAGGATGTACACGTTTATAGAGGGGCAACTGATATATCGGATCATTATTTAGTTGTAGCTACAGTTAGAGTAAGAGGTAGATGGGAAAAGAGGAAAATGGCAACAATAAGCAAGAGGGAGGTGAAAGTGTATAAACTAAGGGAGGAGGAAGTTAGGGTGAGATATAAGCAATATTGGCAGAAAGGTGGGCTGGTGCAAGTATGAGTAGTGGGGGGGGGGGTTGAAGAGGGTTGGAATAGTTTTAAAAATGCAGTATTAGAATGTGGGGCAGAAGTTTGTGGTTATAGGAGGGTGGGTGCAGGAGGAAAGAGGAGTAATTGGTGGAACGATGAAGTAAAGGGTGTGATAAAAGAGAAAAAGTTAGCTTATGAAAGGTTTTTACAAAGCAGAAGTGTTATAAGAAGAGTAGAGTATATGGAGATTAAAAGAAAGGTGAAGAGAGTGGTGAGAGAGCGCAAAAGGAGAGCAGATGATAGAGTGGGAGAGGCACTGTCAAGAAATTTTAATGAAAATAAGAAAAAATTTTGGAGTTAAACAAGTTAAGAAAGCCTAGAGAACGAATGGATTTGTCAGTTAAAAACAGAGTAGGGGAGTTAATAGATGGGGAGATGGAGGTTTTGGGTAGATGGCAAGAATATTTTGAGGGACTTCTAAATGTTGACGAAGAAAGGGAAGCGGTAATTTCACGCACTGGCCAGGGAGATATACCATCTTTTAGCAGTGAAGAAGAACAGGATGCGAGTGTGGTGGAGGTACGTGAGGCATTACGTAGAATGAAAGGGGGTAAAGCAGCTGGAACTGACGAGATCATGACAGAAATGTTAAAAGCAGGGGAGGATATAGTGTTGGAGTGGTTGGTATTTTTGTTTAATAAATGTATGAAAGAGGGGAAGGTACCTAGGGATTGGCAGAGAGCATGTATAGTGCCTTTATATAAAGGGAAGGGGGACAAAAGAGATTGTAAATATTATAGAGGAATAAGTTAGAGCTATAATTGATAGAATTAGAGGTAAGACTGAATATAAATTGCGGATGAACAGGGAGGTTTCAGAGTGGGTAGGGGATGTGTAGATCAAGTGTTTACATTGAAGCATATATGTGAACATTATTTAGATAAAGGTAGGGAAGTTTTTATTGGATTTATGGATTTAGAAAAGGCATATGATAGAGTGGATGGGGGAGCAATGTGGCAGATGTTGCAAGTATATGGAATAGGTGGTAAGTTACTAAATGCTGTAAAAGGTTTTTATGAGGATAGTGAGGCTCAGGTTAGGGTGTGTAGAAGAGTGGGAGACAACTTGCCAGTAAAAGTAGGTCTTAGACAAGGATGTGTAATGTCACCATGGTTGTTTAATATATTTATAGATGGGGTTGAAAAAGAAGTAAATGCTAGGGTGTTCAGGAGAGGGGTGGGATTAAATTATGGGGAATTAAATGCAAAATGGGAATTGACACAGTTGCTTTTTGCTGATGATACTGTGTTTATGGGAGATTCTAAAGAAAAATTGCAAGGTTAGTGGATGAGTTTGGAAGTGTGTGTAAAGGTAGAAAGTTGAAAGTGAACACAGAAAAGAGTAAGGTGATGAGGGTATCAAATGATTTAGATAAAGAAAAATTGGATATCAAATTGGGGAGTAGTAGTATGGAGGAAGTGAATGCTTTCAGATACTTGGGAGTTGACGTGTCGGCGGATGGATTTATGAAGGATGAGGTTAATCATAGAAATGATGAGGGAAAAAAGGTGAGTGGTGCATTGAGGTATATGTGGAGACAAGAAACGCTGTCTGTGGAGGCAAAGAAGGGAATGTATGAAAGTATAGTAGTAACAACACTGTTATATGGATGTGAAGCTTGGGTTGTGAATGCAGCAGCGAGGAGGCGGTTGGAGGCAGTGGAGATGTCCTGTCTAAGAGCAATATGTGGTGTAAATATTATGCAGAAAATTCGGAGTGTGGAAATTAGGAGAAGGTGTGTAGTTAATAAAAGTATTAGTCAGAGGGCTGAAGAGGGATTGTTGAGGTGGTTTGGTCATTTAGAGAGAATGGATCATAGTAGAATGACATGGAGAGCGTATAAATCTGTAGGGAAAGGAAGGCGGGGCAGGGGTCGTCCTCGAAAAGGTTGGAAGGAAGGGGTAAGGGAGGTTTTGTGGGCGAGGGGCTTGGAGTTCCAGCAGGCGTGCATGAGCGTGTTAGATAGGAGTGACTGGAGACGATTGGTATTTGGGACCTGACGATCTGTTGGAGTGTGAACAGGGTAATATTTAGTGAAGAGATTCAAGGAAATCTGTTATTTTTATATAGCCGGACTTGAGTCCTGGAAATGGGAAGTACAATGCCCGCACTCTAAAGGAGGGGTTTGGGATATTAGCAGTTTGGAGGGATATGTTGTGTATCTTTATACGTATATGCTTGTAAACTGTTGTGTTCTGAGCACCTCTGCAAAAATATTGATTATGTGTGAGTGAGGTGAAAGTGCTGAATAATGATAAAAGTATTTTTGGGGGGATTTTTTTTCTTATTAGGTCACCCTGCCTCGGTGGGAGACGGCCGACTTGTTATATATATATATATATATATATATATATATATATATATATATATATATATATATATATATATATATATATATAATATTCTTCCATAATTATTTACCTTATTTTTTCTTTACTTTTTTTTAATCTTCTTTACTCCAACATTTTTTGTCAATCCCTGATCCATTTCCTCTCTTTTCTTCAGTATTTAACCTTGATCTTTAAATTTCCTCATCAGTTTTAAATTATTTTTATCAGTATATCCCATCTTACCTATTTTTGTTCCAGATTAGTTATCTTTTCTGCTGTCTAAAAAAATAACATTATATTGATGTGGAGCCGTCCGATATAATGAAAACAATGAGATCCTGTGCCCAAGTTCTTCATTATTTTATCGTAATTTAATATATATATATTATATATATATATATATATATATATATATATATATATATATAATATATATATATATATATATATATATATATATATATATATATTTATTTATTATCACACTGGCCGATTCCCACCAAGGCAGGGTGGCCCGAAAAAGAAAAACTTTCACCATCATTCACTCCATCACTGTCTTGCCAGAAGGGTGCTTTACACTTCAGTTTTTAAACTGCAACATTAGCACCCCTCCTTCAGAGTGCAGGCACTGTACTTCCCATCTCCAGGACTCAAGTCCGGCCTGCCGGTTTCCCTGAACCCCTTCATAAATGTTACTTTGCTCACACTCCAACAGCACGTCAAGTATTAAAAACCATTTGTCTCCATTCACTCCTATCAAACACGCTCACGCATGCCTGCTGGAAGTCCAAGCCCCTCGCACACAAAACCTCCTTTACCCCCTCCCTCCAACCTTTCCTAGGCCGACCCCTACCCCGCCTTCCTTCCACTACAGACTGATACACTCTTGAAGTCATTCTGTTTCCCTCCATTCCTTCTACATGTCCGAACCACCTGAACAACCCTTCCTCAGCCCTCTGGACAACAGTTTTGGCAAACCTGCACCTCCTCCTAACTTCCAAACTACGAATTCTCTGCATTATATTCACACCACACACATTGCCCTCAGACACTGCCTCCAGCCTTCTCCTCGCTGCAACATTCATCACCCATGCTTCACACCCATATAAGAGCGTTGGTAAAACTATACTTTCATACATTCCCCTCTTTTCCTCCAAGGACAAAGTTCTTTGTCTCCACAGACTCCTAAGTGTACCGCTCACCCATTTCCCCTCATCAATTCTATGATTCACCTCATCTTTCAAAGATCCATCCGCTGACACGTCCAATCCCAAATATCTGAATAGGTTCACCTCCTCCATACTCTCTCCCTCCAATCTGATATCCAATCTTTCATCACCTAATCTTTTTCTTATCCTCATAACCTGTATTCACTTTTAATTTTCTTCTTTTACATACCCTACCAAATTCATCCACCAACCTCTGCAACTTCTCTTCAAAATCTCCCAAGAGCACAGTGTCATCAGCAAAGAGCAACTGTGACAACTCCCACTTTGTGTGATTCTTTATCTTTTAACTCCACGCCTCTTGCCAAGACCCTCGCATTTACTTCTCTTACAACCCCATCTATAAATATATTAAACAACCACGGTGACATCACACATCCTTGTCTAAGGCCTACTTTTACTGGGAAATAATTTCCCTCTTTCCTACATACTCTAACTTGAGCCTCACTATCCTCGTAAAAACTCTTCACTGCTTTCAGTAACCTACCTCCTGTACCATACGCCTGCAACATCTGCCACATTGCCCCCCCCCCCTATCCACCCTGTCATACGCCTTTTCCAAATCCATAAATGCCACTAAAACCTCTTTAGCCTTATCTAAATACTGTTCACTTATATGTTTCACTGTAAACACCTAGTCCACACACCCCCTACCTTTCCTAAAGCCTCCTTGTTCATCTGCTATCCTATTCTCCGTCTTACTCTTAATTCTTTCAATGATAACTCTACCATACACTTTACCAGGTATACTCAACAGGCTTATCCCCTATAATTTTTGCACTCTCTTTTGTCCCCTTTGCCTTTATACAAAGGAACTATGCATGCTCTTTGCCAATCCCTAGGTACCTTACCCTCTTCCATACATCTATTAAATAGTAGCATCAACCACTCCAAAACTATATCCCCACCTGCTTTTAACATTTCTATCTTTATCCCATCAATCCCAGCTGGTTTACCCCGTTTCATTTTACCTACTGCCTCACGAACTTCCCCCACAATCACAACTGGCTCTTCCTCACTCCTACCTCAACCGACACGTTGTTAAATTACTCATGTGCAACTCTTGGGTATCTTTATTGAGGAAACGTTTCGCCACACAGTGGCTTCATCAGTCCATACAAAGGATAAACTTGAAGAACAGGAGGAGAATGAGGTAATCAGTCCCTCAACCTTGAGTCGATGTGGTCAGTCCATCAATCTTGAATAGAATACGGCATATGGGCGGAGAAGCAGCTTATAAACCTTATGACAGGAGAGGTGCAGCAGTATTAGGTGGTGTCACATTTGCCCAATGTGGAAGTAGGTCGTGCCCAAGGGTTAGGCAAGCGAAGAATTCCCAAGTATTAAGATCCCAAGAAGTTGCAGTGTCTGACAGGATTGTGTCCTCCTGTTCTTCAAGCTTCTCCTGTGTATGGACTGATGAAGCCACTGTGTGGCGAAACGTTTCCTTAATGAAGATACCCAAGAGTTGCACATGTGTCTAATTTATCAACGTGTCGGTTCTGTGAACCATTCATCCACATTCTCAACGGTCCCTTAAAGGTCTGTCTCAGATCTGACCTACCAAACATTCTCCACCTGACTCTCCATCCTATAAATACTCATGTACTCTTTAACCAGGTAGATCTGTTTGTGACTTGATAAAGTCCATTGTGTGGGCGAAATATATTTAAAGATTTGGCTTATATGTGATTTTTCGTTAACCACCATCTCACTCACTCTTATAAACCTTCTCTCTCACTATCATAAACCTTCTTTACTCTCATTATCATAAACCTTCACTCAATATCATAAACCCTTTTCTAGATCCTCAACATGCGCACCTTCTTTACTTCTCTCACTATCACACCGTCTTCATTTCCCTCACAATCACACCATGTTCACTACCGTCACTATAATACATCTTCACTACCGTCACTATCATGTACCATCTTCACTACTGTCACTATCACACGCCATCTTTACTACCGTCACTATCACACACCATCTTTACTACCGTCACTATCACACACCATCTTCACGTCCCTTGCTGGCTGCACCATCAGGGAAATCTGGACGAGCTTCCAGAACATAAAAACTTTGTAAAACCTTCACCAGTGTGACACAAGATGTGTGTGACACTCTCTAGTGTGACAGACTGTGTGAGTCTCCAGTGTGACAATCTCCAGTGTGACAGTCATCAATATGACAGTCATCAATGTGACAGTCATCAATATGACAGTCATCAATATGACAGTCATCAGTATGACAGTCATCAATGTGACAGTCATCAACATGACAGTCATCAATGTGACAGTCATCAACATGACAGTCATCAATGTGACAGTCATCAATGTGACAGTCATCAATGTGACAGTCATCAATGTGAGTCATCAACATGAGTCATCAATATGACAGTCATCAATGTGACAGTCATCAACATGACAGTCATCAATGTGACAGTCATCAATGTGACAGTCATCAATGTGACAGTCATCAATGTGACAGTCATCAATGTGAGTCATCAACATGACAGTCATCAATATGACAGTCATCAATGTGACAGTTATATGTGAAAAGATTCTCTCACGAAGTTATAATTTAAATATTACACAGTTTATAATTCAGAGAATTTATCTAACATTAATGACGACTAGCATTTGGCTTCATACCTGAGCATTTATCAGATGGTCTCAAGGACTCTTTCAGTATATAATATTATTGATATTCTATTGATTATTATGAAAGATAAATTGTCTGGCAATGATATATTAAACTGCATGATATATACGTTTCCAGAATAGTTTGCTTATTCACCGCTTTCAAAAAAGTTACCAAGATCAGTTGTGATTTATTATCAAGATTAGTTGTGATTTGTTACCAAGATCAGTTGTGATTTGTTACCAAGATCAGTTGTGATTTGTTACCAAGATCAGTTGTGATTTGTTACCAAGATCAGTTGTGATTTGTTACCAAGATCAGTTGTGATTTGTTACCAAGATCATCTGTGATTTGTTAAGATCAGCTGTGATATATTACCATGATTAGCTGTGATTTATTGCCTTAGTTACCATCATCAGTTTATTTAACTTTTTGCTGCTATCAATGCCAGATTTGCTAATCTTATATTACTGTGCAATTCACAACAGTTGCAGCACACTGGGCAGCACACTGGGCAGCACACTGGGCAGCATACTGGGCAGCAAGGGTGTAGTCAGGTCTTCCCTTCCTCTCACAGCAAAAGAACCATCATAACATGGTCCTGGATGCATGAGAAGGCAAATAAAATACAAATGTAGTATACAGAGACTTGGTCAAAGCCTTTGTTAAATGTGATCATGGTGTAACAGCCAACAAAACACATTCGAAAGGAATCAGTGGGAAAAACAAGCAAGGTGGGTTTTCTAACTTTGTGACAAATAGACTGCAGAGAGTAATAGTAAAGAGTTAAGCCTCTTTTCCCTCATCCTCATTTCTGACACTGGGACACATATCATTGCAACGTATAATCCATTGTAGACGATACTCGAATTTACGCTAGTAGCATCGACGGAAGACCTTGCAGATCTTCAAGAGGACATATACCAAGTCTTACAGTGGTGTGCAGACAACAGTATGATGTGACTCAAGAAATCGTAATGACACGATTGCAAATAAACCATACTTGAGCTAGAGTTCGTCACGGCCACGCTAGCTGGAGATTCGTCTGTAAAAACTTGCATTTGTGGTCACAGAGGTGCCTGTGCTAACTTTCCTATGGTGTAGAAATATACCTAGTTGGATGAATCTTATTGTGGCTAGCTGGTCTAGTGGCTAACGCGACGGGCTGGAGTTTTGAGACTCTATGACCGCGGGTTCAATCCCGGCCGGGGGTATGGTTTAACAGTATGATGTCCAAAGAGGACAAATTTCAGTTGCTTCGTTATGGAAAAAAATGACGAAATCGAAACTTAAATAAAATGTATGAGTATAACCTCTCGACAGAACGAAAAACTAACGTGAAGGACCTGTGAGTGATAATATAAGAACATCTCACTTTCAAGGATCACAACTGTGTCGTTATCAGAACGAGGAAAATCTTCGATATATGGTATGCTTAGCTAGTGATAGTCCTCTTCAAGGGCGGAACTAGAATTTCTGTACGGGGTGGAAGGGGTAAAAGAAGGGCTTTGGGATGGTTATCTGGTTTGAAGGGAAAAAGAGGAGCAGTGTTATCATTGATGCTATTTATATTTGGAGGCTGAAGGCTTCCTTGGTGCTGCCACACGTCCTCTTGGCTGGAATGTTGCTGCACTCTAACAGCTCCTTTTCAGGGCAAGATTGCACACCTAAAGAATGTGCCCTACATCCTTTCCACAACAATTTCACAATCCCCCACTTTCCTCGCAACAATTTCACAATCCCCCACCTTCCCCACAACAATACCATAATCACCCCACCTTCCCCACAACAATACCATAATCACCCCACTTTCCCCACAACAACAATCCGACAATCATCCCACTTTCCCCACAATCATCCTACCTTCCCCACAGCACAATCACTCCACAATCACCCAACTTTCTCTGCAGCAAAACTGCACAATTGCACAATCACCCCACTTTCTCCGCAGCACAATCACCCTTACCTTTCCCACAGTCAACACGCCTTCCACATAGCACAATATCACAATCACCTTACCCACAGTGACCCCACCTGTGGGAAAACTTGTTAGCTAAGTACACTTTCCGACAAAACTGACAACAAGGAAGATTACTTAGCTTCTGTTGACAACACAAACGTTTTGCAGACGAGGCTCAAAAAGTCTCCTCGAATGAGCTGAGGTTCTCCCTCACAGGAGCTGTAGAATGACGAGTAACTAGTTAAGGTTATGAACCAAACACATATTTTCCAGTATAACACTATACTGGAGTGTGGTGAGCTATTCGCCTGAGTTTTCTAGATCGTTTTCATGTTACGACCTAGAATAGGTCAGCCCTAATCGCTTTGTGTTTACCTATGGCCTGCAGTGCATATTTGGTGGGTGCAAGTGAGACTAGGACCTACCATGTTTATGTAACGGGAGCTTGTGGCGTTGACTGCGCCACTTAGGCCGAGAATGATGTCTTGGTAGAAGAATGTAGAGGTGTCACGTGAGGAATGTTTGTTGTAATCACTCGCAATACCGGTTACACTCTATTGTCATTCACTGTCACTCGCTTATGAATTTCGTGGAATTATACACAGTATGGAGAAAGTTAAACGACACTGTTTGCTTCAGTACTCCGTGTTCACTCCAGAAAGGTACACGGAGACGCTAATAAACACTTCGTGATTAGTTCTACCGCGAATTTCCTGACTAGTATTAGGAAACTAATATTATGACTAGTATTAGGGAACTAGTCGAATTTCCTAGTGGAGATTGTCAGTATTCCCGAGTCTTTGACCTCACACTTCACTGCTGTCTTTGAGTACATATACAATCTGATCTGTCGGGCACTTCGGGGCACCACAGTGGATGAGAATGAGGCTCCTCATCCACATTTTGTCGGTATCACCATACCATTTCCTCAAAGGAAACCCTAACTTCAGCCTCATAGACATTCGCTGCTAGCTTTAGCAACCGGACTTAAACCTAGAATCGCGGTTTCTTGGAATTCTAGGCGGGTATGAAGAACTTTAACACCCCGAGCTTGTTTATCAAGTGAGTCTATTCTTTCTTCTAAGTTTTCCTGTTACAGGAAAACGGGATCTCCCATACACGTCCACTTTTACGTACACAAGGCCAGCAAATCTTGTGGCTGCAATAGCGCTGTTGTGGGAGGGAGAAAGCAAGATAGGTCACAAGCCCCTCTGAGAGGGCTAGCCCTTTCTGGGGAGGGTCATTACCCCCGTTTCAAAAGATGGATACCGACCCCTTCATAAACTGGAGATTTTTCTCCACACCTCTTATCCCATAACACTCCCACAATCGCCCCACATTTCGTAGAACAATCCCACAATCGCCCATCTTCCCTACAAAATCCCGCAATCACCCCATCTTACCCACACCAACAATGCCACAATCACCTCCATGATATCAACAGTACCACAAATACCCCCACTTTCTCAACAATTCTAGAACAACCTCACCTTCCCCACAATAAACACCTTTCCCACAATCTTCTCTCTTCCTTCCCAACAACAATCCTACAATTCCCATTGTTCACATAACGCCAACAATCCCACAATCATTCCTCCTTCACAATCACACTTTTCCCACTAAAATAATCCCACAATCACTCCACCTTCCCCACATCAATTACATAATCATCCCACCCTCCCTACAATATCAACAATTATACAATCACCCCACCTTCCCCGATACATCAACAATCATATAATCACCTCTCCTTTCCCGTAATATCTGCAATCGTCCAACTGTACCCACAGTAACAATCCCACATTCACCCCCCACATCCACAGTGACAAATCCACAATCACCCCATCTTCCCCACAACAATAATCTCACAATCACCCCACTTCCACAATACCAACAATTCCACAATCACCCACCTTCCCCACAATCACATCATCTTCCCCACAATCACCCCATCTTCAAATAAACATTCGCACAATCACCCCATTTTCCTAACAAAAATCACTCCGCCTTCCCTCACAGAAAACTCATTCACCCCACCTTCCCTACAACACTCCCACAATCACCCCACCTTCCCTTCAACAACAGTCCTACAATCGCCCCACCTTCCCTACAACCTCAGTCCTACAATCACCCACCTTCCCTACAACAACAGTCCTACAATCACCCTACCTTCCCCACAAACACTCGACTATCTCTACAATCACCACACCATCCTCACAATCACTCTACCTTCCCAACAATCACCTCACCATCTCCACAATCACCACACTTTCCTCACAATCACCCCACCATCCAAAAATGAATTCCACAAACACCCCCACCTGCCCCTTAACAATCCCATAATTACCCAGCCTTCCCAAGCCCAACAATCCCACAATCATCTCACCTTCACCCAAAACAATCCCACAAACCTCCCCTCCCCACAATCACCCCACCTTCCAATCCAACACGGTAAACACAACAATCAAATTTGTTGACAAAACTCAATTTACAAGTGTTTTTATTGTGAGTCTACATATTGCCTGCTAAAAGGCAACACACGAACAATAATACGCAATAATACGCGAACTTCTGGCGTATATTTTCTTTATAGTCTAGATTTGCATAAACTATTTATGTATAAGTACAGTAATTCCATTACATTCATGCTTGAAAATAAGCACAAGTGCGTGTATATATATATATAAATATATATATATATATATATATATATATATATATATATATATATATATATATATATATATATATATATATATATATATATATATATATATATATATATCACACTGGCCGATTCCCACCAAGGCAGGGTGGCCCGAAAAAGAAAAACTTTCACCATCATTCACTCCATCACTGTCTTGCCAGAAGGGTGCTTTACACTACAGTTTTTAAACTGCAACATTAACACCCCTCCTTCAGAGTGCAGGCACTGTACTTCCCATCTCCAGGACTCAAGTCCGGCCTGCCGGTTTCCCTGAACCCCTTCATAAATGTTACTTTGCTCACACTCCAACAGCACGTCAAGTATTAAAAACCATTTGTCTCCATTCACTCCAATCAAACACGCTCACGCATGCCTGCTGGAAGTCCAAGCCACTCGCACACAAAACCTCCTTTATCCCCTCCCTCCAACCTTTCCCAGGCCGACCCCTACCCCGCCTTCCTTCCACTACAGACTGATGCACTCTTGAAGCCATTCTGTTTCGCTCTATTCTCTCTACATGTCCGAACCACCTCAACAACCCTTCCTCAGCCCTCTGGACAACAGTTTTGGTAATCCCGCACCTCCTCCTAACTTCCAAACTACGAATTCTCTACATTATATTCACACCACACATTGCCCTCAGACATGACATCTCCACTGCCTCCAGCCTTCTCCTCTCTGCAACATTCATCACCCATGCTTCACACCCATATAAGAGCGTTGGTAAAACTATACTCTCATACATTCCCCTCTTTTCCTCCAAGGACAAAGTTCTTTGTCTCCACAGACTCCTAAGGACACCACTCACCCTTTTCCCCTCATCAATTCTATGATTCACCTCATCTTTCATAGACCCATCCGCTGACACGTCCACTTCCAACTATCTGAATACATTCACCTCCTCCATACTCTCTCCCTCCAATCTGATATCCAATCTTTCATCACCTAATCTTTTTATCCTCATAACCCTACTCTTTCCTGTATTCACTTTTAATTTTCTTCTTTTGCACACCCTACCACATTCATCCACCAATCTCTGCAACTTCTCTTCAGAATCTCCCAAGAGCACAGTGTCATCAGCAAAGTGCAACTGTGACAACTCCCACTTTGTGTGATTCTTTATCTTTTAACTCCACGCCTCTTGCCAAGACCCTCGCATTTACTTCTCTTACAACCCAATCTATAAATATATTAAACAACCACGGTGACATCACACATCCTTGTCTAAGGCCTACTTTTACTTGAAATAATTTCCCTCTTTCCTACATACTCTAACTTGAGCCTCACTATCCTCGTAAAAACTCTTCACTGCTTTCAGTAACCTACCTCCTACACCATACACCTGCAACATCTGCCACATTGCCCCCCTATCCACCCTGTCATACGCCTTTTCCAAATCCATAAATGCCAGAAAGACCTCTTTAGCCTTATCTAAATACTGTTCGCTTGTATGTTTCACTGTAAACACCTGGTCCACACACCCCTTACCTTTTCTAAAGCCTCCTTGTTCATCTGCTATCCTATTCTCCGTCTTACTCTTAATTCTTTCTATAATAACTCTACCATACACTTTACCAGGTATACTCAACAGACTTATCGCCCTATAATTTTTGCACTCTCTTTTGCCCCCTTTGCCTTTATACAAAGGACCTATGCATGCTCTCTGCTAATCCCTAGGTACCTTACTCTCTTCCATACATTTATTAAATAATTGCACCAACCACTCCAAAACTATATCCCCACCTGCTTTTAACATTTCTATATTTATCCCATCAATTCCAGCTGCTTTACCCCCTTTCATTTTACCTACTGCCTCACGAACTTCCCCCACACTCACAACTGGCTCTTCCTCACTCCTACAAGATGTTGTTCCTCCTTGCCCTATACACGAAATCACAGCTTCCCTATCTTCATCAACATTTAACAATTCCTCAAAATATTCCCTCCATCTTCCCAATACCTCTAACTCTCCATTTAATAACTCTCCTCTCCTATTTTTAACTGACAAATCCATTTGTTCTCTAGGCTTCCTTAACTTGTTAATCTCACTCCAAAACTTATTCTTATTTTCAACAAAATTTTTTGATAACATCTCACCCACTCTCTCATTTGCTCTCTTTTTACATTGCTTCACCACTCTCTTAACCTCTCTCTTTTTCTCTATATACTCTTCCCTCCTTGCATCACTTCTACTTTGTAAAAACTTCTCATATGCTAACTTTTTCTCCTTTACTACTCTCTTTACATCATCATTCCACCAATCGCTCCTCTTCCCTCCCGCACCCACTTTCCTGAAACCACAAACTTCTGCTGAACACTAACACTACATTTTTAAACCTGCCCCATACCTCTTCGACCCCATTGCCTATGCTCTCATTAGCCCATCTATCCTCCAATACCTGTTTATATCTTACCCTAACTGCCTCCTCTTTTAGTTTATAAACCTTCACCTCTCTCTTCCCTGATGCTTCTATTCTCCTTGTATCCCATCTACCTTTTACTCTCAGTGTAGCTACAACTAGAAAGTGATCTGATATATCTGTGGCCCCTCTATAAACATGTACATCCTGAAGTCTACTCAAGTCTTTTATCTACCAATACATAATCCAACAAACTTCTTTCATTTCGCCCTACATCATATCTTGTATACTTATTTATCCTCTTTTTCTTAGAATATGTATTACCTATAACTAAACCCCTTTCTATACAAAGTTCAATCAAAGGTCTCCCATTATCATTTACACCTGGCACCCCAAACTTACCTACCACACCCTCTCTAAAAGTTTCTCCTACTTTAGCATTCAGGTCCCCTACCACAATTTCTCTCTCACTTGGTTCAAAGGCTCCTATACATTCACTTAACATCTCCCAAAATCTCTCTCTCTCCTCTGCATTCCTATCTTCTCCAGGTGCATACACGCTTATTATGACCCACTTTTCGCATCCAACCTTTACTTTAATCCACATAATTCTTGAATTTACACATTCATATTCTCTTTTCTCCTTCCATAACTGATCATTTAACATTACTGCTACCCCTTCCTTTGCTCTAACTCTCTCATATACTCCAGATTTAATCCATTTATTTCCCCCCACTGAAACTCTCCTACCCCCTTCAGCTTTGTTTCGCTTAGGGCCAGGACATCCAACTTCTTTTCATTCATAACATCAGCAATCATCTGTTTCTTGTCATCCGCACTACATCCACGCACATTTAAGCATCCCAGTTTTATAAAGTTTTTCTTCTTCTCTTTTTAGTAAATGTCTACAGGAGAAGGGGTTACTAGCCCATTGCTCCCGGCATTTTAGTCGCCTCATACGACATGCATGGCTTTCGGAGGAAAGATTCTTTTCCACTTCCCCATGGACAATAGAAGAAATAAGGAAGAACAAGAGCTATTTAGAAAAAGAAAAACCTAGATGTATGTATATATATATGCATGTGCGTGTCTGTGAAGTGTGACCAAAGTGTAAGTAGGAGTAGCAAGATATCCCTGTTATCTAGCGTGTTTATGAGACAGAAAAAGAAACCAGCAATCCTACCATCATGTAAAACAGTTACAGGTTTCTGTTTCATAGTCATCTGGCAGGACGGTAGTACTTCCCTGGGTGGTTGCTGTCTACCAACCTATATATATATATATATATATATATATATATATATATATATATATATATATATATATATATATATATATATGTATATATATATATATATATATATATATATATATATATATATATACATATTTATTTATTTATTCATTGTGTGTGTGTGTACACTTAGTTGTGGTTGCAGGGGTCGGGTCACAGCTCCTGGCTCCGCCTCTTCACTGGTCACTAATAGGTCACTCTTCCTGCTCCATGAGCTTGATCATACCTCTTTTCAAAGCTATGTATGGATCTTGCCTCCACTACATCGCTTCCCTGAATATTCCACTTCCTGACAACTCTGTGACTGAAGAAATACTTCCTGACATCCCTGTGATTCATCAGAGCCTTCAATTTTCAATTGTGACTCATCTCTGGAACATCCTGTCTCTGTACATCTCGTCAATTCCTCACAGTATTTTATATGTCGTTATCATATCCCCCTTATCTCTTCTGTTTTCCAGTGTCGTTAGGTCGATTTTCCTTAACCTATCGTCCTGCGAGGATAGGTTAAGGACTAGTCTTGTTGGACTCTCTCTAATTTCCTTAAGTGCTTGGCTAGGTGTGGGTTCCAAATGGGTGCTGCATACTCCAATATACGCCTGACACTGAGATGTCGGAATGCTATTCTTAAGTTTTCTAGGCGCCATATGCTGCAGCAGTTATTTGGGTGATGTGCGACAGGAGATGTGCCCGCTGTTATATTCATCTTGAGATAATTTTCCTTGAGTGAGGTTTGTAGTCTCTGGTCCCCTAGACTGTACTCCGTCTGTGGTCTTCTTTGCCCTTCCCCAGTCTTCATGACTTTGCACTTGGTGGGGTTGAACTCCTGGAGCCAGTTTCTGGACCAGGTCTGCAGCCTATCAAGATCCCTTTGTAGTTCTGCCTGGTCCTCGTCCGATTGAATTCCTCTCATCTTCACATCATCTGCAAACAGGGCCACTTCTGAGTCTGTTCCTTTCGTCATGTCGTTTACAGGTACCAGAAACAGCACCGGTCACGTACCATGACTTGGTGATGTCTTCCCGACAGGTATTCCCTGATCTACTGCAGTGCCTTCCATGTTATATTATTCTCTTACAGTCCATGAAAACGCAATCCACCCACCCCTCTCTCTCTTGTCTTACTGATGTCACCCTGTCATAGAACTCCAGTAGGTTTGTGACTCAAGATTTCCTGTCCCTGAAACCGTGCTGGTAATCGTTGATAAGTTCATTTCTTTCCAGGTGTTCCACCACTCTTCTGATAATCATCTTCATGACTTTGCATACTCTACATGTCAGTGACACTGGTCTGTAGTTTAGTGCTTCGTGTATGTCTCCCTTTTCATGAATTGGGACTACATTTCCTGCCTTCCATACGTCAGGTAGTCACCCTGATTCGATAGATGTGTTGAAGATTGTTAGGGGTACACATAGCGCCTCTGCTCCCTCTCTCAAGACCCATGGAGAGATGTTATCCGGCCCCATCGCCTTTGAGGTATCTAGCTCGCTTAGCAGCTACTTCACTTCTTCCTTGGCTGGTTGTATGTATTGTGTCCAGCATTTGATGGTGTACTCCACCTCTTTGTCTTTATAGAGTCCATTCTGTCTCCTCTGTGAACACTTCTTTGAATCTCATGTTGAGCTCCTCACATACTTCTCGGTCTTTTCTTGTGATCTCTCCTCCTTCCTTCCTCATCCTGATTACCTGGTCCTTGACTGTTGTTTTCCTCCTGATGTGGCTGTACAGCAGCTTCAGTTCAGATTTGGTCTTCGCTGCTATGTCATTTTAGTATTGTCGTTTGGTTTCCCTTATTATCTGTGCATATTCACTTCTGGCTTTATGACTGCTCTCCTTATTCTCCTGGGTCCATTGCCTTCTATACCTCTTTCATTCTCTAGCACACTCTGTATTTACCTTACTACACCTTCGAGTGAACCAAGGGTCATCCTGGCCTTCTCGTTATTTCTGTTACCCCTGGGTAAAAACCTCTCCTCAGCTTCCTTGCATATTGTTGTCACATATTCCTTCATCTCATTTACTGACTTCTCTGCCATTGCTGTCCCACTGAATCTCAGGCAGAAAATTTTTCATGCCTGTGTGGTCCCTTCTCTTGTAGTTGGGCTTCATTCGTCCTGCGCTTTCTGCTTCCCTCTCCACTTGTAACTCTATTACGTATTCGAACCTCAAAACTACTTGGTCACTGGCCCCAAGGGATCTTTCATGTGGGATGTCCTCAATATCTGCACTCTAGGTGAATACTAGGTCCGGTTTTGCTGGTTCGTCCTCTCCTCTCCTTTCTCTCTGGTAGTGTTCCTTACGTGTTGGCGCATGAGGTTTCCAAGTACCACCTCCATCATGTTATCCCTCCATGTTTCTGGGTCCCCATGTGGCTCCAGGTTCTCCCAGTTGATTTCTTTGTGAATGAAGTCACTCACAATCAGTAGTTTTGCCCTGCTCGATATGAGCCCTTCTAGCCACTTTAGTTACTGTGTCAACCATCACTCTATTACTTTCATCATATTCTTGCCTTGGCTCCCTACTGTTCTGTGGTGGGTTATACATCACTGCAATTACCAGACTAAATAATAGGTGTTCCTATTATGTAGTCTCTTGCTACTCCTTTGTCTCCCCTCTCCAGCTCATCAAAATTCCGTTGGTTTTTCATGAGCACTGCCACTCCTCCACCCGCTTTGTTCCCTCTGTCTTTCCTCAAGACCTGATACCCCGTTGGAAAGATGGCATCTGTTACCAACACTGTATGTTGGTGATTCCTTCAGCCAAGGCCTCTCTTGCAGGATCCTGTTCCACACCATTTCTTTCCTGAAAATCGATTTGACAAGCCATTTTCTCCCCTTCAAGTACCTTCCAGTTCTCTGAAAATTTACTATCTCAGTCATGTCCTTCTTCCTTATTTCTTTGATGATGTTTTCAGTCTCCTGTTTATCTTTCTGCTGTCTTTCGTTATGTGTCCTCCATTCAGTGTGTGTGTGTGTGTGTGCACATGCATGTGTGCGTGTGTACGTGTGTGCGCGTGCATGTGTGCATGTGTGTGTGCATGTGTGTGTGCATGTGTGTGTGCATGTGTGTGCATGTGTGTGCATGTGTGTGTGCATGTGTGTGTGCATGTGTGTGTGCATGTGTGTGTGCGTGTGTGTGCATGTGTGTGTGCATGTGTGTGCATGTTTGTGTGCATGTGTGTGTGCGTGTGTGGTGTGCGTGCGTGTGTGTGTGTGTGCGCGCGCGTGCGTGTGGTGTGTGTGTGTGAGGCGCGCGCGAGCGTTTGTGCATGCAAACAAGTAGAAAGTGAGTGGTAGAGAAAGAGATGGTGGGAGAAAGAGAGGGAGAGGTGGAGAAAAAGAGAGAGGTGGAGGAGATAGAGGAAAGAGTGGAGAGGTAGAGGGGATGACAGATAGAAGCGGGGGAGGAAGATGGGGGAGGAAGTTGGGGAGTTGTAAGGGGGAGAGGATGGGGAGGATGGAGGGGACAGGGAGAGAGTTGGGAGGTGAAGGAGAGTGGAAGGGGGTAGAGGGAGAGAAAGGGGAAAGGGAGGGAGGGGAGAGGAGGAAGGAAGGATGGGGAAGGAGAGGAAGAGGTGGAGGAAGAGTGGAAGGGATTAAAGGGAGAGAAATTGGGAGGGAGGAGGGAGGGAGAGAGGGGAATGGGGGATGAGTGGCGAGAGAGTGCGAGAGAGTGCGAGAGAGTGGAGAGAGTGCGAGAGAGTGCGAGAGAGGTGCGAGAGAGTGCGAGAGAGTGCGAGAGAGAGCGAGAGAGAGCGAGAGAGAGCGAGAGAGAGCGAGAGAGAGCGAGAGAAGAGCGAGAGGAGAGCGAGAGAGAGATGCGAGAGAGAGAGGCGAGAGAGAGCGAGAGAGAGCGAGAGAGAGCGAGAGAGAGCGAGAGCGAGGAGAGCGAGAGAGAGCGAGAGGGAGAGCGAGAGAGAGCGAGAGGAGAGCGAGAGAGAGCGAGCGAGAGCGAGCGAGAGAGAGCGAGAGAGAGCGAGAGAGAGCGAGAGAGAGCGAGAGAGAGCGAGAGAGAGAGAGAGAGGCGAGAGAGAGAGAGCGAGAGAGAGAGAGGCGAGAGAGAGAGAGCGAGAGAGGAGCGAGAGAGAGAGAGCGAGAGAGAGCGAGAGAGAGAGAGCGAGAGAGAGCGAGAGAGAGCGAGCGGAGAGAGAGCGAGCGAGAGAGAGCGAGCGAAGCGAGAGAGCGAGCGAGAGAGAGCGAGCGAGAGAGAGCGAGCGAGAGAGAGCGAGCGAGAGAGAGCGAGAGAGAGCGAGAGAGAGCGAGAGAGAGCGAGAGAGAGCGAGAGAGAGCGAGAGAGAGGAGCGAGAGAGAGCGAGAGAGAGCGAGCGAGAGAGCGAGAGAGAGCGAGAGAGAGCGAGAGGAGAGCGAGAGCGAGAGAGAGCGAGAGGAGAGCGAGAGGAGAGAGAGAGAGCGAGAGAGAGCGAGAGCGAGAGAGAGCGAGGAGCGAGCGAGAGAGAGAGACGAGGAGCGAGAGCGAGAGCGAGAGAAGAGCGAGAGCGAGAGCGAGAGAGAGCGAGAGCGAGAGAGAGCAGAGAGCGAGAAGAGAGACGGGAGAGCGAGACGAGAGAGAGCGAGAGCGAGAGAGAGCGAGCGAGAGAGAGGAGCGAGGGAGAGAGAGCGAGAGCGAGAGGAGAGCGAGCGAGAGAGAGCGAGAGAGAGAGAGCGAGAGAGAGCGAGAGAGAGAGCGAGAGAGAGCGAGAGAGAGAGCGAGACGAGAAGCGAGAGCGAGAGAGCGAGAGAGAGCGAGCGAGAGAGAGCGAGCGAGAGCGAGAGAGAGCGAGAGAGAGAGAGCGAGAGAGAGCGAGCGAGAGAGAGCGAGCGAGGAGAGCGAGCGAGGAGAGAGCGAGAGAGAGCGAGAGAGAGCGAGAGAGAGAGAGCGAGAGAGAGCGAGCGAGAGCGAGAGAGAGCAAGAGAGAGAGCGAGAGCGAGAGAGAGCGAGAGCGAGAGCGAGAGCGAGACGAGAGCGAGAGCGAGAGAGAGAGCGAGGAGCGAGAGCGAGAGAGAGCGAGAGCGAGAGAGAGCGAGAGCGAGAGCGAGAGAGAGCGAGAGCGAGAGAGAGCGAGAGCGAGAGAGAGCGAGAGCGAGCGAGAGAGAGCGAGAGAGAGCGAGAGAGCGAGAGCGAGCGAGAGGAGAGAGCGAGAGCGAGCGAGAGAGCGAGCGAGAGAGAGAGAGAGCGAGAGAGCGAGAGCGAGAGAGCGAGAGAGCGAGAGAGCGAGAGAGCGAGAGAGCGAGAGAGCGAGAGCGAGGTAGGTAGGTAGGACAAGAATCGGTAGAGTACTTCCAAGTCACAGTGAGCTGTCAGTTGTCCTGTGTGCGTGCATATGTATGTGTGTACTTCTGAGAGAGTTAGTTTTGGGTGTGTGTGTGAAAGAGAGTGAACCCGGAAAATAACCCTCCTTGCTTACTCCTCCTTAGCCATTCTACCTGTCAATGATACCGAGTCTTCTCACTGCTCTACAAGCGTCTGAAGAAACACGTATGTGTATGTGTTTACATGGGTGTGCATGTTCGTATGTGTGTGTGTGTGTTTACGTACTTGGGTATGCACGTTCGTGTGTGTGTGTGTGTGTGTGTGTGTGTGTGTGTGTGTGTGTCTCTGTCTGTCTGTGTATGATGGGATCTTCCCCTAGTGGAAATTTGGATTTCTTTCTGAAGCCATTTGAATATTTCACTTCTACCACCCCATCTTTAATTTTTTTATCAGTAGGTATATTTTATTACATAATATGGTTCACAAGACTTAAAAGATACATTCGTGGTGCAAAGATGGCATATATAGTGCATGAGGTTTGAGGGATACAAGTACATATTGCTGCATGTATATCACAGATTACACTGCAAAAATCTCATGCAGCTCCTCAGAGGTTGGGCGCGTACCCAGGATGCACCAGGCATTACCCCTCTGAGTAACAGCGCTGAGTTCCTGAAATAGAAAACTAGCTGCCTTGGGATACCTAGTCACCCTGATAAGTCTTTTCCCTAAATCCTTAAGGAACTTAGATGCACTCTTTCCCCATGAGCCAAGGGTCTCCGAGCCTGTAGGAACATATAATGACAGGCAAGTTCACCGTATTTTCTAGACTTTTGGGACTCCCTGAAGCTGGCAGCTGCCCCTCCTTCCTCCATGGTGTATTGGAGATTAGGTATTAGCCCATGTGGATGCACATGTTTAGCCCCACACCACCTTCCTGGCGTCTGTCCAGGCTTGAAGGGTAATACCACCTGGACGCTTTTGGTTACCATCAGAAGTGCGGTAGTGCCGACAAGGTTAATAGCGTGCAACCAGGGTAGCAGATAATTGGCAGAGCCAGGAGCTTAGACTAAACCCCAGCAGCCACAAACAGGTGGATCAATACACACTTAAACATTTGCTCATCCATTCATAAACACACTCAAACTTACTCAAGGCCCTATATATATAATATAATATATATATATATATATATATATATATATATATATATATATATATATATATATATATATATATATATATATATATATATATATATATATATATATTATGTCGTGCCCAATATGTAAAACTGGTCAATTAGCAAGAACTCATTTAAAATTAAGTCATTTCTAAAATTTTCTCTTATACGTTTAAAGATATATTTTTTTCATTAATGTTAATGTAAAAATTTTTAATTTTGCACCAAAAGGAATTTAGAAAACTTACCTAACCTTATTATAACAAGAGCAATTTATTTTAGCCTAACCCAACTAAATATATTTTAAATACGTTTACAATAATTTAGTACTAAACAAACACAATCAAATATATTTTTTTCGTTGGGTTCAGAATGATTATGGCGAAATTATTGCATACACAAATTTTCACTTGTCCTATATGGCAAGATGAGCGTTGCTATTTAAGCCAAGATCGCAAGTTCTGCCTATTCGGCACGACATATATATATATATATATATATATATATATATATATATATATATATATATATATATATATATATATATATATATATATAAATACACACACACACACACACAATAAGATCACAGTAAACAGGTGATATCAGAATATGCAAGACAACCAACTGTGAAAGAATAGTGAAATTCCAAGCGCTTTCGTGACTTCACATATTATCAAGGAACTATAAAATCATTACATCAATGAAAAGCATATAAAGAGTCGAGACCACACCTCACCATCACATCCCACAACAAATCAACACCTGACGCGCGACGACACCCGACTCATAAAGGTGGAACACTGCAGCAGGCCTGTTGGCCCAACTATGCAGGTCCTTCACGACATCCCACGAACAAAATATATATTATTTGCCCAAAGTATTATTAAATTCTTCCCAAATTCTATTTATAAATGAATCTAATTCATATAAACCAAAGGAAATACTCATATTATTGTCAAAACTGCTTTTTATGAAACATTATTCAATTATATTTGTCGACCATGGACTTGCTTGATACTACTTTCTCAAATTTTTTGAAAATCAATTGGATGTTTAAAATCTCTCGCATGAATAAATAGAGCGTAAGAATCTTGTCCAGTTCTAATGCTATATTTATGTTGTTTTAATCTTAGTTCGAGACTTTTACCAGTTTGACCGTAATAAACTTTATCGCAAATTTTACAAAGAATCTTAGACACATTCGTCAGCATTTTGGGGGGAATTCTTTATCAAAAGTATTTTTACTGTATCAAGATTTTTAAATATAACTTCGATATTCCTCTTCAAGGGGGGCTCCTTGGCGTGGTGAAGAGGCTCTTGATCTGAGGAATTAGACCTGTCGGTCTCCTTCTTCAGACCGAACCTAATTACCCCCCAATCTCCCTTTCCCTATCCCATCCTCCCCATCCTCCCCTTTTTCCTTTCCTCCTCCTCCTCCCCACCCCTCCCTTTTGCCCTTCCTCTTTTTGGCCTTTGGGATTTTTCCCACAGGCACACTAGTTCATAGGTAGGGGGTAGGGTACCGGGGTCCATCCCATTCCGTTGAGGTTCTTGGCGGTGGCGTAGTTTGCCGTGGGATCTGGATCACCTGGGGATGTCCCGATCCCTCTCCGGTATCCCGGAGGGTGGCTACTTGCGGTGCTGAGGTCCTCTTGGACACGGAGGGAGATTTCTGGCCCTTTCATTCCTCCTAGGAACTATCCCTCCCCGGTCCCCCATTTTTTTTATTCTTTTTTTTATTTTTATTTTCTTTTCTTTCTTTTTTTTCTTAAAAACAAAAAGAAAGAAGTAACCTAACCACAGAGGCCCAAATCCATGACCCTGCTACCCCCGGGCCCCTTATTGTTACCGCACCCTGTTCTGACCTCGCCTCATCTTTTGGCCAATATTCGAACATTCCTAAGGCCCCTGTACCTCTTGCTGGTGCTGTTTCCTCACCCGCTTCAGGTACCGGGGCTTCCACTGACTCCTTCGATTTGCCTGACCTCTGCTCTCCTTTGACTATGTTTCCGGCTTCTCCCTCTACGGTGCGGCGATTTTCGAATCGCCAGCCCGTCCCACGTCGGACCGACTCTGGTCCCACTTCTAAACGTCAACGACAATCTCCTGATGATGTTACTTCGTTACCTTCCCGTTCTACTCGGAAAAGACCGACACGTCATGCACTCCCTCCCCACACTCAGTTTCGGACCACACAATGGACTAAATTCTTTTCATTAAGACCGACTTCTTCTACTGCCTATCTTTCCGACCATAGTATTGGCAAAGTGCTCCTACACCACGTTGGTAGAGATATTTCCTTTCATGCTCTTAAGAGCGGTACGCGCATTATCACAGTCCAGAATTCTACCCAAGCTCATGATCTTTCTCTTTTTTCACATATCGATACTGTTCCTATCATTATCGAAAAACATCATTCCCTCAATTCTTGTAGTGGTACTATTATTCTGCCCCATACCATAGTCCAACAGAATTTCCAGACATGTGGCACTGACGTTCTCGAACAGCTGGAACTCCAAGATCTCCCAATTCTCAAGGTAGACACATTGTGTTCTTCCTGCCTGCGGACGAAGACGATACCCTTGCAATGTGGCTCGTTTAACTTTTGACAGCCGTGAACTCCTATCCTCTGTTTATGTAGCAAGACATCGGTTACAAGTTCGGAAGGTGATCCCTACACCGCAACAGTGTAGGAATTGCTGGCGATTTGGCCACCCAGCAAAATATTGCAGATCTATAGCCGAATGCCCAGTCTGTGGTGCCGAAGACCCTTCTAATACGTCTTGCAGTCGAACTCCCTCTTGCCTTAATTGTCATGAGGCTCACCCTTCGTACTCTCGCCGTTGCCAGGTCTACTTAAATGAGCGGGAAATTCGTTGCCTCAAAGAGGCAGAAGGTTTCCCTTATGCTATGGCGGTTTCTCATCTTCGCCTCCAAGGGAGACTGCCCAGTGTTTCTTATTCTCGTGTTTCAAAGCGTCCCCCCACTTCTAGGGCCACATCTTCTTCAGCCTCCTCTGCAGTTGCCAGTCTCATAGTCACTCCTGTATCTAATTCTTTTGCTGTCCTGGGCTCAGACGTCCCTATCTCAACTCCTCAGTCTGTCCTCACTTCTTCGTGTTCTCCCTCACAAACCCTGGTATCGACAATACCTCGTACGACACCTCCTCCAAATCGTCCCTCTACTTCTCAGAAGTCCAAAAAATCTCCTTTAACCCCTCCTTCCCTTCATCCACCTCCACATTTTACCTTCGCAGTCTCTGTACCCTGTCCCCTCCCAAGTTTCTTCCTCTTCTTCCACCTCCCAGGTTTCTGCCTCTTCTGTCCTCTCCCACACTTCTCCATTTCCCTCCACCCTTTCACCCCCCCCCCTACCTTGGTACAGTCTATTACAGGTCCGATCTTTACTCAAACTCCTCCTCCTTCCATCTCCAATATTGTCTCCCATACGACGTCTCTGAACTCCGAAACACTTGAAGCAATCTCTGAATATATTGCAGAGACTAAACTATCAATGGACACTGATCCACCCTCTGTTCCTTCTCTTTCCTCTTCTCCATCTGCGCAACTCCTTTCTTCACAACACACCGTTCCTTCGTTACTTAAACGTTTTCCTTTGCCACCACATGTGGACTTTTCTATCCCCTCTAGTCTGTAGGTACCCTTACCTGCGGATTTCAGGTATCTTTATCGTTGCCAATCATGGCCCATTTACAGTGGAATATTCGCGGCCTCGGGTAATCGGGGTGAGCTTCAGATGTTGCTCTCCCAGTTTTCCCCTGTTGGTGTTTGCTTACAGGAACCAAAATTGCACTCTGCCGTTATCTATCCCATCTCAGGCTATAATTTATTGTATTCTTCAGATCCTTTTCCTGATGGGACCTTTAATGAAAGTGCCCTTCTTCTACGCACTGATATTCTGTACCATCAGCTACTTGCATTACACAGCAGCCCGTATCCACTTGCATAGGTGGTATGCACTCTGTTCTTTGTATCTCTCTCCTTCTCGGGCATTATCTATCCCAGATATTGCCTTTATTGTTCCGTCATTACTGCCACCACTTCTGTTACTTGGCTCTTTTAATGTCCATCATTTCCTCTCGGGGGGGGGGGGGGTCTCACTGTGATTCCCGTGGCATTCAGTTAGAGGCTTTTCTTGCTACCTATCCCCTCTGTTTTAAATACAGGTACTCACACCCATTTTGATCCTCGGACTCATACTCTCTTTTGCATCGATCTCTTAGTCTGCTCTTCCTCCGCCGCATAGACCTAACCTGGTCTGTTCTACCGGATTTACATGACAGCGATCATTTCTCAATCATTCTTACTTCCCCTTCATATTCACCACCTCTTCGTATCCCACGCTGGCAATTTGATCAGGAAAATTGGAACCTTTACTTACTACTAACTGTTTTTAGTGAGGTTCCTTCTTCGTCCTCCATCGATGAACTTTTACACCTCTTTTCGTCCTCCGTTTTAACCGCAGCTTCTTATTCTATACCCCAAACTTCGGGCAGGCATTCTCAGAAATGCGTGCCTTTGTGGTCTCCTGCTTGTGCTCGTGCAGTACGTTTGAAATGCGCTGCGTGGGGCAGGTGCCGGTACAGTAGAACCACGGAGAGACTTCTTGATAATAAGCTGAAGCGTGCGATCGCTCGCCATGTCATCCGTGATGCTGAACGCACTTGCTGGCGAGATTATGTCTCCACCATCACCTCTGCTTCCTCTATGAGTGCAGTCTGGAAAAATACGAAAACTGAGTGGTAAATATTCTCCTGACCCGGCTCCTGTTCTGCGGGTTGCCGGTGTTGATATAGCAAACCCACTAGATGTTGCCAATGAAATTGGCAATCATCTGGTCCGTATTTCTCAGGGGCTCCATCTATGCCCCTCGTTTCTTTCCTCAAAGTCTGCCAGAGAGTTAGCACCCTTGGACTTTTCTTCTCTCAGAGAAGAACAGTATAATGTGCCTTTTACACTTCAGGAACTGGAGGCAACACTCTCAGCTTGCCGATCATCGGCAGCTGGGCCCGACGACATTCATATTCGTATGCTACAACATTTACATCAGTCAGCCCTTGCAGTCCTATTACGCCTTTTCAATCTTATTTGGTCACAAGGAGTTCTTCCACAGCTGTGGAAATCTGCCATTGTTCTCCCTTTCCACAAACCGGGTACTACGGGACATGAAGCCTCCCACTATCGTCCCATTGCTCTTACCAGTGCAGTTTGCAAAGTGATGGAACGCCTGATAAATAGACGTTTAGTGTGGTATTTAGATACACACAACAGTCTCTCCACTCGTCAATATGGCTTTCGTAAGGGCCGTTCTACCATAGACCCCTTACTACGCTTGGATACGTATGTTCGTAATGCTTTTGCGAATAACCACTCAGTTATTGCCATTTTTTTTGACCTTGAGAAGGCATATGACACATCTTGGAGGTATAATATTTTGGCCCAAGCCCACTCCTTAGGCCTTCGAGGCAATCTACCATCCTTCCTTAAGAACTTTTTAACTGACAGACATTTCCGTGTTTGGGTTAATAATGTGCTCTCCCCGGACTTTATCCAAGCTGAAGGTGTCCCCCAGGGATGTGTTCTGAGCACAACACTTTTTCTCCTTTCTATAAATGGTTTGGCCTCTAGTCTTCCATCCAATATTTGGTCATCACTCTATGTTGATGACTTCGCTATTGCTTGTGCAGGCGCTGACTGTCACCTCATTACAGTTTCTCTCCAGCATGCGGTCGACCGTGTTTCCAGTTGGGCCACCACACATGGGTTTAAATTTTCCAGTACCAAAACTCGCCAAATTACTTTCACTAGACGCTCTGTCATCTCCGATCATCCTTTATACCTCTATAGCACCCGTATCCCTGAACGTGATAGTCAAGTTTCTAGGCCTCCTCTTTGACCGTAGGTTATCCTGGAAACCTCACATTACCTCTCTGAAGACACCTTGTCACAGCCGGCTGAACCTTCTTAAAACCCTTGCTCATCTTTCATGGGGAGCTGATCATCGAATTCTTCTTCACCTACATTCCACCCTCATTTTATCGAAACTTGATTATGGTGACCAGATCTATTCAGCTGCCTCTCCTGCTACTCTATCTAGCCTCAACCCTATTCATCACCAAGGATTACGTTTATGCCTTGGTGCTTTTCGCTCTTTCCCTGTTGAGAGCCTCTATGCAGAAGCGAACGTTCCATCCTTATCCGATCGCCGTGATGCCCATTGCCTTCGCTACTATATTCGCTCTCATGATCTCCGCAATCCTTCCATTTATAGAATGGTCACCGATATTAGTAGACATTCTTTATTTGTTCGCCGCCCCTGTTTCTATGTTCAAGTAGCATCTCACTTTTCCCTACCCCCCTGGGAAGTTCCAGCTGTTCGAGTCTGTTCTTTCTCTCTCACTTGCTCGAAAGCCCAACTGTCTACGGTCGCTTCCCACTCTCTTTTTCTTGACCACTTCCACTCTCATTCTCATGCCATTGCAGTGTACACAGATGGCTCTAAGTCTTCTGACGGCGTAGGATTCGCAGCAGTGTTTCCGGACAGCGTCGTACTAGGGGATTTACTATCTTCGGCTAGTATCCTTACTGCTGAATTGTATGCCATTCTTGCAGCATTTATCCGTATCGCATCTATGCCTGTGTCATCATTTGTGGTTGTCTCAGACTCCCTTAGTGCTTTACAGGCTATACAGAAATTTGATACACCTCACCCCTTAGTCCTCCGTATCCAACTTTGGCTACGCCGCATCTTTACCAAGCATAAAGATATTGTTTTTTGTTGGGTCCCTGGTCATGTTGACGTACAGGGCAATGAACAGGCAGACACTGCTGCGCGGTCAGCAGTACATGACCTACCAGTTTCACAGAGGTGTTCCATTTACTGTAATAGCTACCCACCTTCACACCCGTTGGCAACAACGTTGGTCTACTCTACTCGGTAACAAACTTCATTCTATTAAACCGAGTATAGGTTACTGGCCGTCCTCTTGTCACCAGTGCCGAGGTTGGGAAACTACTCTCTTCCGTCTCCGCATTGGCCATACTCGTCTTACTCGTGGATATCTCGTGGAGAGGCACCCTGCTCCTCTCTGTGAGAATTGTCAGGTTCCATCATCAGTCAGCCACATTCTGTTAGACTGCCCACTTTATCAACGAGCAAGCAGAATTTACCTCCAACGTCGTCTTCGCTCCGCTGCTCTCTCTTTACCTTCCCTTCTCGCTGATGGACCCACCTTTCATCCGGACTCTCTCGTTGACTTTTTGACAACAACTGACTTACTTCACAAACTCTGATGATACATTCAGCTCTTTCTACCTCGATCTCTTGCTACCCTCTACCCCCGCACTATCCCCTGCCCCGATGTTTTCTGTAACCTACTGTTCGCCCCTTCCCCCTTCTGCCGCCCAATACCCTCGCTTCCTTTCCTACCCTGCAGCGCTGTATAGCCCTTGTGGCTTATCGCTTCTTTTTGATTATAATAACTTCAATATTAAAAGTCTTAAGAAGAGAAGGCATATCAACCAAGTTTTCATGGTAAGGGAGAACCAACATATTTTAGTTGAATAAGGTTAGTTGTTCCTTTTTGGATTGTAAAAATTATTTCTAGCTATTTTAAAAGATTTATCAAATACTTGTCTTGGGTATGTCAGATCATAAGCTATTTCATAAATTTTGGATATATCTTCATTTATGAACTCTGGACTACAACTATGCAAAACTCAAAAACATTGATGACAAAACAAACAGTTTAACTCTATCTTGATGTAAAGAATAATAGTGTACATAGGAACAGTTATTTGTAGGTTTTCTGTCAAATTCATTATTACCCTTAATAATTAAAACATCTAGAAAAGGCAATGAGTTATTTTCCTCAAACTCGAGTAAAGTTTAGGAATGGGTAAGTATTTTTTTTAAAAGAAATGGTTTATTTTAGTTCCTTGGATAAGGACAATATATCATCAATAAACTGAATCATTTAACTCTATTAGGGAGGATTGTGTTTAACAATCTTGTTTCAAAAAATTTCATGTATAGGTTACTAAGAAAGGTGAAAGAAGATTTCCATTCCATACCAAATTTTGAGTATAAAACTTATCATTAAATGAACTTTGCATCAGTAATGCAAAGTTTAATAAGTTTAAGATAGTAGAATGGCAATAGTAAATTGTAATTTAACAAGTTCTTCAGTTAAGAAAACTTAATAAATCATCAACTGGAATTCACTATTCTTTTACAGTGATTGTTTTATTTTATTATATTATATATTTTATATATATATATATATATATATTATATATTTATATATATATATATATATATATATATATATATATGTGTGTGTGTGTGGTGTGCAAAAACAACAACTGTGAAAGTTTGAGAAATTCCCAAACGCTTTCGTGAACATTGTCAAGGAATAGAGAACAGGTCTTGTGTGCCGTAAATCCGAGGGAAATATTAAAAACATGGGAGGTTAATAACATACAGAGGGCCCACAACAGCTGGTGCCAGCAGTAAAAGGAGCCACCCCAACTATGCAGATCTGATGGCAGCCAGAAGGTACCGTGGTATCACCTTCAAACTTTGGGCAGATGGAAGCAGGTGGTGTGGGACTATACATGTGCTCTACCTTGGCTGATCCTATCTCCAATACACCCGGGGGGAAGGGGGGCAAACTGCGCTTCAGGGAAATCCCAAAAGTCTAGAAAAATGGAGAACTTGCCCATCATTTTTATGTTTGTTCCCCTAGGTCAGAGACCTTGGTCATGGGGAAGAGTACTCTAAAATTTCCCTTAAGGAGTGGGAAGAAGACTCATAAGGAAAAATAGGGGTCCCAGGGCAGCAGTTTTTGTTTCCCGCGGCTCGTGCGGCTGTTAAAAAGGGGGAATGTGCTGTATTTTGGGACCACGCCCCAGCTCTGAGGAGTGGATGAGATTTTTTGTTATAATCGGTGTACCACGTAACAACATGTACCGTTTATGCCCTTCATATCAACTGTATCTCTTAAATTTTCTGTCCCTATTATGAATAAAAAATTCCCATTTTATTAATATATATATATTATATATATAAATATTTTTATTTAATATATTTATTTATAATATTTATATATATTATATGGGGGCCACCCCTTGGTGTAAATCACCCCTTTTTTACGTAATATTTGGACCTCAGTCGTAAACAAAACGATCAAAAAAATGCAAGAGGTGACTGGGAAGGGGAGGAATTGTTTTTGGCCCTTTTGGGCTATTGCCGCACATTGGGAGTATCTGTTGCATGGGGTTTCAATAGGATTGGTGTGAGAAATTTCGTAGTTTTGTAATGGTGCAGCCGAATCATTTCGATTTTAATTAAAAACCCTATAGTGCCCCTTCTTACCCCCATCTCGTACTCCCTATGCACAAAAAATGTGCATACATGAAGTATAAATACTATATACATAACATACATATAACCCAAAAACATACACACCAGTTATGAATCACATCTCAAATTGTACATAAATGAACACACAGCTTTGTATCATATTCTACCCGGAATATACAGGGTATGAAATAAATAGGATGCAATACAAGGAATGATAGAATTCAACTGGAAGGCAACGAAGAGGATTGGAATGTGCATCATCAAGGGTTTTTAAGTGAGGTTCCCGGACGGGCTTGGTATCGTAAAGTTTCTGGTGTTGTAAAAAACCTGCCGAAAAATAAAAATTTTAAAGGGGTCCTGTTCCCATATTATATCAACTAACGAGTTAAAATAGCAAAAGGGCTCAAAGGGGCAAGTTTGAACAAGCGGAGGTTTTTCGATATGTGGATAATAGAATTTAACTTTATCAAAAAGCAAGGGTTTTTGAAAATTGAGGTAGAGCAAAAAAAAAAAAAAAACCGAAACTGAGTACAGGCTTTCTGTATAGCCCTTGTGGTGCGCTTTTTTTTTATTATAATAATAATAATGAGTACAGGTGTGGGAAGGCGGCTGCAAATTTCGGTGGCTTCGGATTGCACAGTACCAAACTTCACTGAGGGGACATCAAAAGAATAACCCTTTTTGAAATGGCGCTCGGCAAATCAAATTTTCCATTTGGAAAACGGAAAGTTATTTTGCAAATGTTGCTGCTTAAAATATGCAACATTTTCCCGGAACCCCCCCCCAAAAAACTATTCAAGAAATTTGAAATTTTGCAGAGCTTCGCATGAGACTTGTCCCCCAGGTGAAAGTTCAGGATATACAAAATTCTCAGAGAAGTTTAAGGGAGAATAGCAATAAGTTTCCGAGCCCCAAAAAAGTAAACCCAGGACAAAATTGATAGTCAGAAACACAGATGAGTCAAAAAAAAGTCAGTCATATATGTATTTAAATTCAGAGAGGTTTTGAATAGGGAGTGACTGGTACCGAGTAACTAGGCAGGATCTGTACACAGGTTATGATAAGGTTGATTGGCCTTACGAACCTGGGGGAGAATTAAAGTTAGGGTTTAGACTCAGCTCCTGAACCACTATAATAGTTTTGTACATTCACTCACACTATCCACCACACAACTCACACCACACACACTAACCCCACACACACACACACAATACAACACCACACAATTGAATATCCAAATAACCTAAAATACATCCGCTCATCCAGACATAACAACATATTCATACAAATTCACAAATATCTCTGAAACTATCCCTAACCGTGCAACAATATTTAAATCTCTTGGTTATGCAAATTTTAATTAATACCAAGTTTAAAATTGAATATCACATCACCATGCGAGGGAAGAGCCCCAAGGGAATATTATACCAAACCATCCAGGTAAAAAAGGAAATCTTGAACTGATTGCAGCCCACCAAATATAGTTCATATATATACAATATATTATATATACATTTATATAATATTAGAGTATTGGTCAACGTCACAACGCTCCCTCTTAGCTCGAGACACTTTACGATTGTTACTCTGACAACAACTGACATTCATCACAACAAAACCTCAACTTTTCATCGTACGTTGCTGGTTTCCTTTCCTGTCTCATAACCACCGCCGATAACAGGGATACTCTACTCCTACCCTTGTCCACTTCACCACGCACCATGCTATATTATACCACATCGGTTTACCCTTTTGCTAAACGCTCTTTTCTCATAATTCATACTTCGATGAAGTCGGAAAAGAGAATCATCCAACCATGCTTTCGTGATAGGACCAACATTCCGTGACAAGTGTTGTCCTTGATTGTAACACTTACTTCTGTCATGACAATTTTCAAAACTCTTGTAGCAGAACATAGCAAAAACTTTATAAACTGCATTATGACCTTGACACACTTGCAAACTCTCAAACAGATGACGGCACAGTCAAACCACTGATATGATGATGTTCATGGAAGAAATAATTGTGTTCTGGCCCAAACAACACCCTAAAGAAACTCGAAATTTCGTGGGGAAATAAATGGCATCAAACTCAGTATATCTGAGAGATGCAAATAGGTAGCAGTAATGTTATATCACGTTCTGGATGAGACAAAAGAATATGAATGTTAACTCATTATGTGGATTAAAGTAAAGTCTTGCTGAAAAAGGTCTAATGCATAGTTACAGCACAGGGAAGAAGTTCATTGCCAACCAGATCTGAGTTTAGACTTTAAGTGAATTTAAACTTTGATCATGAAAGTTAATTGTTTGGGGACTGAAGCAAAGTAGAAACTAATTAGAAGGGGTTGGTTAGAATTGGGTATAATGGAATATTGGTATCCTTTATTGAACTTTGTAATAAAGGTTTTATATGTGTATTATAATATTGTGTTGTGTGGTGTGTGTGTGTGTGCAAAAAACAACTGTGAAAGTAGAGAAATTCCAAGCGCTTTCGTGACTCACATTGTCAAGGAACTAGAGAACATGGTCTTGTGTGCCGTAAATCCGAGGGAAATATTGCAAGACATGAGGAGGTATAAATTATCAAGAGGAGCCTCACAACAGCTGGATGCCCAGCAGTAAGGGAGCCACCCCCAATTTGGCAGATCTGATGGCAGCCAGAAGAGTCCAGATGGTATCACCCTTCAAGCCTGGACAGATGGGAAGCAGGTGGTGTGGGACTATACATGTGCATCTACCTTGGCTGATACCTATCTCCAATACACCAGGGAGGAAGGAGGGCAGCTGCCAGCTTCAGGGAGTCCCAAAAGTCTAGAAAAAATGGAGAACTTTCCCATCATTATAGTTTGTTCCCATAGGCTCAGAGACCCTTGGCTCATGGGGAAAGAGTACATCTAAATTCCTTAAGGAGCTGGGGAAAAAGACTCATCAAGGTAACTAGGGATCCAGGGCAGCTAGTTTTCTGTTCCAGCGGCTCAGTGCGGCTGTTCAAAGGGTAATGCCTGCTGTATTTTGGGCACACGCCCCAGCTCTGAGGAGCTGGGTGAGATTTTTCGCCCTATAATCGGTGATACACACGTAACAACATGTACCGTAAAATGCCCCCTTCATATCAACAATGTATCTCTTAAATCTTCTGTACCATATTATTAATAAAAATATTCCTATATATATATAATATATATATAATATATAATATATATATAATATATTATTATAAATATATATATATATATATATAATATATAAAATATATATATATATATATATATATAAAATAGATATATAATATATATATATATAAAATATATATATATATTAATAATATATATATATATATATATATATAATATATTATATATAATATATATATATATTATATATATATATATAAAATATGGGGTCCACCTCTGGTGTAAATCACCCTTATTTACGTAATATTTGGACATCAGTCGTAACACAAACGATCAAACTAATGCAAGAGAGTGACTAGGGAAGGGTAGGAATTAGTTTTAGGCCTTTGGCGCTATTGCCAGCACATTGTCAGGAGCTATACATTGTTGCATGGGGTTTCAATAGGCATATGGTGTGAGAAATTCTCGTAGTTATGTAAATGGTGCAGCCGACATCATTTACGATTTTAATTAAAAACCGTCATAGTGCTCCCTTACATATACCTCCATCTCGTACTCCCATATGCACAAACATGTGCATACATGAATGTATAAACTTACTCATATACATAAGCATACATATACACCCAAAACATACACACCAGTTCATGTATACTCACATGCTCACAATTGTACATAAATGAACACACAGACTTATGTATACATATTCATACCAGGAATATACAGGAGTATGAATAAATAGGATAGCAATACAAGGAATGATAGAATTCCAACTGGAAGGCAACGAAGAGTGATTGCTGGAATGATGCATCATGCAAGTGTCATAAGTGAGGTTCCAGGACTGTCTTGGTATCAGTAATGTTTCTGGTGTTAGTAAACAACATGCACGAAAACATAAAATCTTAAGGTGCTCCTGTTCCCATATTATATCAAACTAAACGAGTTAAAATAGCAAAGGTCTCAAAACGAGGTTGCAAATGTATCTGAACAAGCAGGAGGATTTTTCCGATATGTGGATAATAGAATTCAACTTTATCAAATGCAAGTTTGTGAAAATTGAGGTAGAGCAAAAAAAAAAAAAAAGACCAGAAACTGAGTACAGGCTTGCTGTATAGCCCTTGTGGCTTAGCGCTTCTTTTTTATTATAATAATAATAATGAGTACAGGCTCGTGGGAAGGAGGCTGCAAATTTCATGTAGGCTCTCGGAGTTAGCACAGTACCAAGCATATCACTTGAGGCGGACATCAACAGAATAACCTTTGTAGCAAATGGCTGCTCGGCAAATCTAAATTTTCCATTTAGGAATCACAAGAAAGTGTCATTCTGCAAATGTTGCATGCTTAAAATATGCAACATTTTCATGGAACCCACACATAAACTATATCAAGAAATTTGAAATTTTGCAGAGCTTCGCAATGAGACTTGTCCCGGAGGATAGAAAGTTCAGAGATATACAAAATTCTCAGAGAAGTATATAGGGAGAATAGCAATAAGTTGCACGAGACCCCAAAAAAGAGATACACGAGGGCAAAATTGATAGTCAGAAACACAGATGAGTCAAAAGGAAGTCAGTCAATATGTATTTAACCTCAGAGAGGTTAGAATAGGGAGTGACCTGGATACCGAAGTAACATAGGCAGGATCTGTACACAGGTCTATGATAAGGTATGATCTGGCTTACGAACCTGGGGAGAATGAACACAGTAACGGCTGAGACTCAGCTCCTAGAACCACAAATAGTTTTGTACATTCACACACACACACACACACACACACACACACACATACACACACATACACATACACATACACATGAATATCCAAATATACCTACATATATACATCCGCTCATCCAGACATATACATACGTATATTCATACAAACATTCAACTAAAATATCTCCTGACTACCAACTATCTCCCTGATCTCTACTCAATCACTTTAAATCTTGTTTGGCAAATTACTTGCAAATTTAATAATTGAGATTACCAAATTTGAAAACATGGAATATATTACATCACATGGGGAGGGAAGAGCGCCCCTGCCCAAGGGAATTATTATTACCAAACCATCCAGAGTAAAAAAGCGTGAAAGCTGCACTTGATTGCAGCGCCAGAACCCCCCCTATATATATATATATATATATATATATATATATATATATATATATATATATATATATATATATATATATATATATATATATATATATATATGCAAGGAATTCGCGAGAGCATGCGAAATATACACAAACACTGATCTCTGGCTGAAGGAGACTCGAACCTACTAACCTTAGGACAAGGTACGCAGTGCTTTACCAATCTACCCACACTGGACCAATACCTTGGCGTGTAGCATGAGCTACACGTTTGATCCAAGGCAGCCAGCTTTCAGGGAGAAGGCTTACAGCTTTTCATCTCATTCTCTGCATGCATCAGCCTTACTAGAGATTTGAACAATGCAAGGAATTCGCGAGAGCATGCGAAATATACACAAACACTGATCTCTGGCTGAAGGAGACTCGAACCTACGAACCTTAGTTCAGCTAACCAGTTTCCCAGAATCCCTTCATATATGTTACATTGTTTACACTCCAACAGTATGTTAAATCACAAAAAAATCACTTGTCAAATCAGATGTCCAAGCCTCTCACACACAAAACCTCCTTCCCTCCTCCCTCCCACGTTTCCTAGGGTGACTCCGACCCCTTCTTACCTTCATCCCTGATAAATACACACTCCTAGTCATTCTTTTTTTCTCCATCCACTTCAAATATCCAAAGCACCACCACAATTCCTTCTCAGACCTCTAAATAATTATTTTGGTAACCACATACGCTTCCTCCTAATCTTCAAACTATGAATTATCTCCACGATATTCACGCGACACATTACCCCCCTTGACATGACATTCCTGCTGCATCGTTGAAAAGACACACTTCACACCCATATAAGAATGTTAGTAAATTTATTCTCTGGTACATTTCCAGTTTTGCCTCCAGGGATAAGGTAGTTTGTATCCACATATACCTCAATGCACCACCCATTTTTTTCCCCTTTGTCAATGTTATGATTCTCCTCCTTTTTCCAAGACCAGTCCGAAAATAAATCCATTCCCAAATGTGAACATATTTACTTCCTACTTAGGTAGTAGGTTGGTAGACAGTAACCGCCCAGGGAGGTACTACCGTCCTGCCAAGTGAGTGTAAAACGGAAACCTGTAATTGTTTTACATGATGGTAGGATTGCTGGTGTCTTTTTGCTGTCTCATAAATATACAAGATTTCAGGTACGTCTTGCTACTTCTACTTACATTTAGGTCACACTACACTTGCATGTACAATCATATATATACACACCCTTCTGGGTTTTCTTCTATTTTCTTACTAGTTCTTGTTCTTGTTTATTTCCTCTTATCTCCATGGAGAAGTGGAACAGAATTCTTCCGCCGTAAGCCTTGTGTGTCGTTAGAGGCGACTAAAATGCCGGGAGCAAGGGGCTAGTAACACCTTCTCCTGTATATATTACTTAAGTTAAAAAAAGAAACTTTTGTTTTTCTTTTTAGGTCACCCTGCCTCGGTGGGATATGGCCGGTTTGTTGAAAGTTGATGATTTACTTTCTACATACTCCTTCCATTCTGATATCCAGTCAATCATTACCTAGATGTTTTTGAAGTTAAGCAGCCATGAGCATCACACTTTTACTGGAAAGTAATGTCCCTTTCTCCTACATACCTTAACCTGAGCCTACCTTAAGGTCGGTGCCGGATCAACCGGGCTATGGTTCGTACGTTCTAGAACTGCGACCAGAAGTAACAGCCTGGTTGATCAGGCCCTGATCCACCGGGAGACCTGGTCGTGGACGGGGCCGAGGGGGTGTTGACCCCCGGAATACCCTCCAGGTAGACACCGCCAACATAAAATTACTTTAGGTAACCTACCACCTTTTCCATACACTTGCAACATTTCCCACATTGCTTTCCCATCTACCCTCTCATATGGTTTTTCTAATTCATATTTCATATATGTAACAACGGTTCCTTATCTTCATCAAAACATTGTTCACTTATAAACTTCAATACAAACATATGTCAACACTTCCCTAACCTTTCCTAAAACCTCCTTGTTTCTCTGCAATCTTTCTCTGTTACCTTCAATTCTTTCAACTATAAATCTATCACACACTCAACGAGCTTATTCCCCTCCAGTTATATTTTTTTATCTGTTTCCTAATACAAAGTAACTATGCATGCTCTCTCTGTCACTATGTACCTTTTACCTTTTCATGCAATTATTGTACAGATGTACTTACTACTGCAAAACTGTATCGTCACCCTCTTTTAATATTTCTGTCTTGATCCCTTCTATGTGAGCGGCTTTACCCCATTTCATTCTACTCACTACCTAACACTTTCTCCCACCTGGAGTATGCCTGGAGAGGGTGTCGGGGGCCAACCTCCCCGAGGCCCGGTCTGAAACCAGGCCTCGTGGTGGATCAGAGTCATCAACCAGGCAGTTACTCTTGGCAGCAGTCAAACTGACGTATGCACCACAGTCCGGCTGGTTAGGTATTGACTTTAGGTGACTGTCCAGCGCCTTCTTGAACATAGCCAAGGGTCTATTGATAACTCCCCTCCCCCCCATATGTATGCTGAGAGGCAATTAAATAGACTTGGGCCCCTGACACTTATTGTGTTGTCTCTGTGTAATCGTGGCGCCCTTGCTTTTCATTGGGGGAATGTTTGGTACCAATCCCTCTAGGATTTTCCTAGTAAATATTATCATGTATCTTTCTCGCCTGCGTTCCAGGGCATACAAATCAAGGAACTTCAATCGTTCCCAGTAATTTGGGTGCTTTATCGTACTTACGTATGCTGTGAAAATTCTTTGTACACTATCCAGGTCAGCAATTTCGCCTGCCTTGGAGAGGGCAGTTAGTGTACAGCAGTACCAGCCTAGAAAGAACAAGCGATTTGAAGAGAATCATCATGGGCTTGGCGTCTGACACAGACAGATGTAAGCCATAACTCCATGTCTTCCTTTGCGGATGACACCCGAACTGCCATGAGAGTGACCTCCATCGAAGTCACCGCGAGCCTCCAAGCGGACATCAATCAGATCTTCAAATGGGCCACTCAAATCAATATGAAATTCAATGAAGAGAAATTTCAACTATGCAGATATGGAAAACTTGAGGAAATTTAAACTGTATCAGGGTATACGACAATTTCTAACCATACAATAGAGCGAAAAAGTAATGTGAAGGACCTGGGAGGGGTAATGTCAGAGAATCTCACCTTCAGAGACGGCAACAATGTATCTTCTTATCCATCCAATCATTTTTTTTTTTTTTTTTTTAAGCAGAACCTCTTGAAGGGGGCTCCTTGGTGTGGTGAAGAGGCTCTTGGTCTGAGGAATTAGACCTGTCGGTCTTCTTCCTCAGACCGAACCTAATTACCCCCCAATCTCCCCTCCCCTATCCCATCCTCCCCTTTTTCCTTTCCTCCTCCCCACCCCTCCCTTTTGCCCTTCCTCTTTTCGGCCTTTGGGATTTCTCCCACAGGCGCGCTAGTTCCTAGGTAGGGGAAAGGATACCGGGGTCCATCCCATTCCGTTGAGGTTCTTGGCGGTGGCGTAGTTTGCCGTGGAATCTGGATCGCCTGGGGATGTCCCGATCCCTCTCCGGTATCCCGGAGTAGCTTTGGGTGTCTTTTGGGAGACGGGTGTATCTCTGGAAGCCACCTTTCGGATTCCGGGGGTGGTGGCCGAAGGAGGTATGCTTTGTGGCGGATATCCGGCCGCCCTCTCTTTTGTCCACCGAGGTAGCTCGGCAGATGTGAGGTTGCTATCCCGGATTGTTAGTTTACTAGCATGATGGGTAGGGTATGGCACGGGTTCCATACTGCATCTGCACTACTTGCGGTGCTGAGGTCCTCTTGGGCGCGGAGGGAGATTTCTGGCCGTTTCATTCCTCCTAGGAACTATCCCTCCCCGGTCCCCCTTTTTTTTTTATTCTTTTTTTTATTTTTATTTTCTTCTTTCTTTTTTTTTCTTAAAAACAAAAAGAAAGAAGTAACCTAACCATGGCAGCCCTAGTCCATGAACCTCGTACCCCCGGGCCCCTTCTTGATACCGCACCCCGTTCTGACCCCGCCTAGTCTTTGGACCACTCTTCAGACACTCCTCATGCCTCTGTACCTCTTGCCGGTGCTGTTTCCTCACCCGCTTCAGGTACTGAGGCCTCGACTGACTCCTTCGATTTATCGACCTTCGCTCTCCCTGACTATGCTCCGGCCTCTCCCTCTACGGTGCAGCAATTTTCAAATCGCCGACCCGTTCCACGTCGGACCAACTCTGGTCCCACGCCTAAACGCCAACGACAATTACTTGCTGATGATACTTCTCCACCTTCTCGTTCTTCTCAGAAACGATCGACATGTCCTTCACTACCTTTCCACGCTCAGTTTCAGACTGCACAATGGAATAAATTCTTCACTTTACGACCGACTTCCTCTACTGCCTATCTTTCTGACCACAGTATTGGCAAGGCACTCCTACGCCATGTTGGTAAAGATATTTCTTTTCATGCTCTTAAGAGCGGTATGTGCATCATTACTGTACAGAATGCTACCCAAGCTCATGATCTTTCTCTTCTTTCCCATATCGATACTGTTCCTGTCACTATTGAAAAACATCATTCCCTCAATTCTTGTAGTGGTACAGTCATTCTGCCCCATACCATAGTTCAACAAAATTTCCAGACATGTGGCACTGACATTCTTGAACAGCTGGAACTCCAAGATCTCCCAATCCTCAAGGTAGACACTTACGTTCTTCCTGCCCGCGGGCGGAGACGATACCCTAGCAATGTGGCTCGTTTAACTTTTGACAGCCGAGAACTCCCATCCTCAGTTTATATAGCAGGACATCGGTTACAAGTCCGAAAGGTGATCCCTACACCGCAACAGTAGAAATTGCTGGCGATTTGGCCATCCAGCGAAATATTGCAGATCTATTGCCGAATGCCCAGTCTGTGGTGCCGATGACCATTCTCATACGTCTTGAAATCGATCTCCCTCTTGCCTTAACTGTCATGAGGCTCACCCTTCGTACTCTCGCCGTTGTCAAGTCTATTTAAACGAGCGGGAAATCCGTTACCTCAAAGAGACAGAAGGTCTCCCTTATGCCATGGCAGTTTCTCATCTCCGCCTCCAAGGGAGACTCCCACGTGTTTCTTATTCCCGTGTTTCAAAACGTCCCCCCACTTCTGGTATCCCATCTTCTACACCCACCTCTGTGGTTACCTCTCCCATAGTCACTCCTGTATCTAATCCTTTTGCTGTCCTCGGCTCAGACGTCCCTACTTCAACGCCTCAGCTGATCTCGCTTCTTCGTGTTTCTCTCTCACAACCCTCAGTAACGACGAGATCTCGTATGACACCTCCTCCCAATCGTCCCTCTACTTCTCAAAAGTCAAAAAAGGTCCGTTAACACCTCCTACCCATCTTCCACCTCCTCATTATACCCTTCCTGTCTCTGTCCCTGGTTCTCCCCCTCTCACTGGATCTGTTACAAGTGTAGAGGTTCACCCTCCTCCTTGTACTGTACCTTCCTCCCCTGTTCCCTCCCAGGTTTCTTCCTCTTCTGCCACCTCCCAGGTTTCTGCCTCTTCTGTCCCCTTCCATGCTTCTCCAGTTCCCTCCACCCTTTCGCCCTTCCCCTACCTTGGTACAGTCCAATACAGTTCCAATCTTTACTCCACCTCCCCCTACCATTTCCATATTGTCTCCCATACGACGTCTCTGAATTCCGAAACACTTGAAGCAATTTCTGAATATATTGCAGAGACCAAACCATCAATGGACACTGATCCACCCTCTGTTCCTTCTCTCTCCTCTCCTCCATCTGTGCAACTCCTTTCTTCACAGCGCACCGTTCCTTCGCTGCTTGAACGTTTTCCACTGCCTCCGCATGTGGACTTTTCTAACCCCTCTAGTCCGTAGGAACCCTTACCTGCGGATTTCAAGTATCTTTATCATTGCCAATCATTGCCAATCATTGCCTATTTACAGTCGAATATACGCGGCCTCAGGGGTAATCGGAGTGAGCTTCAGATGTTACTCTCCCAGTTTGCCCCTGTTGGTGTTTGCTTACAGGAACCAAAATTACACTCTGCTGTTATCTCTCCCATCTCAGGCTATAATTTATTGTATTCTTCAGATCCTTTTCCTGATGAGACCTTAAATGAAAGTGCCCTTCTTCTACGCACTGATATTCCGTACCATCAGCTATTTGTTCATACTTCGCTGCATTACACAGCAGCCCGTATCCACTTGCATAGGTGGTATATGCTCTGTTCTTTATATCTCTCTCCTTCTCGGGCATTATCTATTCTGGATATTGCCTTTCTTGTTTCGTCATTACCGCCACCGATTCTGTTACTTGGTGATTTTAATGCCCACCATTTCCTCTGGGGGGGGGGGGGTCTCACTGTGATTCCCCGTGGAATTCAGTTAGAGGCTTTTCTTGCCACCCACCCCCTCCATGTTTTAAATACAGGTACGCACACCCATTTTGATCCTCGGACTCATACTCTCTCTTGCATCGATCTCTCAGTCTGCTCTTCCTCCACCGCATTAGACTTCACTTGGTCTGTTCTCCCAGACTTACATGACAGCGATCATTTCCCAATCATTCTTACTTCCCCTTCATATTCACCACCTCTTCGCATCCCACGCTGGCAATTTGATCGGGCAAATTGGAACCTTTACTCACACATAACTGTTTTTAGAGAGGTTCCTTCTTCGTCCTCCATCGATGAGGTTTTACACCTCTTCTCGTCCTCCGTTTTAACGTCAGCTTCTCATTCTATACCCCAAACTTCGGGCAGGCATTCTCAGAAAATGCGTGGCTTGGTGTCTCCTGCTTGTGCTCGTGCAGTACGTTTGAAACGCGCTGCATGGGGCAGGTACCGGTACAATAGAACCACAGAGAGACTCCTTGATTTTAAACAGAAGCGTGCGATCGCTCGCCGTGTCATCCGTGACGCTAAACGCACTTGCTGGCGAGATTATGTCTCCACCATCACCTCTGCTTCCTCTATGAGTGCAGTCTGGAAAAAAGTACGAAAACTGAGTGGTAAATATTCTCCTGACCCGGCTCCTGTTCTGCGGGTTGCCGGTTGATATAGCAAACCCACTAGATGTTGCCAATGAAATTGGCAATCATCTGGTCCGTATTTCTCAGGGACTCCATCTATGCCCCTCATTTCTTTCCTCAAAGTCTGCCAGAGAGTTAGCACCCTTGGACTTTTCTTCTCTCAGAGAAGAACAGTATAATGTGCCTTTTACACTTCAAGAACTGGAGGCAACACTCTCAGCTTGCGATCATCGCAGCTGGGCCCGACGACATTCATATTCGTATGCTACAACATTTACATCAGTCAGCCCTTGCAGTCCTATTACGCCTTTACAATCTTATTTGGTCACAAGGAGTTCTTCCACAGCTGTGGAAATCGGCCATTGTTCTCCCCTTTCCGCAAACCAGGCACTAGGGGACATGAAACCTCCCACTATCGTCCCATGCTCTTACCAGTGCAGTTGCAAATGGAACGCCTAGTAAATAGACGTTTAGTGTGGTATTTAGAGACGCAAAAAACAGTCCTCCACTCGTAAATATGGTTTTCGTAAGGGACGTTCTACCATAGACCCCTTACTACGCTTAGATACGTATTTTTCGTAATCCCTTTGCGAATAACCACTCGGTTATTGCCATATTTTTGACCTTGAGAAGGCATATGACACAACTTGGAGGTATAATATTTTAGCCCAAGCCCACTCCTTAGGCCTTCGAGGCAATCTACCATCCTTCCTTAAGAACTTTTTAACTGACAGGCATTCCGTGTTTGGGTTAATAATGTGCTCTCCCCGGACTTTATCCAAGCTGAAGGTGTCTCCCGGGATGTGTTCTGAGCACAACACATTTTTCTCCTTGCTATTAAAAGATTTGGCCTCTAGTCTTCCATCAAATATTTGGTCATCACTATGTTGATGACTTCGCTGTTGCCTGTGCAGGCGCTGACGTCACCCCATTTCAGTTTCTCTCCAACATGCAGTCAACCGGTTTCCAATTGGACCACCACACGTGGGATTAAATTTTCCAGCACTAAAATCCACCAAATCACTTTTAAATAGATGCTCTGTCATCTCCGATCATCCTTTGTACCTCTATGGCTCCCCGTATCCCTGAACGTGATACAGTCAAGTTCTGGCCTCCTCTTTGATCGTAGGTTATCCTGGAAACCTCGCATTACCTCTCTGAAGGCAACTTGTCACAGCCGGCTGAACCTTCTTAAAACCCTTGCTCATCTTTCATGGGGAGCTGATCGTCGATACCCTCCTCCGCCTACATTCCACCCTTATTTTATCGAAACTTGATTATTGGTGACCAGACTATTCAGCGGCATCTCCTGCTACTCTCTCTAGCCTTAACCCCATTCATCACCAAGGATTACGTTTATGCCTTGGTGCTTTTCGCTCTTCCCTGTCGAGAGCCTCTATACAGAAGCGAACGTTCCATCCTTATCCGATCGCCGTGATGCCCATTGCCTGCGCTACTATGTACCTCTCATGATCTCCGCAATCCTTCCATTTATAGAATGGTCACTGATATTAGTAGACATTCTATTATTTGTTTCCGCCCCTGTTTACTCCGTCCCTTTCTCTCTATTCGCCTTCATTCGCTCTTGTCTCTCTTCAACTTACCACCTTTCTATGTACATGTAGCATCTCACTTTCCCTACCCCCTGAGGAAGTTCCAGCTGTTCGAGTCTGTTCTTTCTCCCTCCCTTGCTCGAAAGCCCAACTGTCTACGGTCGCTTCCCGCTCTCTTTTTCTTGACCACTTTCACTCTCATTCTCAGCCATTGCCGTGTACACAGATGCTCTAAGTCTTCTGACGGCGTAGGAATTCGCAGCATGTTTCCGGACAGCGTCGTACAAGGGCATTTACTATCTTCGGCTAGTATTTTACTGCTGAATTGTATGCCATCCTTACAGCACTTATCCGTATTGCATCTATGCCTGTGTCATCATTTGTGGTTGTCTCAGACTCCCTTAGTGCTTTACAGGCTATACAAAAATTTATACACCTCACCCTTAGTCCTCCGAATCCAACTTTGGCTACGCCGCATCTTTACCAAGCATAAAGATATTGTTTTTTGTTGGGTCCCTGTCATGTTGACGTACAGGGCAATGAACAGGCAGACACTGCTGCGCGGTCAGCAGTACATGACCTACCAGTTTCTTATAGAGGTATTCCATTTACGGACTATTTTGCTGCAATATCTTCCCACCTTCACACCCGTTGGCAACAACGTTGGTCTACTATGCTCGGCAACAAACTTCAATCTATTAAACCGAGTATAGGTTACTGGCCGTCTTATCACCAGTGTCGAGGTTGGGAGACTACTCTCTCCTGTCTTCGCATTGGCCATACTCGTCTTACTCATGGATATCTCATGGAGAGGCGTCCTGCTCCTCTCTGTGAGAATTGCCAAGCTCCATTATCAGTCAGCCACATTCTGTTGGACTGCCCACTTTATCAACGAGCACGCAGAATTTACCTCTGTCGTCGTCTTCGCTCCGCTGCTCTCTCTTTACCTTCCCTTCTCGCTGATGGACCCACCTTTCATCCGGACTCTCTCATTGACTTTTTGACAACGATTGACTTACTTCACAAATTCTGATACCTTCAGCCCTTTCTACTTTCAATCTCTTGCTACCCTCTACCCCCGTACTATCCCCTGCCCCGCTGTTTTCTGTAACCTGCTGATCATCCCTCCTCCCTTCTGCCATCCAATTCCCTCGCTTCCTTCCTTACCCTGCAGCGCTGTATAGCCCTTGTGGCTTAACGCTTCTTTTTGATTATAATAATAATTTTCTAGCAGAAGCGGTAGATACATTGTTGTGCTCTTTGAAGGTGAGATCCTCTGACTTTATCACTCCCAGGCCCTTCACATTACTTTTTCGCTATATTGTATGGTTAGAATTTGTTGAATACCCCGATACAGTTTAAATTTCCTCAAGATTTCCATATCTGCGTAGTTGAAATTTCTCTTCATTGAATTTCATATTGTTTTGAGTGGCCCATTTGAAAATTTGGTTGATGTCCGCTTGGAGTCTTGCAGTGTCTTCGATGGAGGTCACCGTCATGGCAATTCGGGTGTCATCCGCAAAGGAAGACACGGAGCTATGACTTACATCTGTCTGTCAGATATGAGGATGAGGAATAGAACAGGAGCGAGTACTGTGCATTGTGGAACAGAGCTTTGCACTGTAGCTGCCTCAGACTTTACCCTGTTTACTATTACTCTTTGTGTTCTATTTGTTAGGAAATTATAGATCCATCTACCATCTTTTCCTGTTAATCCTTTATCACGCATTATGTGTGTTGTTGCACCATGGTCACACATGTCTAAGGCTTTTGCAAAGTCTGTGTATACTGCATCTACATTTTGTTTATCCTCTATACATCCAGGACCTTGTCATAGTGGGCCAGTAGTTGGGACAGGCAAGAGTGACCTGCTCTAAACCCATGTTGCCCTGGGTTGTGAAACTGATGGGCATCTAGGTGGTTGGCGATCTTGCTTCTTAGAACCCTCTCAAAGATTTTCATCATATATGATGTTAGTGCTATCGTTCTGTAGTTCTTTGCAATTGCTTTACTGCCACCTTTGTGGAGTGGGGCTATGGCTGTTGTTTGTAGTGAGTGTGGGATGACCCCTGTGTCTGTTCCCTCTGCATAGAAAGATGAAGGCACGTGACAGAAGCTTCTTGTAGTTCTTGACGAACACTGAGTTCCACACTCAAATCTAGCTCTTCATTCCTCTCAAGTAAGTTTATTCATGTATACACAAATACAGTTACATAGATTATCATACATAGCAGCATATGTGTAGAGAACCTGTGATAACCCAAAAAAGTCAGACAAAGTGACTTATTTCCATTGGGGTCCTGAAGGTGTTATACCTTCCTTCCAATACAAGAAATTACTTCCTCCCTTCGTTAACGTTTAACATCTTCAGAATATTTATTCCCTTCACTCATCCATTACCTCCACATCCCAATCTATTAACTCCATTCTCTTGTTTAAACAGTGAAGTCCACTTGTTCCCGCGGCTTCCAGAGCTTACTGGACACACTATAAATTATTTTCTTATTCTAGAAAAAATGGTGATAAAATCCCTCAACTCTCTCATTATCCCTCTTTTTAAACTCCTTCACCACTCTTCTAGCTTCTCTTTTACTCTTCATATACTCCTCCCTTTATTGTAATTTGTAACAACCTCTCATACACTAACTTTTTCCTCCATTACGACCCTCTTCATCTCGCCATTCCACCAATCGCTCGTCTTTCCTTCCACACTCACCCTCCTATATCTAAAAACTGTTGCTCCTTGCTCTAACATTGCACTCTTAAATCTACTCTACGACACTTCGACTTCATCTTCATACTCTTTCTCTAGTCCATCTTTCTCCCAATAGTTTCTTTCCCTAACTTTAATTTATAAACCTTCACTCTTTTTATTGTGCTTTCTTTTTGCACCCACTCACCTCTTGCAATCATTGTAACGATCTTAAAATAATGATCTAATATATCCGTCGCCCCTCTAAAAGCATTCACATCCAGAAGTCTATCCACGAACCTTTAATACATACATCGTCTAACAAACTCCTTTCATTACGTCCTATATTGTATCTCGTGAGCTTATTTATCCTCTTTTCTTAAAACACTTTTACCTTATTAAATATTTTTTTGACACAAAGAAAAATACCTCAGCTTGCCCCACACATTTGTCAAAATATCACCATTTGATCATTTAGCTCCCTGCATGTTTTTCTTATTTGGTTCATAATTTTCTAAAACACTCGCAAACACTTCCCCAAAACTTTTCCTCTAAATTTCTTTACCAGATGCGTAAACACTTTGAAATAAGCCTCATTTATCCTCATGAGCCTTGTTTATATAAATTCTATTTCCTATTCTTTCAAAAGTAATACATTACAACTCCCTCCTTAGGATCTGTTCAGTTTAAAACTGACCTTTTCCATTCATTCCCCCTTCCCTTTAAGATATATAATATTATATTTATATATATATATTTATATATTATATAATATTATATTTATATTATATATAATTTTTATAATTATATATATAATTATATATATATATATATATATATATTTATATTATAATTATATAATATATATATTATATATAATTAATAAAATTATATTATATATTATATATATATAATTATATATTTTTATAATATATATATTAATATATATATATATTATTATATATATATAATATATATATATATTTTATATATATAATAATATAATTATATATATATATATATATATAATTATATATTTTTATTTATACTTTATATATAATTATTTTATATACTTTATATATATAAATATATATACTTATATTATATATATATTAATATAAATATATATATAATATAATTTATATAAATATAATATATATATATATATATTAATTTATATATATATATATAATATTTATATAATATTTTTTTTATATATATATATATATATATATATATATATATATATATATTATTTATATTATATATATATTATTTATATAATTATGAAAGGGCGATGCAAGAGAAGACAGATAAGTATTACGAGAAGGACGAGGATTGCTATGAGAAGGATAAGGGAGAGGAGTAAGAGGAGAGGGAGGAAGAGGAGAGAGGAACTTTTTATCTCTCTCGGCTTTCATCTAAATTTCAGCCATTAAAACACAAATGAGGTAGTGATGATTGAATTATTGAGATTATTGGGTGATTAGTGTGATAATTAGATAAATATTCAGGTAATGGCTTGATTTGCGATGGTAGGGTAATTAGTGCGATTGTAGGATGATGTCAATGATAACCGAATACTGTGACAGAGGAATGATAACTAATGATGGAGTTATTAGTATGCGATGGTATTATTAGTGAAGTGGTATTGTGATTCGTGCGATTGTAGGGTATTAGCTTGGTAATGGAGTGGTTATGATGGTAGGGTGGGTAGTGTGGTGATAGTGTGACAGTATAGTGATTAGTGTGATGGATGATTAGTGTAGCAGTATACAGACTGGATTATTGTGATGGTAGTGATGATTGTGAAGGTGACGATTGTGATGGTAGTGATGATTGTGAAGGTGATTGTGATGGCAGTGATAATTGTGAAGGTGATTGTGATGGTAGTGATTGTGGTGGTGATTGTGATGGCAGTGACGATTGGGATGGTAATGATTGGAATGGTAATGATTGTAATGGCAGGGATGATTGTGATGGTAGTGACTGTGATGTTAGTGATTACAATGGAAGAATGATGATTGTGATATTAGTAATGTTTATAATGGAAGAATGATGATTGTGATGGTATGTTAACTAATGTCAGGATAGGGTAATTACCACTATGGCAGGGTGATTAGAGTGATTGTAGTATAATCAGTGTTTATGTTGGGTGATTGCTACAATAACAAAGTAATTATTTTGGTTATTGATGATTAGCGGAATCACGGAGAAATTAAAGTGAAGGTAATTTCATTAGTGTGATTGCAAGGTGACCATTGCAACACTAGAGTTGTTAACTTGATGGTAGAGTTATTAGTGTTATGGAAGAGTCATTAGTGTTATGGAAGGGTTATTAGTGTTATGGAAGGGTCATTAGTGTTATGGAAGGGTTATTAGTGTTATGGAAGGGTTATTAGTGTTATGGAAGGGTCATTAGTGTTATGGAAGGGTCATTAGTGTTATGGAAGGGTCATTAGTGTTATGGAAGGGTCATTAAGTGTTATGGAAGGGTTATTAGTGTTAGGAAGGGTCATTAGTGTTATGGAAGGGTTTTTAGTGTTATGGAAGGGTCATTAGTGTTATGGAAGGGTCTTTGGTTATGGAAGGGTTATTAGTGTTATGGAAGGGTTATTAGTTTTTAGGGAAGGGTCATTAGTGTTTGGAAGGGTCAATTAGGTTATGGAAGGGTCATTAGTGTTATGGAAGGGTTTAGTGTTATGGAAGGGTTATTAGTGTTAGGAAGGTCATTAGTGTTATGGAAGGGTCATTAGTGTTATGGAAGGGTCATTAGTGTTAGGGAAAGGGGTTATTAGTGTTATGGAAGGGTTTTAGTGTTATGAAAGGGTCATTAGTGTTATGGAAGGTTATTAGTGTTAGGGAAAGGGGTCATTAGTGTTAGGGAAAGGGGTTTCATTAGTGTTATGGAAGGGTCATTAGTGTTATGGAAGGGTCATTAGTGTTATGGAAGGTCATTAGTGTTATGGAAGGGTCATTAGTTTTTATGGAAGGGTCATTAGTGTTATGGAAGGGTCATTAGTGTTATGGAAGGGTCATTAGTGTTATGGAAGGGTTCATTAGTTTTTAATGGAAGGGTTATTAGTGTTATGGAAGGGTCATTAGTGTTATGGAAGGGTCATTAGTGTTATGGAAGGGTTATTAGTGTTATGGAAGGGTTATTAGTGTTATGGAAGGGTCATTATGTTATGGAAGGGTCATTAGTTTATGGAAGGGTCATTAGTTTATGGAAGGGTCATTAGTGTTATGGAAGGGTCATTAGTGTTAGGGAAGGGTATTAGTGTTATGGAAGGGTCATTAGTGTTATGGAAGGGTCTTTAGTGTTATGGAAGGGTCATTAGTGTTATGGAAGGGTCATTAGTGTTATGGAAGGGTCATTAGTGTTATGGAAGGGTCATTAGTGTTATGGAAGGGTCATTAGTGTTTATGGAAGGGTCATTAGTGTTATGGAAGGGGTCATTAGTGTTTTTGGAAGGGTCATTAGTGTTATGGAACGGAGTCATTAGTGTTATGGAAGGGTAAATTAGTTTTTAGGACGGGTCATTAGTGTTAGGGAAAGGGTCATTAGTGTTATGGAAGGGTCATTAGTGTTATGGAAGGGTCATTAGTGTTATGGAAGGGTCATTAGTGTTATGGAAGGGTCATTAGTGTTATGGAAGGGTCATTAGTGTTATGGAAGGGTCATTAGTGTTATGGACGGGTCATTAGTGTTATGGATGGGTCATTAGTGTTATGGAAAGGGGTTATTAGTGTTATGGAGGGTCATTAGTGTTATGGAAGGGTCATTAGTGTTATGGAAGGGTCATTAGTGTTATGGAAAAGTTGTTAGTGTAATGGTAGGATGATTAGTGCAATGGAAGGGTGATTAGTGCAAAGGAAGGGAGATTAGTGTAATGGAAGGGTGATTAGCGCAATGGAAGGGTGATTAGTGTAATGGAAGGGTGATTAGTGTAATGGAAAGGTGATTAGTGTAATGGAAGGGTGATTAGTATTACGGAAAAGTTATTAATATAATGGAAGGATTAGTGTAATTGAAGGGTGATTAGTGTAACGGAAGGGTGATTAGTGTAATGGAAGGGTGATTAGTGTAATAAGAACATAAGAACATAAGAACATAAGAATGTAGGAACACTGCAGAAGGCCTACTGGCCCATACGAGGCAGGTCCTTATCAAAACGATCTCTACCTAAAGCTACTCAAGAAACAACTCCCGCACCCCCCAACACCAATCAAACCCAGCCCCTCCCACTCATATATTTGTCCAGTCTCTTCTTAAAGCTACCCAAGGTCCTAGCCTCTATCACCCCACTGGGAAGACTGTTCCACGCATCTACAACTCTGTTAGAAAACCAGTACTTACCTATGTCCTTTCTAAATCTAAATTTATCCAACTTAAATCCATTATTCCTGGTTCTTACCTGGTTCGACACCCTCAGTACTTTATTAATGTCTCAGTACTTTATTAATGGAAGGGTGATTAGTGTAATTGAAGGGTGATTAGTATTACGGAAAAGTTATTAATATAATGGAAGGATGAATAGTGTAATTGAAGGGTGATTAGTGTAACGGAAGGGTGATTAGTGTAATGGAAAGGTGATTAGTGTAATGGAAGGGTGATTAGTGTAATGGAAGGGTGATTAGTGTAATGGAAGGGTGATTAGTGCAATGGGAAGGTGATTAATGTAATGGAAGGGTGATTAGTGTAACGGAAGGGTGATTAGTGTAATGGAAAGGTGATTAGTGTAATGGAAGGGTGATTATTGTAATGGAAAAGTGATTAGTGTAATGGAAGGGTGATTAGTGTAATGGAAGGGTGATTAGTGTAATGGAAAGTGATTAGTGTATGGAAGGGTGATTAGTGTAATGGAAAGGTGATTAGTGTAATGGAAGGGTGATTAGTGTAATGGAAGGGTGATTAGTGTAATGGAAAGGTGATTAGTGTAATGGAAGGGTGATTAGTGTAACGGAAGGGTGATTAGTGTAACGGAAGGGTGATTAGTGTAATGGAAGGGTGATTAGTGTAATGGAAGGGTGATTAGCGCAATGGAAGGGTGATTAGTGTAATGGAAGGGTGATTAGTGTAATGGAAAGGTGATTAGTGTAATGGAAAAGGGGGATTAGTGTAATGGAAGGGTGATTAGTGTAATGGAAAAGGGGATTGTGTAAGGAAGGGTGATTAGTGTAATGGAAGGGTGATTAGTGTAATGGAAAGGTGATTAGTGTAATGGAAGGGTGATTAGTGTAATGGAAGGGTGATTAGTGTAATGGAAGGGTGATTAGTGTAATTGAAGGGTGATTAGTATTACGGAAAAGTTATTAATATAATGGAAGGATGAATAGTGTAATTGAAGGGTGATTAGTGTAACGGAAGGGTGATTAGTGTAATGGAAAGGTGATTAGTGTAATGGAAGGGTGATTAGTGTAATGGAAGGGTGATTAGTGTAATGGAAGGGTGATTAGTGCAATGGGAAGGTGATTAATGTAATGGAAGGGTGATTAGTGTAACGGGAAAGGGGGATTAGTTAATGGAAAGGTGATTAGTGTAATGGAAGGGTGATTATTGTAATGGAAAAGTGATTAGTGTAATGGAAGGGTGATTAGTGTAATGGAAGGGTGATTAGTGTAATGGAAAGGTGATTAGTGTAATGGAAGGGTGATTAGTGTAATGGAAAGGTGATTAGTGAAAAGGAAAGGGGGATTAGTGTAATGGAAGGGTGATTAGTGTAATGGAAAGGTGATTGTGTAATGGAAGGTGATTAGTGTAACGGAAGGGTGATTAGTGTAACGGAAGGGTGATTAGTGTAATGGAAGGGTGATTAGTGTAATGGAAGGGTGATTAGCGCAATGGAAGGGTGATTAGTGTAATGGAAGGGTGATTAGTGTAATGGAAAGGTGATTAGTGTAATGGAAGGGTGATTAGTGTAATGGAAGGGTGATTTTTGTAATTTGGGAAAAGGGGATTAGTGTAATGGAAGGGTGATTAGTGTAATGGAAGGGTTGATTAGTGTAATGGAAGGGTGATTAGTGTAATGGAAAGGTGATTAGTGTAATGGAGGGTGTTAGTGTAATGAAGGGTGATTAGTGTAATGGAAGGGTGATTAGTGTAATGGAAGGGTGATTAGTATTACGGAAAAGTTATTAATATAATGGAGGATGAATAGGTAATTGAAGGGTGATTAGTGTAACGAAGGGTGATTAGTGTAATGGAAAGGTGATTAGTGTAATGGAAGGGTGATTAGTGTAATGGAAGGTGATTAGTTATGGAAAGGTGATTAATGTAAAGGAAGGGTGATTAGTTTTAACGGAAGGGTGATTAGTTTTAATGGAAAGGTGATTAGTGTAATGGAAGGTGATTATTGTAATGGAAAGTGATTGTGTATTGGAAGGGTGATTAGTGTAATGGGAAAGGGGGTTAGGTAATGGAAGGGTGATTAGTAATGAAAGGTATTAGTTTTAATGGAAGGGTGATTTGTGTAATGAAGGTGTTATGAAGGGAAAGGTGATTAGTGAATTTGGGAAAGGTTTTAGTGTAATGGAAGTGATTAGTTGTAACGAAGGTGATTAGTGTAAAGAAGGGTGATTAGTTTAATGGAAGGTTGATTTGTTTAAAGGAAGGGTATTACGCAAAGGAGGGTGTTGTGTAATGGAAGGTTTAGTGTAATGGAAGGGTGATTTTGTGTAACGAAAGGTGATTAGTGTAACGGAGGGTGATTTTAATGGAAAGGGTGTTAGAAGTTTAAGGAAGGTGTTAGTGTAATGGAAAGGTTGATTTTTAATGGAAGGGTGCTTTGTATGGAAAGTGTTTGTATGAAGGTATTAGTTGTATGGAAGGGTGATTTTTGTGAATGGAAGGTGATTGTGTATGGAAAAGTAATTATGTAATAAGGTGATTAGTGAATGGGGGTGTTAGTGTAATGAAGGGTGATTAGTGTAATGAAGGTTGTGTAATATGGAAGGGTGATTAGGCAATGGAAGGTGATTGTTTTAATGGAAGGGTGATTATTAACGGAAAAGTTATTATTAAGGAAGGATGATTAAGGTAGTTGGAGGGTGATTAAGGTATAAAAACATAAGAAGAATACCGCGGCAGGTTACTGGCCCAGCTACAGATCCAACTCACACACACCCACGCCCACTCATATATTATAACCTATTTTTAAAACCACACACCGTATTAATAGTTCGGACTCGGGAGTTGTCCACTCATCCACAACTCATTGCCACGACCAGGCTTCCTATATCCTCCGAATCTCAATTTTTCCAACTTAAAACCATTGCTGCGAGTCCTGTCTAGGCTAGATATTTTTAGCAGTCAATTATTAATTCTTATTTTCCATTTACACACCTCAATCATATCCTCCCTAATTCTACGCCTTATGATAACGTTATTAGTGCAATGGAAGGGTGATTAGTGTTATGGAAGGGTGATTAGTGTTATGGAAAAGTTATTGGTGTAATGGAAGGGTGATTAGTGTTATGGAAAAGTTATTGGTGTAATGGAAGGGTGATTAGTCTTATGGAAAAGTTATTGGTGTAATGGAAGGGTGATTAGTGTTATGGAAAAGTTATTGGTGTAATGGAAGGGTGATTAGTGTTATGGAAGGGTGATTTGTGTTATGGAAAAGTTAGTGTAATGGAAGGGTGATTAGTGTTATGGAAGGGTGATTAGTGTTATGGAAGGGTGATTAGTGTTATGGAAAAGTTATTAGTGTAATGGAAGGGTGATTAGTGTTATGGAAAAGTTATTAGTGTAATGGAAGGGTGATTAGTGTTATGGAAAAAGTTATTGGTGTAATGGAAGGGTGATTAGTATTATGAAAGGGTGATTAGTGTTATGGAAGGGTGATTAGTGTTATGGAAAAGTTATTAGTGTAATGGAAAGGGTGATTAGTGTTATGGAAAAGTTATTAGTGTAAAAGGAAGGGTGATTAGTGTTTTGGAAAAGTTATTGGTGTAATGGAAGGGTGATTAGTAAATTTTGGAAGGGTGATTAGTGTTATGGAAGGGTGATTAGTGTTATGGAAGGGTGATTAGTGTTATGGAAGGGTGATTAGTGTTATGGAAGGGTGATTAGTGTTATGGAAAAGTTATTGGTGTAATGGAAGGGTGATTAGTGTTATGGAAGGGTGATTAGTGTTATTGAAGAGTGATTAGTTGGGAGGTAGGATAGAGTGATTAAAGGTGACCAGTGAGACAGTTTCATGATTAAATTGATAGTTGGTTAATGCAACGAGGTGATTATTGCAGTGACAGGGAGATAGTGTCATGACAGAGTGACTTGTGTGATAATGTTGTATTAGCATGAAAGTAGCGTGATTGTGAGGGTAGTGAAGTAGAGTGGTTAGTGTGGTTGTGGAGTGGTTAGTGTGGTTGTGGAGTGGTTGGTGTGGTTGTGGAGTGGTTGGTGTGGTTGTAGAGTGGTTGGTGTGGTTGTAGAGTGGTTGGTGTGGTTGTAGAGTGGTTGGTGTGGTTGTAGAGTGGTTGGTGTGGTTGTAGAGTGGTTGGTGTGGTTGTAGAGTGGTTGGTGTGGTTGTAGAGTGGTTGGTGTGGTTGTAGAGTGGTTGGTGTGGTTGTAGAGTGGTTGGTGTGGTTGTAGAGTGGTTAGCGTGGGTGGTAGAGTGGTTAGCGTGGTGGTAGAGTGGTTGTGGTGGTAGAGTGGTTAGTGTGATGGTAGAGTGGTTAGTGTGGTAGTAAGTGGTTAGTGTGGTAGTAGAGTGGTTGTAGAGTGATTAGTGTGGTTGTAGAGTGGTTAGTGTGGTTGTAGAGTGGTTAGTGTGGTTGTAGAGTGGTTAGTGTGGTTGTAGAGGGGTTTTAGTGTGGTTGTAGAGTGGTTGGTGTGGTTGTGGAGTGGTTGGTGTGGTTGTAGAGTGGTTGGTGTGGTTGTAGAGTGGTTGGTGTGGTTGTAGAGTGGTTGTGGTGGTTGTAGAGTGGTTAGTGTGGTTGTGGAGTGGTTACTGTGGTTGTGGAGTGGTTAGTGTGGTTGGGGAGTGGTTGGTGTGGTTGTGGAGTGGTTGGTGTGGTTGTTAGAGTGGTTGGTGTGGTTGTAGAGTGGTTTGGTGTGGTTGTAGAGTGGTTGGTGTGGTTGTAGAGTGGTTGGTGTGGTTGTAGAGTGGTTGGTGTGGTTGTAGAGTGGTTGGTGTGGTTGTAGAGTGGTTGGTGTGGTTGTAGAGTGGTTGGTGTGGTTGTAGAGTGGTTAGCGTGGTGGTAGAGTGGTTAGCGTGGTGGTAGAGTGGTTGTGGTGGTAGAGTGGTTAGTGTGATGGTAGAGTGGTTAGTGTGGTAGTAGTGGTTGTAGAGTGATTAGTGTGGTTGTAGAGTGATTAGTGTGGTTGTAGAGTGGTTAGTGTGGTTGTAGAGTGGTTAGTGTGGTTGTAGAGTGGTTAGTGTGGTTGTAGAGTGGTTAGTGTGGTTGTAGAGTGGTTAGTGTGGTAGAGTGGTTAGTGTGGTTGTAGAGTGGTTAGTGTGGTTTTAGAGTAGTTAGTGTGGTTGTAGAGCGGTTATAGTGGTTGTAGAGTGGTTATTGTGGTGGTAGTGGTTATTGTGGTGGAAAGAGTGGTTAATGTGGTGGTAGAGTGGTTAGTGTGGTGGTAGAGTGGTTAGTGTGGTGGTAGAGTGGTTAGTGTGGTGGTAGAGTGGTTAGTGTGGTCTATTTTGATTGAAAGGTTATTAGTGCGCTGGAATGGTTATTAGTGTGATAGAATGGTTATTAGTGTGATGGAATAGTTATTAGTGTGATGGAATAGTTATTAGTGTGATGGAATAGTTATTAGTGTGATGGCATGGTCATGAGTGTGATGGAACGGTTATTAGTACGCTGAAAGAGCACGACAATGAAGCTTTGAGAAAGTAATGTGTATGTACCCATACACAATGTTTCCTGCATGCTTCATTACCTATCCCATTACATGAACAATTACAGGGGAAAAGCACAAAAGCTCATCAACACAGCTAGACAACAACAAACCCACTAACGAGTTCCTCATTTCAGCTCCCCACCAAACTTTTCAGAACATACACGATGTTTAGCCAAAAGTGGCACCAAAATGATAAATTTATAATCGAGAACTATTGAAGATCCACAGAATCTTTAGAATTTACAGACTGTACAGATTTCACAGATCTACAAAACGCAGGCAACATAAAGAAACAAACGCCGGGAATACTCCATCCCATGCGGTACATGTGATAAAGCATATGTTGGCAAAACTTACAGGACTCTCGCGCAGTATAACAATGAATGCGGTTCACATGCTGGAAGGATGATCTGAACTTGTCATGTGGGAATAAGACATGTGCACAGTCAGGCTTGTGCATGTCTTATTCCTACATTCTATCGAAATTAACATACAACGATTGTGTTATCCACCGCATCACTTGTAGACACCTCAGGGCTTCCGAAATGTTTAATTACTCATCAGAGATTCTAATTAACTTAGTAGGCGCTCTTTATAGCCATCAATCATCTATAAACCAGCACCTTAATGCAAAATACACAACACGCAACCTCAAACAGGACGCTGCTATTGCTTAGCTCAGTCTTTCCTTCCAACACACTAGACCTTCCAAACTAAATTTATTTCCGTCATTTCTTCTCTTGATTAAATAGAAAAAGCTTTTGATAGGCAAAATGTCTTTTTAATAAATATTTTAAAACTAGCACACGTATCTGTTTACTTGAAATCTCTCTCCTACATGTCGCCTGGATTTCTAACCTCGAAAGGGCCACCTAGTTTGAAAACATTCACTTTGTTCTGTCGCTAATACTAGTCTTTAGTTGCACAGTTTTCGAAATATTGAAAAGAATAGTTACAGATAAATAATACTTAAAATAAACAACGAAAAAATGTATATAAAAATACGATCCGCAAACATACTGTTCATGTTTTGTCTAAGAAAATGGCAGAAGCCACTAGCCATCAATATCGGCAGTACAATACGCCCAGTTCACTCTGATCGCACCTAAAAACGCGAGGAATGTGCTCGCCTCGCTGCGTCGAAAAGCTTAAAGCATCATTACAGGCAGACAAGCGTCCGCAATTGATATCAAGGAGATCTTTTGTGGCATTTATAATGCTCCATCTGTCTGGCCCATTGTGGTCGATCGTGGCCAGCACCAGGAAATGTTACTCAATGAATCGCACCGCTATGAGAAGCCCCGTTCATGTCGTCCTCCCTCTTCATACACATTTCCCCTTCTACCCCTTTGTTCCTTCCCTCTGCCATTTTCCCTCTACACCCACATTTGTTATATCATTCCCTCCACGTTTCTCCTCTTCATTCACATCCATTATATCATTCCCCACCACGTTTCTTTTCAGTCACATCTATTACAACATTCCCTCCACGTTTCTCCTTTTCAGCCTCCTATATACATATTCCAGTCCCATTTTATCTCTCTAGAACCGTATGTCTTCCTCTTCCACACCATCCCAGCTTCTTACATCTTTCCATTTACTCTCTTTCCCCCTCCACCCTCTTCGTATTCAACCACCGCGTTTTCTCTCTACTCTCCCTCTCTCGCTTCCCTCCCCTTATTCCCCTTTCCAGTTCACAGCGTTCCTCCCCTTCCCCGTATTCCCCCTTAAAGATCTTCCTTTCATCTTTCCCCAACCACCTTCCCTCAGACGGTAATAGCAACTTCACGGTCATCTTAAAACTGGGCTGGACCGTTTACTACTGAAGGAGTCTTGCAATATCTCTCGTCAATGTTTGTCAATGTATTGATATTTTATTTCATATCTGCTTGTTCGTCAGAAGCTTGTGGCCTGTTTCAAAAGTCAATTAATCTGGAAGCCCGGATATTGGATGTATTTCATAGCTGACTGGCTGGTCAGCCAGGCTGTTCCTGCTAGGGGTTCGCAATCCTACAAAGGTATCCCATCCAGGTGGTTTTGTAAATCTTTAGGTTGCATGTTTTAAGCTGTAAGAATTCCTAATAATGTATTAGCCATCCACATTGTTTGTGTATCCTTGAGGCTGTCTTGTGTGTGTACTCACCTATGTGTAGTTGTAGGGATCGAGCCATAGCTCCTGGCCCCGCCTCTTCACTGATCGCTACTAGGCCCTCTCTCCTTGCTCCATGAGCTTTATCAAACCTCGTCTTAAAACTATGGATCGTTCCCGCCTCTACTACGTCACTTGGCAGATTATTCCACTTCCTGACAACTTTATGACTAAAGAAATATTTCCTAACATCCCTTTGACTCATCTGAGTCTTCAACTTCCAATTGTGGCCACATGTTTCTGTGTCCCATCCCTGGAACACCTTGCGAATTCTTCGCAGCATTTTGTATGTCGTTATCATGTCTTCCCTAAACCTCCTGTCATCCAGTGTCGTCAGGCTGATTTCCCTTAACCTGTCGTCTGGAACTAGTCTTGTTGCAAACCTTGGCACTTTCTCTAATTTCTTGACGTGCTTGACCAGGAGTGGGTTCCAAACAGGTGCTGCATACTCCAGTATGGGCCTGACGTACACGGTGTACAGAATCTTGAACGATTCCTTACTAAGGTATCGGAACGCTATTTTGAGGTTTGCCAGGCGCCCATATGCTGCAACAGTTATCTGTGATGAATGGTTTGAAAAACCGACAAGTTGAAGATTGAGACACTTATGCAGCATATGGGAATCTTTATTCAGGAAACGTTTCGCCACACAGTGGCTTCATCAGTCCAATACAAAGAGGAAGGCGTAAGGAGAGGAGTAGTTTGAGGTAATCAGTCCCTCAACCTGGAGTCGATGTGTTCAGTCCATCAATCTTGTAGAATGTACAGCATAGGGCCGTAGACGTGGCTTATATACTGTAGTGAGGTGAAGCAGGCGGAGGCGGGGTCATAGTGGTACCATCATTCATGTGTGTGTGTTTGTGTGCGTACGTGTGTGCACTCACCTAATTGTGGTTGCAAGGGTGCATCATAGCTCCTGGTCCCACCTGTTCATTGATCACTAGGTCCACTCTCCATGCTCCACGAGCTTTATCATAACTCTTTCATAAAGCTATGTATGGATCCTGCCTCCACCACAACACTCACCACTTCCACTTCCTGACAACTCTATGGGTGAAGATGCACTTCCTAACATTTCTATGACTCGTCTGAGTTTTCAACTTCCAGCTGTGACGCCTTGTTTCTGCGTTAAATCTCTGAAACATTCTGTCCCTATCAATCTTGTCAATTCCTCTCAGTATTTTATACGTTGTTATCATGTCCCCCCTATCCCTTCAGGGATAGGGGGTTAAGTGCTCTTAATCTTTCCTCGTAGTACAAACTCCTCCGCTCCGGGACTAGTCTTGTTGCAAACCTTTGCACTTTCTCTAATTTCTTGACATGTTTGACCAGGTGTGAGTTCCATACTGGTACTGCATACTCGAATATGGGCCTGATGTATACAGTGTATAATGTCGTGATTGATTCCTTACGTAGATATCGATACGCTATTCTTAGGTTTGTCAGGAGCCCGTATGCTGCGGTAGTTATTTGTTTGATTCTCGCCTCAGATGTGCTCGGTATGATGCTCACCAAAAGATTCTTTTCCTTGAGTGAGTTTTGCAGCCTCTGACCTCCTAGGCTGTACTCTGCGGTCTCCTTTGTACTTCCCCAAGCTTTATAACCTAGCACTTGCTGGGGGTTAAATTCCAGGAGCCATTTGTTGGACCAGGATTGCAGCTTCCCAGATCCCCTGGTAGGCTTACCTGATCCTCGTCCGCTTGCATTCTCCTCATTAGTTTCACATCGTCTGCGAACATGGACACCTCTGATTCTATTCCTTCCGTCACGTCATTCACACCTTCAAGAAAGAGCACCGGACCCAGGACTGACCTTTGTGGAACCCCCACTCGACACAATCGCTCACTCTGACATCTCTTCTCGTACCGACACATGTTGTTTCCTTCCTGTCAGGTATTCCAGTATTCTCTAATCCATTGCAGTACTTTCCCCTCCTTTTCCTGCCTGCTCCTCTAGCTTTTCCACCAGTCTCTTGTGTGGTGCTGTGACGAAAGCCTTCTTACAGTCCAAGAAGATGCAGTCTACCCATCCCTCTCTCTCCTGTCTTACTTCTGTTATCTTGTCATACAACTCCAATAGGTTTGTGATGCAGGATTTCTCTTCTATGAAGACGTGCTGGTTGTCATATATTAGTTCATTCCTATCAAGGTGCTCCACTACTCAATTACTTTCTCCATTACTTGATATGCAATACATATCAGCGACACTGGTCTGTAATTTAGTGCAGCCTGGAAACATGAACACACATGCAGTTTAATGTGATCCTTTATTGACAACGTTTCGCCCACACAGTGGGCTTTTTCAAGTCACAAACAGATCTACCTGGACTGGTTTGTCTCCTTTCTTAAAATTAGGGATTACATTTGGAGTCTTCCACACCTCAAGTAGTTGCCCTATTTTGACAGATGTGGCATGCAAAGAGTAAGTTACAATTTATTCGGCATATGTCACACTCCCACATAGGCTGCCTCCCAACCAGCGAAACGGGTGCTGAAGGTTTAACGATCAATAGGGTACCCGTCGTTAAATCAGTACCTTGGTTCATTGACCAATCACAGGCAAGCCCACCAAAGATGAAGCAACGTGGTTCACATGTGGTAAGCATTGGCAGACTTGCCTACCTGCTGGTTGAATATGTTACACTCTCTCTGGTTTCTGCTTTGCCGTCTGTCACCTTGATGTACACTTATTATTCTATTTGTACATATTGTACATATCTGTATATAGTGGGTGAACGCAAAATATACATTGCAGTCTACTGTTGAGTATTTTTTGCTCCAATTCCCATTATGACCAGGTCTCACAGGCCACTCTTTACCTGTGTTCGTAAAATGGGGGCCTGTTCAGGAGCTGGAGCTAGAGCTGGTCTTGGTACCGGTCAAATGGTATCGCTGTCGTCTTTTGTATTACCTGTCAGTCTTGCTGTGGTGTGTGTATCCTTCAAGTCGTACGCTTGAAGGATGCATTACAAATATCATGTTTTAGTGGGTTATGCCACCAACACGGGTGAGGTATTGGTGTCTGAGTATACTCTCCTAAATCTTCCCAAACTATCTCTGCAGCGTTGCTGCCGAACTGCTCGTTCCATTGGCATAAAATACCAATGAACTATTACTGCTGCGCAGCTTCGTGACTTTATTCGTACCATATATTAAGGGTTGAAGCAACAATGGCACACCAAACTGAGGTATCCCCGCTACAGGAGCTATAAATCGCCGATCTCTGCTTAGGTTCCTTCGTAATGTGGGAGGTTTAACACCAGAGGGATCAGACCAGCAGTCTCGTGAAGCAGGTGGTGCACCGGGTTTGTCTCATGATGAGTCAGCTCGAAGTAAGCGACAGGCTACAACCACTTATCCAGATTTTTGTAGAAGTACTTGGTAAAACTCTTTTAATATTCTGTACAGAGTTTTGTAATTCCTAAATGACCTCCTGAAGAGGAATTGTGGGCTATGGCCAAAATTTGTGACCTAAATTTCTTAGAAACTACCTGTCTATCTGATTTTGGACTTCCCGCTACTTCCTTACCAGTCTCTGTGCAGAGCAGTAGGTTGTGTTTAATTTTATATTTGACTGGGTGATCTGAATGGGATTCACCCATGGCTGCCTGAAAAGCAAAGTTTAAGGAAGGATCATTTCGCTGCTCTTCCCGAAAGGACAGTCCCTCAGGAAATCCTGCAACCCTGGAGTAGGAAGGCTTGCTCTGGGACTTTTCACTAAATTTACGAGGTGTTGGCAATTTTTCCTCGTAAACCAAATTGTCTAGCCTTAGATCCGAGTCGTCCTAGGATGGATCAGCATTCTCGACAGACATCTCTCGGAATTTTGCTCGAGTCATGGCCAACATCGGAAAAGAATTAGTCGTTATAGGTTCTGGACATTTTGTCGAATTAAAAATGGTATTGCCCTTCTTCGGCCTGGATTACCTGGTCCTTGACTGCTGTTTTCTTTCTGACGTGACTGTATAACAACTTTTGGTCAGATTTGGATTTTGATGCTATGTCATTCTCATATTGATGCTGGGCTTATCTGGGATTCATTTCTGGCTCTTCGGCTCAACTCCTTGTTTTCCTATATCCTTTGCCTTCTGTATCTTTTCCATACTCTAGCACACTTGGCTTTGGCCTCTCCACACCTTCTGGTACGACCTTCTCCACTGCCTCTCTGCACTTTGTGGTCACGTGTCTTTCCCTCTAGCTCACTTACACACTGTACCTGCTGTATGAATTGCCTCATACTTGTGCAGTCCCCTTTTTGGAACTTTGGCTTCTTATGTCCTTCTCTTGCTACTTCACTCTCCATTGTTAACTCTACTATGTATTTCAAACTCAAGACTACTTGATGACTAGCACTGTGTTTGAGGCGAGTACACATACACAGTTGAAACAGACTCTTTGACAGTATCAACGCGTACTAGGCTCAATACACATAAAAAGAGAAGAGGTGGGTTGTGAGAGAGAGCAGAAGAACTGTGTGAACCACTAGCCACGATTAAATGAGATAGGACTGTTATCATAGGTCTGGAAAAGCGAATAATTTCTTGATATTTACAAAAGGGACTGACAAGTGGCATTAAACCACAATCCAATGTCATTGTAATACACAGTAAGTAATGTTATGGAGAAGATTGATAGGAGAAGACTAGTGGATTATCCGGAAAGGAGCAGATTCAGAAAGAGCACTCAGCAGTATTAGAGATGGTAGATCCTGTCTCACAAATCTGCTGGAGTTCTATGAAAAAGTAAGGAAAATTAGGCAGGAAAGAGAATAAGTGGATTGCTTATTTTTGGTGTGTAAAATGGTATTCAGTAAGAGATAGGCAGGAAAGAGAAGAATAAGTGGACTGCGTATTTTTGATGTGTAAAAGGGCATTCAATAAAAGATAGAGAAGCAAGCAGGAATAACCGAGAAATTACTATGATGACTCAAGGAATGTGTAGCAAGAATGAAACAACGCGTTACTACCTGTGAATAGGTATTGCACAGGCAACTGTGATGAATAGCATCACAAGGGTCAACACCTGTGCCAACACCTGTGCCAACACCTGTGCCAACACCTGTGCCAACACCTGTGCTGTGTCTTGTGTACATACACGACATAACAGAAGAAACTGAGTCAGAGATCTTCCTGCTTGCAGATATGAAACAAATGAGAATACAGAGAAGAGTAGACCAGGAAAGACAACAGACGAATCTGGACAAACTATAATGTTGATATGACAAGTAGCTACTAGAATATAACCCCAGCAAATGCATAGTTATGAAAACGGGAAGGGAAAAGATCGGAAACAGAATACAGGCTTACGCGACAAAAGCTGTCAACCTGCCACACAGAAAAAGATCTCGGGGTAAGCATTAGTTGTGAGAAACATCCACCAAAACTACCGCCGCAGCAAATGACAGACGCAAATTTACGTGCTGCTTTCATGAACCTCAAGGCGATATACATGACACCATAAATTACGTTTGTCAAGCCCATGTTGGCTCTTGCAGATGGAGAAAGTGCTAAGGTATGCTTAGAATCTTGTCCCAGAGTTAAGAGGTGCGGTGTAAGAGGAGATGCGGCTAAAGGAGCTAATCCTGATGACAGAGAAGTAAGAGGTGCGGTGTAAGAGTAGATGCAGCTAAAGGAGCTAATCCTGATGACAGAGAAGTTCCAGGGAGAATATAAAGACATACAAAATACTGAAAGGTATTAACAGGGTGGAAAGGGTAAGTCCATTCGAGAGGGCGGTTTCAGGTACACGAGAACACACGTTTAAAATCACGGATGAATTACGAGGATGTTAGGAAATCTTTTGCCTTTGAGATGTCTGAACGTGGGAGAAACAAGTGGTAAAAGCAGGATTCATACATGGATTTAAGAGGCATGAAGGAGGTAACAGCCAGGAGAGAAGGCGGTAAAACCGGTAGCAGCTAGCGGAGAGGCGGGACCAAGAGTTGAGACCCAACCCGTGCAAATACAAATAGATGAATACAAAAGCCTGGTGTGTGTGTGTGTGTGTGTGTGTGTGTGTGCGTGCGCGCACACACACACACACACACACAGTCGAGCTACAAGATGAGAGAGCAGCATGAATAGGACAGGAAAAAAAGACTACACAGGTATGAGAAACTTCTTGCAAGACGTTCAGTGGGAGAGAGAACTAGCAGGAAAACAGTAAAAGAAATGATGGATTATGTGAAAACAAAATGCAAGGAGGCAGAGGAGAAGTTTGTTCCCAATGGAAACAGAAATAATGGAAAGACCAGAACGAGTCCTTGGCTCACCCAAAGGTGTAGGGAGGCAAAAAGTAGGTGCACTAGAGAATGAAATGGTACAGAAGACAAAGGACCCAGGAAAATAGAGTTCAGCCGAAGAGTCAAAAACGAATATGCACAGATAAGAAGGGAGGCTCAGCGACAATAGGAAAATGACATAGCATCGAAAATCAAGTCTTGCCCGAAGCTGTTGTATAGCCACATCAGGAGGAAAACAACAGTCAAGGACCAGGTAATTAGACTGATTAAGGATGGTGGGGAGTTCACAAGAAACGACCAAGAGGTATGTAAGGAGCTCAACATGAGATTTAAATAAGTATTTACAGTGGAAACAGGTATGCCTCCAGGAATTCAGAACAGGGAGGTACATCTACTAGTGCTGGATGAGGTACACATAACCGAGGAGGAGATGAATAAGCTGCTATGTGAACTTGATACCTCAAAGGCCGTTGGACCAGACATTTCCTCTCCGTGGGTCCTTAGAGAGGGAGCAGAGATGGTGTGCGTGCCACAAACAAAAATCTTCAGCACATCCATTGAAAATGGGCAACTACCTAAGGTATGGAAAATTGCAAATGTATTCCCAATTTTTTAAAAAAAAAGGAGACAAGCACAAGGCATTAAACTACAGACCTGTTTCGCTAATGTGTATAGTATGCAAAGTTATGGAGAAGATCAGGAGAGTGGTGGAGCACCTGGAAAGAAACAGGCATATAATAGATAACCAGCATGGTTGCAGGGAAGGAAAATTCTGTGTCACAAACCTACTGGTTTGTGACACGGTGACAAGGTGACAGAAGTAAGACAAGAGATGGGTGGATAGACTGCAAGAATGCCTTCGACGCAGTTTCTCACAAGAGGATAATGCAAAAGCTGAGGATCAGGCACACATAACAGGAAAGGCACTGCAATAGATCAGAGAATATCTGACAGGGAGGCAACAACGAGTCATGGTACGTGACGAGATGTCAGAGTGGGCGCCTGTGACAAGCAGGGTTCCACAGGTTCAGTCCTAGGACCTATGGTGTTTTTGGTATATGTGAATGACTTTACGGAAAGGATAGACTCAGGCTGCTGAGTGAGCTAGATACCTCAAAGGCGATGAGACTGAATAACGTCTCTCCATCTGTCCTAAGAAAGGGAGCAGCGGCACTGTGTGCAACTAACAACAATCTTCAACACATCTATCTAAACAGGGCGACTAACTGAGGTATGGAAGACATCAAATGTAGTCCCAGTGTCACTAACATGTATGCATTCATGGAGAAGATTATCAGAAGAGTGGTGGAACACCTATTAATATTCATTCATTCATATAGTTTATTTGGACGTGATACATAACTGTACAAGAAATTATAGTAGTTGGGTGTACATGCCAAAAGCCCCTTGTATGCAGAGCGTTATGGGCAGGCTTAAAATTAAATTAAAATTAACAAGGAATGAAAGGTTCAGTGGTAAAAATTACCGTAAACAATTTACAATATGAAGTACAATTGAGTATTTGAAACAATGAAATTTGAACATTTCGACATTGAAGCATTATAGTTGTACAAATCTGTCGCATTACAATGTATAACAAACAAGATGATCAGTTTTGCTATATGTTGTCTTGAAGTTTTAAGATTTAAGTAACTGGGAGAATTATTGGTAATGTTAAATATTGAGTGTTGAATATTTAGTCCTGGGTGAGTAAGTGGTTTTTTAGAAGAGTCTTAAATTGATTTTCAGGCCTGATTACTTTAATATGTTCTGGTAATGAATTCCATATTTTGGGGCTCTTTATGTGCATAGAGTTTTTACACAGTGTGATATGGACACGGGGTACATCAAAAAGAGATCTGTGTCTTGTGTTATGGTCGTGTGTCCTGTTAAGGTTGGTGAGGAGAAGTTTGAGTGGAGGGTTTATGTTTGTAGATGAATTGTTCAGAGAACCGACATGTTGATAAATTAGACACATGTGCAACTCTTGGGTATCTTTATTGAGGAAACGTTTCGCCACACGGGGTTTGTTTACGTGTATTGTTATATGTACGTAGTAGATACATGAATAAGTGTGGATGCTCTTTATGGTGAGCAAATTTAGACTTTTGAATAAAGGTGGAGTATGTTGTCATGAGTGGGAATTTGTTATTCTGATTGCAGCCTTTTGCTGGGTTATTAGTGTCCTTAGGTGATTTGATGCTGTTGACCCCCATGCACAATTTCTATATGTGAGATAAGGGTAGATGAGTGAATGATACAGTGCCAGGAGAGCTGATTGTGGAACATAGTACCGTATCTTTGATAGTATGCCCACTGTCTTACAGATTTTTTTGGAAATTTGTATGTGTCTGGAATTTGAGGCTACTGTCTAGGTGGATTCCTAGGAATTTTCCCTCTGTGAGTCTTGTGATGGGTGATCCATTTAGTGTTACGTCTGTTTGCAGATAAAGTGAAGTTGATGAGAATTCAATCGGAGGAGTACCAGACGGAACTAGAGAGATGTGGACAGGCTGCAGGCCTGATCCTAAAACTGGCTCTTGGAGTTCAACCCCACCAAGTGCAAAGTCATGAATACTGAGGAAGGACAAGGAAGACTACAGACGGAATACAGTGTAAGGGGTCAGACTACAAACCTCAATCAAGAAAAAGAATCTTGTGCCCGGTGTTATGCTCACCCCATCTCCTGAGGCGCACATCAACCAAATAACTGCTGCAGTATATGGGTGCCTAGCAAACCTAAGAATAGCATTCTGACATCACCAAAAATGAATCGTTCAGGACCCTGTACACCGTGTATGTCAGATCTGTATTGGAGCATGCAGCACCAGTTTGGAACCCATACCTAGCCAAGCATGTAATGAAATTAGAGAAAGTGTAAAGATTTGCAACAAGACTAGTCCCGGAGCTAAGAAGCATGTTGTACGAGGAGAGGTTAAGGGAAGTCATCCTGACGACACTGGAGGACAGGGGAGATAGGGGGAATATGATAACGACATATAAAACACTGAGAGGAATTGACAAGGTGTACAGAGACAGGATGTTCCAGAGATGGGACACAGCAACAAGGGGTCACAGTTGGAAGTTGAAGACTCAAATGAATCACAGGGATGTTAGGAAGTATTTCTTCAGTCACAGAGTTGTCAGGAAGTGGAATAGTCTGGGAAGTAATGTAGTGGAGGCAGGATCTATACATAGCTTTAAGAAGAGGTATGATAAAGCTCGTGGAGAAGGAAGAGTGACCTAGTAGGGACCATTGAAGAGGCGGGGCCAGGAGCTGTGACTCGACCCCTGCAACCACAACTAGGTGAGCACACACACACACACACACACACACACACACACACACACACACACACACACACACACACACACACACACACACACACACACACACACACGAGTAGACAGATGGTAACAAAAGTTAACGCTACGAGAGAAAATACGAAGACATTACTGGAGAAATAGAGGTAGAGGGAAGGGAAGCTAAGGAAATATGGGATGGTAAAAGTGAATAAAAGGGAAGGTATGAGGACTGATTAGGCTGTTATGAGAGTAAAATAGCACGGATAAGGGGAAGAGAGAGAGAGAGAGAGAGAGAGAGAGAGAGAGGAGAGCTTGTCAATAAAACTAGGGATCCTAAACCTTGTCAAACCCTGTGTAAAAAAAAAAAAAAAAAAAAAAAAAAAAGACTGGCACCTGCTACTGAGGCTGAGACATAGTCAGGAGATGACTGATACCGGTGTTGGAACAAGTGGAGATGTAAAGTGTTTTTGACGTGAGTGGTGCTGGTTGGAGTGAGTGCTTAAGTAAGTGATGAGAAAGAAACAAGTGCAGAGGTAAAGTGGGTTGAAGCTGAGTAAGAGGCAACAAGACTGGGAAAGTGGCTTCAAGATGAGTAAGAATCAAGAGGAGTGGTTAAGTGGCTTCAAGATGAGTAAGAATCAAGAGGGTGGTTAAGTGGCTTCAAGATGAGTAAGAAACAAGAGTGGTGGTTAAGTGGCGTCAAGATGAGTAAGAATCAAGAGGAGTGGTTAAGTGGCTTCAAGATGAGTAAGAATCAAGAGGGGTGGTTAAGTGGCTTCAAGATGAGTAAGAAACAAGAGGGGTGGTTAAGTGGCTTCAAGATGAGTAAGAAACAAGAGTGGTGGTTAAGTGGCTTCAAGATGAGTAAGAAACAAGAGTGGTGGTTAAGTGGCATCAAGATGAGTAAGAATCAAGAGTGGTGGTTAAGTGGCTTCAAGATGAGTAAGAAACAAGAGTGGTGGTTAAGTGGCTTCAAGATGAGTAAGAATCAAGAGTGGTGGTTAAGTGGCTTCAAGATGAGTAAGAAACAAGAGTGGTGGTTAAGTGGCTTCAAGATGAGTAAGAAACAAGAGTGGTGGTTAAGTGGCTTCAAGATGAGTAAGAATCAAGAGGAGTGGTTAAGTGGCTTCAAGATGAGTAAGAAACAAGAGGGGTGGTTAAGTGGCTTCAAGATGAGTAAGAAACAAGAGGAGTGGTTAAGTGGCATCAAGATGAGTAAGAATCAAGAGGAGTGGTTAAGTGGCTTCAAGATGAGTAAGAATCAAGAGGAGTGGTTAAGTGGCTTCAAGATGAGTAAGAATCAAGAGGGTGGTTAAGTGGCTTCAAGATGAGTAAGAATCAAGAGGAGTGGTTAAGTGGCTTCAAGATGAGTAAGAAACAAGAGGGGTGGTTAAGTGGCTTCAAGATGAGTAAGAAACAAGAGGGGTGGTTAAGTGGCTTCAAGATGAGTAAGAAACAAGAGTGGTGGTTAAGTGCTTCAAGATGAGTAAGAAACAAGAGTGGTGGTTAAGTGGCATCAAGATGAGTAAGAATCAAGAGTGGTGGTTAAGTGGCTTCAAGATGAGTAAGAATCAAGAGTGGTGGTTAAGTGGCTTCAAGATGAGTAAGAAACAAGAGTGGTGGTTAAGTGGCTTCAAGATGAGTAAGAAACAAGAGGGGTGGTTAAGTGGCTTCAAGATGAGTAAGAATCAAGAGGAGTGGTTAAGTGGCTTCAAGATGAGTAAGAAACAAGAGGGGTGGTTAAGTGGCTTCAAGATGAGTAAGAAACAAGAGGGGTGGTTAAGTGGCTTCAAGATGAGTAAGAATCAAGAGGAGTGGTTAAGTGGCTTCAAGATGAGTAAGAAACAAGAGGGTGGTTAAGTGGCTTCAAGATGAGTAAGAAACAAGAGGAGTGGTTAAGTGGCTTCAAGATGAGTAAGAATCAAGAGGAGTGGTTAAGTGGCTTCAAGATGAGTAAGAATCAAGAGGGTGGTTAAGTGGCTTCAAGATGAGTAAGAATCAAGAGGAGTGGTTAAGTGGCTTCAAGATGAGTAAGAAACAAGAGGGGTGGTTAAGTGGCTTCAAGATGAGTAAGAAACAAGAGGGGTGGTTAAGTGGCTTCAAGATGAGTAAGAAACAAGAGGGGTGGTTAAGTGGCTTCAAGATGAGTAAGAATCAAGAGGGGTGGTTAAGTGGCTTCAAGATGAGTAAGAAACAACAGGGATGGTTAAGAGGTTTCAAAATGAATAAAAGGAAGAGTGCTTGAGGTTCTTGAAGCTGAGTAAGAAGCAAGAAGGGTGGTTAAAGTGCTTGAAAGTAAGAAGCAAGAAGGGTGGTTAAAGTGCTTGAAAGTAAGAAGCAAGAAGGGTGGTTAAAGTGCTTGAAAGTAAGAAGCAAGAAGGGTGGTTAAAGTGCTTGAAAGTAAGAAGTAAGAGGGGTGGTTAAGTGACTTGAAGTTAGTCGAAAATAAACAACAGACATCTTTAAATGGCCATGAATGTAATATACTGAGCAGTATAAGTGTTTAAAAGGCCTGGACTTGACTTAAAAGCAATTGTTACGTCGCTTTAACATCAACACAAATACTAATAATATTTTAAAAAAGAAAGTGGAGAAAGTGGAGCAGCTTAGTGATCCGCCACTTACTTTCTCAAGCAGATGGTATTGTATAAATAGCTTATAAAACTGACATCTTAATGCAGTATATGTGCTTCTTACCTGTGCAAATTTAGTAGTTTTGTCAAGGCTGATAGATTGGACACATTATCTCTAGGCTAAGAGACTGGACACATTATCTCTAGGCTGAAAGACTGGACACATTATCTCTAGGCTAAGAGACTGGACACATTATCTCTAGGCTAAGAGACTGGACACATTATCTCTAGGCTAAGAGACTGGACACATTATCTCTAGGCTAAGAGACTGGACACATTATCTCTAGGCTAAGAGACTGGACACATTATCTCTAGGCTAAGAGACTGGACACATTATCTCTAGGCTAAGAGACTGGACACATTATCTCTAGGCTGAAAGACTGGACACATTATCTCTAGGCTAAGAGACTGGACACATTATCTCTAGGCTAAGAGACTGGACACATTATCTCTAGGCTAAGAGACTGGACACATTATCTCTAGGCTAAGAGACTGGACACATTATCTCTAGGCTAAGAGACTGGACACATTATCTCTAGGCTAAGAGACTGGACACATTATCTCTAGGCTAAGAGACTGGACACATTATCTCTAGGCTAAGAGACTGGACACCTCAAGCTCCCTCTTCACATCTTTCACCGTTTCTATGTCTGACTGATGAATTCACTTAGCGGGCAAGACCGTTTCCACAGTAAACATAGTCAAGTGTTGCACAAGTGTTGCACAAGTGTTGCACAAGTGTTGCACAAGTGTTGCACAAGTGTTGCACAAGTGTTGCACAAGTGTTGCACAAGTGTTGCACAAGTGTTGCACAAGTGTTGCACAAGTGTTGCACAAGTGTTGCACAAGTGTTGCACAAGTGATTCGTTCAAGATTAAGAGATATAACTACTAAGACGTGTGTAGAACGTGTGTATGTCAGCCCAGAGCTTAAAGTTTAGAATGTGTGTGTGTGTTTGTGTTTGTGTGTGTGTGTGTGTGTGTGTGTGTTTGCGTGTGTGTTTGCATGTGTGTTTGCATGTGTGTTTGCATGTGTGTTTGCACGTGTGTTTGTGTGTGCGCGCGTGTGTGTATTAGAATTAATTTCATCAGAGTTTAGCAGCGTGTGAGGAAGTTAATATATTTTAGAGAGAAGAAGATGCCAGCTCTAATTACTTACATCAAAATCTTATCTTAACCATTGAGGAATATTTGCTGAAGGGAGAATAATTAGATGTAATAATATAATTACTTCGTCTCAAACTCATTCTTTAGTTCCTATAGAATGAGTCGTCGTAATACTGAATGAAGAGTCAGGGAAGGAGAAGAGGGTATATAAATGTAAAAATTCAAGGATATGTGGATTAAAATAATTGTGGGATACGAGAAGTGGGTTACATTAAGCGCCTTCGGAAAAGAGAGATTGAGAGTGAGATTTTAAGAGACATTAAACTTAGAGTATTTGTTGTGTAAGACGCAAATGCTAAAGTAGGAGAAACTGTGGTAAAAGGCGTAATAGTTAAGTTTGTGTTGCAAATGGTTACTAATAATGGAGGTAGTGGCCTTTAATTTGACTTTGTATAAACAGAGGTTTCGTAAATGGTAATATGTAATTTAAGAAAAATAATTAAACGAGTTATGATATAAGGCGTAAAGACATCAGTTTGTTAGATTATGCTTTAGTAGATAAAAGGGTGATGGGTAGACTTCTTGATATATCAGAGCAGTAGTTGCAGCTATACGGAGAGTGAGAGGTAGATGGGATACAAGGAGAACGTTGCCCTGCTAGCCTCTTGTCTCACTGCTAGCCTCCTTGTCTCACTGCTAGCCTCTTGTCTCACTGCTAGCCTCTTGTCTCACTGCTAGCCTCCTTGTTTCACTGCCAGTCTTCTTGTCTCACTGCCAGTCTTCTTGTCTCACTGCCAGTCTTCAAGTCTCACTGCCAGTCTTCATGTCTCACTGCTAGCCTCTTGTCTCACTGCTAGCCTCCTTGTCTCACTGACAGCCTCCTTGTCTCACTGCCAGTCTTCTTGTCTCACTGCCAGTCTTCATGTCTCACTGCCAGCCTCCTTGTCTCACTACAGTCTTCTTGTCTCACTGCCAGCCTCCTTGTCTCACTGACAGCCTCCTTGTCTCACTGCCAGCCTCCTTGTCTCACTGCCAGCCTCCTTGTCTCACTGCCAGCCTCCTTGTCTCACTGCCAGTCTTCTTGTTTCATTGTCAGCCTCCTTGTTTCACTGCCAGTATTCTTGTCTCACTGCCAGCCTTCTTGTCTCACTGCCAGTCTTCTTGTCTCACTGCCAGTCTTGTCTCACAGCCAGTTTTCTTGTCTCACTGCTAGCCTCGTTGTCTCACTGCCAGTCTTCTTGTCTCTCTGCCAGTCTTCTTGTCTCACTGCTAGCCGCCTTATCTCACTGCCAGTCTTCTTGTCTCACTGCCAGTCTTCTTATCTCACTGCCAGCCTCCTTGTGTCACTGCCAGTCTTCTTGTCTCACTGCCAGTCTTCTTGTCTCACTGCCAGCCTCCTTGTCTCACTGACAGCCTCCTTGTCTCACTGCCGGTCTTCTTGTCTCACTGCCAGTCTTCTTGTCTCACTGCCAGCCTACTTTTCTCACTGCCAGCCTCCTTGTCTCACTGCCAGCCTCCTTGTCTCACTGCCAGCCTCTTTGTCTCACTGCCAGCCTCCTTGTCTCACTGCCAGCCTCCTTGTTTCACTGCCAGCCTCCTTGTCTGACTGCCAGTCTTCTTGTCTAAATGCCAGCCTCCTTGTCTCACTACCAGCCTTCTTGTCTCACAGCCAGTCTTCTTGTTTCACTGCTAGCCTTCTTGTCTCACTGCCAGTCTTCTTTTCTCTCTGCTAGCTTTCTTATCTCACTGCCAGTCTTCTTGTCTCACTGCCAATCTTATCTCATTGCCAGCCTCCTTGTGTCACTGCCAGTCTTCTTCTCTCACTGCCAGTCTTCTTGTCTCACTGCCAGCCTTCTTGTTTCACTGCTAGTCGTCTTGTCTCACTGCTAGTCTTCTTGTCTCACTGCCAGCCTCCTTGTCTCACTGCCAGTCTTCTTGTATCACTGCAAGCCTCCTTGTCTCACTGCCAGTCTTCTTGTCTCACTGCCAGTCTTCTTGTCTCACTGCTAGCCTCCTTGCCTCACTGCCAGTCTTCTTGTCTCACTGCCAGCCTCCTTGTCTCACTGCCAGCCTCCTTGTCTCACTGCCACTCTTCTTGTTTCACTGGCAGCCTCCTTGTCTCACTGCCAACCTCCTTGTCTCACTGCCAGCCTCCTTGTCTCACTGCTAGTGTTCTTGTCTCACTGACAGCCTCCTTGTCTCACTGCCAGTCATCCTGTCGCACTGCCAGTCTTCCTGCCTCACTCCAGTCTTCTTGTCTCACTGCCAGACTCCTTGTCTCACTGCCAGTCTTCTTGTCTCACTGACAGTCTCCTTGTCTCACTATCAGCCTCCTTCTCTCACTGCCAGCCTCCTTCTCTCACTGCCAGTCTTCTTGTCTCACTGCCAGCCTCCTTGTCTCACTGTCACTTTTCTTGTCTCACTGCCACTCTTCTTGTCTCACTGCCAGCCTCCTTGTCTCACTGCCAGCCTTCTTGTGTCACTGCCAGCCTCCTTGTCTCACTGCCAATCTTCTTGTCTCACTGGCAGCCTTCTTGTCTCACTTCCAGTCTTTTTGTCTCACTACCAATCTTCTTGTCTCACTGCCAGCCCCCTTGTCTCACTGCCAGTCTTCTTGTCTCACTGCCAGTCTTCCTGTCTCACTGCCAGCCTCTTTGTCTCACTGCCAGTCTTCCTGTCTCACTCCCAGTCTGCCTGTCTCACTCCCAGTCTTCCTGTCTCACTGCCAGCCTTCTTGTCTAACTGCCAGACTCCTTGTCTCACTGCCAGTCTTCTTGTCTCACTGCCAGTCTTCTTGTCTCGCTGCTAGCCTCTTGTTTCACTGCTAGCCTCCTTGTCTCACTGCCAGTCTTCTTGTCTCACTGCCAGCCTCCTTGTCTCACTACAGTCTTCCTGTCTCACTGCCAGTCTTCTTGTCTCACTGCCAGTCTTCATGTCTCACTGCTAGCCTCTTGTCTCACTGCCAGCCTACTTGTCTCACTGCCAGACTCCTTGTCTCACTGCCAGTCTTCTTGTCTCACTGCCAGTCTTCATGTCTCACTGATAGCCTACTTGTCTCACTGCTAGCCCCCTTTTCTCATTACCAGTCTTCACGTCTAACTGCCAGCCTCCTTGTCTCACTACAGTCTTCTTGTCTGACTGCCAGCCTCCTTGTCTCACTAACAGCCTCCTTGTCTCACTGCCAGTCTTCTTGTCTCACTGCCAGTCTTCTTGTCTCACTGCTAGTCCTCTTGTTTCACTGCTAGCCTCCTTGTCTCACTGCCAGTCTTCTTGTCTCACTGCCAGCCTCCTTGTCTCACTGACAGCCACCTTGTCTCACTGCCAGCCTCCTTGTCTCACTGCCATCCTCCTTGTCTCACTGCCAGCCTTCTTGTCTCACTGCCAGCCTCCTTGTCTCACTGCCAGGCTTCTTGTCTCACTGCCAGTCTTCTTGTCTCACTGTCAGCCTCCTTGTCTCACTACCAGTATTCTTGTCTCACTGCCAGCCTTCTTGTCTCACAGCCAGTCTTCTTGTCTCACTGCTAGCCTCGTTATCTCACTGCCAGCCTTCTTGTCTCACAGCCAGTCTTCTTGTCTCACTGCCAGCCTCCTTGTCTCACTGCCAGTCTTCTTGTCTCACTGCCAGTCTTCTTGTCTCACTGTCAGCCTCCTTGTCTCACTACCAGTATTCTTGTCTCACTGCCAGTCTTCTTGTCTCTCTGCCAGTCTTCTTGTCTTACTGCTAGCCTTCTTATCTCACTGCCAGTCTTCTTGTGTCACTGCCAGTCTTCTTACCTCACTGCCAGCCTCCTTGTCTCATTACCAGTCTTCTTGTCTCACTGCCAGTCTTCTTGTCTCACTGCCAGCCTCCTTGTCTCACTGCCAGTCTTCTTGTCTCACTGCCAGCCTCCTTGTCTCACTGCCAGTTTTCTTGTCTCACTGCCAGTCTTCTTGTCTCACTGCCAGTCTTCTTGTCTCACTGCCAGACTCCTTGTCTCATTGCCAGTCTTCTTGTCTCACTGCCAGTCTTCTTGTCTCATTGCAAGTCTTGTCTCACAGCCAGTCTTCTTGTCTCACTGCTGACGTCGTTGTCTCACTGCCAGTCTTCTTGTCTCTCTGCCAGTCTTCTTGTCTCACTGGTAGCCTTCTTATCTCACTGCCAGTCTTCTTGTCTCACTGCCAGTCTTATCTCACTGCCAGCCTCCTTGTGTCACTGCCAGTCTTCTTGTCTCACTACCAGTCTTCTTGTCTCACTGCCAGCCTCCTTGTCTCACTGACAGCCTCCTTGTCTCACTGCCGGTCTTCTTGTCTCACTGACAGTCTTCTTGTCTCACTGCCAGCCTACTTTTCTCACTGACAGCCTCCTTGTCTCACTGCCAGCCTCCTTGTCTCACTGCCAGCCTCCTTGTCTCACTGCCAGCCTCCTTGTCACACTGCCAGCCTCCTTGTCTCACTGCCAGCCTCCTTGTCTGACTGCCAATCTTCTTGTCTCAATGCCAGCCTCCTTGTCTCACTACCAGCCTTCTTGTCTCACAGCCAGTCTTCTTGTCTCACTGCCAGTCATGTCTCACAGCCAGTCTTCTTTTCTCACTGCTAGCCTTCTTGTCTCACTGCCAGTCTTCTTGCTCACACTGCCAATCTTCTTATCTCACTGCCAGTCTTCTTGTCTCACTGCCAATCTTCTTGTCTCACTTCCAGTCTTCTTGTCTCACTGCTAGTCTTCTTGTCTCACTGCTAGCCTTCTTTTCTCACTGTCAGTCTTCTTGTCTCACTGCCAGCCTCCTTGTCTCACTGCCAGCCTTCTTGTCTCACTTCCAGCCTCCTTGTCTCACTGCCAGTCTTCTTGTCTCACTGCCAGTCTTCTTGTTTCACTGTCAGCCTCCTAGTTTCACTGCCAGTATTCTTGTCTCACTGCCAGCCTTCTTGTCTCACTGCCAGTCTTGTCTCACAGCCAGTCTTCTTGTCTCACTGCTAGCCTCGTTGTCTCACTGCCAGTCTTCTTGTCTCTCTGCCAGTCTTCTTGTCTCACTGCTAGCCTTCTTATCTCACTGCAGTCTTCTTGTCTCACTGCCAGTCTTCCTATCTCACTGCCAGCCTCCTTGTGTCTCTGCCAGTCTTCTTGTCTCACTGCTAGTCTTCTTGTCTCACTGACAGCCTTCTTGTCTCACTGCCGGTCTTTTGTCTCACTGCCATCTTTTTTTTTTGTCTCACTGCCAGTCTTCTTGTCTCACTGCTAGCCTCCTTGTGTCACTGCCAGCCTCCTTGTCTCACTGCCAGCCTCCTTGTCTCACTGCCAGCCTCCTTGTCTCACTGCCAGCCTCCTTGTCTCACTGCCAGCCTCCTTGTCTGACTACCAGTCTTCTTGTCTCAATGCCAGCCTCCTTGTCTCACTACAATCCTTCTTGTCTCACAGCCAGTCTTCTTGTCTCACTGCCAGTCTTGTCTCACAGCCAGTCTTCTTGTCTCACTGCTAGCCTTCTTGTCTCACTGCCAGACTTCTTGTCTCACTGCCAGACTTCTTGTCTCTCTTCTAGCTTTCTTATCTCACTGCCAGACTTCTTGTCTCACTGCCAGTCTTCTTTTCTCTCTGCTAGCTTTCTTATCTCACTGCCAGTCTTCTTGTCTCTCTGCCAATCTTCTTATCTCATTGCCAGCCTCCTTGTGTCACTCCCAGTCTTCTTGTCTCACTGCCAGTCTTCTTGTCTCACTGCCAGCCTTCTTGTCTCACTTCCAGTCTTCTTGTCTCACTGCTAGTCTTCTTGTCTCACTGCCAGCCTCCTTGTCTCACTGCCAGTCTTCTTGTATCACTGCTAGCCTCCTTGTCTCACTGCCAGTCTTCTTGTCTCACTGCCAGTCTTCTTGCCTAACTGCCAGTTTTCTTGTCTCACTGCCAGCCTCCTTGTCTCACTGCCAGCCTCCTTGTCTCACTGCCACTCTTCTTGTTTCACAGGCAGCCTCCTTGTCTCACTGCCAACCTCCTTGTCTCTCTGCCAGCCTCCTTGTCTCTATGCCAGCCTCCTTGTCTCACTGCTAGTGTTCTTGTCTCACTGCCAGACTCCTTGTCTCACTGACAGTCTCCTTGTCTCAATATCAGCTTCCTTCTCTCACTGCCAGCCTCCTTCTCTCACTGCCAGTTTTCTTGTCTCACTGCCAGCCTCCTTGTCTCACTGTCAGTTTTCTTTTCTCACTGCCACTCTTCTTGTCTCACTGTCAGCCTCCTTGTCTCATGCCCAGCCTCCTTGTCTCACTGCCAGCCTCCTTGTCTCACTGCCAGCCTTCTTGTCTCACTGCCAGCCTCCTTGTCTCACTGCCAATCTTCTTTTCTCACTGGCAGCCTTCTTGTCTCACTGCCAGCTTTCTTGTCTCACTTGCAGTCTTTTTGTCTCACTGCCAGTCTTCCTGTCTCACTCCCAGCCTTCTTGTCTCACTGCCAGACTTCTTGTCTCACTGCCAGTCTTCTTGTCTCACTGCCAGTCTCCTTGTCTCACTGCTAGCCTCTTGTCTCACTGCTAGCCTCTTGTTTCACTGCTACCCTCCTTGTCTCAATGCCAGTCTTCTTGTCTCACTGCCAGTCTTCTTTTCTCACTGCCAGCCTCTTTTTCTCACTACAGTCTTCTTGTCTCACTGCCAGTCTTCTTGTCTTACTGCCAGTCTTTATGTCTCACTGCTAGCCTCCTTGTCTCACTGCCAGCCTTCATGTCTCACTGCCAGTCTTCATGTCTCACTGCCAGCCTTCTTGTCTCACTACAGTCTTCTTGTCTCACTGCCAGCCTCCTTGTCTCACTGACAGCCTCCTTCTCTCTCTTCCAGTCTTCTTGTCTCACTGCCAGTCTTCTTGTCTCACTGCCAGCCTCCATGTCTCACTGCCAGTCTTCTTGTCTCACTGCCAGCCTCCTTGTCTCACTGACAGCCACCTTGTCTCACTGCCAGCCTCCTTGTCTCACTGTCAGCCTCCTTGTCTCACTGCCAACCTCCTTGTCTCACTGCCAGTCTTCGTCTCACTGCCAGTCTTCTTGTCTCACTGCTAGCCTCGTTATCTCACTGCCAGTCTTCTTGTTTCACTGCCAGCCTCCTTGTCTCACTACCAGTCTTCTTGTCTCACCGCCAGCCTCCTTGTCTCACTGCCAGCCTCGTTGTCTCACTGCCAGCCTCCTTGTCTCACTGACAGCCTCCTTATCTCACTGCCAGTCTTCTTGTCTCACTGCCAGTCTTCTTGTCTCACTGACAGCCTCCTTGTCTCACTGCCAGTCTTCTTGTCTCACTGCCAGCCTCCTTGTCTCACTGCCAGCCTCCTTGTCTCACTGCCAGCCTCCTTGTCTCACTGCCAGTCTTCTTTTCTCTCTGCTAGCTTTCTTATCTCACTGCCAGTCTTCTTGTCTCACTGCCAGCCTCCTTGTCTCACTGCTAGCCTTCTTGTCTCTCTGCCAGTCTTCTTTTCTCTCTGTCAACCTTCTTTCTCACTGCAACCTCCTGTGTCTCACATCAGCCTCCTTTCTCTTCTGCAGTCTCTTGTCTCACTGCCACCTCCTTGTCTCAGTGCCATTCTTCTTGTCTCACACCATCTTCTCGTCTCACTGCCAGCCTACTTTCTCACTGCCAGTCTTCTGTCTCACTGACAGTCCTTCTTGTATCACTGCAAGCCTCGCTTGTCTCACTGCCAGCCCACCTTGTCCTCCCTGCCAGCCTCCTTGTCCTCACGGCCAGCCTCCTTGTCTCACTGCCAGCCTCCTTGTCTGCCACGCCACCTCCTTGTCCACTGCCAGCCTCCTTGTCTCACTGCCAGCCTCCTTGTCTCACTGCCAGTCTTCTTGGTTCACGCGCCTTATTTCTCACTGCAGTCTTCTTGCCACGCCAGTCTTCTTATCTCACTGCAGTCTTCATGTCTCACTGCCACCTCCTTCTCACTGCCAGTCTTCGTATGCTCACAGCCAGCCTCCTATTCTCACTGCCATCTTCATATCTCACTGCCACCTACTTGTGTCACTGCATCCTTCTTGTCTCACTGCCACCTCCTTATCTCACTGCCAATTCTTCATGCCTCACTGCCAGCCTCCTTTTCTCACGAAACAGTCTTCTTGTCCTCACTGCCTACCTCCTTGTTGACACTGACATCCTCCTGTCTCACTGCCAGTCTTCTCTGTCTCACTGCCAGCCACCTTTTCTCACTGCCCAGCCTCCTAGTCTCACTGCCACCTCCTTGTCCGCACTTCCAGCCTCCATGTCTCATGCAAGCCTCCTTGACTCAACTGCGAGTGTTTCCTTGTCTACGTGCCACTCTTCGCCCTCTCACTGTCAACCTCTTGTCCTCAATGCAAGTCTTCTTGCCTCACGCCAGCCTCCTTGTCTCACTGCCTCCTCCTTGGCACTGCCACCTCTTGTCCCTCACTGCCACCTTCTTGTGTCACTTGCCATCCTCCTTGTCTACTGCCATTCTTCCTGTCTCACTTGGCAGCCTTCTTGTCCACACTTCCAGTCCTTCTGTCTCACTCCAGTCTTCTTGTCCTCACTGCCATTCTTCTGTCTCACTACCAGCCCCCTTGTCTCACTGCATCTTCCTGTTCTCACTTCCAGGTCCTTCCTGTCTCACTGCCAGTCTTTCCTGTCTCACTGCCAGTCTTCCTGTCCACTGCCAGTCATCCTGTCATCACTGCCAGACTTCCTGTCTCACTGCCAGTCTTCTTGTCTCACTGCCAGTCTCCTTGTCTTACTACCAGCCCCTTCTCTCACTGCCGAGCCTCCTCCTCCTCTCACTGCAGTCTTCCTGTCCTCACTGCAGCCAGCCTCCTTCTCTCACTGCCAGTCTTCTTGTCGCACTGCCAGCCTCCTGTCCACTGACAGTTTTCCCTTGTCCCACTGCATTCTTCTTGTCTCACTGCAGTTCTTCTTGTCTCGATTGCCCAGCCACCTTGTCTCACTGCCAGCCCTCCTTGTTCTCACTGCCAAGTGTTTCTTGTCTCATTGCCAGCCCCTTGTCTCACTGCCAGCCCGCTTGTCCTCACGCCAGTCTCTTAATCTCTCGCCAGCCTCCTTCACGACTGCCAGTCTTCTTGTCTCACTGCTAGCCTCTTTGTCCTCCACTGCCGCTCCTTGTCTCACTGCAAGTCTGTTGTCTCACTGCTAGCCTCCTTGTCTTACTGCCAGTCTTCGTGTCTCACGAGTTAGTCTTCCTTTGTCCTCAATGCTAGGCCTCCTTGCCTCACTCCAGTCTTCTTGTCCTCACTGCTCAACCTCCTGTCTCACTGCCAACCTCCTGTCTCACTGCCAGCCTCCTTGTCTCACTGCCAGTTCTCTTTTCTCACGGACTGCTTCCTTGACTCACTGCCAATCTTCTTTGTGTCACTGCTAAGCCTCCTTGTCTTCCTGCCAGTCTCCTTTCTCCGTGCTAGCCACACTGTCTCCCGCCCAATTTCCTTGTCTCCCTGCCATTCTTCTGTCTCCCTGCCCAGTCTCCTTGTCTCCCCTGCCAGCTCTCTTGTTCCCTCCCGGTCAGTCCTCCTTGTCTCCCCTGCCATTCGCCTTGTCTCCCTGCTAGCCACACTGTCTCCCTCCAGTCTCCTTGTCTCCCGGCTAGCCGCACTGTCTCCAGTCTGCCACCTGTCTACTAAGACATTCGTCTTCCATCTTTCCCACAAAAACCTTTCGCTAATTAGTTCCACCACTTTTCCACAGATCCTCTACCATGATAACTTCCCTCAGTATTAAACGTAACTCTACTCTTTCCTCAGTCTGCTTATCTTTTCTTTTTCATACCATTATTTTTGTCTTCCCTTCCTTGATCCAGACTTAATTTTTGCCACTAATGACTTCTTAGTTTGGTCATCATCTTAAGACTCGTCTTCTTATGCATAATTTTTTGCAGATTTGTAGCAAAAGCAGTTTCTCCCAGCTCTCGTGTTTACAACATATTTTAAATTCTTCTTCGGGCGTCTTTTTTTCCTTTTTTTTTTAGATTTTATCTTATCGTAAGCGTTATTGTTAAGGTATTTTTCCGTGTCCTATAATTTCGGTATTTTCCTATTTTCCTCACGTTTCATTATTGCGGTATTTTCTCGAGAATATTTTCCTGTTGTCAAGACAGGAACATCGTCAAGGTAGACACCATTAAGTTAGTGTAATTAAAAAATAAATTGTACGAGTTGGGGCATTTATCTTTAATTTTTTTATTCGACTCACTTGTAAATGAATGTATAAAAGTGGGACCCAAGAAATAGAACCGAACCCCAGCAGACACAGGTGGGTGTGAAAAATGGTCTAGTGATAATCACAAGATGTCGAAAAAGGCATTTATGTACACTGTATATGTCTTTTTCCACAGTGGTGGGGGTCTCTAGGGGGTTCATCTCTCTCTCCCCTCACCGTAGATTTATACATCCTCCTACTCATCCTGTTCTGCTCTATCCTCTCTAAATATTAACACAATGTCAACATCGTCATCTTAGCCCTGTTGAATAATACTATTAGTAACGTCACACCTTTCTGATCTTCAAGCTCAGAATTCTCTGTATAATATTCACACAACACATTTCCCTCAAACACGATATCACCGTCTCCATTCTCCTCCTCGTTACAACTTTTAAAACCCATGCCTCACACACACACACACACACACACACACACACACACACACACACACACACACACACACACACACACACACACACACACACACACACACACACACACACACAATAGTATTGGTACCGATATACTCTGGTACACTTTTTGCCTCCATGCGTATAGTTTTGATAAGTGTTTTTCAAATGGTTGTGGATGAGTGGAACAAACTCCCGAGTACAGTTAAAGAGGCTAAAACGTTGTGTAGTTTTAAAAATAGGTTAGATAAAAACATGAGTGGGTGTAAGTTGGACCAGACTAGCTTGTCCTACTAGGTCAGATGCCGTGCTCCTTCCCTAAGTGAATGTGTCCTGACCTGACTAGGTTGGGGCATTGGCTTAAGCCGGTAGGAGACTTGGAACTGCCTCGCATGGGCCAGTAGGCCTGTTGCAGTGTTCTTTCTTATGTTTTTATGAAGAAGACCTACTTACACTAATGGATGGTTCCACTGTGATCCCGCCTCCTGTTTCGCCTCACCTGACTACAGTATATAAGCCACCTCTCTGGCCCTGTGCTGTACTTCCTACAAAACTAATGAATTGAACACATCGATTCCAGGCTGAGGGACTGATTACCTTAAACTCTTCTCTCCTTACCCCTCTCTGCTTTGTATTGGACTAATGAAGCCACTGTGTGGCGAAACGTTTCCTTAATAAAGATTCTCATATGTTGCATAAGTGTCTCAATCTCCACGCATGTAGTTCTGCGTCTCCACAGATGCCTCAGTGCACCAAACACTCCCAAATATCTACATACATTTACTTCATTTTCCCATCTTCTAACCTCATCCAATTTTCCATTGCCTACAACTATTTTTACTCTCATCACATTGCTCTGTCCTATCTTCACTTTTTATTTCTTTCCTTCATTTACCTTTCTAAATTCACCCATCAACTTTCACAGCTTCTCTTCAGAATCTCCCGCTAGAACCGTGTCGTCGGCCCCCCCCCCCCCCAAAAAAAAAAAAAAAAAACTGACAACGATTTTGTATGGAATTATTTATTTTTTCTTAAACTTCGCCTCAACATCGTAACATTTATCTCGTCATAACTTCATTTATAAATATATTAAACAACGATGCCTTTTATTAATTCGTAAATGTAACAAAAAAATTATTTCCTGTATCTAATTATTGTTCACTTGTAATTTTTAGTATAAATATTTGGTCTAGACTTTCCTTATATATCCTAAAATTTTCTTCTATTGCAGTTTAACTTATCGTAATACTCTTCAGCTTTATCAATAATACCTCTACCACACAATTCATTCTGTATTTTATTCGTTTGCTCCTTATACAAAGGAACTATGAATGTTATCTGCTAGTGCCTAGGTA
>NC_069435.1:38630743-38638243 GCF_026875155.1 Cherax quadricarinatus | reverse complement strand
TATTGGCAGAAAGGTGGGCTAGTGCAAAGATGAGTCGTGGGGGGGAGGGGGAGGTTCAAGAGGGTTGGATGAGTTTTAAAAATGCAGTATTAGAATGTGGGGCAGAAGTTTGTGGTTATAGGAGGGTGGGTGCAGGAGGAAAGAGAAGTGATTGGTGGAATGATGAAGTAAAGGGTGTGATAAAAGAGAAAAAGTTAGCTTATGAGAGGTTTTTACAAAGCAGAAGTGTTATAAGAAGAGCAGAGTATATGGAGAGTAAAAGAAAGGTGAAGAGAGTGGTGAGAGAGTGCAAAAGGAGAGCAGATGATAGAGTGGGAGAGGCACTGTCAAGAAATTTTAATGAAAATACGAAAAAATTTTGGAGTGAGTTAAACAAGTTAAGAAAGCCTAGGGAACCTTTGGATTTGTCAGTTAAAAAAAAAGTAGGGGAGTTAGTAGATGGGGAGAGGGAGGTATTAGGTAGATGGCGAGAATATTTTGAGGAACTTTTAAATGTTGAGGACGAAAGGGAGGCGGTAATTTCATGCACTGGCCAGGGAGGTAAACCATCTTTTAGGAGTGAAGAAGAGCAGAATGTAAGTGTGGTGGAGGTACGTGAGGCATTACGTAGAATGAAAGGGGGTAAAGCAGTTGGAACTGATGGGATCATGACAGAAATGTTAAAAGCAGGGGGGGATATAGTGTTGGAGTGGTTGGTACTTTTGTTTAATAAATGTATGAAAGAGGGGAAGGTACCTAGGGATTGGCCGAGAGCATGTATAGTCCCTTTATATAAAGAGAAGGGGGACAAAAGAGATTGTAAAAATTATAGAGGAATAAGTTTACTGAGTATACCAGGAAAAGTGTACGGAAGGGTTATTATTGAAAGAATTAGAGGTAAGACAGAATGTAGGATTGCGGATGAGCAAGGAGGTTGCAGAGTGGGTAGAGGATGTGTAGATCAAGTGTTTACATTGAAGCATATATGTGAACAGTATTTAGATAAAAGTAGCGAAGTTTTTATTGCATATATGGATTTAGAAAAGGCATATGATATAGTGGATAGGGGAACAATGTGGCAAATATTGCACGTATATGGAATAGGTGGTAAGTTACTAAATGCTGTAAAGAGTTTTTATGAGGATAGTGAGGCTCTGGTTAGGGTGTGTAGAAGAGAGGGAGACTACTTCCTGGTAAAAGTAGGTCTTAGACAGGGATGTGTAATGTCACCATGGTTGTTTAATATATTTATAGATGGGGTCGTAAAAGAAGTAAATGCTTGGGTGTTCGGGAGAGGGGTGGGATTAAATTATGGGAAATCAAGTACAAAATGAGAATTGACAGTTATTTTTTGCTGATGATACTGTGCTTATGGGAGATTCTAAAGAAGCATTGCAAAGGTTAGTGGATAAGTTTGGGAGTGTGTGTAAAGGTAGAAAGTTGAAAGTGAACATAGAAAAGAGTAAGGTGATGAGGGTATCAAATGATTTAGATAAAGAAAAATTGGATATCAAATTGGGGAGGAGTAGTATGGAAGAAGTGAATGTTTTCAGATACTTGGGAGTTGACGTGTCGGCAGATGGATTTATGAAGGATGAGGTTAATCATAGAATTGATGAAGGAAAAAAGGTGAGTGGTGCGTTGAGGTATATGTGGAGTCAAAAAACGTTATCTATGGAGGCAAAGAAGGGAATGTATGAAAGTATAGTAGTACCAACACTCTTATATGGGTGTGAAGCTTGGGTTGTGAATGCAGCAGCGAGGAGGTGGTTGGAGGCAGTGGAGATGTCCTGTCTAAGGGCAATGTGTGGGTGTAAATATTATGCAGAAAATTAGGAGTGTGGAAATTAGGAGGTGTGGAGTTAAAAGTATTAGTCAGAGGGCTGAAGAGGGGTTGTTTAGGTGGTTTGGTCATTTAGAGAGAATGGATCAAAGTAGAATGACATGGAGAGCATTTAAATCTGTAGGAGAAGGAAGGCTGGGTAGGGGTCGTCCTCTAAGAGGTTGGAAGGAAGGGGTAAGGGAGGTTTTGTGGGCGAGGGGCTTGGACTTCCAGCAGGCGTGCATGAGCGTGTTCGATAGGAGTGAATGGAGACGAATGGTATTTGGGTCCTGACGATCTGTTGGAGTGTGAACAGGGTAATATTTAGTGAAGGGATTCAAGGAAACCCGTTATTTTTATATAGCCGGACTTAGAGTCCTGGAAATGGGAAGTACAATGCCTGGACTCTAAAGGAGGGGTTCGGAATATTAGCAGTTTGGAGGGATATGTTGTGTATCTTTATACGTATATGCTTCTAAACTGTTGTGCTCTGAGCACCTCTGCAAAAACAGTGATTGTGTGTGAGTGAGGTGAAAGTGTTGAATGATGAAAGTATTTTTTGGGAGGGATTTTCTTTCTTTTTGGGTCACCCTGCCTAGGTGAGAGACGGCCGTTACCGGGACGTTACCGTCAAATTACCGCCCAATAAGCCTGACCTCAATTGTAGGCAAATTACTAGAGTCAATTATAGCTGAGATTATAAGAAGCCATCTCGATAAGCATAGCTTGATTAATGATACTCAGCATGGATTCACAAGAGGCCGGTCTTGTCTAACTAATTTATTAACTTTCTTCAGTAAAGCTTTTGAGGCTGTTGACCACAATAAAGAATTTGATATTATTTACTTAGATTTTAGTAAAGCTTTTGATAGAGTTCCGCAACATAGACTGTTAAAGAAAGTGGCAGCTCATGGCATTGGGGGAAAAGTGCTCTCGTGGATCGAGTCATGGCTCACTGACAGGAAGCAGAGAGTGTCCATAAATGGGGTTAAATCCGAGTGGGGATCTGTAACAAGTCGCGTTCCACAGGGATCAGTCTTGGGCCCGTTGTTGTTTATAATATATATCAATGATCTTGATGAGGGAATTACTAGTGATATGAGCAAATTCGCCGATGACACAAAGATAGGTAGGATAATTGATTCAAACGTAGATGAACATTAAAATGGTATAAAATACCGACAGATTGTTAGGTAAGACACATATGCAACAGTTAGGTATCTTTATTTCGAAACGTTTCGCCTACACAGTAGGCTTCTTCAGTCGAGTACAGAAAAGTTGATAGAAGCGGAAGATACTTGAAGACGATGTAATCAGTCCATCACCCTTAAAGTTTTGAGGTGGTCAGTCCCTCAGTCTGGAGAAGAGCATTGTTCCGTTGTCTGAAACAATATGAAGTTGAAGTGACAGAATGGGGCTTTATATAGTGCCAGGAGGTGAGACGTAGGTTGCTTTGGGAGGGCAGGTCCTTCTCAAACCCAGCCGTTCTCACTAGTAGAGGTTGTCGAAGTTGATGGTCTGTACCAAGATACCCTTGTGTTGCAGTGTCTGACAGAATGAACATTAAAATGGTATAAAATACCGACAGATTGTTAGGTAAGACACATATGCAACAGTTAGGTATCTTTATTTCGAAACGTTTCGCCTACACAGTAGGCTTCTTCAGTCGAGTACAGAAAAGTTGATAGAAGCGGAAGATACTTGAAGACGATGTAATCAGTCCATCACCCTTAAAGTTTTGAGGTGGTCAGTCCCTCAGTCTGGAGAAGAGCATTGTTCCGTTGTCTGAAACAATATGAAGTTGAAGTGACAGAATGGGGCTTTATATAGTGCCAGGAGGTGAGACGTAGGTTGCTTTGGGAGGGCAGATCCTTCTCAAACCCAGCCGTTCTCACTAGTAGAGGTTGTCAACTTTTCTGTACTCGACTGAAGAAGCCTACTGTGTAGGCGAAACGTTTCGAAATAAAGATACCTAACTGTTGCATATGTGTCTTACCTATCAAACGTAGATGTTATGGAACTTCAGGAGGATTTAAACAAACTCTATTCTTGGTCAGAAAAGTGGCAGATGCAGTTCAATGTAGATAAATGCAAGGTTCTGAAGCTTGGGAGTGCCCATAACCCTAGTACTTACAAGTTAAATGATGTAGAACTTAGCCATACAGATTGCGAAAAGGACTTGGGGGTTATGGTGAGCAGCAACCTTAAACCAAGACAGCAATGCCTAAGCGTACGTAATAAGGGAATAGATTACTGGGATTTATATCAAGAAGTGTAAGCAACAGAAGTCCAGAGGTCATACTGCAGCTTTATACATCATTAGTAAGGCCTCACCTAGATTATGCAGCTCAGTTCTGGTCTCCATATTACAGAATGGACATAAATTCGTTAGAAAACATTCAGCGTAGGATGACTAAATTAATACATAGCATTAGAAATCTTCCTTATGAAGAAAGATTGAAGACTCTTAAGTTACATTCACTTGTTAGCCGAAGAATGAGGGGAGACCTGATCGAAGTGTATAAGTGGAAGATAGGTATTAATAAAGGGGATATTAATAAGGTCTTGAGGATGTCTCTCCAAGAGAGACCCGCAGTAATGGATTTAAATTAGATAAGTTTAGATTTAGAAAGGACATAGGAAAGTATTGGTTTGGAAATAGGGTAGTTGATGAGTGGAACAGTCTACCTAGTTGGGTTATTGAGGCTGGGACTTTGGGTAGTTTCAAATCTAGGTTGGATAAGTACATGAGTGGGAGGGGTTGGATTTGAGTGGGACTTTCACATCAGAGCTTATTTCTTGGGTGGCATTGAAAATTGGGTTGGGCAAATGTTTTGTTAGTGGGATGAATTGTAAAGGACCTGCCTAGTATGGGCCAGCAGGCCTCCTGCAGCGTTCCTCCATTCTTATGTTCTTATGTTCAGCCTTACTAGAGATTTTAACAATGCAAGGAATTCGCAAGAGCAGTGTAGTGAGAATGGTATAGCACGCGTACCTTGTTCCAAGGTTCGTAGGTTCGAGTCTCCTTCAGCCAGAGATCAGTGTTTGTATGTATATATATATATATATATATATATATATATATATATATATATATATAAAATATATATATATATATATATATATATTTGGATTTCTTCCTGAAGCCGTTTGAATATTCCACTTCCCCTACCACCCTATCTTTTCATTCTTTTTTTTTAAGAGGTCTGTAAGTTTTCCAGCTGCGTGTGGACGGGCTGCTTTGGGAATGTGTGTGAGTGTCCTGGTACCTGTTGCTTTAATTGCTTCTAAGAAATCATCTGATGAAGTATATCTGTTGGAGTGGGTTCAGGTGCCTGAGGTGACTCTGGATCGTCACTTTCTACAGGAGAACATCCTGATCCAGGGCAACTACCATTTTTGTGGAGGAAACCATTAGAGTTGAGACAACGAAGCTGTAAGCACGACCTACACTTGCCTTTCCTAGTATTGCCAGCCGTGCCATTTCCCTGGCTGCTCGCTTCCTCCTGGTTGGCATCCATCTGCCTAGACTAGACTGTAAGAGTGGAGTATGACACACTGGGTGGGTATGGTGCATGGAAGGTAGTAAACTTGACCGTGGTGGCCTGGTGGAGTTTGAGGGGCTGGGAGAGGAAGGGGAAAAGTGCCCCTGTAAACTGAGTGGGGGAGGTGTTGGTAGTTGGGTGGGGTTATCCCTGGGAGAGGGGAGTGGGGTGAGGGGAGTGGGGTGAGGGGAGTGGGGTGAGGGGAGTACACTACACATGAACTTACACACTGTATATTGTTCACACTGTTTTACAATACGCAAAACATTATTTTTTTCCCATGTACATCATGAACGAAATGGGTATGGGCACTGCTGTACCCATGTACCCATGGTGCTTGCAATTGCACTAGGGTCTGATATAGGTTGTTAACAAGATCAAGAGTATAACTAGATTTAAATTGACAAAATAAAATTCACAAATTAAAGTACCAAAAGAATAATAAGTAAAAAATAACAATGGCAACAACTTGGTTATAATATGATAGTAACCAAGTTGTTGCCATTGTTATTTTTTAATTATTATTCTTTTGGTACTTTAAATTGTGACTTTTATTTTGTCAATTTAAATCTAGTTATACTCTTGATCTTGTTAACAACCTATATCAGACCCTAGTGCAGTTGTTCTTGTTAACAACCTATATCAGACCCTAGTGCAGTTGTTCTTGTTAACCTATATCAGACCCTAGTGCAGTTCTTGTTAACAACCTATATCAGACCCTAGTGCAATTGTTCTTGTTAACCTATATCAGACCCTAGTGCAATTGTTCTTGTTAACCTATATCAGACCCTAGTGCAGTTCTTGTTAACAACCTATATCAGACCCTAGTGCAGTTGTTCTTGTTAACAACCTATATCAGACCCTAGTGCAATTGTTCTTGTTAACCTATATCAGACCCTAATGTAATTGTTCTTGTTAACAACCTATATCAGACCCTAGTGCAATTGCTCTTGTTAACAACCTATATCAGACCCTAATGCAATTGTTCTTGTTAACAACCTATATCAGACCCTAGTGCAATTGTTCTTGTTAACAACCTATATCAGACCCTAATGCAATTGTTCTTGTTAACCTATATCAGACCCTAGTGCAATTGTTCTTGCTAACAACCTATATCAGACCCTAGTGCAATTGTTCTTGTTAACCTATTTCAGACCCTAGTGCAATTGTTCTTGTTAACCTATATCAGACCCTAGTGCAATTGTTCTTGTTAACAACCTATATCAGACCCTAGTGCAGTTGTTCTTGTTAACCTATATCAGACCCTAGTGCAGTTCTTGTTAACAACCTATATCAGACCCTAGTGCAATTGTTCTTGTTAACAACCTATATCAGACCCTAGTGCAATTGTTCTTGTTAACAACCTATATCAGACCCTAGTGCAGTTGTTCTTGTTAACCTATATCAGACCCTAGTGCAGTTCTTGTTAACCTATATCAGACCCTAGTGCAATTGTTCTTGTTAACCTATATCAGACCCTAGTGCAATTGTTCTTGTTAACAACCTATATCAGACCCTAGCGCAATTGTTCTTGTTAACCTATATCAGATCCTAGTGCAATTGTTCTTGTTAACCTATATCAGACCCTAGTGCAATTGTTCTTGTTAACAACCTATATCAGACCCTAGTGCAATTGTTCTTGTTAACCTATATCAGACCCTAGTGCAATTGTTCTTGTTAACCTATATCAGACCCTAGTGCAATTGTTTTTGTTAACCTATATCAGACCCTAGTGTAATTGTTCTTGTTAACCTATATCAGACCCTAGTGTAATTGTTCTTGTTAACCTATATCAGACCCTAGTGTAATTGTTCTTGTTAACCTATATCAGACCCTAGTGTAATTGTTCTTGTTAACAACCTATATCAGACCCTAGTGTAATTGTTCTTGTTAACCTATATCAGACCCTAGTGCAATTGCAAGTACCATTTTAATTTGTATTTTTATATTATAAGTTTATACCTAGTTGTACTTAAGCTCATTCTAGCTCAATACTTAGACAACACCTAAACTAACTATACCTAGTTGTACTTAAGCTCATTCTAGCTCAATACTTAGACAACACCTAAACTAACTATACCTAGTTGTACTTTAGCTCATTCTGCTCAATACTTAGACAACACCTAAACTAACTATACCTAGTTAACTTTAGCT
>NC_069435.1:38628527-38630243 GCF_026875155.1 Cherax quadricarinatus | reverse complement strand
TTTGTCTCACTGCCAGTCTTCTTGTCTCACTGCCAGCCTCCTTGTCTCACTGCCAGCCTCCTTGTCTCACTGCCAGCCTCCTTGTCTCACTGCCAGCCTCCTTGTCTCACTGCCAGTCTTCTTGTCTCACTGCCAGCCTCCTTGTCTCACTGCCAGTCTTCTTGTCTCACTGCCAGCCTCCTTGTCTCACTGCCAGCCTTCTTGTCTCACAGCCAGTCTTCTTGTCTCACTGCCAGCCTCCTTGTCTCACTGCCAGCCTCCTTGTCTCACTGCCAGTCTTCTTGTCTCACTGCTAGCCTCCTTGTCTCACTGCCAGTCTTCTTTCCTCACTGCCAACCTCCTTGTCTCACTGCCAACCTCCTTGTCTCACTGCCAACCTCCTTGTCTCACTGCCAGCCTCCTTGTCTCACTGCCAGTCTTCTTTTCTCACTGCCAGTCTTCTTGTCTCACTGCTAGCCTCCTTGTCTCACTGCCAGTCTTGTCTCTGCTAGCCTCCTTGCCTCACTGCCAGTCTTCTTGTCTCACTGCCAACCTCCTTGTCTCACTGCCAACCTCCTTGTCTCACTGCCAACCTCCTTGTCTCACTGACAGCCTCCTTGTCTCACTGCCAGTCTTCTTGTCTCACTGCCAGTCTTCTTGTCTCACTGCTAGCCTCCTTGTCTCACTGCCAGTCTTCTTTTCTCACTGTCAGTCTTCTTGTCTCACTGCTAGCCTCCTTGCCTCACTGCCAGTCTTCTTGTCTCACCGCCAACCTCCTTGTCTCACTGCCAACCTCCTTGTCTCACTGCCAGTCTTCTTTTCTCACTGACAGCCTCCTTGTCTCACTGCCAGTCTTCTTGTCTCACTGCCAGTCTTCTTGTCTCGCTGCCAGCCTCCTTGTCTCACTGCCAGTCTTGTCTCACTGCAAGCCTCCTTGTCTCCCTGCCAATCTTCTTGTCTCCCTGCCAATCTTCTTGTCTCACTGCCAATCTTCTTGTCTCACTGCCAATCTTCTTGTCTCACTGCAAGCCTCCTTGTCTTCCTGCCAGTCTTCTTGTCTCCCTGCTAGCCACACTGTCTTCCTTCCAGTGTCCTTGTCTCCCTGCCAGTGTCCTTGTCTCCTTGCTACCCACAGTGTCTCCCTGCCAATCTCCTTGTCTCCCTGCCAGTCTCCTTGTCTCCCTGCCAGTCTCCTTGTCTCCCTGCCAGTCTCCTTGTCTCCCTGCCAGTCTCCTTGTCTCCCTGTCAGTCTCCTTGTCTCCCTGCCAGTCTCCTTGTCTCCCTGCTAGCCACACTGTCTTCCTGCCAGTATGTGCTTGTCTCCCTGCCAGTCTCCTTGTCTCCCTGCTAGCCGCACTGTCACCCTGCCAGCCTGTCTACTAAGACCTGTCGTCTCCATCTTTCCCACAATAACCTTTGGCTAATTAGTTCCACTTTTCACTGATCCTCTACCATGATAACTTCCCTCAGTATTAAACGTAACTCTTCTCTTTCCTGTCTCTGCTTTATCTTTCTTTTCATACCATTATTTTTGTCTCCCTTCTTTATCAGACTTACTTTTGCCTGAAGACTTCTTAGTTTGGTCAATCTTCTTTAAGACTCGCCATCTTATGCATAATTTTTTGCAGAATTTGTAACAAAAGCAGTTTCTCCAGCTCTCGTGTTTACAACATATTTTAAATTTCTTCGTGGCGGTATTTTTTCCTTTTTTTTTTTTTAGGTTTTATCTTATCTTAA
>NC_069435.1:38583527-38623527 GCF_026875155.1 Cherax quadricarinatus | reverse complement strand
CAAAGATGAGTAGTGGGGGGGGAGGGGGGGTTCAAGAGGGTTGGATGAGTTTTAAAAAATGCAGTATTAGAATGTGGGGCAAAAGTTTGTGGTTTTTGGGAGGGGGGGTTTGCAGGAGGAAAGAGAAGTGTTTGGGTGGAATGATGAAGTAAAGGGTGTGATAAAAGAGAAAAAGTTAGCTTATGAGAGGTTTTTACAAAGCAGAAGTGTTATAAGAAGAGCAGAGTATATGGAGAGTAAAGAAGGTGAAGAGAGTGGTGAGAGAGTGCAAAAGGAGAGCAGATGATAGAGTGGGAGGGCACTGTCAAGAAATTTTAATGAAAATACGAAAAAATTTTGGAGTGAGTTAAAAAAAGTTAAGAAAGCCTAGGGAACCTTTGGATTTGTCAGTTAAAAAAAAAGTAGGGGAGTTAGTAGATGGGAGAGGGAGGTATTAGGTGATGGCGAGAATATTTTGAGGAACTTTTAAATGTTGAGGACGAAAGGGGGGGCGGTAATTTCATGCACTGGCCCCGGGGGGTAAACCATCTTTAGGAGTGAAAAAGAGCAGAATGTAAGTGTGGGGGAGGTACGGAGGCATTACAGAAAATGAAAGGGGGTAAAGCAGTTGGAACTGATGGGATCATGACAGAAATGTTAAAAGCAGGGGGGGGTATAGTGTTGGAGTGGTTGGTACTTTTGTTTAATAAAGTATGAAGAAAAAGGGGGAAGGTACTAGGGATTGGCCGAGAGCATGTATAGTCCCTTTATATAAAAGAAGGGGGACAAAAGGGATTGTAAAAATTATAGAGGAATAAGTTTACTGAGTATACCAGGAAAAGTTTTACGGAAGGGTTATTATTGAAAGAATTAGAGGGAAGACAGAATGTAGGTTGCGGATGAGCAAAGGGGGTTGCAGAGTGGGTAGGGGATGTGTAGATCAAGTGTTTACAATGAAGCATATATGTGAACAGTATTTAGATAAAAGTAGCGAAGTTTTTATTGCATATAAGGATTTAGAAAAGGCTATGATATAGTGGATGGGGAACAATGTGGCAAATATTGCAAGTATATGGAATAGGTGGTTTAAATTACTAAATCTGTAAAGAGTTTTTATGAGGATAGTGAGGCTCTGGTTAGGGTGTGTAGAAGAGAGGGAGACTACTTCCGGGTAAAAGTAGGTCTTAGACAGGGATGTGTAATGTCCACCATGGTTGTTTAATATATTTATAGATGGGGTCGTAAAGAAGTAAATGCTAGGGTGTTCGGGAGAGGGGTGGGATTAAATTAAAGGGGAAAACAAGTACAAAATGGGAAAATTTACAGTTATTTTTTGCTGATGATACGTGCTTATGGGAGATTCTAAAGAAGCATTGCAAAGGTTAGTGGATGAGTTTGGGAGTGGGGTGGGAAAGGTAGAAAGTTGAAAGTGAACATAGAAAAGAGTAAGTGATGAGGGTATCAAAGATTTTAATAAAGAAAAATTGGATATCAAATTGGGGAGGAGTAGTATGGAAGAAGTGAACGTTTTCAGATACTTGGGAGTTGACGTTGTCGGCGGATGGATTTATGAAGGATGAGGTTTAACATAGAATTGATGAAGGAAAAAGGGGAGTGGTGGCGTTGAGGTATATGTGGAGTCAAAAAACGTTATCTATGGGGGCAAAGAAGGGAATGTATGAAAGTATAGTAGTACCCAACACTCTTATATGGGTGTGAAGCTTGGGTTGTGAATGCAGCAGCGAGGAGGTGGTTGGAGGCAGTGGAGATGTCCTGTCTAAGGGCAATGGTGTGGGTGTAAATATTATGCAGAAAATTAGGAGTGTGGAAATTAGGAGGTGTGGAGTTAATAAAAGTATTAGTCAGGGCTGAAGAGGGGTTGTTTTGGTTGGTTTGGTCATTTAGAGAGAATGGATCAAAGTAGAATGACCCTGGAGAAGCCCTTTAAATCTGTAGGAGAAGGAAGGGGGGTAGGGGTCGGGCCTCTAAGAGGTTGGAAGGAAAGGGGTAAGGGAGGTTTTTTTTGGGCGAGGGGCTTGGACTTCCAGCAGGCGTGGGAATGAGCGTGTTCGATAGGAGTGAATGGAGACGAATGGTATTTGGGTCCTGACAATCTGTTGGAGTGTGAACAGGGTAATATTTAGTGAAGGGATTCAAGGAAACCGGTTATTTTTATATAGCCGGACTTAGTCCTGGAAATGGGAAGTACAATGCCTGGACTCTAAAGGAGGGGTTCGGAATATTAGCAGTTTGGAGGGATATGTTGTGTATCTTTATACGTATATGCTTCTAAACTGTTGTGTTCTAAGCACCTCTGCAAAAACAGTGATTGTGTGTGAGTGAGGTGAAAGTGTTGAATGATGAAAGTATTTTTTGGGAGGGATTTTCTTTCTTTTTGGGTCACGCTGCCTCGGTGAGAGACGGCCGACTTGTTGAAAAAAAAAAAAAAAAAAAAAATATATATATATATATATATATATATTAATATATATATATATATATATATATATATATATATATATATATATATATATTATATTATATATATATATATATATATATATATATTATGCAAGGAATTCGCAAGAGAAGGCGAAATATACACACTGATCTCTGGCTGAAGGAGACTCGAACCTACGAACCTTGGAACAAGGTATGCAGTGCTATACCATTCTCACCACACTGGACCAATACCTTGGCGTCCAGCTTGCGCTAGACGTTGATCCAAGGCAGCCAGCTTTCAGGCTTACAGCTTTTCGTCTAATCCCCTGCATGCATGGAACTCTGTGAACCATTAACTAATATTTTTAATTTATCTCTTCAAACAGGTGTAGTGTCTGATATGTGGAAGATGGCTAATGTAATTCCTATTTTTAAAACAGGGGACAAGTCGTTACCGTCAATTACCGCCCAATAAGCCTGACCTCAATTGTAGGCAAATTACTAGAGTCAATTATAGCTGAGATTATAAGAAGCCATCTCGATAAGCATAGCTTGATTAATGATACTCAGCATGGATTCACAAGAGGCCGGTCTTGTCTAACTAATTTATTAACTTTCTTCAGTAAAGCTTTTGAGGCTGTTGACCACAATAAAGAATTTTGATATTATTTACTTAGATTTTAGTAAAGCATTTGATAGAGTTCCGCACCATAGACTGTTAAAGAAAGTGGCAGCTCATGGCATTGGGGGAAAAGTGCTCTCGTGGATCGAGTCATGGCTCACTGACAGGAAGCAGAGAGTGTCATAAATGGGGTTAAATCCGAGTGGGGATCTGTAACAAGTGGCGTTCCACAGGGATCAGTCTTGGGCCGTTGTTGTTTATAATATATATCAATGATCTTGATGAGGGAATTACTAGTGATATGAGCAAATTCGCCGATGACACAAAGATAGGTAGGATAATTGATTCAAACGTAGATGTTATGGAACTTCAGGAGGATTTAAACAAACTCTATTCTTGGTCAGAAAAGTGGCAGATGCAGTTCAATGTAGATAAATGCAAGGTTCTGAAGCTTGGGAGTGCCCAAAACCCCTAGTACTTATAAGTTAAATGATGTAGAACTTAGCCATACAGATTGCGAAAAGGACTTGGGGTTATGGTGAGCAGCAACCTTAAACCAAGACAGCAGTGCCTAAGCGTACGTAATAAGGCAATAGATTACTGGGATTTATATCAAGAAGTGTAAGCAACAGAAGTCCAGAGGTCATACTGCAGCTTTATACATCATTAGTAAGGCCTCACCTAGATTATGCAGCTCAATTCTGGTCTCCATATTACAGAATGGACATAAATTCGTTAGAAAACATTCAGCGTAGGATGACTAAATTAATACATAGCATTAGAAATCTTCCTTATGAAGAAAGATTGAAGACTCTTAAGTTACATTCACTTGTTAGACGAAGAATGAGGGGAGACCTGATCGAAGTGTATAAGTGGAAGATAGGTATTAATAAAGGGGATATTAATAAGGTCTTGAGGATGTCTCTCCAAGAGAGAACCCGCAGTAATGGATTTAAATTAGATAAGTTTAGATTTAGAAAGGACATAGGAAAGTATTGGTTTGGAAATAGGGTAGTTGATGAGTAGAACAGTCTACCTAGTTGGGTTATTGAGGCTGGGACTTTGGGTAGTTTCAAATCTAGGTTGGATAAGTACATGAGTGGGAGGGGTTGGATTTGAGTGGGACTTTCACATCAGAGCTTATTTCTTGGGTGGCATTGAAAATTGGGTTGGGCAAATGTTTTGTTAGTGGGATGAATTGTAAAGGACCTGCCTAGTATGGGCCAGCAGGCCTCCTGCAGCGTTCCTCCTTTCTTATGTTCTTATGTTCAGCCTTACTAGAGATTTTAACAATGCAAGGAATTCGCAAGAGCAGTGTGGTGAGAATGGTATAGCACGCGTACCTTGTTCCAAGGTTCGTAGGTTCGAGTCTCCTTCAGCCAGAGATCAGTGTTTGTATATTATATATATATATATATATATATATATATATATATATATATATATATATTTGGATTTCTTCCTGAAGCCGTTTGAATATTCTACACCCTATCTTTTCATTCTTTTTTTTTTAAGAGATCTGTAAGTTTTCCAGCTGCGTGTGGACTGGCTGCTTTGGGAATGTGTGAGAGTGTCCTGGTACCTGTTGCTTTAATTGGCTTCTAAAAAATTCATTGATAAAGTATTTTATTGGAGGGGGTTTCAGGTCCCTGGGGAGGGGGGAATCGGGATCGTCATTTTCTACAGGAGAAATCCTGACCCAGGGAAACTACCATTTTTGTGGAGGGAAACCTTTAGATTTGGGGACAACGAGCTGTAAGCGCCCTACACTTCCCTTTCCCTAGTTTTTCCCAACCCTTTGCCTTTTCCCCGGCGGGCTCGTTCTCCTGGTTGGCATCCATTTGCCTGATTTAAGACGAAAGGTGGAGTATGACACACGGGGGGTATGGTGCGTGGAAGGTAGAAAACTTGGGACCGTGGTTGGGAGGGGTGGAGTTTGAGGGGCTGGGAGGGGAAGGGGGGAAAAAAGTCCCCCTTTTTAAACCCTGAGTGGGGGGGGGGTTTTGGTTTTTGGGGGTGGGGTTATCCCTGGGAGGGGGTGAGGGGAGTGGGGGGGGGGGAAAGGGGGGGTGAGGGGAGTGGGGTGGGGGGGAAGGGGGGTGGGGGATTTACATACACATAAAATTTCCCAACACGGGATTTTGTTAACCTGTTTTACTTTACGCACATTTTTTTTTCCCATGTACTTTCATGAACGAAATGGGTACCCCCCTGCATGTACCCATTTTTCCCATGGTTTTTGCTTTTGCATAGGGTCTATATAGGTTGTTAAAAAAGATCAAGAGTAAAAAACTTGTTTTAAAATTTGACAAAAAAAAAATTTCCCAAAAAAAAATTTTAAAAGTCCCAAAAAAATAATAAAAAAAAATAACAATGGAAACAAATTGGTTTCTTTTCATATTAAAAACCAAGTTTTGCCTTTGTTTTTTTTTATTTTTTATTCTTTTGGTACTTTAATTTGTAAATTTTTTAATTTTTTTAATTTTAAAATCTAGTTATCTCTTGATCTTGTTAAAAACCCCTATATCGGGGGTTTCCCCCCCTAGTGAAATTTTGTTTTGTTAAAAACCTATATCGGGACCCTAGTGCAGTTCTTTTTAACAACCTATATCGCCTAGGGGAGTTTTTCTTGTTAACAACCAATATAGCCCCTTAGTGCAGTTGTTTTGTTAAAAAACCCTATTTTCGCCCCGTGCATTTGGTTTTTTTTAAACAACCTATATCGGGACCCTAGTGCGTTGTTCTTGTTAAAAATATACCCAGACCCAGTGCAGTTGTTTTTTTAAAAAACCTATATCGGGCCCCTAGGGGAAAATTTTTTTTGTTAAAAACCCTTTTCACCCCTTTGTCCCAATTTTTCCCCTTTTTAAATTATAAAACCCACTTGTGAAATTGTTTTTGTTAAAACCAAATTTCAAAACCCTATTTGAAAATTTGTTCTTTTTTAAAAAACTTTTATCGGGGACCCCTATTGCAGTTTTTCTTTTTTAACAACCTATATCACCCCCTAGTGCAATTTTTTCTTGTTAAACCTATATCACCCCCTAGTGCAATTGTTTTGTTAACAACCTTATCGCCCCTTTGTGAAATTGTTCTTTTTAAAACAACCTTTTAAAACCCCCTAGTGCAATTTTTCCCTTTTTAAAACCCTATTTCGTCCCTGTGCAATTTTCTTTTTAAAAAAAAACCTATTTTCGACCTAGTGCAATTGCTCTTTTTAAAAAACCTTTATCAGACCCTAGTGCAAATTGTTTTTGTTAAAAACCTTTTTAATCCACCCCCGGGGCCCAATTGTTCTTTTTAAACCCTTTATCAGCCCCTAGTCCCAATTGTTTTTGTTAAAAACCCTATTCACACCCTAGTGAAATTTGTTCTTGTTAACCATATCGCCCCTTGTGCAATTTTTCTTGTTAACAACCTATTTCAGCCCCTGGGCCCAATTTTTCTCTTGTTAAAAACCCTAATCAGCCCTAGTGCAATTGTTCTTGTTAACTATTTTCAGACCTAGTGCGTTCTTTTTAAAAAACCCTTTTTTCAGACCTAGTGCAATTGTTTTGTTAACCTATATCAAAAACCCTAGTGAAATTGTTCTTGTTAAAACCTTTTTCAGGCCCCTTAGTGCAATTTTTTCTTTTTAAAACCTATATCGGGGGGCCCCTATTTGCGTTGTTTTGTTAAACAACCTAAAATCGGACTATTTGAAATTTGTTCTTGTTAACCTATATCAGCCCTAGTGCAATTGTTTTGGGTTAAAACAACCTTATAAACCCCTAGGGGCAATTGTTTTTTTTCCCTTTCAGCCCCTAGTGCAGGGTTCTTTTAAAAACCCTAAAATCAGAAAATATTTGCTTTTTTCTTTTTAAAACCTATTTCAGCCCCTAGTGCATTTGTTCTTGTTAACCTATATCAGCCCTAGTGCAGTTGTTTTTGTTAAAAAACCTATATCAGCCCCTAGGAAATTTGTTCTTGTTAACAACCTTATCAGCCCCCTAGTGCAATTGTTTTTTAAAACCTATATCAAAACCCCTAGTGAAAATTGTTCTTGTTAAAAAAACCTTATCAGACCTAGTGCGTTGTTTTGGAAACCTATATCGACCCTAGGGGCAATTGTTCTTTTTAAACTTTATAGCCCTGTGCAGTTTTCTTTTTAACCCAAACCCTTTATATCAGCCCCTATTTGCTTTTTGTTCTTTTTAAAAACCTTATCAACCCCTTTTGCAGTTTTGTTAAAAACCCTTTATCAGACCCAAATGTAATTGTTTTTTTTGAAAAACCCTTTATCGGGCCCCAAATTGAAAATTTGGGTTCTTGAAAAACCTAAAATCAGCCCCCAGTGCAATTTTTTTCTTTTTAAACCTTATAAGCCCTAGTGCAATTGTTCTTGTTAACAAAATGTTAGCCCTTTTAGTGCTTTGTTTTGCAAAACAACCTATTCAGCCCTAGTGAAATTTGTTCTTTTTAAACCTTTTTTCAGCCCCTTTTTGAAATTTGTTTTTTTTAAACCATTCGGGGAACCCTTTGTGAAATTTTTGTTCTTTTTAAAACCTTTATCAGCCCCTGGGGCCAATTTTCTTGTTAACCTATTTCAGCCCAGTGCTTTTGTTCTTGTTAACCTTATCAAAACCCTAGTTTTTGAAAAACCTATATCAGACCCTAGTCCCATTTTCTTTTTAAAACCTTACCCAGACCCTAGTGCAGTTGTTTTTTTAAAACCTATATAGACCTAGTGCAGTTTTTCCCTTGTTAACAACCTATTCAGCCTATTTGCAATTGTTTTTGGGTTAGAAACCCTATACCCGGCCCCTATTTGAATTTTTTTTAAAACCTATATCAGCCCTTTAGTGAAATTGACTCAAAAAATGTAATGACCCCGATTGCAAAAAAACCCCATCCCCCCGGCCGGGATTAAAACCCGGGGTCATAGTCTCAAACTCCAGCCCGTCGGGGTTAGCCCAGACCCTAGCCCCCAAAAAGATTCATCCAAACTAGGTTTTTTTTTACCCCTAGGAAAGTTAGCACAGGCACCTTGTGCCCAAAAAATGAAAGTTTTTACAGACGAATTTCAGTTTAGCGGGGCCGGGGGTCAAAACCCCTAGTCAAGTCCTTCACTGCCCCCAAAAGGACTAAAAGAAATGTAAAGACACGATTGCAAATAAACCATCCCCCCGGCCGGGATTGAACCCCCCGGTTCTTTAGCTCAAAATTCCAGCCGTCGCGTTGCCATTGCCCAGTTTGGCCACAATAAGATTACCAAAAGGTTTTTTCTACACCTGGGAAAGTTTGCACGGCACTCTGGACACAAATGAAATTTTTTACAGACGAATCTCCAGTAGCGTGGCCGTGACGAACTCGGCTCAAGCCCCTTCCCATGCCGTAACATGACTAAAAAATCGAAATTTTGACAGATTGCAAAAAAACCATACCCCGGCCGGGTTTGGGAACCCCGCGGTCTTTGGGGCTCAAAACCCCACCCCTTTCGCTTTAAAAAATTTAGCCCGGGCAAGCCCGCTAGGGGAGTTTGTCTAAAAAAAACTTGATTTGGGTACAGAGGTGCCGTGCTAATTTTTCCTAGGGTTTGTAAAAATTTATACCTAGTTGGATGAATCTTATTGTGGTACTGGTCTAGTGGCTAACGGACGGGCTGGAGTTTTGGGGGAAATCTATGACCGGGGTTCAACCCGGGCCCGGGGGTTATGGTTTCCTAGTGAAATTTGCTTGTTAACAACCTATATCAGCCCCTAGGGGCAATTGTTTTTTTTAACCCTTATCAGCCCAAAAGGTAAATTTTGTTCTTTTTAAAAACCCTATTTCAGACCCTAGTGCAATTGTTTTTTTAACCTATATCAGCCCCTGTGCAATTTTCTTGTTAAAAACCTTTATATCAGACCCTAGTGCAATTGTTCTTGTTAACCTTTTTAAAGACCCTAGTGCAATTGTTCTTTTTAAACCCAACCCTATATAGACACTAGTGCTTTTGGTTCTTTTTAACCCCTATATGGGAACCCATAGTGAAATTTTGTTCTTGTTAAAAACCTATATCAGCCCTAGTGCATTTGTTCTTTTAACCTATATCAGACCTAGTGTAGTTTTTTTAAAAAACCTTATCAGCCTAGTGCAATTGTTCTTTTTAAACCCTATATCAAAACCCTAGTGAAATTTTTCTTTTTAAAACCTATATCGGACCCTAGTGCAATTTTTGTTAACCTTTATCGGACCCTAGTGCAGTTTTTTTTAACCTATATCGGGCCCTAGTTAATTGTTTTTTTAAACAACCTATATCGGACCCTATTTGGTTTTGTTAAAAACCTATATAAAACCCTAATGTTTTTGGGTTCTTGTTAAAACCTTTATCAGCCCCAAATTTGTAATAGTTTTAAAAAACCTATATCAAAACCTGTCAATTTTTCTTAAAAAACCTATATCAGCCCCTAGGCTTTTGTTCTTTTTAAACCCTATATCGGGACCTAGTGAAATTGGTTCTTTTTAAACCCTATTCAGACCCTAGTGCAATTGAAAGTCCCTTTTAATTTGTATTTTTTTTATAAAAGTTTATCCTAGTTGTACTTAAGCCATTCTGCCCCAAATATTTTGAAAACACCTAACTAACTATCCCTTTGTTATACTTTACCCATTCTAGTCAATACTTAGACAAAAAACCTAAACAAAAATTTTCCCTAGTTTTACTTTAGCTTTTTTCTAGTCAATACTTAGAAACCACTAATTCATTAATTAACCTTAGCGAAATTACAAGAGTGGTTGGTGCCATTGTAATTTTTTTTTTGTATTGGTTTATCCCTAGTTGTACTTTAGCCCCTTCCAGCCAACACATAGAAAATTTTCAATTTATTATGTTTATTAGGGGAACTATACTCTATAAAACCAAAGTGCTTTAGCGGTTTTTTCTTACCCAAAACCCTCCCCCCACTAAAAGAAATCAGTATTTGAACTCACCAAAAAATTACGGATTTAAAAAACCCCCACGGGTTTAAAAACCAAAAAAGATGAATGATCTCGTTGCCCTTTGATCAAAACCTCCAAATCTAACACAAATCAAAACTTTTTGGGAAAAAGAAAACGGCCTTTATTACACACATCACAAGCAGCACTATCCTGAACACTCTCAAAGTTACCCTTTTCTTAACTAAAAACCTTCGGTTTCCTTAAGCAAAAAACTATGATGACCTCCGGGGCATTTCCTTGGTCACAAAAGCCCCCTTTTCCTGCATTTTTTTTTTATGGGGGCCTTTGGCTTAAGCAGGATAAGTTGATTTCTACCCACTACCAGGAAAAACAGCAGTCCAAAACTGCGGGCCATCCCAATTTTGGGGGGTTTGGTCCCTGCAATCTATTACTTAAACTTTCTTGCTTTACTTAATTGTTTAGTGATGAATTTGGGAAATACATTTTTGCCTTTTTTTAATGTAAAAATTTCCTAAAGGGCCGCCATAATCGGTCCCATTTTTACCGGATACCCAAAAAACACCCAAAAATTCGGGTGAAAAATCAAAATTCACAAATAAAAAAAAGACAAAAAAGCCCCACCTTCTTTTTGCTGGAAAACTTCAATTAAACCTTGGCCTACCAGATGATCAGACTGTAACTGATTTTTCAATTGAAAAACCCAAAACTTCTCATACCAACAATAACTAAACTAGCTAGGTTGACTAAAGAAAGTGAAATTTTTAAATGGGACCACTATGGCCCAATATACTACCCCCTTAAAATTCAGGGAAAATTCACAAAACAGCATACTGCCATCCCCAACCTTTCCCTCTTGAAAAAACATTAGAAAGGGCCACCACTCGAAACAACAAATTTTCATTTAGATCCATGACGGGGCCCTCAAAAAGGGAATTTAACAGCGACCTAGAGACTTTTGGCCCGGGCCCTACAAAAATTCCCCAATGCAATGGTTTTAAACGTTTGGGGAAGACATTTTTCTTAAAAAAATACTTAGACTATACAACAAAACATTGTCCTATAAAAAAAAACAGATTACGAATAAACGGGTTGGTTTCCCCTGGCTAACCAGCCCGATTCTGAAATCCATTGATAAGAAACAAAATGAAATGCATTTTGACAGGGGTTTTAAAACACAAAATTCAACAGTTTCACCAAAAATTTAAAAAAGGGAAAAACCCAAAAAATGTACTCCCCCAGCAGATTTACGGGCACAAGGATATAAAAAAGACCTGGAAAAAAAACCCCTTTTCCCCGATTCTGGGAACCCACAAACTAAAAAAAAAAACAAAAATATTTTTCTAACTTAAACCCCAATTTAAAAACCCCCTACATCCCCCTGACACACTAACAAAATAAAACGCGACTTTTTCAAACATTTGGATTTAAAACCGCAGTAAAAAACCCCCCGTTCAATGCCCGTGCCGGGGGCACCTAGATGGGAATTTTCCAAAATTCCCTTTATCTTGTACAAAAAGAGCCCACGGACGGGCACCCCGATCTTAAAATCACGTAAAAATTTAAATCGGGAAAACTGTCTCACGTCCCCCATTTTTTTGTACAAGCGAGGGCCCCGTCCTTTGCGTGCTATTACATTTCTTTTTAAAAAAGTCACTAGAAACTTTGCACAAATTCCCCCACTATCAAGACGCAAAGGGGTTAAAACCAATACATATAAGGGGGTGACCCCAAGACGTAAAAAAAACTGTAGGCCCAAAATCAAACTTTTCCTTTGGGTATTCAAAAAACTTCGAGAAACTGTTTTCACAGGAGATATATTCATTTTATTTAAAGTTTACAAAAAAAATACTCAACCCCTGCCAATTTTTGGGTTCAGGGAAAAAAAAAAGCCCTAATGATGCAATTATAAAAAGTAGACCTGCTTTACACGGGATTGGGGGAAAAAAAAAGGGAAAATCGCTAGGAAAAATTTTTTTGAAATAAGAAAAACGTTTGAACAGGTTTGACCCGGCATTTTTACTCCCCAAAATTGAAAAACTTTTGGTAAAAAGAGGGGCCCTGCGCTTGATATTTTAAAACCTACCTTTTTTTAATAGGGGATCGTATGTCACCCTTAAAAAACAGCCTCATCAATACGGGGAAATTGATACTTTGGGGGTTCCGAGGGAAGGGGTTTGGACCCTGCTCTTCCCATTTCATCAATGATTTTCCAAAAAAAATCCCCCAAAATGAAAAAACCCCCCTCTTTTTCTGAAGGGCACGACTTATTTCTTCCTCCAAATTTTTTTTGCCCCCTCAAAACCCTTGGTAACGAGGAGCTGGGTCAAATATTTGAATTGGGTGACAGCCAAAAAAACTTTCACTTAACACTGGCAAAACCTACGTATTATGTTGGGGAGAGAGAAAGGGGTTGCGCCCAAATTAACTTTTTAAAATCGACAAAAACCCCTAATTGCCAGAAATAATAGGGCAAATTCCCCTTTGGGCCCAAAACCCCGAAAACCTTTTAAAAACAGCAACCCTTTTCCAAAAATAATAAAAAAAAATATCCCAAAAGGTGGGGGGGTCTTTCAAGATGGTATACGTTCCACAAAATGCCCCTTTTAAAATTTTAATTCCTTATTATTCCCTTTTCCCCCTATGCTATTGTGCTTGGGGGTCAAAATGCAGCAAAAACACCCAAAACCAATAAAAACCCCAAAAAAAACCGCAGTAAGGGAAAAATCATAAAAACCCCCTTTTGGCAACACCCCCCCACTATTTTATAGATCTAAAATTACTTTCCCCGTTAGAACATTAAAACCCTTTTCTGTGCAATCTATATCTAAGGACCTTAAATTCCAATATTTAAACCCTTTACCTAAAACGCTTTTTTTGTTTGGGGTTTTACAAAGGGTTCACGGGAAAAACACCGACACAAACATCTCTATGAAATTCCCCCTGTTCGACTAAACCTTAACAAAAAATTTAATGTATTTCAAAGGAAATAAAATCTGGAACAAACCTTTCCTGGAAAAAATCTAGAACTGCAGGGGAAAAATTCATCACTTTCAAAAATACAAATTAGAAAACATTTAAACTCCCTGATCCACCCCCACAACTTTAAATACATTTTAACCCGGGGGGTTCAAAATTTCACTACTTCCCCCCGAAATATTTAAAAAAAAAAAATACTAATCTTTTTTTTAAAATAAAAAATCCTAAATATTAAAAAGTTTGCCCAAAGATACCAATATAGACAACCCTTTTTTGTGCCCAAAAAAAAAGCATTCCATTGCTAAACTCCCCAAATTTTGTTTTAGTCCCTTAGCCTTAATTTCCATAATCGGGAAGGAAATTTTTTTTTAAAAATTAATCTAAGTCTGCCCCAAATGCCTAGCCCTTTTTTTGGTGTCCTATGGCCCCCCCTGTTTAAATTTGTATTTTTAAAAATTTTAAACAAAAAAATAACCCCAAAAACCCGTAAACCCCAAATTGTAACCCTTTTAGAGAATAAACTTTTATTTTTGGCCCGTACTGACAGGTAGGCCTTATTTCCCCCACCCCCCTTTGGGGGTTTCCTCCTACCCCCACTAGGGTAGGCCTTATTCTCCCCCCACCCCTGGCTGTTTTTCCCTCACTACCCCCACAGTGTTGGGGGGCCCTTTTTCTCCCCCCCCATGGCTGTTTTTCTCACTAAACCCCTAGTGTAGGCCTTTTTTCCCCCACCCCCCTGGGGTGTCTTCCTCCCCTACCACCACTCACCAAAATTAAATTTCAAGTGCTTTACCTGGGATTTTTTGTCTCGTGTTTTGTTCCCGTGGTAGTCAAGGGAATTTTCCAAAAACCCTTGAGAGGGTTTTGTAGGGGGTTTAAACCCCGGTTCATTGAAGCAAAACCCCGGCGGGGTCTTTAAAATTTTTTACTTAAAAAAAACATTAAATTATTTTGACCTTTTGATGACCAAAAAAAAAACTCGAACCACGTGATTAATTTTTAATGATCCGAGTTGGAATTTATTATATTTACAAATTTAAATTTTTAAATTTAAATTTGGGTTAATTACACAACAAGAGTTTTTTTTTTTTTTTTGAGGAAAATACAGTTTTATATTGGCCAAAAATTTTTTTTTACGTTAAACGCCCGGGGGAAAAAAATTTTTTTAAACCCGACGAAACCCGGAAATATTTAAAAATTTTATTTTAATAACAGGGAAAAAGCTAAAAACCCCTGGGGGTAGATTGCGGGCCCTTTTTTTTCAGAGTTTCCCAAGGCCCAAAGGGGAAAAATAAATCCAAGTAAATTTGGGTCAAGAGCTCCCAACCCAGCAACAAGGCAAAATAAAAGCTATGCCATTTTGAGATGACAGAAAAATATAGTAGCTCAAATACTCCATAAAATAAATTGTGGGGAGGGTTTCGGGGGGGGGGGTGATCAACCAGGCTGTTACTGCTGGCCGCGGCAAACTGACGTACGAAGGGCCCCGCCCGGGTTTGGGCTGGTTTTGACTTTAGGTGCCTGTCCCGTGCCCCATGTAGACCCTTTTGCCTTGGCACCCAGGCGTGTAAAAAGTCCCATTTAATGTTTTCCAAAAAATATCATACCCCGCGTCGGGAAAAATTTTAAAACCCAAACGAAAAAGGTTTCCGGGTTTAAAAACCCAAAAAAGTGAGAAAAACACAAGAGAATGTTGCAGAGAATATTCCTAAAAAAGAGAGGTCTCTCCTCGTAAAAACATAAAACACCTAAAAAACCCCGGGGTTTAATTTTTTTCCGGTTTATTTTTTTCATTTGATTATTTAAGTGGGCTACAGTTTGTAAAAAAAAAAATTTTTTTTTTTCACTTTTAAAAAATTTGATTTTAAAAAGGGGAAAAATTTTTTTTTTTGGGGGGGGGGGGGGGCAAAAATTTTCCCCCAAAAAGCCCAAAATTAATGCAAAAAAATTTCCTTCAAAAGCTCGAAGTGAAACGCAAATGTGGAAAATTTGTAAGTCCCCCAAAAATAAAAGTTTTAAGTCGTTTAGGGGGCGCATTTAAATTTTGATTTTAAAACCCCATCCCCCAAATTTCGTTAAATATTTCTTTTAAAAAAATTTTAAATTTAACCCTTTTGGATTTAAATTTTCCCAATAGAACGTTTTCGTCAAATTTTAGTTTGAAGCCGTCTTTAAAGAAGCATTTTTTAGTTATTGTTTTGAAAAACACTAATATTCAACAGAAATGACAAGCTGTGTTTTTACACCCAAATGGAGCGTCAAACCCTTTTATTGGGGACACCCAAACGTGAAAAATTTTAAGCCCGTCGGGCGGCCGTTTTTGCGTTATGGCGAGTTTTCCCAAAAAAATTTCCCGATTTTTTTTTTACTTTTAAAACTTAGTCAACAAATTTTGGGTGCCCCTCAAAAAGAAATTTTTTTGGTATTATCCCGGGTACTTTTCCTGGGTATTATCCTGGGTTATCCCGGGGTTTTTTATCCTGAGTAAATTTCCGGTAACCCGGGGATTACCCGGGAATATCCCGGGTATTATCCCGGGGGATTTTTCCTGGGTATTATCCCGGGTATTATCCCGGTATTATCCCGGGTACTATCCTGGGGAAAATTGGGTACTATCCCGGGTATTTCCCGGGGGGTATCCTGGGGGATTAACCTGAGTTTTTATCCTGGTACTATTTGGGTATTATCCTGGGTTTCTATCCGGGTATTATCTGGTACTATCCTGGGTATTATTGGGTACTATCTGGGTATTTTTCCTGAGTAATTTTCCTTGGTTTTTATCCCGGGTATTATCCCCGGGGGTACTATCCTGGGTATTACCTGGTATATCCCGGGTATTATCCTGGGTTTTTCCCCGGGTACTTTCCCGGTACTCTCTGGGTATTTTTTGGGGGATTACCTGGGTTTCTATTGGGTATTATCCTGGGTACTTCCTGGGTATTATTCCCGGTTCCCATCCTGGGGGTTTTTCCTGGTTTCTTCCTGGGGAATTTTCCCGGGGGTTTTTCCTGGGTATTTCCTGGTACTATCTGGGTATTATCCTGGTACTATCCCCGGGTATTATCCCGGGATATCCTGGGGATTATCCTGGGTAAAATCCCGGGTATTTTCCTTTATTCCTGGGTTTTATTTTGGTAAAAATCCTGGGTTTAACCTGGGTACTATCCTGGGGATTATTGGTTCCCTTTCCCGGGGATTAAACTGGTTTTCTATCCCGGGTTTATCCTGGTTATCCTGGGGGTTTTTTCCGGGGTACTATCCGGGTATTTTCCTTACTATCCTGGGGGTTTTTCCTGGTACTACCTGGGTTTATTGGTATATCCGGGTATTTCCTGGTACTATCCTGGGTATTATCCTGGGACTATCCGGGTAATTTTTCCCCGGGCTATCCTGGGGGATTTTCCTGGTACTTTCTGGGTATTTTCCGGGTACCCATCCTGGGTATTACCCGGGTTTATCCCGGGTATATCCCGGGTTTCTTCCTGGGATTATCTGGGTATATCCTGGGTATTATCCGGGGACTATCCGGGGGCTTTTCCCGGTTTTTATTCTGGGGACTATCCTGGGTATTATTGGGGTTTAAACCCCGGGTTTCTTTTCTGGGTACTATCCTGGGTATTATCCTGGGTATTATCCTGGGTACTATCCTGGGGCTATCCTGGGTACTTTTCCTGGGTTTATCCCGGGTTTTATCCTGGGTATTATCCTGGGACTATCCTGGGTATTTTCCTGGTACCCCTTTCCCGGGGTTTATCCCGGGAATTTTGGATATTATCCCCGGGGGAAATTTCCTGGTATTATCCCGGGAACTTTTTGGTATTATCCTGGGAACTTTCCTGGATTTTATCCTGGGGAAATTTCCTGGTTTTTATCCTAGGAACTTTTTCCCGGGGTATTATCCTGGGAAAATTTCGGAAATTATCCTAGGAACTTTCCCTTTATATTTTTTCCCGGGAATTTCCTGGTTTTTACCTGGGAAAATTTCTTGGGTATTATCCTGGGGTTTCCCGGATATTATTGGGGAAATTTCTGGATATTATCTGGGAAAATTTCCTGGATTTTTCCTGGGAAAATTTCCTGGATATTATTGGGAAAAATTTCCTGGATTTTTATCCCGGGGAAAAATTTCCCGGATATTTTTTTGGGAAAATTTCCTGGTTTTTATCCTTTGGGGAAATTTCCTGGGTTTTATCTTTGGGAAATTTCCGGGGTATTATCCTGGAAACTTTCCTGGATATTATCCTGGGAATTTCCCGGTATTATTCCCGGGAAAATTTCCCGGTATTTTCCTTGGATTTTTTGGATATTATCCTTGGAACTTTCCTGGGGCTTTCCCGGGGTAATATCCTGGGTACTATCCCCCCGGGATTTTCCCGGGTGGTTAAAACCCCTTTGGGAATTAAAAAACCGACCAAATTGGTTTAGAAAGAAAACGTAAGCAAAAACTAACATATTTATTAGAAAAAAGTTTCGGGCCTGGACCTTGATCCCTTTTAACTACAGAGGTAGAAAGACTTTTTTATTTGGCGGAGGGGTGAGATGTGACGCCGTGGGCCCGGGGGAATTTTCATAAGAACATAAGGAAAGGAGGGGAAATGTAGAAAGGCCCACTGGCCCCTGCGAGGCAGGTCCTTATCCCAAAAAAACTCCTTTACCTATATGAGGAAAGGGTTTGACGATTTTAATTTATGTGACTTTCCCGTGTTGTTGGGTTGGTGCTGCTTTAAATATCCTTTTTATGCAATTTTTTTTGAAATTTTGTTGTTTCCGTGTTGGTTCTTTTTGTTTTCGGGGGATGCGAATTTGGGGAGGGTTCTAGGCACCCTCGGGGTCTGAAATTGGTTCCCGGGGAGGGAAAAGAATTGTGCCTCATTCCAGTTCATCAAATTTCCCCGTGGAGTCTTGTGGGGGGACCAGGCGTAACCCTTTCATCGTCTTGTTTTGGGATTTGATGTCATTCAGGCGGCTGCAAAATCCTGCCCGTTCGCCTACATATTTTTTGGGACAGAAACCCCCAAGGGGTGTGGACGCCTGCTGTAGAAGTTAGAAAGGGGTGGGGGTGCGGGTTTGTAGTGTGGCTTTGATAAAGATGTGTTTATGGTAGAAAACGTTTTTTGTTACTCATAGCAAGTGCCCGGCGAGTATCGTGGCAACATCGCCCATGGGAGTACTTGAATGTTTAGGGGGCTGTTCCATGGGCGGTTTGTTGAGGATACCTTGTGCCTTGAGTCTGCAATCTCGGATGAAGAAAGATGGGAACTGAAGACGTGTAAAGGCTTGTGTTATGTAAGTGCATTCTTCTTCTAGAAAACAAGGGCTGGAGATGCGAAGAGCTCTCAAGAAGAAGCCAATGAGGACTCCTCTCTTAGTGCGGGTGTCTTGGTGTGAATTGAAGTGTATAAGATCGTCCTTGTTGGTAGGTTTTTATACACTATCCTGGGTATTATCCTGGGTACTATCCTAGGTACTATCCTAGGTACTATCCTAGGTACTATCCTAGGTACTATCCTAGGTACTATCCTAGGTACTATCCTGGGTACTATCCTAGGTACTATCCTAGGTCAAATCTATCCTGGGTACTATCCTAGGTCAAATCTTTGCAACTGACAAGAACTTGGGATATCCGACCTATCCCAGGTTACTAGGAATGGGTTCAACAACTTTGGTCGTATAGCACACGAGTATACCATTTGTTCCAAGAATGTAGTCGCAGTTACCGTACACAAGTGTTGAAAATTTGAAGCCCATTGAATTAGCCATTCTCGAGTTATGAGTGAAAAAATCGAGATGTTGGAGAAAGAAAAAAAAATCAAGCAACCTCTTAAAGGCCCCCTTTCAGGGATACCTAAAAAGACTGACAAACAGAAATAAAAATAATAACGAAATGATAATTTCTTATGACCCAAGGAATCCACTGTAAGAGAACTAGATGATGTTAAAGATAGGTAATGTGATATTGGCACTAACTGCGCAGTTGGTATGACAGCTCAAACGTCTTGAATACGCAGAGCTCCTGCTGGAGACTGATGCACCCTAGAATAAGTCCAGAATTTGTAGTGGTTACTAATGGTCTCAGAGACTGCAGAGAAAAAAAAGGTGGACTGTTTGACGTATGGGGTGAGGCAAGTGACAGAGCAGACACTGAACACTGTCGAAGAAATGAGAGGAACTTCGAAAAAAGTAATTTTAACTACCACAATACGTCCATCTTCATCTATCATGATCTGGGTGACTATTCTCTCGTGATTTGAGTGACAATTAACAACTGTAGGCCCTAAACAAATGGGTGACAATTCACGATAACATATCTGTAATGATATCAATGCTGGTAACCACAAATACGGAGTCGGTACTAGTAACCACAGATACGGAGTCAGTAATAGCAATCACAAATATGGAGTCAATACTAGTAACCACAAATACGGAGTCAATACAATGTTGAGAAAAATACAATAATAAATGGAAGTGCTCATAAGGGATAAAATGGCGTACGTAGTGAGGAGTGGAGTGGAGGGTGAAGCAAGGACTGACTCAGGGCTCAGTCAACAAAGGGAAATAGAAAATACATTTGACTCACCTGTCAGCAGGCGAGTCACCTGTCAGCAGGTGACTCACTTGTTAGCAAGCGAGTCACCTGTCAGGAGGCGAGTCACCTGTCAGGAGGCGAGTCACCTGTCAGGAGGCGAGTCACCTGTCAGCAGGTGAGTCACCTGTCAGCAGGCGAGTCACCTGTCAGCAGGCGAGTCACCTGTCAGCAGGCGAGTCGCCTGTTAGCAGGCGATTCACTTGTCAGCAGGCGAGTCACCTGTCAGCAGGTGAGTCACCTCATGAATGGGGGAGCTGGATCAAGGGTGACACGGAAGTAGACACTCCTTCAAGAATAAAGGAAATAAGGGCCCATAACGGCTTTTATTTATCCAGAATATAAATGTTAATAGCATGTTAGAAACATTTCCATCTTAGTCATAACAAAAGTGTGTCAAGTGGAGAGGTATAGACTGTGAGGCGATAAACAAATATTTAGAATTTATAAAACTGGATGAGGCACAGTTACCATCAGGAAGTGTTTTTCAGCATCAAAGTGGTGAGGAAGTGGAATTACTTTGACAGTGAAGTCAGAGGCAGGATAATACATAGTGTTATAAATAGGTATGTTAGGACGGACACACACACACACACACACACACACACACATACACACACACACACACACACACACACACACACACATGGTGGGTGCAGACGTGTTTGCACAAGGCTCCGAGAACCTTCGTGTTTTTGAGGCGTGCAATAACCGCTAGCAGTAATCAGTGGTAGTGACAAAGTCAGTGAACAAACCTACGAGTGATAACTATAGTTATTAGTTGAAAAAATTCGAGAGGAAACCTGAATTCAGTATTTTCTTTTAAAGTGCCAAACCGTTGTGGATCTACTAGGCACTGTTGCCACACAGATACAAACATAAAAAGATCAAAGTGAGTGTGGAAACGGGTGATCAAGAATTACCAGCGTTTGGGTAACAAGTGAAATGTGGGGCACCGTAATGTGAGAGTGAAAAAGTTAATAAGCAAAAGGAGAAAGAAAAAATAAAATATACAACAAGGGAAGGTGGCAGTAGGCCTACTGAAGCAGTGGCATCACAACAGTTTGTATGCCATTATACATATAAAGTGTAACACCGAATGTGAAGTGTATTCTGTAATTGAAAAGTGAAATCACTTGAGGAACGCGGGATACATGAGCATATATGGTTATAAACATCATGGGTGAAGGAGTTACAAAATAGTGATAGAAGGCCTATGTACGACGACTACGTCATCAGCATCTGGCAACTTGTCATCACACCGCTGTCAGTGCAAGTATTCACCTGTTGAGGTTGCATTATCAAGGTTGAGTTCTGGTCCTGCATCACTGTTAGATACTGGTCACTCACTCCTGCAAGCCATTACCAGAATTAGAGTAGAAATAGCATAGACGAGAGTGCAAGGAGTAAAGCGGTAGTGAGGGATAACGTCAGACACTTAAGCTGAGACAAGCTAAATTTTACAACCTGCTACTTTCCCGAATTTTAGAAGTAGAATCGATAAGTGTTACAATATTGGTAAGCTTAGAATTATGATACCCACCGTTTTTTATTAGCAGTATGAATACTTAGAAGTGGGGGGACACCACACACACACATACACATACACACACCCTACACACACATACACACACACACACAACATACACACACACCACACACATACACACACACACACATACACACACACACACACACACACAAAACACACACCACACACAACACACCCTGAGCAGTTTTGGACATTGAGGACTCACTTACGGAGGCCCTTGGAGCTAGCGATCATGTGTGCTGAGTTTTGACATAAAAGTAGAGTTACAAGTGGAGAAGGTAACAGGAACGAAGGGACAGGCAAACTATAAAAGGGGGGACTACACAGTATGAGAAACTTCCTGCAGGAGGTTCAGTGGGACAGAGAAATGGTAGGAAAATCAGTAAACGAGATGATGCAATATGTGGCAACAAAGTGCAAGGAGGCAGAGGAAGTTTGTTCCCAAGGGAAACAGAAATAATAGGAAGACCAAAACGAGTCCTTGTTTACCCGAAGGTGTAGGGAGGCAAAAAAATAAGTGCAACAGAGAATGGAAAAGGTACAGGAGGCAAGGACCCAGGAAAACAAGGAGATTAGTAGAAGAGCCAGAATCGAGTATGCACAGATAAGGAGGGAGGCCCAGCGAAGTATGAAAAAGAAATAGCATCGAAAGTCAAATCTGACCCGAAATTTTTGTATAGCCACATTAGGAGGAAAGACAACAGTAAAGGGAAACCAGGTGAAAAGGGCTGAGGAAAAAAAGGTGGAGAAACTCACAAAGAAACAAACAAGAGGTTTGTGGGAGTTTCAACCGGATTTAAAGGGAAGGTATTTACAGAAAGAGCGGGAAAGGAAACTCTGGGGGACAGCCAATGGGGACACCAAAAGGGAAATACCCCAAACCCAAGGGGTTGGAGGGACAACATAAAAGATGAGGAGGAGGTAAAGAAACTGTTTAAGGGACATGTTCCCTAAAAGGGCCCAAGGGGGCCCCCGGACAACATCTCCCCGGGGGTTTCCTTAAAAAGGGGGAAAGCAGATATGTTGTGGGGTCCCCACTTGCCACAATCTTCAACACATCCCGGGGAAACTGGGCAATCCCTGAGGAAATGGAAGACGGCAATGTTTTTTCCCCATTTTTAAAAAAGGAGACAGAAAAGGGGAAATTTAAACAAGACCTGTGTCATTGAGTGTAAAATTATCCCAAAATTTATGGAAAAAATTGGGTCAGGAGGGGGGTGGTGGAGCACCGGGAAAAGGAAACAGGAGTAAAAAATCCCAAACCCCGCACGGATTCAGGGGAAGGGAAAAACCTGTGTCACAAACCTTCTGGTTTTTTAAACATAAAAAACGAAGAAAGACAAGAGAGGGGAGGGGGGGGTTAAATTCCCTCTTTTTGGAAATGCAAAAAGGGGGCCTTTTTGACCGTTCCTCACAAAAAGATTGTGAAAAGAAGTGAGCATCGGGGCCATATAACAGGAAGGGCACTGCAATGGATCAGATTTTTCCAGAAGGGAGGAAAACAACGAGCCCAGGGGTACGTAATAAAAAAAACACATTTGGGCACCTGTGACGGCGGTTCCCACAGGGGCCCGGTTTCCTGGGGCCCCGGTGCTATTTTTGGTAATGTAAACGACAGGAAGGGGGGGTTTGGGAAATTAAAGAATTGCCCCTGTTTGCAGATGATTTTGAAGTTAATGAGGAGAATTAAATCGATGAAGCCCCAGGCGGGAAACTTCAAAAGACCTGGACAGACTGGACACCTGGTCCGGGAAAAGTTGCTCTCAAATTTTAAAACCTCCCAAAAATGAAAAGGTCATAAAGATAGGGGAAGGGCACAGAAGCCCCCAGACAGGGTTAGGCTAGGGGGCCCCAAAGACTGAAAAACCTCACTAAGGAAAAAGATCTTGGGGTGAGAAAACCCGAGAAAGGGTCCCCCGGGAAGCACACATAAACAGTTTAACTGCTGAGCAAAATGGGGGGCCCGGGAAAAACCTGAGAACAGCTTTCCGATACCTTAGTGGGGGAAATCATTCAAGGGAACACTGTCACCGTGTATGTAAAGGCCCATACGGGGTTTATGCAGCACCTGTTTGGAAACCCGCACTTGATAAACCCGTCAAAAAAACTAGAGAAAGTAAAAAGGTTTGCGAAAAGGGTTTTATTCCAGAGCTAAGGGAATGCCCCAAAAGGGAAAATTTTTAAAGGGAAACGGCCTGACGACCGGAGGACAGGGGGGTCAGGGGAGACATGATAACAAACATAAAAAATACTGCGGGGAAATTTAGACAAGGGGGACAAAGACAGGATTTTTCCAGGGGGGGGAAGGGAAAACAAAAAAACAAGGGGCCAAATTGGAAGTTGAAGACAAAAAATGGGGCAGAGAGAAAGTAGGAAGTATTTTTTCGTCATGGGTTTGGGTAAGGCAGGGGGAAATAGCCTAGAAAATGACGTATTTGGGAGGCAGGAACCATACACATTTTTAAAGGACGGAGGTTTGATAAAGCTATGGAGCGGGGGGGAAAAGGGGGCCCCCAGTAGCAAACCCGGTTTGAAGAGGCGGGGCCCGGGGAGCTAGGACTCGCCCCCTTTGCAACCCCAAATTTAAGGTGATTTCAAATGGGTGAGTACACACCCACACACAGCAACAAGCATTGTAACTGAAAGTAAACATCAAACACACACACACATATATAAATACACACACACACAAATACAAAACACACACATACCCCAACACCCAATAACCCCACAAAACAAAAACCCCAACACAACATACAAAATCCCACACACACACACACGGGAACAAGCACTTGTAACTGTAGAAAAACCACAAACACACACATACACGGATTTCACACCGTCCTGTGAACTGACCACTGAACCTCGTCCTCTTTTCCCTCTTTTTCCTATCCTACTCTCTCTCTCAAACCTATCTCACTCCCCCTCCCTTTTCCCTCTTCCCCAAACCTGTCTCTCTTTTTTTCCCTTTCCCCCTTTCTCTCCCTTCTAACCCCTTTTTCCCTTTTAACACCCCCCCCCCTCAAACCCAATTTTTCCCCTTTAAAAAATCTCTCCCTCCCATTATCTCCCCCCCTCTCCCTTTTTCCCCTTTCTCTCTCCCCCCCTTTACCCTCTTTTTCCCCCCCCTCCCCCTCTCTCCCCCAGCCTCTCCTCCCCTCCCCTTTTTTAAATCTCCCCCTTTTCCTCCCCCCCCTCTCCCCCCTCTTCCCCCTCTCTCTCCCCCTCTCTCTCCCCCTCTCTTTCCCTTCTCTTCTCTTTTCTCTCTCCTCTCTCTCCACTCTCACTCTTTTTTCCCCCTTTTTTCCTTTCTCACAAACCCCCTTCTTTTTCCCCTTCCCTTTCTCTCTTCTCTCTCTCTCTCCTTCTCCCCTCTCTCTCCCCATCTTTTTCCCCTTTTTTTCCCTTCTCACTAAACCCCCCCTCCTTCCCTTCCCTTCCCCTTCTCCCCTCTTTCCCCCCCCCAAACACTCCCCCCCTTTTCCCTTCCCCCTCTTCCCCTCTCTCTCTCCTTCTACCTTTCCCTTCTCTCTTCTCTCACAAAAAAAAAAAATGGGGGGGAAACTCGCAAAACCCAAGGATCAGATGAAAAAGGGGTTCTGGTAGGGAGGGGGGATAAAGGGAGCAGTGGAAAAGGAGGGAACAAAGGGGGAGAGAAAAATTGGGAGAGCTTTTCTGAAAAAATGGAGAAAGAGCTCTGTAAATTTTTGGGAAAAAAAAGGTTGGAAAAGGGGGAGACAAAAAATTTGGGGAAAGGCACAATTTCGAAACTGAAAGAAAGCCAAGAAAAGGGTCCTGGGAAGTTAGAAAAATAGGCTGAAGCGATTTTCAGGGGCGGGAAAACCAGAGAAGACACGCAAATAAAAGCTGCGAGGCCGAACGGGAAGGGAAAAGGAATTATAAATTATGCTAAGGTCATATAAACCCCCTCCCAAAAAAAGACCCAAGGGAGTGGGAAGGGGAAGGGAAAACTGGTTCCCAAACGGGAGGGTGATAGGTCGAATGCTGGGGAAAACCCATCTATCAAGAGCCACGGGAAAAAAATAAAAGGGAAAAAACCTGACCACATACGGCAGGTTTCCGGGAGTCAAAAAGAGGGTGGGGCAAGGGAGGGAGGAAAAAGGGAAAAAATTCAGGGGTTTATCCTTGGGTTTCAGGAAAAGAGGAAAGGACACACATTTGAAAGGCAGCGGGGAAAAAAGAAAGGGGAGATTGAAAAAAAATAAACAGGGGAAAAATAGGTGAAGAGATGGACGAGATTGAAAATTTTCAGAGAATGGGGGGGGGACCCCAAAGGGGAGAAACCGCCCAAAATCAAGCTAAATTCCCCGGGAAACGGAAACAGTGCGGAACGGGATCCTCCAAGAAAAACCCAAACGATTAAAATTCTGGGAAAGAGTAAAAGAGGGTTTTTCCAAAGACAGAGACAAAAACACAATCAGAAGGGACAGCAGGTGGAGGGAGAGGATAAAAAAGGGGAAAGGAGCGGGGGAAAAAGAGAAAAGGGGGAACCAGCAAAAGGTCAGTCAGAGCAAAACAGAACAGAAAGGGGCAAGCACACACACAACTATTCTCAGAACCATACAACCAAATTCACACCATTTTCAACACCCACTACAATCCATCCCCCAAAACCCTTTCCCCCCAACACCAAAAGCTAAAAGAACCCCAAAAACAGTATGCCACCGGTCTCCCCCCCCCCTCACAGGCCCCAAAACCAAAATTTTTGGGAAAAGGGAAAAACTAAAGGTATGGACAAAAACGCTGATGGTTAAAAAAAAATAAGTGGGGGGGAAGTGGCATAAAAAAAGTCAAAGAGGCACCCACCGGACATCAAGCTTCACAGAAACCAAGTTTAAAAGGGTTTGATAAAAGATGCACCTTTTCCAAGGGAAAACCAAATCCTGAGGAAAGACAGGGGGAAAACGGGGGGGATGGAGGAAGGGGCATTGCTGAAAAAAAACCATCATGGGAGCATCATCGCCGGGGCGGCGGGGTTGTTTTTAGCGGGCTACTGCGGGATTTTCAAAGATAGCTCCTGGTAAAAGGGGGGGGTGACCAGGTCCCAAATTAACAGAACTCACGGGGAAATGATTTGAGAAGATCCCCAGAGCAGCGAAGGGGACATCCCAGGCATCGTTTAAAGCGTAAAAAAGTTAAAAGTGTTGCCTTTTTTAAAGGGTTTGGTGTTGTTGAGTCTGGACCATTCAGCGCCCCCCCCCCCTCTCCGCTGGGGGGGAGGGGGGGGGCCCTGTGTAGAAAACAGTGCCCTCCCCTTTTAAAGGGCCTAAACCCCTTTGCCCCTCCCCCCGCCTCCCCCACCCAACCCCCAGCCCCCTTCCCCCTATAGAGGGTATTTTCTTCCCCAAACCCCAAAGATGTCAGCGAGGGCACGGGAAAGAGGGAGTGCCGGGCTCACGGGAACTTCTACTACAGGGACAAAAAAAACGGGGATTTCGCCCACGGGGGCAGCTGTAGGTGGCCAAGGAGTGTGTCCCTTCAGTTCCTCAAGCTTCAAACATCCGTGCAAAAAACGGGGGCCCTTTGGGATTTTAAAAGTCAATTTTGGGCGTCCCCCCGGGACGCGGGACATGCCCCCTAGGGCGCTCCCCAACCCGGGCTGAAAGGGAAAGTAAAAGGGGCTTTTTGGGACCTTTTGGGGAGGGTCGAGGGGTGTTTCGTGCAAGCAGAGATCCCGGGGAAATTCCCTGTTTTTTGAAATGGCTTTTCTCCCGAGGAAGAAAAGGCCCCTTTAGCAACATCTGTTGTTGGGGCAAGGGAATGAATTCCCCGCTATGTTTTTTAAACCCTCCCTCATTACTCTGAAAATTTGTCTATGTTTAAAAATCATGTGAAATTTGATTTTTCCCCCCATTCCCTTTTGAAACTTGTCATGATTTTTGACCGGGCCAAACCGGGAGTCTTTAAACCTTTGAAAAATTCTCATGATTAATGTTTTTGATTCTTACCTTTGAAATTTAATTTCCCATGATTGTGACCACTCTACCGGGAGCTAAATTCCCTTTTAAAAAATTTTCCCATGTTTAATGTGTTTGATTCATTCCCTTTGGCAATTATTCATTAGTGTGACCAGCTCTACCTGGAGCTCATTACCTTTTAATTTTGGTCATGATTATGACCAGTCTAGTTCTTTAAATTTTGTAATTTGTTCAGCTATAAAAATTTGGGGAAGGTCCGTCCCGGGAAATTATGTACCTCTGAAAATCTTTTGACTCCCGCCACAGGATGGGTATGGGGTGCAAAATTTAAACATTTTTAAGTAACTAAATTCAAAAATCGCTGGAAATTTTGTTTAGTTTGGAAAGAGGGAAAACAGGGAAAAAAGTGATACAAAGCGGGAACACTTCCCCTCTGGAGGTCCCGGGTGGTAATAGCAGTGATGTATAACCCCCCAAAGAACAGCAGGGGCCAAGGCAAGGGGTGGGGGACGAGAGCAATAAGCGTTTGGTTTGACACCTGGTTTAGGGGTTGGCCAAAAGCCCCATGCGGGCAGGGCAAACCCCGATCAGGGGTGACTTTAAACCACAAGGAGTTCGATTGGGAGAATTTGGGGCCCCGCAGGGGGGCCAAAATACATGGAGGGCTAAGATATGGAGGTTGAAACTGGAAAACTTCGGGGGAATTTAACTGTCAGGAAGACAGCAGCGAGTCATGGTACGGGGCGAGTGTCAGATGGGAACCTTGCCAGCGGGGTCCCACGGGGGTCACCCTGGGGACCAGTGCTTTTTTTTGGTTTTGTGAACGCCCTTTACGGAAGGAATAACTCGGGGGTGTCCCTGTTTGCAGTGACGTGAATTAAATGAGAAGAATTCACTCGATCGAAGACCACCCAAAACTACAAAGGGATCGGGGACGGGCCCTGCAGACCTGGCCCCAGAAATTTGGGTTTCCGGGAAATTTTAAAATCCCACCAAGTGCAAATTCTTTAAAGATTGGGGAAGGGCAAAGAAGACCGCGACGGAGTCATTTCTAGGGGGGCCAGAGACTAAAAAAACCCACTCAAAAAAAAAATTTTGGGGGGTGAGTATAACCCCGGAAACATCTCCTGAAGCGCACATCAACCCAAAAAAACCTGCTGAAAGAAATTTTGGGCCCCTAGCAAACCTCAAAACAGCTTTCCGACATCTTAAAAAGGAATCTTTAGGACCCTGTACACTTTTAAACGTTGGGCCCAATTGGAAATGGGGCACCGGGTTTGGAACCCAAAACCTAGCCAAGCACGTAAAAAAAATAGAAAAAAGTGCAAGGTTTGAAAAAAAGACTAGCCCCCAGAGTTTAAGGGGGTTATGTCCTACGCGGGGGAAAGGGTTAAATTGGGAAAATCAACCTGCGAAAATGGGGAGGACGGAGGGATAGGGGGAAATGATAAAGACTAAAAAATACTGAGAGGAATTGACAAGGTGGACAAAGACGGGATTTTTTCCAGAGTTTGGGACACAGTAACAAGGGGGACAAAATTTTGGAAAAGTTGAAGAAAACAGATAAAATCCCCGGGATGTTAGGAAGTATTTCTTCAGTAACAGAAGTAGCCAGTAAGTGGAATAGTTTGGGAACCCGATGTAGTGGGGGCGGGAAATCCATACATAGTTTTAAGCAGAGGTATGTTAAAGCTCACGGTTCAGAGAGGTGACCTAGTAAGAAATCGGGGTAAAAGAGGGGGGGCCCAGGAGCTGGGATTTCGACCCCCGAAAACCCCCCAATTTGGGTGATAAAACTAGGTGAGTACGTAAAACACACACACACGTAGCAACCGGTAAAAGGGGGCGGGGCCAGGAGCGGGGACTAAACCCCCTCCCCCCCAAAAAAAGGGTTTGAGTAAAAAAAATTTTTTGAGTACACACACACACACACACACACACACACACCACACACCCACACAAAACACCCACACAAACACACACCACACACACACACCCACACACCCCACACACACACACACCCCACACACACACGCACACACCCCCCACACCCCAACACACACACACGCACACACAACACACACACACACAACAGGGGGATGTGGGGGGGTCACAAGCGCCAGGCCCCGAGGATCTTAGGCTTTTGGGGGGGCGTTTTTTAGCAGCTAAAAAGCATCCATGTTAGTGACAACGTCAGTGAAAACCCTACAAGTGAAAACCAAAATGCTTTAGAAAAAAATAAATAAATTTAAGGCGAGAAAAAAGCCTGAAATTTTACAAAAAAAATTTTCAAATTTGCCAGTTTTTTGAGGCCTAGTGGGCCCTGTTGCCACATTGTTACATATATACAAAGAAAAAAGGCGAGTGACTAAAAAAAAAAAACCCAAAAATAAAATTAAGAGGGGGTTTGGTAACGACAAAATGTGATGTACCCACACAGCGTGAACAAGCTACCCAAAAAGGGGTTATATATAAGTTTTCAAAAAATATATTTAAGCAGAAAAAGGGGTGGCAGCAGTAGGCCTGAGGGATAGGCCGGGCCCTTTAAAAGGTTGGGTGTTATCACAATAAAATAGGGGACTTACCAAAAGTGGAGTGAAAAATTATAAAAGTAGCATATACAGTGATAAGGGGTAAAAAAGGGCTCAAAAAAGGGGAAGAATAAATTGCCGAAGAAGTCAGAGGGGGAAGGGCGAGGTGCGAGTATCATACCAACAGCATCGTACAGCAAGGGATCGTTTCAGCAGCATGAAAATCAGGCTTTTGGATGAAAATTCAAATCCCCACTGTTTGTGGTGGAGGGAATCGAGGGGGGAAACCGGGGCCCGGGGGGGACACTGGGGCTGGCTATCTTTTAAACCCCCCTCCAGGGCCCCATTTTTCATTAAAACCAAAAAAACCTAGAGTAGTTAAGGATAAAATGTGGTTTGGAAACCAGGACAAAGGGATTCAGCCCTGACAACAGGTTTTGAGAGAATTTTTAAATTTTTAGGACAAAAAAGACAGTACAACTGGAACAAGTTTTTGGGTACACATTAAATTAAAAGGGGAAATTAAAGAAAAGACTTTTTTAAAAACCGCTTGTATTATTTAAATTTTTCTTTTCGGGGTTTTTAAAGGTTTCCCTTAGTTAAGGGGCACGGGGTGAGTTGGGGGAAGGGGCTTATAAACAAACTGAAAGGGACAAAACCCAAACGAAAGGGGGAAACATTAAACGGGGGGCCCGGGGCGGGGGGGGGGACCCCCCAAAAAAATCTGGGGGGGTAAACTGGCCTTTTAATTTACCCCCCAACGAACAAATATTAAAACCCTTTCGTGGTTGGGGGCCCCCCGAAAACCCCGAAAACATAAAATCTTTCTTTCCTTTTTTGGGGGGGGGGGAAAAAAAAAAACCCCCCCCCCCCCCAAAAAAAAACCCAAATTTAAAAAAAAAACCCCCCCCCCCCCCCCAAAAAAACCCCCCCGGGGGGGCCCCCCCCCCTTTTTTTCCCCCCAAAAACCCCCCTTTTTTTCCCCCCCCAAAAAAAACCCCCCCTTTTTTTTTTTCCCCCCAAAAACCCCCCCCCCCCTTTTTTTAAAAAAAAAAAAACCCCCCCCCCGGGGGGCCCCCCAAAAAAAAAACCCCCCAAAAAAAAGGGGGGGGGAAAAAAAAAAAAAAAACCCCCCGGTCCCCCAAAAAAAAAAAAAACCCCCCCCCTTTTTCCCCCCCCCCCCCCCCCCCTTTTTCCCCCCCCGGGGGGGGGAAAAAAACCCCCCAAAACCCCCCAAAAAAAAACCCCCAAAAAAAACCCCCCAAAAAAAAACCCCCAGGGGAAAAAAAAAGGGCCTACTCTCTCCTCTCCCCTCTCCCTCTCTCCCTCTCTTTCCCTCTCTCTCTCTCTCTCCTCCCCTCCCCCTCTCTCCCCCCCTCCCTTTTCTCTCCCTCTCTCCCCACTCCCTTCCTCCCCTCCCCCTTTCCCGTTTTTTCCCTCTCCCCCCTCCCCTTTTCTCCCCGCCCTTCCCCCCACCTTTTTCTCCTCCCTCCCTTTTCTCCCCCCCCTTCTCCTTTTCCCCCTCATCCCTCTCTCCCCCCTCCCCCTCTCTCTCCCCCCTCCTTCCCCCCTTCCCTTTCCTCTCCCTCCCCCTTCATCCCTCCTTCTCTCCCTCTTTTTCTCTCTCCCTCACTCTCCCTCTCTTTTCTCTTCCCCCCATCACCCCTTTTTCCCCTCCCCCAACCCCTCCCTCCTCTCCCCTCTCTCTCCCCGCTCTTCCCTTCTCTCCCTCTCTCCCTCCCTCTCCCTCTCTCCCCCTCTCCCTCTTCCCCTCCCTCTCCTCTCCCCTCTCTCTCCCCCTCCCTTTTCTCTCCCCCTCCCACTCCCCCTCTCTCTCCCCCCCTCTCCCTCTCTCTATCTCTCCCCCTCTCTCTCCCTTTTTCTCTCCCTCTCTTTTTCCCTCCTCTCTCTCTCTCCTCCCTTCTCTTTTCCTTTTCTCTCCCCTCTCCTCTCCCCCCTTTTTCCCCCAATCCCCCTAAAACCCCAAACTCCCCACCCTCCTCTCTTTAAAAAGGGTCCCCCTCCCATCTCTTTTCCCCAAATTTTTTTTTTCCTCTCATAGCCTTTTCCCCCGCCCTCCTTTCTCCCCCTCCCTTTCTTTCCCTTCTCCCTCCTTTCTCCCCCTCTCCAAAAACCCTTTCCCCCCCCCCCACATTTCTCTCTCTCCCCCTTGGTCTTATCCCTCCCCCCCTAAACTCTCTCCTCTCCCCTTCCCCCTTTCTACCCTTTTTCTCTCCTCTCCCCTCCCCCTTTCTACCCTTTCTCTCTCCCAAACCCCTTTTTCTCCCCCCCACACACCCCCCCCTCTAGGGCCCTTTGTCTGCGGGAAAAAAAAAAAAAAAAAAAAAAAAAAAAAATAAAAAAAAAAAAAAAAAAAAAAAAAAAAAAAAAAAAAAAAAAAAAAAAAAAAAATGGGTTTGGGCCCTTGGGACGGAAAACCAGAGATTTTGGGGAAGAACCAGGGAGGGGGAAAAATGGGAGTTAGAGCTCCCAAAAAAAAAAGGGGAAAATGGGGGGAAAGGGAAAATAGTTTAAAATTTGGGAAAAAAATGGAAGGGGCGGATAGCTGAAGAGGCAGGAAGTGGGAAGTACAAAACCTTAGGAGAAGCTAGGATACGGCTTAGAAAAAGAAAAAATGCAAAGCCTGAAACAGATTAGAGAGACAAATGACAAAATTTAAAACGTGAACAAGGGAAAATTTAAAATCCCGGCGCAGACAAGGGGATGGTAAAACAACAACGGAGACATGCCCTCAGGAAGGCCCAAACCGACCACGTGGGGGCCCGGGAAAAAAACGACGGCACACTGAGATTTAAACGAAAAGGCCCGAAACAATGTGGAAATTCAGAAATCGGCGCAGACAAAGGGGAAAGGAAAACAACAAGGAGACTGACTTTCACGAAGGACCATCAGACCCACGTGGGGGCCGGGAAAAAACGATGAGCCCCCACTAAGATCAAACGACAGGGCCGAAAAAAAAATGAAGGTTTTTTTTATATGCAGAGGCTCTAAAAAAGCCAACTGCAGTAGCAAGGGACGCTGGGCCCGGAAAAACAGTCCACTAAGAATAGATGTTTCAGATTTTACAGGGGGTGAAGGCAAGAACATGTCAATGGAAGGAAACAAAATGCCTCGAGGAAGCAGATGGAAACTCAAATGGGGGGAGGAAAGGGGGAGGTTTATTTTGTGTACGGGGTTTCCCAAAAAGCCAAGGGGGCCAACTTTGAAGAAAAAAACAGGAGGGGAAAAAATGAATTTAAGGCATCTGAAAACAATAGGGGGAGGGGAATATGACCCCAGGTGAAAATTTTCAGAGAAATTTGGGGGGTTTGCGAGTGGGGAAAGGGTAACCGGGGCCCTTTAGAGTAACTTCAAGGGAAGAATCAGTTTCGAATCAGGAATTTCCCAAAAGAAAGCAAGAAGAGAGACAAAGGGGGTACCGGGAGTATTTTCCTTTGACCGCGACAGAACACAAGAAGAAAAAAGGCTACACTGAAAGGGAGGGAAAAGAGACGCAAGGAGGAACCCAGAAGGGAATGAAAATGAGCAGGACCCCAGGGCAAGGAGGGGGGGGCAAAAAACACCCCCAGAATCTCCCACCAAAAAAAAAAGAGCCCCCCGCGACATTTTCCCCAAAGCAATGAGCAACCCCATACCCAACCCACTCACCTTTTTCCCTCTGCCACCCCCAAACCCCCCTTTTCACAAACCTCACCCCAACAGCTGTCCCTTTTGGGGATTCCCGACCCCCCCCCATCAGCACATAAACCCCAAACCTTTCCACCCCGCCCCATATAGGGGCCCCCCCCAAGGCCCCTCCCCCCAAACCCCCTAAAACTTGCTTTACCCCCAATGATGAAAAAAAACTAAAGGTTTTGGGCCCCAAAGGGATGGGAAAAGAAAAAAAACATGAGGAGTGGGGAAAGAAAAAAAATCCCGTGAAAAATCCCCCGAATAAAAGGTTTTCCCGGGAAAAAAAACTCGCTGAGATTTAAAAAACAGACAAAAATCTTCCCAAAAGGGTATCAATCCCGAAAGGGAAAAATAGAAGGAAATAGAGGGGGAGGAGGGGTTGCACGGGTATTTAAAAAAACCAATGGGGATTTGTGGGAAAAGGAAGGCAAGGACATGATTTGGAGGGAAAAAGAATACATTGTAGGTACAATTAGTCCCGGAGAACAAAAAATTTGCATTGGGGGTGATGTATAACCCCCCACGAACTGGCCCGGAGGCCCAAAAGAGGAGTCGAAGAAAACAACAGGGTGATGGGGGACACACTGGGTGAGGGGGGCAAAAAAAGCTCAATGAGCAAGGCCCAAAACAAAATGGTAATGGGGCCCATTTCAAAACAGGGGAGATCGATGGGGGGAAAAACCCGGAGCCACCCCCGGGGGGGCCCGAAACAAAGGAGACAAAAATGATGGTGTGGAAAATTAAAAACCCCATGCATAACCCGTCAGGGACCCCCAACCAGAGAGAGAGGGGAGGAAAGCCAGCAAGACTGGATCTTGTGTTTACCCCGAGCATTCAGAAATCGAGGACATCACTTACGAGAGGCCCCCCTTTGGGGCTAGCCCAAACCCTTTTGGTTCTGAGTTTTGACTATATAGTGAGTTACAAGTGGGGAAGGGAACCCGGAAATGAAAAGGGGGCAGGGGCCAAAAAACCCAAAAAGGGGGGGCTACACAGGGATGAGAAAAATTCCTGCAGGAGGGTTTAGTTTGGGCCCGAGAAAAAGTAAAGGGAAAAAAAATTTAAAAGAGTGATGGAATATGTGGCAAAAAAAGTGCAAGGAGGCAAAAGGAAAGTTTTGTTCCCCCCCGGGAAAAAGAAATAAAGGAAGACCAAGACGAGTTTCCCTTTGGTTTTCCCGAAGGGTGGTAGGGAGGCAAAACTAAGTGCAAAGAGAATGGAAAAAGGTTTCAGGAGGGGTAGGGGCCCAGGAAAACAAAGGGGAAATTTTAGAAAAAAGCCAGAAACGAGTATGCAAAAGATAAGGAAAGGGGGGCCCCGAGACAGTAAAGAAAACGACATAGCAAACGAAAAAGTCAAAACTGACCCGAAACCCGTTTTTAAGGGCCCCATTAGGAAAAGACAACGTCAAGGGCCAGGTGAAAAGGCTGAGGAAAAAGAAGGTGGGGAACTCACAAGAAAAGATCAAGAGGTATGTGAGGACTCAAAAAACGAGATTTAAGGAAGTATTTAAAAGTAGAGACAAAAAAGGGCTCTGGGGGGGCAGGCCCCGATGGGGACACCAAACAAGGAAAACAACCCCAAAAAGTGTTGGGCGACCCTACAAAAGATGAGGAGGGGGAAAGAAACTGCAAGGGCAACGAAAACCCCAAAGGCAATGGGCCCCGGAAAAACATCTCTCCATGGGGCCTTTAAAAGGGAGCAGATATTTGTGTTTTACCACTTTCCCCCAATCTTCAAAAACATCCCCGGAAACTGGGGAAATACCCGAGGTTTTGGAAGACAGCAAATGTATTCCCTTTTTCAAAAAAAAGGGGACAGAAAAAAAAGGCCCCTAAACTATAACCTGTGTCATTGACGTGTTTTAGTATGCCAAAATTAAAAGGAGAAGATTTTTTTTGGAGGGGGGAGTGGTGGAGCACCTGGGGAACGGAACAGGAGTAAAAAATTCCAACCAGCACGGATTTTACGGGAAGGGAAAAACCTGTGTCACAAACCTTCCCGGAGGGTTTTTTGATTTAAAAAAACCAAAAAGTAAGACAAGAGAGAAAAGGGGTGGGTTAATTTCATCTTTTTTGGACTGCAAGAAGGCCTTTGACACAGTTTTCCCCACAAGAATTAGTGCAGAAGCAAAAGCATCAGGGGGCAATAACAGGAAGGGGGGGCTGGGAATGGATCAGAGAAAACCGAAGGGGGGCAACAACAGTCAGGTACGTAATGACGTATCACGTGGGGACCTGTGACGAGCGGGGTCCCACAGGGGTTTGGTCTTTTGGGCCAGTCTATTTTTGGTATATGTGAAAAGACATGACGGAAGGGGGTTTGATCAGAAGTTTTCCCTGTTTGCAGTGATGGGGAATTTTAAAGAGGGGGAATTAAATCGGGTGAGGACCAAAGGGAGGATTTAAAGAGACCTGGACAAATGGACACCTGGTTTTCCCGCAAATGGCCTTTCTCGAATTTTAAACCTGCCAAATGCAAAGTCATGAAAATAGGGGAAGGGCACAGAAAAAACCGCCCGACAAAAGTATAGGCTAGGGGGACAAAAAACTGCAAACCCACTCAAGGAGAAAAAAAATCTTGGGGTGAGTATAAACCGAGCAGTTTCCGGAAGCACACATCAATCGATAATGTGCAGCATAAAGGGGGCCTTTGGCCCAAACCCCGAGAAAAGCATTCCGATACTTAGCAAAGGGAAACATTCAAGACATTTTACACCCTGTATGTCAGGGCCCCTACTGGAGTATGCAGCCCCCTGTTTGGAAACCCCGCACTTGATAAAGCCGTCAAGGAAAATAGGGGAAAGTACAAGGTTTGAACAAGGTTAGTTCCAGAGCTAAGGGGGAAAGTCCCAAGAAGAAAAAATTGGGAAATCGGCCCCGACCAACTGGAGGGCGGAGGGTCAGGGGAGACATGTTTAAGAAATATAAAAAAACTGCGTGGAATAAAACAAGGTGGACAAGGACAGGAAGGGTTCCCGGGAGGGGGGCACAGAAAAAAAGAGGCCACAAATTTGGAAATTGAAGACAAAAAATGGTCGGGGAGATAGTAGGAAAATATTTCTTCAGTCATAGAGGGTTTTTAAGGCAGTGGAATAGCCTAGAAAAAAGAAAGGTTTTGGGGGGGCAGGGGAAAAAAAACCAGTTTTAAAAACGAGGGTTTTATAAAGCCCCATTGGGGCGGGGGGAGAGGGGCCCCAGTAGAACCGGGGAAGAGGCGGGGCCAAAAGCTAGGACTCGACCCCCGCAACCACAAATTTGGTGAGTACAATAGGTGAGTACACACACACACAACACCCCAAAACACACACAAAAAAAACACACACACACACCAAACACACACAAAACACACGCACCCCCACACCACCACGCAAAACACAACACACACACCACACCACACCCACACACACACACACACACACACACACACCACGCACACAAAACACAAACGCACACACACACAAAACCCCACACAACACACAAAACACACACACCACACACACCACAAAACACCACACAAAGCACACAACACCCACACAAAACACACACCCAAAACACACACACCCCGGGACACAACCCCCACACACACAAACACAACACACACAAACACCACACTCACCAAACAAAAGGTTTTTCCCTTTTTTGGCCCCTATTTAAAGAAACCTCGAAAATTTTATTCTTTTTCCGTCTTTTTTTTTAAATTGTGCTGATAATTAAGCCCTTTCCTCGATGACTTTCATTGAATTTGAATAAAAGTAGCCTGGGAAAAAATTTTTTTTTTTAAAAACCTTTTTTAAAAAGACACTTTAAAAGCTGAATGTTTTTTCGATATTTTTTTCAATCTCTCATAAAAGACCCATGAATTTGATTGTCCACGGCAGCGTTTTTTCTTCTCATCAGTAGCTAAAGCTTCTCTCTCTCCCCCCCCCCCTCCCCATTTCCTTTAAACCCCACTCCTCATTCTCTACGTCTCCACTTTACTAATCCTCCCCCTCACCAACCCCCTTCATTTTTTCCCCCTAACAGTTTCCCTTTTCCCTTTTAAAACCCCTCCCCCAAATTTTTTCCCCCTCTGCCTCCTTCTCTCCCCGTTTTCCCCCTATCCCTCCAATTTCCAAAATCCTCCTCTTCCCCCCTCCTCCTTTCCCTTTTTCCCCCAAGGGAAAAACCCCCAAGACCCCTTTTATCCAAATTTTACTTTTCTTCCCGTCCCTTCCCCCAGATTTTGGGGAACCCCTGGGTTGCTGCAATAAGAAAATACATCACACACAAATTTAACCCTTTTTTAAAATTTAAAATAATATTATATATATATAAAAATATATATATATATATATATTATATATAAATATAAATATATATAATATATATATTTTATAAATTTTAAAATTTTTTTAGTCTTGTCACGTGACCTCAGGGAAATTTTTCCCCCATTTTGAAGGTCAAACACGCCGTTTTTTTTAAAAAGACACCAGGGGGTAGAAAAAACCTTTTTTATTTTTATTGTTTGCGAGTGTTTTTAAAATGTAAATGATTATGAACTTATGTAATTTATGTTTATATTAATAAAATGCACCAATTTGATATATTGGTTACGTTACAGATTACATTTAAAATATAAACATATGAATGTTGGGCCTAATTAAAATATATAATATTCAGCACAAATGTGAATAATATCAATATTGTAGAAAAATCAGCAGAAACAGTATCAACTTTATATCAAAATTATATATTGTATATGAGTGAAACTCATTCATTGGTGAGTCTCCAGGACGATGGTGTCATTCTGTGTACCTGAGTTACACTCCACCACGTTCATGCATGAAGATCCAGAATGATGGATTCACTCGTGGAGCTCACGGCACATGCATGGCTGAAGATGTGATGGCACACGAGGAGCTCACGGCACATGCGTGACTGAAGACATGATGACACACGAGGAGCTCACTGCACATGCGTGACTGAAGACGTGATGACACACGAGGAGCTCACTGCACATGCGTGACTGAAGACGTGATGACACACGAGGAGCTCACTGCACATGCGTGACTGAAGATGTGATGGCACACGAGGAGCTCACGGCACATGCGTGACTGAAGACATGATGACACACGAGGAGCTCACTGCACATGCGTGACTGAAGACGTGATGACACACGAGGAGCTCACTGCACATGCGTGACTGAAGACGTGATGACACACGAGGAGCTCACTGCACATGCGTGACTGAAGACGTGATGACACACGAGGAGCTCACTGCACATGCGTGACTGAAGACGTGATGACACACGAGGAGCTCACTGCATATGCGTGACTGAAGACATGATGACACACGAGGAGCTCACTGCACATGCGTGACTGAAGACGTGATGACACACGAGGAGCTCACTGCACATGCGTGACTGAAGATGTGATGACACACAAGGAGCTCACTGCACATGCGTGACTGAAGACGTGATGACACACGAGGAGCTCAGTTCACATGCGTGACTGAAGACATGATGACACACAAGGAGCTCACTGCACATGCGTGACTGAAGACGTGATGACACACGAGGAGCTCACTGCATATGCGTGACTGAAGACATGATGACACACAAGGAGCTCGCTGCACATACATGACTGAAGACATGATGGCAACATGGGTCGTAGTCATTCCTCTTTGATTAAAATCTGGAATGAAAACCTTCTTTTTGTTAAAACTGGATTGAATTAACAGTGTGCTGCTACCCTGATCCAGATGATAATTATCACATTCTCTCACGTACAAGTTGATGAAATCGTTAAGCTGAGCTGGGAAACTTCAGTTGAGGAATGAGGATATTGTCAAACATTCCAAAGAGGGTCAACAGTTATCGGAGCTTCAAAGATTTTCTTGCAGCATAGTTGGAGTTACTCTCACTTAGGAAATGCAATCTCCTTGGATAGCCTATCACATACACAGGAGAAATGGAATTTTTGTAAAGAACTTCATCATCCCAGAGTGGAGACAAGAGGAATTATACACAGGAGGCAGAGGAAAGAAAGTAAAGAGTGAAGGAAGATGTCAGTTATATATGTATGCATAAGATATACACACACTCATATAAATATATATAAATATATATTTATTTTATATATATATATATATATATAATATATATATATATATATATATATTTATATATCATATATATATATATATATATAATCACCCTGCCACCGAGGCAGGGTGACCCAAAAAGAAAGAAAATCCCCAAAAAGAAAATACTTTCATCATCATTCAGCACTTTCACCTCACTCACACAGTTGTGACAGGATCCACAGGCATAACACCAGACACAAACATCTCTATGACATTCCCCGTGTTCGACTAAACCTTTACAAAAATTCAATGTATTTCAAAGGACCTAAAATCTGGAACACCCTACCTGAAAACTCTAGAACTGCAGACACATTCATCACTTTCAAAACTACAGTTAGAAAACATCTTATCTCCCTGATCCACCCCGACAACTAACTACATGATAACAACTGGTGGTTCAAAATTACACTCACCCACTGACTATAAACCCAGAAATACTAATCTTAATCATAAAATAATAAATCCTAATAGTCATAAGTTTGCCTATGATACTCCAATATAGACACCTTGTATTGTGCCAAAACAAAAGCATTCACATTGCTAAACTCGAAAATTATGATGTAGTCACTTACCCTTAATACCATAATCTGTAAGGATTTTAATGTTAAGAATAATCTAAGTCTGCTCGAAATGCCTA
>NC_069435.1:38545336-38583027 GCF_026875155.1 Cherax quadricarinatus | reverse complement strand
GGGGGGTAATAGCTTTGAGGTTATAACAACACAGAAAGCGGGGCCAGGCAAGAGTAGGGACGAGGCAATTAGAGCGATGGTTGACACATGGCTAGAGTGGCCAAAAGAGCTAGTGAGGGCAAAGCTCCTGATTCATGGGTGACTTAAACAAAAGGAGATCGATTGGGAGAACTTTGGGACCCGCATGGGGGCCAAAATACATGGAGGGCAAAGGGTTGTGGAGGTTTGTATGGAAAACTTCAGGGAATACTTGTCGGGGAAGACAGAGGAGTCGGGTTACGTGGCGGGGGTGTCAGAGTGGGCACCTGTGCCCAGCGGGGCCCCACAGGGGTCAGTCCTAGGCCCAGTGCTGTTTTGGTATTTGTGAACGCCCTTGACGGAAGGAATAGACTCTGAGGTGTCCCTGTTTGCAGATGACGTGAAGTTGATGAGAAGAATTCACTCGACCCGAAGGACCAGGCAGAACTACAAAGGGATCTGGACAGGCTGCAGACCTGGTCCAGCAATTGGCTCTGGAGTTCAATCCCACCAAGTGCAAAGTCATGAGATTGGGGAAGGGCAAAGAAGACCGCAGACGGGAAACAGTCTGGGGGGCCCAGAGACTACAAACCTCACTCAAGGAAAAAAGATCTTGGGGTGAGTATAACACCAGGCACTTCCTAAGCGCACATCAATCAAATAACTGCTGCAGCATATGGGCGCCTAGCAAACCTCAGAACAGCATTCCGACATCTTAATAAGGAATCGTTCGGGAAACCTGTACACCGTGTACGTTGGGCCCCATATTGGAGTATGCGGCCCCAGTTGGAACCCAAAACCTAGCCAAGCACGTAAAGAAACTAGAGAAAGTGCAAAGGTTTGCAACAAGACTAGCCCCAGAGCTAAGAGGTATGTCCTACGCGGAGAGGTTAAGGGAAATCAACTGACGACACTGGAGGACAGGAGAGATAGGGGGGACATGATAACGACATACAAAATTTACTGAGAGGAATTGACAAGGTGGACAAAGCAGGATGTTCCAGGATTGGACACAGTAACAAGGGGACACAGTTGGAAGTTGAAGACACAGATGAATCACAGGGATGTTAGGAAGTATTTCTTCAGTCACAGAGTAGTCAGTAAGTGGAATAGTTTGGGAAGCGATGTAGTGGAGGCAGGATCCATACATAGCTTTAAGCAGAGGTATGATAAAGCTCACGGTTCAGAGAGAGTGACCTAGTAGCGATCAGTGAAGAGGCGGGGCCAGGAGCTCGGACTCGACCCCCGCAACCTCAACTAGGTGAGTACAACTAGGTGAGTACACACACACACACACACACACACGTAGCAACCGGTGAAGAGGCGGGGCCAGGAGCTAGGACTCGACCCCTGCAACCACAAATAGGTGAGTACAAATAGGTGAGTACACACACACACACACACACACACACACACACAACACACACACACACACATGCAAAAGGTTTCCCTTTTGGCACTATTTAGAAGAAGCCTCGAAAATTTTATTCTTCTCCGTCTTTATTTTTAATTGTGCTAGATAATTAAGCCCTTTCCTGGGATGACGTTTCATTGAATTTGAATAGAAAGTAGCCTGGAAAGAATTTTTTTTTCAAAGAACCTTTTAAATAGACACAAAGAGCTGAGATGTTTTTTCGATATTTTTTCAATCTTCATATAGCGTTGATCGATTGTCCACGGCAGCGTTTTCTTTTCCATCAGTAGTAAAGCTTCTCTCTTCCCCCCCCCCTCACACAATCCCTACCCCTCTTTTTTACGTCTCCGCTTCACTAATCCCCCCCCTCCACCCCTCTTCTTTTCCCTCCTGAACAGCCTCTTGCCTTCTAGTCCTCCGATTTTTCCCTCTTGCTTCCTCTCTCTCCTGTTCCTCTACCTCCCAATCCTATCCTCTTTTCCTCCTCCCCCTCCTCCTTTTTTCCTTTCCCCCTCCAAGAAACAACCCCAAGCCCCCGTCCACCCTTTTCACTTTTTTCCTGTTTTTCAGAGTCTGGTGGATCCGCTGTTGTGAAATAACGTACATCACAAAAAAAATTAAAAACCCTTTTAAATTATATTATTATAAATATTATATATTTTATATATATTTTTTATATATTTTTAATATATATATATTACTTTTTTTGGTCTTGTCACGTGCCCCTCGGGAAAACGTGTCCCCATTTTGCCGGTAAAACACGCCTTTTTTCATTAACAGACCCCAGGGTAGAAAGTTTTTAAAATTATTATTGTTTGCGAGTTTTTTTAAAATGAAAAATGATTATGATTTATGTAATTTATGTTTATTTTAAATAAATGCCCCAAATTTGATATATTGGTTAGTTACAGATTACTTTTAAAAAATTAAAACATATGAATTTTGGGGCCTAATTAAAATATATAATTTTCAGCACAAATGGAATAATATAAATATTTAGAAAAAAGTGAAAACAGTTCAATTTAATCAAAATTTTTTATTGTATATTAAAGGTATTTTTTTTTCTTTCCCTGATAAAAAATCATTATGGGTGGCTCCGGACGATGGTGTTTTTGTGTCCCCGGGGTTTACACTCCCCCACGTTATGCATGAAGATCCAGAATTGGTTTTGTGGAGCCCCGGCACATGCATGGTGAGAGTTATGACACACAGGAGCTCACTGCCATGCGTGATGAAAGAGTGATGAAAACCGGGAAAACTCACTGCACAGCGTGACTGAAGAATGATGAACACAAGGGCTCAGTTCACATGCTGATGAAGAATGATGAACACAAGGAGCTCATGCACATGGGATGAGACGTGATGCACCGGGGAACTCACTGCACATGCGTGACTAAAAGACTGATGACACACAAGGAGCTCAGTTCAATGCGTGACTGAAGACTGATGCAACAAGGAGTCACTGCACATGCGTGACTGAAGACGGATGACACACGGGGAGCTCACTGATATGATGACTAAAAGACTGTGACACACAAGGAGTCGCTGACATAATGCTAAAGACATGTGGCAAACATGGGTCGTATCTTCCCTCTTTGTTTTAAAATTGGAATAAAAACCCTTCTTTTTTTTAAACTGGATTAAAAAACTGTGCGAAAAAACCCTGACCCAGATGATAATTATCACATTCCCCAGTACAAGGGGAAAAAATCGTTAAGCTAGTGGGAAACTTCAGTTGGGAATGAGGATATTGTCAAACATTCAAGAGGGGTAACAGTTTCGGAGCTTAAAAGATTTTTTGCGATAGTTGGAGTTCTCTCATTGGAAAGAAATCCCCTTGGATAGCCTATCACTACACAGGAGAAAGGGAAAAATTTTTGAAAAGAATTATCACCCCAGATGGGGACGAGGAATTTAACAGGAGGCAAGGAAGAAAGTAAAGTGAAGGAAGATGATATGAGTATAAGATGTCAGTTTATATGTATGCATAAAAAATAAAACCCTCAAAAATATTATCACCTGCCCGAGGCAGGGGGGGCCCAAAAAGAAAAAAATCCCCAAAAGAAAAAACTTTATCTCTTCAGCACTTTACCTCACTCACACAGTTGTGACGGGCCCCAGGCATAAAACCCCGACAAAAAATTCTATGACATTCCCCCGGTTCGCTAAAAATTTACAAAAATTTTAAATTTTTTCAAAAGGGCCTAAAATCTGGAAAAACCCCCCTGAAAACCTAGAACTGCAGACACATTCATCACTTTTAAAAAATACAGTTAGAAAACATCTTATTTCCCGTCCACCCCCACAATAATAAAGATAACTGGGGGTTCAAAATTACAACACTACCATGACTAAAACCCAGAAATTAAACTTAAATAAAATAATAAAATCCTAACTAGTCATAAATTTTTCCCATGATATCCCAATATAGACACCCTTTTATTGTGCCAAAAAAAAAGCTTCCATTGCTAAAATCAAAAAAATTTTGTTTTAGTCACTTACCTTATACCATATCTGTGAGGATTTTAAAGTTAAGAATTAATTTTAAAGTTGTCGAAAAAGCCCAGCCATGTTGGGGTCCCAGTGGCCCCCCCGTAATTAGTATTTTATAAATGTAAAAAAACCCCAAAAAACCCAAACCCCGTTAAAACCCAAATTTGTAACCTTTTTAGAGAATAAACTGAAATTTAATATCATGTTTTTGCAGAGGGTCAGAATACAACAGTTTTGCGCATAATGTATAAAATACACAAAAATCCCCCCAAACTGCTAATTTCCCAAAAACCCCTCCTTAGAGTGAGGCATTGTACTTTCCATTTTCCCGGACTCAAGTCCGGCTTATAAAAATAACTGGTTTCCCCGAATCCCTTTATAAGCATTCCCCGCTCAACTCCAACAGTCGTAGGTCCCCAAAACCCTTTGCTCCATTCATCTACTAACCCCGCTCACGCCGCTTGCGGAAGTCCCAAGCCCCTTTGCCCCCAAAACTTCCTTCCCCCTTTTACCTTTTCGAGGACGACCCTACCCGCCTTCCCTTTCCCCAAAAGATTATACGCTCTCCCCTGTATTCTACTTTTTTCCATTCTCTCTAAAGACCAAACCCCTCAACAACCCTCTTTAGCCCCCTTTATATATTTTATTAAAATTTAAACCCTTTTCCCAATTCCCACTACGATTTCTGCATAATATTTTCCCCAACATTGCCTTTGAAGGAATCCCATTGTCTCCACCGCTCTCGCGCTGATTCACAACCCAAACTTCAACCCCCTATAGAGTGTTGGTCTATATACTTTATACATTCCATCTTTTTCCCCCACAGACGCGTTTTTTTTTCCCCCTATACCTCAAAGACCCCCTCACCTTTTTTTTCCTCGTCAATACTATGATTAACCTCATTTTCTAAAACCACCCCGGACACGTCAACCCCAAATTCTGAAAAAATTAACTTTTTCCCAACCCCCCCCAATTTTATATCAATTTTTCTTTATTAAATCTTTTTATACCTCATCACCTTCTCTTTTTTGTTACTTTCAACCAACTCCCCGAAAAATTGGGCTTTTTTTCCCCCCCAAAAAATTTTTTTGATTGATAGAATATATTTTTTTCGTGGAGAGAGGGGGGGAGTATTATTCTTTGTTACATCTAGGTATCACTAAGTTGTTAAAGAATATACGCGTATTCTTAGGGGCCATTAATGGGATAAAACAAAGAAAAGATTAGTCGAAGAGTCTTTACCCGGGGGAAAAACCTTTGCTTTGACAGAAAATAAGTTTTCGAATTTTTGAAAGAGAGCTCTAAAAAGAGCTCTAAGTGTCCCCCCTGACACACGACGAAAGGGTTTAAGCTCTACGTTTCGCTTCTACTGTGAACGACAAGATCCGAGAGAAAAACAAGTAGTAAAACCCCTGTTTTAAAAATTGCATTTACAAGAGGAAAGGGTTAAACCCTAGCGATTTTACGGCTTGGGAAAATGGGAGGCAACGGTCGTAATGAGGTGTTACGTTCAATTCCCGGAACTTTCCCTTAAGGGGGGGCGATCCTCTCAGTAAATTCTGGCCCTGCTGATAAGTATTTCCAAACGACTTAGCTGCCTTTACGAGTCGTGAAATCTTTTTTTAAGGGAAAACTTGAAAAAGTACCCCCCATTTTTGGGTTGGTAACAATCGGCCGTTTTCCCACCAAGGGAGGGGGGCCCGAAAAAAAAGAAATTTTATCATTCACTCCCTCATTGTCTTGCCAGAGGCGTGCCTTCATACAATAATATAATGCCTTTTTTCTGCCACATAATTGAGTAGCCAACAGCACAAAAGGTCTCAAAATTCGTCACATATATTTTCTTTTGCGAATAGCAAAGGGAAAACGTGATAAAGCCTCTTTAGAGATAAAGGCGATCGTTCACCTTTGTGACCTCAGGTACGAAAATTTTGACTTGGTTTCTCCTTAACCCTCCCACCATCTCTCTCTCTCTCTCTCTCTCTCTCTCTCTCTCTCTCTCTTTTACACAGGGTTTGACGAGGTTAGGTTAAGGATTCCTAACTTTATTGACAAATTTTGACAGGTTAAGGATTCCTATCTTTATTGACAAGCTATACTTAGGTTAAGGATACCTAACTTTATTGAGAAGCTACTGACAGGTTAAGGATCCCTACTTTATTGGCAAGCTATTGACAGGTTAAGGATCCTTAACTTTTTTGACAGGTTAACGATCCTTAATTTTAAAGACAGGTTAAGGATTCCAATCTTTATTGATAAGCTATTCACAAGTTAAGGATTCCTAACTTTACTGACAAGCTATTGACAGGTTAAGGATCCCTAACTTTATTGTCAAGCTAAGAACTCTTAACCCCTCAAGGAAGGTTCCTTGATGTTGGTGAGGGGCTCTTGATTTAGGGAATTGGATCTGTGCTCCAGTTCCCCGAATTAAGCCTGAATGCCTTCCACATCCCCCCCCCCAGGCGCTGTATAATCCTCCGGGTTTAGCGCTTCCCCCTTGATTATAATAATAATAAGAACTCTTAACCGCGGGTTCCATCCCCGCCCGTAGCATCTTTTTTAAAAGATCTTACATCAGCTCATTTGACAGAATTTTTATTATGGAACATTCTTTTCCCTCTGTTCTTCATACCGTCAGGGTACTCCCCACACTTGCCAGGGTACTTCCCCCCCAACACAGCCAGGGTAACTTCCCAACACACAGCCAGGGTACTTCCCCACAAAACCCGCCAGGGTACTTCCCCCACACACCAGCCAGGGTACTTCCCCACACACCAGCCAGGGTACTTCCCCACACACCAGCCAGGGTACTTCCCCACACACCAGCCAGGGTACTTCCCCACACACCAGCCAGGGGTACTTTCCCCACACATCAGCCAGGGAAATTCCCCACAACAGGCCAGGGTAATTTCCCCAACACACCAGCCAGGGTACTTCCCCACACACCAGCCAGGGTTACTTCCCCACACCCCAAAGCCAGGGTACTTCCCCACACACCACCAGGGTACTTTCCCCACACACCAGCCAGGGTACTTCCCACACACCACCCAGGGTACTTCCCCACACACCACCAGGTACTTCCCCACACACCAGCCAGGGGTACTTCCCACACCCCAGCCAGGGTACTTCCCCCCACACCAGCCAGGGTACTTCCCCACACACCAGCCAGGGTACTTCCCCACACGCAAGCCAGGGTACTTCCCCACACGCAAGCCAGGGTACTTCCCCACACGCAAGCCAGGGTATTCCCCAAACGCAAGCCAGGGTACTTCCCCACACATCAGCCAGGGTACTTCCCCACACATCAGCCAGGGTACTTCCCCACACGCCAGCCAGGGTACTTCCCCACACGCAAGCCAGGGTATTCCCCAAACGCAAGCCAGGGTACTTCCCCACACGCAAGCCAGGGTACTTCCTCACACACCAGCCAGGGTACTTCCCCACACACCAGCCAGGGTGCTTCCCCACACACCAGCCAGGGTACTTCCCCACACACCAGCCAGGGTACTTCCCCACACACCAGCACGGGTACTTCCCCACACGCCAGCCAGGGCACTTTCCCACACACCAGCCATGGTACTTCCCCCACACACCAGCCAGGGTACTTCCCCACACATCAACCAGGGAACTTCCCCACACACCAGCCAGGGTACTTCCCCACACACCAGCCAGGGTACTTCCCCACACACCAGCCAGGGTACTTCCCCACACACCAGCCAGGGTACTTCCCCACACACCAGCCAGGGTACTTCCCCACACACCAGCCAGGGTACTTCCCCACACGCCAGCCAGGGTGGTACTTCCCCACACGCCAGCCAGGGTGGTACTTCCCCACACGCCAGCCAGGGTGGTACTTCCCCACACGCCAGCCAGGGTGGTACTTCCCCACACGCCAGCCAGGGTGGTACTTCCCCACACGCCAGCCAGGATACTTCCCCCACACACCAGCCGGGGTACTTCCCCACACACCAGCCAGGGTGCTTCCTCACACACCAGCCAGGGTACTTCCCCAAACACCAGCCAGGGTACTTCCCCACACACCAGCCATGGTACTTCCCCCACACACCAGCCAGGGTACTTCCCCACACATCAACCAGGGAACTTCCCCACACACCAGCCAGGGTGCTTCCCCACACACCAGCCAGGGTACTTCCCCAAACACCAGCCAGGGTACTTCCCCACACACCAGCCATGGTACTTCCCCCACACACCAGCCAGGGTACTTCCCCACACATCAACCAGGTATTTCCCCCCACACACCAGCCAGGTACTTCCCCACACACCAGCCAGGGTATTTTTCCCCAACACCAGCCAGGGTACTTCCCACACGCCAGCCAGGTACTTCCCACACACCAGCCAGGGTACTTCCCCACACACCAGCACGGGTTACTTTCCCACACGCCGGGGCCCAGGGTACTTCCCCACACACCAGCCAGGGTACTTCCCCACCACCAGCCAGGGTATTTCCCCCCCACACACCAGCCAGGGTGCTTCCCATCACATAAACCAGGGTACTTCCCCACACACCAGCCAGGGCACTTCCTCAAACACCAGCCAGGACACTTCCCCACACACCAGCACGGGTACTTCCCCCACGCCCAAAGCCAGGGTATTTCCCCCACACACCAGCCAGGATGCTTCCCACCCCACCAGCCAGGGTACTTCCCCACACACCAGCCAGGGTACTTCCCCACTCACCAGCACGGGTATTTCCCCACACGCCAGCCAGGGCACTTTCCCACACACCAGCCAGGGTACTTCCCCACACATCAACCAGGGAACTTCCCCACACACCAGCCAGGGTACTTCCCCACACACCAGCCAGGGTACTTCCCCACGCACCAGCCAGGGTACTTCCCCACACACCAGCACGGGTACTTCCCCACACGCCAGCCAGGGTACTTCCCCCACACACCAGCCAGGGTACTTCCCCCACACACCAGCCAGGGTACTTCCATCACATCAACCAGGGTACTTCCTCACACACCAGCCAGGGCACTTCCTCACACACCAGCCAGGACACTTCCCCACACACCAGCACGGGTACTTCCCCACACGCCAGCCAGGGTACTTTCCCACACACCAGCCAGGGTACTTCCCCACACATCAACCAGGGAACTTCCCCACCACCACCCAGGGCACTTCCCCACACACCAGCCAGGGCACTTCCCCACACACCACCCAGGGCACTTCCCCACACACCACCCAGGGAACTTCCCCACACACCAGCCAGGGCACTTCCCCAAACACCACCCAGGCACCTTCCCCACACACCCCCCCAGGGAACTTCCCCACACACCACCCAGGGTACTTCCCCAAACACCAGCCAGAGTACTTCCCCACACACCAGCCATGGTACTTCCCCCACACACCAGCCAGGGTACTTCCCCACACATCAACCGGGGTACTTCCCACACACCAGCCAGGGTACTTCCCCACACACCAGCCAGGGTACTTCCCCACACACCAGCCAGGGTACTTCCCCACACACCAGCACGGGTACTTCCCCACACGCCAGCCAGGGTACTTCCCCCACACACCAGCCAGGGTACTTCCCCACACACCAGCCAGGGTACTTCCCCACACACCACCCAGGGCCCTTCCCACACACCACCCAGGGCACTTCCCCACACACCACCCAGGGAACTTCCCCACACACCACCCAGGGCACTTCCCCACACTCCAACCAGGGTTTGTAAAGGACGTGCCTAGTATGGACCAACAGGCCTGCTTCAGTGTTCCTCCTTCCTTACGTTCTTATGTTCTCTATCTGTCGCACATTCTGACACAGGTATCCTCCATATCCGCATAAGGCCGGTCCTTCGTACCTCATTACGCACAAAAGAACATATAAAACAGTGTACGAATTTCTAATGCAAATGCCAGCGTCTAAGATTTGAAGCCAATCGAATGGAAATTGATATCCAATTTCTTTAATAAAATTTACATATTGGCTTCCACACCGCCTCAGACTTTATCCGTACCTTCCTCTAGCTAAGACACATTATGGCAGCTCTGAGTCCGATCTGATTCTCGAGTTATCGCCCAGAAATTAAAAACACTTTCGTCCGTAAAAATGGCCAAAGGGCGTTTGTAAGTAATAATGTATCATGACCTTTTATCTATGTAATGTAGTGGCGTTAAGTTATTATTGCAAACCCGGGATGAAGATAGTGAAATAAACACCTGACAACCGCTATAGGTTCCCCCGTTAGGGACGCCGAATAAACACCTAACAACTGCTATAGGTTCCCCCGTTAGGGACGCCGAATAAACACCTGACACCCCCTATAGGTTCCCCCGCAAGGGATGACTAACAAATACCTGACAACCGCTATAGGTTCCCCTGTTAAGGACGCCTAATGAACACCTGACAACTGCTATAGGTTCCCCCGTTAGGGACGCCTAAAAAGCACCTGGCAACCGCTATAGGTTTCCCCCGTCAGGGACGCCTAATAAACACCTGACACCCCCTGTAGGTTCCCCCGCAAGGGATGACTAACAAATACCTGACAACCGCTATAGGTTCCCCTGTTAAGGACGCCTAATGAACACCTGACAACTGCTATAGGTTCCCCCGTTAGGGACGCCTAAAAAGCACCTGGCAACCGCTATAGGTTTCCCCCGTCAGGGACGCCTAATAAACACCTGACACCCCCTATAGGTTCCCCCGCAAGGGATGACTAACAAATACCTGACAACCGCTATAGGTTCCCCTGTCAGGGACGCCGAATAAACACCTGACAACCGCTATAAGTTCCCCTGTCAGGGACGCCGAATGAACACCTGACAACTGCTATAAGTTCCCCTGTCAGGGACGCCTAAAAAACACCTAACAACCGATATAGGTTCCCCCGTCAGGGACGCCGAATAAACACCTAACAACCGCTATAGGTTCCCCCGTCAGGGACGCCGAATAAACACCTAACAACCGATATAGGTTCCCCCGTCAGGGACGCCGAATAAACACCTAACAACCGCTATAGGTTCCCCCGTCAGGGACGCCGAATAAACACTAACAACGCAATAGGTTCCCCCGTCAGGGGCGCCGAATAAACACCTAACAACCGATATAGGTTCCCCCGTCAGGGACGCCGAATAAACACCTAACAACCGCTATAGGTTCCCCCGTCAGGGGCGCCGAATAAACACCTAACAACCGCTATAGGTTCCCCCGTCAGGGACGCCGAATAAACACCTAACAACCGCTATAGGTTCCCCCGTCAGGGGCGCCGAATAAACACCTAACAACCGCTATAGGTCCCCCGTCAGGGACGCCGAAAAACACCTAACAACCGCTTTTTTATAGGTTCCCCCCCTCAGGGACGCCGAATAAACACCTAACAACCCCCTATAGGTTCCCCCGTCAGGGACGCCGAATAAACACCTAACAACCGCTATAGGTTCCCCCGTCAGGGGCGCCGAATAAACACCTAACAACCGCTATAGGTTCCCCCGTCAGGGACGCCGAATAAACACCTAACAACCGCTATAGGTTCCCCCGTCAGGGACGCCGAATAAACACCTAACAACCGATATAGGTTCCCCCGTCAGGGGCGCCGAATAAACAGTAAAAGACTTAACATGCGAAAAAATACGCAAATTAATCTTTCTAATTTTGTGTTCTTTGTAAGAGCAATTTTCTCTAATGAATCACTGTCAGAGGAGAGTTGAAGGACAATGGAAGCATTTGTGATTGACTTGAGGGAGGGAAGGAGGGAGGAAAGGAGGGAGGGAGGGAAGGATGGAGGGAGGGAGAGAAGGAAGCTGGAAGGAAACAAAAACGGCAGAGAGAAAGGGAAGAAAGCAGGTGGAAGGATGGATGAAAGGGAGGTAGAGGATGGGAGAGAGCGAAACGAGAGAAAGAAAATGGGAGTAAAAAAGGAGGGTGAGAATAAGGAATAGAGAAAGGAAATGGGTAAGAGAAGGAAGAGAGAGGGAATCAGTAATGACTGACTTAGAAAGGGGAAAGGGAAATGGGAGAACAGAAAGGAGAAATAAAGGAGCGAGAAAAAAATGGTGAATTTGAATTGAAGAATGAGAGGAGACATTAGACTTTTAGATTTTGCTGTCGAAACGACTGTTTTAATGTACACCTCATATCCATATGGATATGGATACACAATAGGCCTAGGAACTAGGCCCCCAAAAAGGATTAACAAGGGTACATCTTAGTTTACATTTCCAATAGACTTATCTATCCCAAACAATTTTCGAATATTTGCTGAATATGTCTGGTATCTTACTTTGGTTAATTAGATACCTTGACATAAAGCATAGGCTGTTAAACTATCTCTAAATTCCTCATTAAAATACTCAATAAAATACTTTTCTTTATGGTGACCATAAAGCTGATCATATACCTTTTATTTAGCGTTATCATCTATGTGTCTACCAAATTACTGGAAATACTTATAACCAAGCCTAAGCCTAGCTTAGGCTTGGTTCACATTACAAGTTTCCCCAGTGAGCATGTTGTTAGTTATTATGTAAGTGATTACATACAATCAGTAATAATCACAAAGTCAAGCTCAGTGTCACAAGTTAACTCTAGTGCCACAAGGATGACAATTCAGTTTGCAGCGTCGACGCAGAGTTGTAAATTCTCATGCCTAAGTTGACTTAGTTGACATCGTTCTTATGTAGAGAAGTGGCTATAAGGGCAGATGCAGCTCTACCTTATTTCCAGGGCCCTGAAAATAAGGAAAGGCGACAAGGCAACAATGAGTAGGAGGATGAATGAGGAGATAAACAATATGGAGAGAATTGTGTGGCTGTTGGACAGTCTTCTGACTTGTTTCTTTGTAATTTATAAAGCTCCAATATCGATAATAAAGCTCCACTGTGTTGAAAAAAGCGTGGTAATAAAACTCCACTGTTGTTAATAAAGCTCCAATGTGGGTAATAAAGTTTCACTTTGCTTTATCGAAGTTTCACTGTCGATAAAGCTTCACTGTGGGAAATAAAGCCTTACTGAGGGTGATTAAGCTCTACTATGGCTGAAACGTTCTGAATGGCTTTTCCTTATTAAACTGTCTGAATTAATAATAATAATAATAATAATAATAATAATAATAATAGTAGTAGTAGTAGCATTATATTTTGTGAGGTTGTTCAGTGGGAATAGAAGATAATGTAACAAGGAAGGTAATCATGGGAAGAAAGTTAATCATGGGGAATGCGAGGTAATGAAATAAGATTCCAGGAAGCATCAAGGCGACCTTGAATAAGACGTAAGGAAGGGAAAACCAAAGAAGAAGAGAGAGGCATCAAGAGGAGAGGAAGGTGTATGTACTCCCCTATTTGTGATTGTAAAGGTCGAATCACAGCTTCTGGTCCTCTCTCATGGCTTGCTCCCTAACGGCTTAACTCCTGTCTAATTTGACCACTCTGAAGATGAAGGAATGTTTTCCGATATCTCTAACTCATTTGCTTCTAACTTCCAACTATGCCTCCGTGTGCCCATTTTCCGGCTCCTGGTGAAAAGTCCAACGAGTCCTTTTTATGCCGTGATATGTCTCCCCTGGCTCGTCTATCCTCTGTGTCTTAAGGTTTCTAAAGCTGAAAATTTTTATCTTTTATGGGTTCTATGCTTTTGTTTATACTGAACTTTATAGTGCCTCATGCAGGCTAACAAAATTCTCATTATAGGGTCAAGCTAGTATATTTCTCATAGGCATTTCTTTAGGTTCAGTTCTTTACAAAGTCTTCCTAGCTGACAGTAGGACCTTCTCCAGAAAATCCCTGGAATATCTCAGTTTCGTGGCTATGTTAAATATCTTATTGATTTCATCTGTTAAATACTCCGGACTGCAGATACGCAAATCTCTCAGGAACATTGTAAGGGAAAACACTCCTTTGAACCCTGAACCCATGATTGGACATGATAGTGACAATCAGTGCTCGGGGGAGCGTTGATTGTCACTGTGCTTTAACAAGAGATTTATATCTGGATCGATCTTTGCATTCATAAGTCAAAAGTAAGAAGAATGTTGATATGTTGATGGGCGAGGGATAGGAGAAATTAAGTTAGAATGGACAAAGGGGAAAAAGAAAATATAGCTGATATAATTACTAAAAAGGAAAAGTAATAATGAAAGTAAAGTATAAAAATAGCATGTGGAACTATATGAATTCCATAGAACGATTCCAGCAAAAGCAGAATCCAGCTCTAAGGCTGGATATTCATTAGGATATGAATCCAGTTTGTACAATCCAAGAATGTCATTATACGTTATGTAGATCTTATGTGACTACTAGTTAAATAGTTAATAACTATGACTATAATTTTTAAAAGGGTGGACCTGTAAGCCAGCGGAAGGCCTCCGTCAGATGATCAAAAGCTTCAACTGCGGGTCATCATCAGACTAAGACCCGTGTCAGGAAACACTTGTCCTGTTTCCTGACAAACCTTACCTAACCTATCCTTTAATGAGACCCAGCCCAATCAAATTGCCTTCAGTTACCAAGCTTTTAGTATTATGAGGCAAAATCTGAGCCAATCAACAGGATTGTTACATAATTTTATATGGTTGAAAACTGTTTTTGAACCTTTCACTATCTACACACGGTAATGATCCAACAATAATCTATAATCTAAAGCCTTCCCAGACTGACCACTGTAATCTTTACCACAGTCAATGCAAGGAAACACTACCAGCCTTGTCAAATGGGAAGGCCTAATTAACAGATGCTTAACAATAGATACAGTTTTGTTTTTCTAATCATCATATGCTTAACGTCAGATGCATTTTCCATATTTTTTAACGTAGGATTGACAACAGATACATGGTTGACAACAGGATGTACATTAAGCTTTATCAGGCCACTTGATGCATGCGGTCGACAGGTCTCTCACCAAGTCTGCGAGGAGATGAGCCAATATCCCTTACTTCCTAGCTTAATCCAATGGTTGTAATCATAATCATAATTTTTAAATGGGTGGAAGAATGAGCTAGCGGAAGGCCCCGGTCAGATAACCAAAAAGCTCCTGCTGTAGGTCTTCATATGACTAACACCCGCGTCAGGAAACATTTGTCCTGTTCCCTGAAAAACTAAATTTAACCTAACCTTAGTCTGTAACCTAATGTTTGCAGACTAAGGCAAGCCTAGCAGTGCTCCCTGGCCTAGCAGTGCTCCCTGGCCTAGCAGTGCTCCCTGGCCTAGCAGTGCCCCCTGGCCTAATAGTGCCCCCTGGCCTAGCAGTGCTCCCTGGCCTAGCAGTGCTCCCTTGCCTAGTAGTGCTCCCTGGCCTAGCAGTGCCCCTGGCCTAGCAGTGCTCCCCCGGCCTAGCAGTGCTCCTGGCCTAGCAGTGCTCCCTGGCCTAGCAGTGCTCCTTGGTCTAGCAGTGCTCCCTGGCCTAGCAGTGCTCCCTGGCCTAGCAGTGCTCCCTGGCCTAGCAGTGCTCCCTGGCCTAGCAGTGCTCCCTGGCCTAGCAGTGCTCCCTGGCCTAGCAGTGCTCCCTGGCCTAGCAGTGCTCCTGGCCTAGAGTGCTCCCTGGCCTAGCAGTGCTCCCTGGCCTAGCAGTGCTCCCTGGCCTAGTAGTGCTCCCTGGCCTAGCAGTGCTCCCTGGCCTAGCAGTGCTCCCTGGCCTAGTAGTGCTCCCTGGCCTAGCAGTGCTCCCTGGCCTAGTAGTGCTCCCTGGCCTAGCAGTGCTCCCTGGCCTAGCAGTGCTCCCTGGCCTAGCAGTGCTCCCTGGCCTAGCAGTGCTCCCTGGCCTAGCATGTCCCTGACCTAATAGTGCCCCTGGCCTAGCAGTGCCCCCTGGCCTAGCAGTGTCCCCTGGCCTAGCAGTGTCCCCTGGCCTAGCAGTGCACCCTGGCCTAGCAGTACTCCCTGGCCTAGCAGTGCTCCCTGGCCTAGCAGTGCCCCCTGGCCTAATAGTGCCCCCTGGCCTAGCAGTGTCCCCTGGCCTAGCAGTGCCCCCTGGCCTAGCAGTGCACCCTGGCCTAGCAGTGCTCCCTGGCCTAGCAGTGCTCCTTGGCCTAGCATTGCTCCCTGGCCTAGCAGTGCTACCTGGCCTAGCAGTGCTCCTTGGCCTAGCAGTGCTCCTTGGCCTAGCAGTGCTCCTTGGTCTAGCAGTGCTCCTTGGTCTAGCAGTGCCCCCTGGCCTAGCAGTGCTCCCTGGCCTAGCAGTGCTTCTTGGCCTAGCAGTGCTCCCTGGCCTAGCAGTGCTTCTTGGCCTAGCAGTGCCCCCTGGCCTAGCAGTGCTTCTTGGCCTAGCAGTGACCCTGGCCTTACAGTGCTCCTTGCCTAGCAGTGCTTACCTTGGCCTAGCAGTTTCTAAATGGCCTAGCAGTGCTCCTTGCCTAGCAGTGTATCCTTGGTCTAGCAGTGTACTCCTGGGCTAGCATTGCTATCCTGGCCTAGTATTCCCTAAATAGAGTGCTCCTGGCATAGTAGTGCTCCCTGGCCTAAACAGTGCTCCCTGGCCTAGCATTGCTCCCTGGTAGCATTCCTGGCCTAGGAGATGAGCTCCCTGACTAGCAGTGCTCTGGGCTAGCAGTGCTCCCTGGCCTAGCAGTGCTCCCTAACCTAGCAGTGCTCCCTGGCCTAGCAGTTCCCCCAGGCCAGCTGACACTGCGAATTACCGTCTGCTTAAAATTAAAAACTGATCGCAAAGAGTTGTAAAAAAATGCCGTATTCCTACTTAAATACGTAAATCTTTGAGATATTCAGTAAGATTATTCGTTAAAAGTAGCGTGTTATCGGTGTATATAGACCATGTAAGGAAGACGATCCTCTAGAAAATACGAGTCGAAGAATGTCATAAAATATCACTAAACAAATCAGGATTACATTGAAAAATGTATGTTAGCAAACGTAGGTAAGTTTGAGATCGGGAAAGTCTGGAAAGAGAAGGGAAAAAATAATGAAATCAATAAAACTTAGTTAAAAAATGCAGGATGTTTGTTCTGGTGAGGAAAATTCTGGTTCACACTCAGGAAGCTGAAGGTAAATTAACAAGGATGAAGGAGAGAATTAAAAGTCATTAATGAAAAGAATGTTGGTTTGCTGGCTTTAGGGAGTGGTGTGTTGTGGTGTGGTGGTGGTGTGTGTGGTGTGTGGTGTGTGTGTGGTGGTGGTGGGTGGTGATGGTGGTGTGGTGGTTGGTGGTGGTGGTGTGTTGTGGTGGTGTGGTGGTGTGGTGTGTGGTGGTGTGTGTGGTGGTGGTGGTGGTGGTGTGGTGTGGTGGTGGTGGTGGTGGTGGTGTGGTGATGGTGTGGTGGTGTGGTGGTGTGGTGTGGTGGTGGTGGTGTGGTGTGGTGTTGTGAGTGTGGTGTGTGGTGGTGGTGTGGTGGTGGTGGTGGTGTGGTGGTGGTGGTGGTGGTGTGGTGGTGGTGTGTGTGGTGTGGTGTGGTGGTGATGGTGTGGTGTGTGTTGGTGTGTGTGGTGGTGGTGGTGATGTGGTGTGTGTGGGTGGTGATGGGGTGTGGTGTGTGGTGGTGGTGGTGGTGGTGGGGTGTGGGGGGGTGGGTGAGGTGGGTGGGTGATGGTGGTGTGGTGGTGTGGTGGTGTGTGGTGATGTGGTGTGTGGTGATGGTGGTGGTGAGGTGGTGGTGGTGAGGTGTGGTGGGGTGTGGATGGTGTGTGTGTGAGTGGTAAGTGTTTGTGATGGTTGTGTTGTGATGGTAGTGGTGATGAAGTGGTAGTTGTGGTAGTGGGTGGTGGTGGGGTATTGGTGATACTGATAGTGGTGGTGGTGATGCGGTGGAAGTGGTCGTGATGGTGGTTGCGGTGATGGTAGTGGTGGTGAGAGGGTGATGGTGGGGGTGATGGTGAGAGGGTGATGGTGAAGGGGCGGTGACTGTTGTGGTAGAGAGGGGGATGGTGAAACTGGTGAAGAGTAGTGGAAGTGATGATAGGTGGTGGAAAGTGGTTTTGAAGATGGTAGTGCTGATGATTGACGATTGTAGTGGAGAGAGGAGATGGTGATGGTATTGATGGAGAATGGTGGTGGTGATTGCCCTGATGGTGAGAGAGGGTACCAATAGTAGTGATGGACAATGATTGTTATGACAGTGGGTAGTGAAGGTAGTGGTTGAGTATGGTAGAGGTGATTGTGGTGATAGTGAAAGGCGTGTTTGTGTGTGGTGGTTGATAGTAGTGGTTATGGTGGTAGGAGTGATTGTAGGTGTATGTGACGTCATACTCCTCCTCTTCCTCTTCTTCCTCCTCCTCCTCACTATACCCAGATTAAAAAACAAGCTTGGTGACTGACATGAAAGATAGCGTGGTGCTCCTTCCAATAAAGTTAAGAGGTAGATGTGGGAACTTCATCTCGTCTCGTTATAGCGTAAAGTTTTGGCTGCCTCACTAAAAACTGACTTCACTTCCAATTAGATTGTTGTTCTTGTTATTGCTCTTTCTGTTGTTGTTGAAGCGTACACAGGAATGTGGTGGTGGAAGAATACACACACACACACACACACACACCACACACACACACACACATTAATATATATATATATATAATATATATATATATATATATATATATATATATATATATATATATATATATATATATATATATATATATATATATATATAATTGTGTGTGTGTGTTTTCTAACTACATTATTTCTGACAAACACTAATTGTTTACGGTCGCTGCTTATAGTACAACCGGTACTTAGCAGCCCTGCAACACAAGTACTGGAGATCGTGATGTAGGGGACTTGTCGTTCTTGTGAGTATTGTATTCTGTTGCTCGTTGCCTTCCTGCGTCTGTTGTTGTTCAAATGGTAATGCCACTGGAGGGCAGACTTAGGTTAGTGACATCACTGATAATACAAACTCTGTCCAAAAAAACCATACCACGGGTGGGGTAGAACCCGCGATCAGAGAGTCTCAAAACTTCAGACCAACGCGTTAGCTAGCTGGCCCAGTGGCTAATGCGTCGGTCTGGAGTTTTGAGACTGATCGCAGGTTCTAACCCCACCCGTGGTATGGTTTGTTTGCAATCGTGTCATTACGATTTCGTGAGTCATGTAAACTCTGTCCAGTTTCTAGCCTCACCATTGCTGTGTGTCACACGTGCTGTTGGGATTATAACAACTGAAGAGTTCAGTCACCCTTTGCTAATTATTTTCCGACTCATGCTGCTCCTTGTATTGCTAAAGGTGTGCAGGGTTCTCCTGATCCATCCAGTGATCGGACTCGTGTAGAAAACTCAGGTAGTATGGTATCATACGTGAAGCATGTCTTAATCCTCAAAGGGCTTAGATAAGAATTAGCAAATAATTTAGAAACTGCCAAAGAACAACAGGCCTTAGCTATTGATTGCTCTGATAAGCAGAAGAATTTCATAATGAATAAGTAATTGATTTAACTTGTAATAAACCACGTCATTAGGGCAACGTTTTACTAAAGCCTAGCCTGAGAAATTGAGGTGTGGCTGAAAAAAAAAAAAAACTGAGCTGCACTAACGCATTACGATTATACACCGCTGGTGACAGAGCCTATAAGAAAAACAAATTAGTTTTTTCTTCTTGATGTTAAGGGTAAACAGAAAATGTCATATTCTTGTAGCGAACAACCTCAAATGCATGAGCGTAAAAATTTCTTTGCCAAAGTTGGTAGACAACAGTACACCATGAAACAAACTGTAGATTTTCCAGTGTTCTTGGAAAATTTTGCAGAGCTCATGGATATTTTGCACTGAATGAGTCGCATGTTAATAACAGTCATTTAGGCCCTCTGGTGCAAACTCTTCATTGTTAAGGGAAGGTGACCTACCGATGAGGATTCTCATCTCGACCATAATGTTTGAAGAATATGTTAGTACAATAATTTCTCTTCCACTTAACAAAATTCTTGTGAGGTGTCAAAAAGTGTTATTGAATCGTGACGATTTTCCAGCGTCTAATGTCCTTATCCAAAGATGACTACTTATTAAAGGATAATTATAAAGTTCAACATATATTTTCCCAGAGTATTTTGTAATAAGGGATTTGTCCAGAGGGGGATCTGGTAAGAATGTCTAACCTTCCTTCATGAATCAAAATTGGGTTAGAATTTGCATTACACAAACAACTCGCACAAAGGAGAGAGGAGCTTACGACCACGTTACATTCAGTTTGTAATGATTCATCAGTTAGCCTCAACGCCACCGCTATAGAGTTCTGAAAATGCAGGCGTTGCTAGAGCTCCCTGGAGTGCCTGTCCTGACAAGCTGGCTGATATCACAGACTACGCTGCGGATACCTGATCCGATTTTCTCAAGAAACGCAAATTCAATACCAAGCAACACCACAGGTTCCCTGGATCCCTTCACAGGTATGTTGGATTCCGAATCAGATCCATGATCGCGGATTGCATCACGTGGGCATCAAAGCCGAAAACATTTGCATAAGATGCGGGTAAGGGTTTCCGTGCTAGTTATCGATTTCGGGTAGACGGTTTGTCAGACACCAGTCTGCCTTTCCCCGATTGCTTACACACAAAAAAATCAAAATCAAATTAAACATTCTCAAGAACTGATTTAAGCAAGCCTTACCCAAGAATCCAAAACAGCGGTACAGACTAATGCCACTCACAGTGTTCCTTGAAAACTTAGGCTTCTAAATCTTATGGAAGAAAATGTTTAATTGAACGCATCCAGCCGTGGCAACGTGAAAAGCCAGGCCAGCACTTCCTATTCCTATGGTTGCAGGATTACCAGATACACCCGTCTCCTTGCGTGAGGGAACGACGTTCACGGAAGAGGAACATAGTATCACCCTGGCTGCGGCGTTTAGATAGGCAGTGTTGGAGGACGATGCAACCATTCCTTTCAGGATTTCTCGCCAAAGGTAGATTTATCATGAAGGACTCTACCGATGCTGGACAGGGCGTAATGTGTCTTAGAGTATTGAAAGTGGACAATGCTTAAATGTATTTGTGACCAATTGCTTCGTAACTCTCCATGGTAGAACACTTGGGAGTTATTAACACAGTGTTTAGGAAGACCAGTATCACTGGTATTACGAACACAGGTAGCATTTTGATGTCTGTTGCACCTGGCAGTAACCAAAGTTATCAATATTGTGGGCAACTGGGCGAAACAAGGGCAAGGTAAACACTTAAGAGGTAGCTTTTTCCTTTTCCCTTATGTTTCTTTACCAATATGCAAAATATTTTCACAGTTAAGATATTAAGTTAGCAGTATCATAATAATATACAGCAAAGAGTAACTAAGAGAAAGAGGAGTGGATTCGACCAGAGAGGCGAGTGTCTGCCTCCCAGCCAGGAAGGTACGTGTCACGTTACCTTCGCTGGGTACTCCGGCTCTAAACTGATTGGTGGGTTTAACTGGATAACTGATACAGCGAAGACCTAGAACGGCTATACTTTGAACTGCCTTACTGATTATTATTGCCACTTTGTCAGTATTCTTTCATTTTTCATAGTAGGATAGATTCTTTATTCATATATGTAAATAATCTAGAAACCCGACAAGTTGAGGAATGAGACACTTGGGAATCTCTAATGAGGAAACTTTTCGCCAGCCAGTGGCTTCTTCAGTCCATTACAAAGAAAAACGGTGGATGATGAGGAGGAGTTTGAAGTAATCAGTCCCTCAGCCTGGAGTCGATGTGTTCAGTCCATCAGTAATATATTTATGCATTACTCCAATGTGAGAGGGGTCGGCTTCCTCCTCTCATTCATTAAATTCACAACTTTTGCTGTAAATCGTGACTTCATCTGTATTTGTGTTCAATTATCTAGTCCCAGTTTTCCTCACATTTTTTCCCACTTGCTGACGTTGGATGTTCACATTCACAAATGTTATCAGAAATAGTCAGCGTTTAATCCATGGAAGGAAGGTCGCACCTTCATAAATTAGTATCATAATAATTTACCATTTTCTGATACCTATGTGCTATGTGAAAAAAAAAATATGTGTATGTAGCTGTCTGTCTCGGAGTTAGCATATGGAGAATCGAGTCCGAAACTCTCCTGGTACTGCAAAACCCATGAACATTTAATACCGCATAAATCGAAACCCATTTCTTTTGTTTGACGGGAAAGGGAAGGGAATAATGTGACTGTGATTAGGGTTCCTGGGATGGTAATTGGAGTGGTTCTTTTATTGTCAGGGAGGAATATAGCGGTGGGTGTTTCTTGCAGGCTCTGTGTTGTTCTCTTTCTATTTGATCTTCCTTGCTCTCATTGCTTGTGTTTCTCTTTCAATGTTCGGTCCCTCTCTATGAATACTATTTCTCATCCTTTACTGTGTACTAGAGTTATACCTTTAAATCGCTTATCTGTTCCTTCTGTAGACTCAATGCAGCAAGAAGAGAGACACACAAGAAGTAAAATAGGAAATAGTAAAAAGGAGAAGAAAGAGGGGAGAGGGAGACGGAATGGGAGAAGGGTCAACTATCTCAAACGAGTATTTGCCAAAAGAAACAAGACCGAGGAACTCAAATAAAAGTTCCCAGAAAATTTCTTCACTTGCAACTAGTGAAAGTGTGTGGGAAGATTCCCCGCCACGCTGGCTCCCGTCTTCCCCCAACTCCCACCACAACCACCCCAATACAACCACTACCGCCCCCCACTCAGCATCCGCCCCGTCTCTACCACTCACTCACTAGCCTCCATCCATGCCACAACATCTAATCTTGAGAAATGGCAATTCCAAATGATAGTAATTCCAGCTATGCTAGAACCAAACCACTGAAGTTGCCGTAGCTAATGAACCCTTGCTGGAATACTTGACTATATCCTCATTGCCCTACAATAGTCTCCCAGGTGTGAAGAGCACCGTAGTCGTGAAGAATCACGACTACGGTGCTTACTACCTTCCTCATCTAAGACCGTAAGAAACGAATCATTCAGATCTTTAATTCTCCTCATACTAACACCACTTTAATCGAAGTCATCATCCTTCCCAACAGCCAGAAGTATTCGCAGAAGTCAACGGTAGAATCGCCGAAGTAATGAGCACATCGATAAGACCAAGTGGAGAACCATGAACCAGCCACCTCAGGTGTTTACTTAATTCTTTGTGGAGGCTGTGAAAAGGTATGAGTTGGGGAAACAGGGTGAAACCCAGGGACATTTCTGAATGAACACATCTATCTATGCAGAAGCGACGTCGTATACAACAAATGTATACAACAGCGGAACGCTACTAACCAGTTGAAGAGACTCAAAGAGACCGACTCTGTGATCATGGAACTAGACACTCACAGACGAAGATGCTTTGAAGCATCATTAATCTCCGTTTCCATCACAATTACAACGAACAAAGGCAGCTGAGTCATCTCAAATATTAAAGCGAATCCTCGTCAAAACGATGAACTCCGCCGTCATCTGACGACAAGCTGCGCTGCTGCTGCTGCTGCTGCTGCTGCTGCTGTTGTTACCACTTCTATTACTACTGTCACTATTGTTACGATTAGTGCCAGAATGGGTCAGTATACCTATCGCAGTGGGTATGTTGTGCTCACACCTCCCTTATACCTGTATATACTCCGTGTCCTTATGTTGCTACTACTGGCTTGATAAAGTTGCTGGAGAGCTAAACGTAATAGTAAATTAATGCCTCATGTCGGTATTTCTAGGTGATCGTCTCTAGATGATAGACTCTGTAACCCAATTTGGCAGATTGCTCTATATACTGACAGCCTTCACCTGGCACACTACCCTCCACCTTCACCTGACACACTGCCATCCACCACCTTCACCTGGCACTCTACCCTCCACCTGGCACACTACCCTCCATCACCTTCTCCTGGCACTCTACCCTCCACCACCTTCACCTGGCACACTACCCTCCACCACCTTCACCTGGCACACTACCCTCCACCACCTTCACCTGACACTGCCTCCTCACCTCCTTCACCTGGACACTTACCCTCCACCACCTTCACCTGGCACACTACCCTCCACCACCTTCACCTGACACTTACCCTATCACCTTCCGTTCACCTGGCACTCTACCTCCACCACCTTCACCTGGCATTACCCTCACCTTCACCTGGCACACTACCCTCCACCACCTTCACCTGACACTACCCTCCATCACCTTCCTTCACCTGGCACTCTACCCTCCACCACCTTCACCTGACACACTACCCTCTACCACCTTCACCTGATGCATTACCCTTCACCACCGTCACTAACACTATCTTCCTCACAGCTATATGTACACTCAATAGCCAATATATTAGATTCACCCTTCTAGTGCTAGGTAGGGCCTTCTCTTTATCCCGATAACAGCATATATTCTTGGTGTCATGCCTTGAAGAAGCTGCTGTAAACATTCCATAGAGATCCTGGTCCATACTGACGTTGTAGTGTTACTCTGTTACTGCAGATTTATTGGCTACACATTCATACTGCGAATCTCCTGTTCCACTACTTCCCCAAGATTTAAGCCAAATTCTGACCCTACCACTGGTATCTCGCAGCAGAAATCTTGCTTCGCCAGACCAGGCAATGTTTTTCCAATCTTCAACCGTCTAGTTTTGCTGTGCTTGTATCCACTGTAGCCTCAATTTCCTGTTCTTACCTAACAGAAATGGAACCTGGTGCAGTCTGCAGGTGTAGCCATTCTACTTCAAGGTTTGACGTGTTGTGCATTCAGAGATGCTCCTCTGCATTCAACTGTTGTAACGTGCGGTTATTTGAGTTAATGTCTCCTGTTAGCCTGAACCAGTCTTGCCATTCTCTCTTTACTTCTATCATTTTAAAGGCGTTTTCTGTTACAGAACTGCATCTCGCTGGATATTTTGAGTTTGTCACACCATATTTTATTATGACGAGGCTATTAATTTCGACATAACTTGGATTATCGAAGGACCTAAATGTAAAATGTCGGCCTGGGGACGCGGCGTGGGCGTAGTGGTTAGCTGTAAATATAACAATTCACAAATAACCCGTACATAGAAGAAAGGAGCTTACGACGACGTTTCAGTCCGACTTTGTAAATGATCCAAGTCGGACCGAAACGTCGCCGTAAGCTCCTCTCTTCTATTTGCGGGTTATTTGTGTACTATTGTGCCATAGTATTGGGCCTTTTTTTTTTTTTGTTAATCTAGCAAGTGTTTGCCAGTCTTCATTTACCTCTAGCTTGAGGTCACATCTACCACTAGCTTGAGGTCACATCTACCTCTAGCTTGAGGTCACATCTACCACTAGCTTGAGGTCACATCTACCACTAGCTTGAGGTCACATCTACCACTAGCTTGAGGTCACATCTGCCACTAGCTTGAGGTCACATCTGCCACTAGCTTGAGGTCACATCTACCACTAGCTTGAGGTCACATCTACCACTAGCTTGAGGTCACATCTACCACTAGCTTGAGGTCACATCTACCACTAGCTTGAGGTCACATCTACCACTAGCTTGAGGTCACATCTACCACTAGCTTGAGGTCACATCTACCACTAGCTTGAGGTCACATCTACCACTAGCTTGAGGTCACATCTACCACTAGCTTGAGGTCACATCTACCACTAGCTTGAGGTCACATCTACCACTAGCTTGAGGTCACATCTACCACTAGCTTGAGGTCACATCTACCACTAGCTTGAGGTCACATCTGCCACTAGCTTGAGGTCACATCTACCACTAGCTTGAGGTCACATCTGCCACTAGCTTGAGGTCACATCTACCACTAGCTTGAGGTCACATCTACCACTAGCTTGAGGTCACATCTACCACTAACGAGGTCACATCTACCACTAACGAGGTCACATCTACCACTAGCTTGAGGTCACATCTACCACTAGCTTGAGGTCACATCTACCACTAGCTTGAGGTCACATCTACCACTAGCTTGAGGTCGCATGGTTTATTTTGCACGTTTCTTACCCCCAAATGTATTTGAAGAATTCTCTTAAGCTATCATTGGAATCTTGCTCTGTTCGTAATCCAAATTCCTGTCTAGCTTCCCTGGTTATTCTCACACTCTCTCTCTGTAAGCATATATAATTTGCATAGTCTTTAGTTTCTGGTCAATTTTAATCTCATGTGTGCTAATCTCTCTGTCAATTATCTCAATTAGTTGCCTCGTAATCTAACTTGTATTTCTAAGTTTTGAATGTGTTATCTTGTTATTCCTCTCAAAATTTAGAATTTTGCTTTGAATTTGTAAGTTTATTTAGGTTAGCACAAATACAGTTACATAACTCACGAAATCGTAATGACATGATCGTAAACGAACCATACCACGGGTGGGGTTAGAACCCGCGGTCAGAGAGTCTCAAAACTCCGGACCGTCGCGTTAGCCACCGGGTAACGCGTGGCTAACGCGACGGTCTGGAGTTTTGAGACTCTCTGACCGCGGGTTCAATCCCGGCCGGGGTATGGTATGTAGGTTATCCTGGGCGGATGGTAACAGTCCGATGTTTTGGAATCTCCTCTACCACTTGGTTGGAGCACCACAAGTAGAATAAATATGAGCCGGTAGTAGTCGAATAATGTTAATAAGTCCAATTAACAAATGTCTTGCTCCTTTATCTGGCGTCTATCCTGGATGACCACGCCAGGAACAGAGCTGGTAATAAGAAAAAATAAACTGGTTACCAATGGTTATGATAATATAACATTTAAGAATGAGAAGGAGTGGTAAATGTCAAAATCATTACTGGTAACCAGCAAACAAAAGAAAGCAACGAACAGTAATACTCCTGGTAGACCACCTTACCTGATCAGGAGAAGAGTGGGGGTGAGGTTAGGTTAGGTTAGGTAAGGTTCGTCAGGAAACAGGACAAATGTTTCCTGACGCGGGTCTTAGTCAGATGATGACCCGCCTTTGGAGCTTTTGGTCATCTGACCGAGGCCTTCCGCTGGCTTACCGGTCCACCCCTTTAAAATTATGGTCATTTATAACCATTGTTATATGTGGGGGTGAGGTGACTCTCCAAACTTCAACCCACACCAGCCCGCCAGAGGGGAGGGGGGTGCGCGACGCAACCCACTAATGGTTCCTGGTTGCCTGAACAACCCTAACCCCACTTACAACCTACTTTTCCCTCACAGTCTATAAAGGAGATTACACATGTGTTAGCTAAAAAAAAAAATAATTCTCCTCCCTTTCTGTTGTTACATTCATCAGACACCTTTTGGCTCTCTTCTTGAACTGGTTCATGCTATGACTGGCTTTGACATGTGAAAACAGTCTGTTCCATTCCCTTATTGTGCATATTTAGCAGTTCGATTCAGTTTAGCGTTACTGATACATCGGAGAATCATCAAAATTAGCTACTTTGTAACTAGCAGTCATTATAATTTAGACCTCACATGGGCCACTAAGGTCATAATCTGTGGTCAGAACAAGATCCGATATATCGTTGTACAGAGCATCCGAAGCGACAGCTTGTGTTAAATTATTGTCTAGTATCTGGATCAGGGTATAAAACAAATTCCAACCAAACAGTAGAGCGAAGGAGTAATGTGAAGGACCTGGGAGTGTTAGTCAAAGCATCTCACTTTCAAAGATCACAAGAATGTCTCTCTCACATCTACTATGAAAATGATTGGATGGATAATGAGAACCTTCAAAACAAGGGACGCCAAGCCCATGATTCTCTTCAAATCGCTTGTTCTCTCTAGTTTGGAATATTCCTGTACACTAACGACCACTTTCACTGTACGTATAAACAAAATAAAGTACCTTAATTACTGGGAATGGATGAAGTCCATTGATTTGTACTCCTTGAAATGCAAGGAAATGCACTTTTATTAAATAATGATATAGATTTCCATTCACGAAATAAAGTGTGCCTCAACTTCCCGGCTTCAAAATATTAATACTGGTGCATTCCATAAGATGAATGACGCCCTATAAGCTTAGAATATTTAGGCGTAAAATTTAATTTTATGAAGCTGTTAATGAAAATTAAAATCTGAGTTACTGGAGAATGCCTTGCTTGATAGGCTTCAAACTTTCAGGGTTTATAGACTATGTTAAAAGAAACCTTCTATTTAACTTTTGGCTATGTAAACTTTAACTTTCAAATTTTACTTAATGAATTAGTTTCAATGTGATAACTTGAGAATTCCCCTTTTTTGTGCATCTCAACAGTAAGTATTTTGGTAACGAATTTTGGCTTTATTCGTGCCAGTTTTATAGATTTTTTTTTCTTATCAAATTGGACTTTATTAAACCACAAAATCAAACTTTTTCTTCCTTCGAGGATTTTAGAAAATTTTAAATTGAATAATGCTGTGAAAAGAAATCTGGAATGTTGAAAAATTGCATTTTAAATTCCTTTCATCTGTCTGGCTTGATGCACACCTGACACTAAGCAACTGTGATCTCATCTTAATAGCTTCAGAACCTCGTATCCAATGGTACTCAAATTACTTACTAAACGAAGGTTCAGGGTATAATTGAAAAGTACAGGTGTCCTCTGCTCAGTTATATACAGATCATTCCCGAAACTGGTTTCCATGTATTGACTTTAGAAAGGCCCTTCTGATTGGCCTCAAAATTTCAGTACTCGTATATCCTACTGAAGAGATGGTTACTATTGACAATGGAGCTTGTAGCACCATTTGTCACTTTTAATCCCTAAATGAAACGTAAATATTTTACGATATATAAGTGGACTAAATCCAAGGAACTAGACTCATCCATTCCTTCCTTGGATCGAATTTGAGTGGCTCCCTTTCCACAGGCACTATACATCTTTTTTAAAGGTATTGCAGCATTCTCAAAAAAAAAGACGCCATATTTATTATGTATATACATCATTTGAATCTAATATTATATTGCTGATGTCTTCATTAATAGCTGAAACAAAAATATCTTCCTTTATATTATTATTCGTCATATAATTAGGTTAGGTATGTAGGTAGGATGTGACGACTACACCTCTGACGGTGCTTGTTGAAGAAGAATTTTGATTGGCTGCCAACTACCTGCCCGCTTATTTCATTGTTGGTGCGAGTGTAAGCCAACAGGAGTCACCTAATGTATCTACAGAGCTAGCTCTCTCTCTCTCTCTCTCTCTCTCTCTCTCTCTCGCTGCTCCTCACAGAGGAAACACTTCTGTCTCTGCACTGTCTGAGAAAACGCTCGTATTCTTTAGACTTTTTTGCTAGAATTTGTCTCCGTTGTTGAGCTGGGACATGCATCATCTTGCATCTCTTTGCAACAGGGAAACGAACATAAATTTGCACCAGTGTAACTGTCATATAGAATAGGACAGAAGCACAGTGCTCATGTATCTAATTTTGTTTAATATAAAAATGCCTATTTAATCAAATTTGTTTTTGAGAAATGGAGAAAGTCTCTTTGATCAGAAATAAGTCAGTGTGACTGCATTGGGCTATCCTACGTTAAATATATATTAAAGTACCTTTATGTGGCCATAACATTGCAGTATATTAATATGTTATGAACCAAAAGCTGAAATGCAACTTAAATAATTATTTGAACCTTTAAATGTTGACCAAACTTTTTGGGAGAAACATTTGAATTTATTTTGATCTGTGTAGGTCCTTGTTTGCCTAGTTTTGGGAAAATTTCAATACTGCTTTTCTCTTGATAATTTCTAAGTGCCTCGTCTGATTTATTTCAATTCTTCAACGCTGAAAACTTCATAATGCAACTTTTGGTCATCTTAAACTTGATGTGCTGGTGTGTTTTAGGAAACTGGTCACTCGGAGATAACCCGAGAGTGCCTCATCAGTTTACCATGAAAGCTGATTATTGAATAAATCGCGATAGAAGTTTCGTACTTCAAGTTTTTGGTCTCTTCCAGTGAGAGAAGAGAGAGAGAGAGAGAGAGAGAGAGAGAGAGAGAGATGCGAGGAGGAGGAGGAGGAGTAGGAGGATGCTGGATCTTGTATACCTCCTTGCTCAGTGACAGTGTTTGCCAGCTCAGCGCTACTATGTCTCCTGATAAAGAGGAGGATGGTAGGCGGGACATAATTCGCTTATTTACTGTGAAAGATATTACCTTTACGATGGCATATTAGGAGTCAGCTGGGGCCCCACAGTGCTGTGTATATGTTGTGACGCTACTAACACACCCATAACATATTAGAACTTTGGAAGACTGGAGTCAACTGAGGTACTAGTTACCTGCTCTCTCTCTCTCTCTCCGTCTCTCTCTCTCTCTCTCTCTCTCTCTCTCCGTCTCTCTATTTCTCTTTCTCTCCGTCTCTATCTCTCTCTCTCTTTCTCTCCTCTCCCTTTCTCTCTCTCTCTCTCTCTCTCTTCTCTCTCTCTCTCTCTCCTCTCTCTCTCTCTCTCTCCTCTCTCTCTCTCTCTCTCTCTCTCTCTCTCCCATCTCTCTCTCTCTCTCATCTCTCTCCGTCTCTCTCTCTCTCTCCGTCTCTCTCGACTCGCTCTCTCTCTCTCTCCACTCTACTCTCTCTCTCCTCCCTGCACAACATAGGTGATACACACACACACACACACACACACACACACACACACACACACACTTGTGGTGTACATACTCAACTTGCTCCTAGAGATTAAGAGATAAAGTCAACTAGTTTAAAATAACCCCACTTTTTTTTATCTTTGGAATGGGAGGCTAATAGTAGATCGCATTCAAACTTTATGCATACTAAATGCATTTGAGTGTTTCGTAGCGCGATTGCTAGCGCACTCAGCTCATACACTGTGGTCCGGTGGTCGATCCCCGATACGGGTGGAAACATAAGGACGTACTTCCTACTGGCACCTGCTATCCATGTTCAGCTATTAGTAAAATAGGTACCTGGGTGTTAGTGGACTGGTGTGGGTCGCATCCTGGGCTCTGGTGGCCTGGTGGTTAACGCTCTCGCTTCACACGGTGAGGGCCTGGGTTCGATTCCCAGCCAGAGTAGAAACATTGGACGTGTTTCTTTCCACCTGTTGTCTATGTTCCCCATCAGTAAAATGGGTACCTGGGTGTTAGTGGACTGGTGTGGGTCGCATCCTGGGACACTGACCTAAGGAGGCCTGGTCACAGACCGGGCCGCGGGGGCGTTGACCCCCGGAACTCTCTCCAGATAAACTCCAGAAACCTCAGTGTAGAGTCAAGTCATCTGTGATCTCTCTCTCTTTCTCTCTCTCTCTCCCTCTCTCTCTCTGACTCCTCCTCCTGCTGGTCCTTTCTTCCTCTTCCACATCCCAATACCTTCCCTGACAAGCCAACCATCACTTCATTACTTCCTTCTTCCCACCATTCTCTCTCCCTTTTCATTTCGCTTTAACATTTTTCTTCTGTTATCCTATTTCCACGTTTCCCTTTTTCCCCAGTTTACCTGTTTCTCAACATTAATTAAATTTGAGTGTTATCTCTATCATCGAGGCTGTGAGGGTTACGTGGCCCTGCACGCTGCTAGCAGCAACAGTCTGTTTCATCAGTAGTCAGTAAGGAAGACTATAGCTTCATGATGGCAGGTATATTACAACCACGTAGCGCACCTGGTACCATATACCTCAGTGGTATCTAGTATCTTACTGGTACCTTGTACATCAGTGGTACCTTGTATCTTAATGGTATCTTGTAGCTCAGTGGTACCTTGTAGCACAGTGGTATCTTGTATCTTAATGGTACCTTGTAAGATAGTGATACCTTGTATATCAATGGTACCTTGCACGTCAGTGGTACTTCTTAGAACAAAAACATTTGAGTAAGTCACCTATCACTTGTTCCTCTTGGTACCTGCAACTAACTAGGTACCTAAGTATTAGTTAGGAGCTATGACTTGCTTCCTGGGGTGAAGGAGCTGTAGATCCTGGGGTACGAGAGCTGTGGATCCTGGGGTTGAAGAGCTGTGGATCCTGGGGTCGGATATCGTTTGATCCTGGGGTGGAAGAGCCGTGGATTCTCACGTGGGAGAGCTGAGGATTCTGAGGTGGGAGAGCTGTGTATCTTGGGGAAGGAGAGCTGTGAAACCTAAAAAAAAAAAAGAAGAGCTGTGGATCCTGGGGTAGGAGAGTTGTGGATCCTGGGGTAGGAGAGTTGTGGATCCTGGGGTAGGAGAGTTGTGGATCCTGGGGTAGGAGAGTTGTGGATCCTGGGGTGGGAGGGTTGTGGATTCTGGGGTGAAGGAGTTGTGAATCCTAGAGTTGAAGAGCTGTGGATCCTGGGGAAGGAGAGCTGTGGATCCTAGGGTAGGAGAGCTGTGGATCCTGTGGTGGGAGAGCTGTGAATTCAGGGGTGGGAGAGCTTTGGATCCTTGGGTGGGAGAGCTGTGGACTCTGGGGTGAGGAAGCTGTGGATCCTGGGGTCGGATAACTTTTAATCCTTGGGCGGAGGAGCTGTGGATCTTGGGGTGGGAGAGCTGTCGACCATAGGATGGGGAGCTGTGGATCCTGGGGTGAGGGAGCAGTGGCACGATGGGGTAGGATAGCTTTTGAGCTTGGGATGGAAGAGCTGTGGGTCCTGAGGTGCGAGGGTTATGGATTCCGTGGTGACGGAGCTGTGAATCCTGGAGCAGGAAAGCAGTGGATCCTGTAGTGGGAGAGCTATGGATCTTGTGGCGGGAGAGCTGTGAATTCTGGGGTGAAAGAGCTGTTGACGATGGGGTGGGAGAGCTGTGGATACCGGGGCGAGGAAGCTGTGGATCCTGAAGGAGAGCTGTGAATCCAGGGAAAGGATAGCTGAGGATTCTGAGGGGGGAAAGCTGTGAATCCTGGAGTAGGAGAGCTGTGGATATTGGAGTAGGAGAGTTATGAATCCAAGGAAAAACGAGCTGTGGATCCTGGGTTAGGAGAGCTGTGGATCCTGGGTTAGGAGAGCTGGGGATCCTGGGTTAGGAGAGCTGGGAATCCTGGGTTAGGAGAGCAGGGGATCCTGGGTTAGGAGAGCTGGGGATTCTGGGTTAGGAGAGCTGTGGATCCTGGGTTAGGAGAGCTGGGGATCCTGGGGGTGGGAGAATAAGATCCCTGAGAGGGGAGCTGGAGATCCTGGGGAGAGGGAGCTCGGGATCCTGCGGCGAGGGAGCTTGGAATGTTGAAATGGGGGAGCTGAGGATCCTAGGGTGGAGAATTGGGGATTCTGGGGGACTGAGGATCCTGGGCTGCGGGAGATGGGGATTCTGGGGTGCGGGAGTTGGGTAACCTGGATTGTGGGAGCTGGGTATCCTGGGGTGCAGGAGCTGGGTATCCTGGGGTATGGGAGCTGGGTATCCTGGGGCACGGGAGCTGGGTATCCTTGGGTACGGGAGCTGGGTATCCTGGGGCACGGGAGCTGGGTATCCTGGGGTACGGGAGCTGGGTACCCTGGTGTACGGGAGCTGGGTACCCTGGTGTACGGGAGCTGGGTATCCTGGTGCACAGAAGCTGGGTATCCTGGGGTACGGGAGTTGGGTATCCTTGGGTACGGGAGCTGGGTATCCTTGTGTACGGGAGCTGGGTATCCTGGGGTATGGGAGCTGGGTATTCTGGGGTACGGAAGCTGGGTATCCTTGGGTACGGGGGCTGGGTATCATTGGGTACGGGAGCTGGGTATCCTTGGGTACGGGAGCTAGGTATCCTTGGGTACGGGAGCTGGGTAGCCTTGGGAACGGGAGCTGGGTATCCTGGGGTACGGGAGTTGGGTATCCTGGTGTACGGGAGCTGGGTATCCTCGGGTACGGGAGCTGGGTATCCTGGTGAACTGGAACTGGGTATCCTGGGGTACGGGAGCTGGGTATCCTGGTATACGGGAGCTGGGTATCCTTGGGTACGGGAGCTGGGTAGCCTTGGGTACGGAAGCTGGGTATCCTGGGGTACGGGAGCTGGGTATTCAGAGGTACGGGAGCTGGTTATACATGGGTACGGGAGCTGGGTATCCTGCGGTACGGGAGCTGGGTACCATTGGGTACGGGAACTGGGTATCCTCGGGTAGGGGAGCTGGGTATACTTGGGTACGGGAGCTGGGTAGCCTTGGGAACGAGAGCTGGATATCCTTGGGTACGGGAGTTGGGTATCCTGGTGTACGGGAGCTGGATATCCTTGGGTACGGGAGCTGGGTATCCTGGTGTACTGGAACTGGGTATCTTGGGGTACGGGAGCTGGGTATCCTGGTGTACGGGAGCTGGGTATCCTGGAGTACGGGAGCTGGGTATCCTGGGGTACGGGAGCTGGGTATCCTAGTGTACGAGAGCTGGGTATCCTGCTGTACGGGAGCTGGGTATCCTGGGGTACGGGAGTTGGGTATCCTCGGGTACGGGAGCTGGGTTTCCTGGGGTACGGGAGCTGGGTATCCTGGGGCACGGGAGCTGGGTATCCTTGGGTCCGGGAACTGGGTATCCTGGGTTACGGGAGCTGGGTATCCTTGGGTACGAGAGCTGGGTATCCTGGTGTACGGGAGCTGGGTATCCTGGGGTACGGGAGTTGGGCATCCTCGGGTACGGGACCTGGGTTTCCTGGGGTACGGGAGCTGGGTATCCTGGGGTACGGGAGCTGGGTATCCTGGGGCACGGGAGCTGGGTATCCTTGGGTCCGGGAACTGGGTATCCAGGGGTACGGGAGCTGGGTATCCTTGGGTACGGAAGCTGGGTATCCTGGGGTACGGGAGCTGGGTATCCTGGTGTACGGGAGCTGGGTATACTTGGGTACGGGTGCTGGGTATCCTGGAGTACGGAAGCTGGGTATCCTTGGGTACGGGAGCTGGGTATCCTTGGGTACGGGAGCTGGGTATCCTTGGGTACGGGAGCTGGGTAGCTTTGGGTACGGGAGCTGGGTATCCTTGGGTACGGGAGCTGGGTATCCTTGGGTACGGGAGTTGGGTATCCTGGTGTATGGGAGCTGGGTATCCTCGGGTACGGGAGCTGGGTATCCTGGTGTACGAGAGCTGGGTATCCTGGTGTACGGGAGCTGGGTATCCTGGGGTACGGGAGCTGGGAATCCTGGGGCACAGGAGCTTGGTATCCTTGGGTATGGGAACTGGGTATCCTGGGGTACGGGAGCTGGGTATCCTTGGGTACAGAAGCTGAGTATCCTGGGGTACGGGAGCTGGGAATCCTTGGGTACAGGAGCTGGGTATCCTGGTGTATGGGAGCTGGATATCCTCGGGTACGGGAGCTGGGTATCCTGGTGTACGTGAGCTGGGTATCCTGGGGTACGGGAGTTGGGTATCCTTGGGTACGGGAGCTGGGTATCCTGGGGAACGGGAGTTGGGTATCCTGGGGTACGGGAGCTGGGTATCCAGGTGTATGGGAGCTGGGTATCCTGGGGTACGATAGCTGGGTATCCTTGGGTATGGGAGCTGGGTAGCCTTGGGTACGGAAGCTGGGTATCATGGGGTACGGGAGCTGTGTATTCAGGGGTACGGGAGCTGGGTATACTTGGGTACGGGAGTTGGGTATCCATGGGTACAGGAGCTTGGTATCCTTGGGTATGGAAGCTGTGTATCCTGGGGTAAGGGCGCTGGGTATCCTGGGGTACGGGAGCTAGGTATCCTGGGGTACGGGAGCAGGGTATCCTTGGGTACGGGAGCTGAGTATCCTGGGGCACGGGAGCTGGGTACCCTTGGGTACGGGAGCTGGGTATCCTGGGGTACGATAGCTGGGTATCCTTGGATAGGGGAGCTGGGTATCCTGGTGTACGGGAGCTGGGTATCCTTGGGTACGGGAGCTGGGTATGCTGGTGTACGGGAGCTGGGTATCCTTGGGTACGGGAGCTGGGTATGCTGGTGTACGGGAGCTGGGTATCCTTGGGCACGGTAGTTGGGTATCCTTGGGTACGGGAGCTGGGTATCCTTGGGTACGGGAGCTGAGTATCCTGGTGTACGGGAGCTGGGTATCCTGGGGTACGGGAGCTGGGTATCCTTGGGTACGGAAGCTGGGTATCCTTGGGTACGGGAGCTGGGTATCCTGCAGTACAGGAGCTAGGTATCATTTGGTACGGGAGCTGGGTATCCTTGGGTACGGGAGCTGGGTATCCTTGGATACGGGAGCTGGGTAGCCTTGGGTACGGGAGCTGGGTATCCTGGGGTACGAGCTGGGTATTCAGGGGTACGGGAGCTGGGTATACTTGGGTACGCGAGCTGGGTATCCATGGATACGGGAGCTTTGTATCCTTTTGTACGGAAGCTGGGAATCCTAGGGTACGGGAGCTGGGTATCGTTGGGTACGGGAGCTAGGTATCCTGGGTACGGGAGCTTGGAATCCTTGGGTACGGGAGCTTGGTATCCTGGGTACGGGAGCTGGGCATCCTTGGGTACGGGGGCTAGGTATCCTGGGGAACGGAAGGTGGGTATCCTTGGATACGGGAGCTGGGTACCCTTGGGTACGGGAGCTGGGCATCCTTGGGTACCGGAGCTGGGTATCCTTGGGTACGGGAGCTGGGTATCCTTTGGTACGGGAGCTGGGTATTCCTGGGTATGGGAGCTGGGTATCCATGGGTATGGGAGCTGGGTATCCTTAGGTATGGGAGCTGGGTATCATTGGGTATGGGAGCTGGGTATCATTGGGTATGGGAGCTGGGTACCCTTGGGTACAGGAGCTGGGTATCCTTGGGTACGGGAGCTGGGTATCCTTGGGTACGGGAGCCGGGTATCCTTGGGTACGGGAGCTGGGTATCCTGGTGTACAGGAACTGGGTATCCTGGGGTACGGGAGCTGGGTATCCTGGGTTACGGGAGCTGGGTATCCTTGGGTACGGGAGCTGGGTATCCTGGTGTACGGTAGCTGGGTATCCTTGGGTACGGGAGCTGCGTATCCTAGTGTACGGGAGCTGGGTATCCTTGGGCACGGGAGCTGGGTATCCTGATGTACGGGAAATGGGTATCCTGGGGTATGGGAGCTGGGTATCCTTGGGTATGGGAGCTGGGTATCCTGGTGTACGGTAGCTGGGTATCCTTGGGTACGAGAGCTGGGTATCCTTGGGTATGGGAGCTGACTATCCTTGGGTACGGGGGCTGGGTATCCTGGTGTATGGGAACTTGGTATCCTTGGGTACTGGAGCTGGGTATCTTTGAGTACGGAAGCTGGGTATCCTTGGGTACGGGAGCTGACTATCCTTGGGTACGGGGGCTGGGTATCCTGGTGTACGGGAACTTGGTATCCTTGGGTACTGGAGCTGGGTATCCTTGGGTACGGGAGCTGGGTATCCTTGGGTACGGGAGCTGGGTATCCTGGGGTACGGGAGCTGGGTATACTTTTGTACGGGAGCTGGGTATCCTGGGGTACTGAAGCAGGGTATGCTTGGGTATGGGAGCTGGGTATCCTGGGTACGGGAGCTGAGTATCCTTGGGTACGGGAGCTGCGTATCCTTGGGTATGGGAGCTGGGTATCCTTGGGCACGGGAGCTGGGTATCCTGGGGTACGGGAGCTGGGTATACTTAGGTACGGGAGCTGGGTATCCTGGGGTACGGGAGCTGGGTATTCTGGTGTATGGGAGCTGGGTATTCTGGTGTACGGGTGCTGGGTATCCTTGGGTATGGGAGCTGACTATCCTTGGGTACGGGGGCTGGGTATCCTGGTGTATGGGAACTTGGTATCCTTGGTAACTGGAGCTGGGTATCCTTGGGTACGGGAGCTGGGTATCCTTGGGTACGGGAGCTGGGTATCCTGGGGTACAGGAGCTGGGTATACTTTGGTACGGGAGCTGGGTATCCTAGGGTACAGAAGCAGGGTATGCTTGGGTAAGGGAGCTGGGTATCCTGGGGTACGGGAGCTGAGTATCCTGGGGTACGGGAGCTGGGTATCCTGGGGTATGAGAGCTGGGTATCCTTGGGTACCAGAACTGGGTATCCTGGTGTACAGAAGCTGGGTATCCTTGGGTACTGGAGCTGTTTATCCTGAGGTACGGGAGCTGGGCATCCTTGGGTACGGGAGCTGGGTATCCTGGGGTATGGGAGCTGGGTATCCTTGGGAACGGGAGCTGGGTACC
>NC_069435.1:38450336-38540336 GCF_026875155.1 Cherax quadricarinatus | reverse complement strand
TGTGTGTGTGTGTGTGTGTGTGTGTGTGTGTGTGTGTGTGTGTGTGTGTGTGTGTGTGGAGGTGTGTTCTGGGCTGTGCAGGACTGCTGAGGTCTGGCAAGATCTGCCAACCTCTCGTTAACTTTTCCAAACGCAACAGAAACTCTACCAAACTTGGACCGAATCTTAGAATGTGGATTTACCAAAGTTAGTGAGAACCAACAAGGATTTGAGCGTCTGGGTTTCTTGTTGCTAGTGGTGGTTGTGGGTGGTGGTGGTAATTGTGGTGGTAATGGTGGTGGTTGTGGTGGTAGTTGTGGTGATGCTGCTCCTGGTGGTGGCAATGGTGGTAATGGTAGTAGTAATGGTGGTGGTGGAGGAGAAAGAATGCGATAAAGACAAGGTGTCCCGTAGCTCGATCGCTCACACACGGAGGTCCGGAGTTTGAATCTCCGGTATGGCTGGATAACATTAGGACATATTTCCATAAGACACCTGTTGTCCATGTTCACCCATCAGTATAAAATGGGTACCTGGGTGTTAGTTGACTGGCATGGGTCGCATCCTGGGACAGAACTGACCTAATATTCCCGAAATGCTCTGCATAACAATCGACTTTCTATACAGAAGTATGTCATTGATGTCAGCTATGGTCTGTATACCTTGTACATGTACTGGTAGAAACAAAGATATTATTTTTATTATTATTATTATTATTATTATTAAGGAAGGATACATAGTGAGGACAGAGCAAACATTAACTACGTTACAAAATACGACATATGTTAAGTAAAAAAATCTAGAAAATATTAGAAATCAACTTGTAAAGTAAAAGGACACAAGTGCAACTAATGTGACATTTATTGTGGCAACGTTTCGCTCTCCAGGAGCTTTATCAAGCCATGGCTTGATAAAGCTCCTGGAGAGCGAAACGTTGCCACAATAAATGTCACATTAGTTGCACTTGTGTCCTTTTACTTTACATATTGTCGGTAATTCTACCAACTTTATTACAGAAATCAACTTATTGATCCCCTTTTAGTACATGGCCTCTTTCTGGCTTCCTAACAGCTTGTCAGAGAGTATTCTAGAACAGTTATCCCGTAAATTATGTGGCATCTCAATAGCGCTTTTTGTATTGCATCTGAGTAACTACAAACCAATCAAATTAAAGGCTGAGATCTTTACTAGCAAAGTTGTCTGAGTGGTATTGTTTACAGTTAATGTAAACTGAATAATAGAGATAAGATCCTACACAAAACTTGGAATATAACGTATTATATTTTTTAGTGATACTTTTCTTAATCTATACATACAAGTATTTGGTGCTAAGAGTACGTTAAATTTACTGTGCACTTTAAGACTCATAAGTACCTTCACGTACGTTGCTATGTGTGTGTACTCACCTAGTTGTGGTTGCAAGGGTCGATTCATGGCTCCTGGGCCCGCCTCTTCACTGGCCTCTACTGGTTCACTCTCCCTGTACTATGAGCTTTATCATACATCTTCTTAAAGCTATGAATGGATCCTGCTTCCACTACATCGCTTCCCAAACTATTCCACTACCTGATTATTCTGTGACTGAAGAAATACTTCCTAACATCCCTGTGATTCAACTTCCTACTGTGACCCCTTGTTGTTGTGTCCTATCTCTGGAACATTCTGTCTGTCCACCTTGTCAATTCCTCTCGGTATTTTATATTTCGTTATGTCCTCCCTATCTCTCCTGTCCTCCAGTGTTGTCAGGTCGATTTCCCTTAGGCTCTCCTCGTAGGACATGCCCCTTGCACTAGAGAAAGAGTAAACCTTTGCACTTTCTCTAGTTTATTTACGTGCTTGGCTAGATGTGAGTTCCAAATTGGTGCCGCATACTCCAATATGGGCCTAACGTACACAGTGTACAGGGTCCTGAATGATTCCTTATTAAGATGGCGGAATGCTGTTCTTAGGTTTGATAGGCGCCCATATGCTGCAGCAGTTATTTGGTTGATGTGCGCCTAAGGAGATGTGCCTGGTGTTATACTCACCCCAAGATCTTTTCCTTGAGCGAGGTTTGCAGTCTCTGGCCCCCTAGACTGTACTTCCTCTGCTGTCTTCTTTGCCCTTCCCCAATCTTCATGACTTTACACTTGGTGGGGTTGAACTCCTGGAGCCAACGGCTGGACGAGGCCAGAAGCCTGTTCAGATCACTATGTAGTTCTGCCTGGTCCTCGTCCGATTGAATTCTTCACATCAACTTCACATCATCTGCAAACAGGGACACTTCGGAGTCTATTCCTTCCGTCATGTTCACAAATACCAGAAACAGCACCGGTCCTAGGATTGACCACTGTGGAACCCCAGTCGTCACAGGCGCCCACTCTCTCACCTCGCCGCGTACCATGACTCGCTGCTGTCTTCCTGACAAGTATTCCCTGATCCATTGTAGTGTCTTCCCTGTTATCCTTGCCTGTTCCTCAAGTTTTTGCACTAATCTCTTGTGTGGAACTGTGCCAAACGCCTTCTTACAAACCAAGAAAATGCATTCTACCCACCCCTCTCTCTCTTGTCTTACTGCTGTCATCCTGTCATAGAACTCCAGTAGGTTTGTAACACAGGATTTCCCGTCGCTGAAACCGTGTTGGCTGTAGTTAACTAGCTGATTTCTTTCTAGATGCTCCACCACTCTTCTGATAATCTTTTCCATGACTTTGCATACTATACATGTCAGTGACACTGGTCTGCAGTTTAGTGTTTCTTGTCTGTCTCCTTTTTTAAAAATTGGGACTACATTTCCTGTCTTCCATACCTCGGGTAATCTCCCTGTTTCGATAGATGTTGAATATTATTGTTAGGGGTACACATAGCGCCTCTGCACCCTCTCTCAGGACCCCTGGAAAGATGTTATCCGGCCCCATCGCCTTTGAGGTATTTAGCTCGCTCAGCAGCCTCTTCACTTCTTTCTCGGTTGTATGTATTGTGTCCAACACTTGGTGGTGTACCCCACCTCCCAGTCTTTCTGAAGTCCCTTCTGTCTCCTCTGTAGCCACTTCTTTGAATCTCATGTTGAGTTCCTCACATACTTCTCGGTCGTTTCTTGTGATCTCTCCTCCTTCCTTCCATAGCCTGATTACCTGGTCCTTAACTGTTGTTTTCCTCCTGATGTGGTTGTGCAACAGCTTCGGGTCAGATTTGGCATTCGCTGCTATGTCATTTTCATATTGTCGTTGGGCCTCCCTTCTTATCTGTGCATATTCATTTCTGGCTCTACGACTGCTCTTCTTATTCTCCTGGTTCCTTTACCTTCTGTATTTTTTCCATTCCCTAGCACACTTGGTTTTGGCGTCCCTGCACCTTTGGGTGAACCATGGGCTCATCCTGGCTTCTTCATTAATCCTGTTACCCTTGGGTACAAACCTCTCCTCAGCTTCCTTGTATATTGTTGTCACGTATTCCATCATCTCGTTTACTGACTTGCCTGCTAGTTCTCTGTCCCACTGAACCCCATTCAGGAAGTTCTTCATTCCCACATATTCCCCCTTTTTGTAGTTTGGCTTCATTCGTCCAGCTCTTCCTGCTTCCCCATCCACCTGTAACTCTACTGTGTATTCGAATCTTAAAACCACATGATCGCTGGCCCCAAGGGGTCTTTCATATATGATGTCCTCAATATCTGCACTACTCAAGATGAATACTAGGTCCAGTCTCGCTGGTTCATCCTCTCCTCTCTCTTGTAGTGTCCCTTACGTGTTGGTACATGAAGTTTTCCAGTACCACCTCCATCATCTTAGCCCTCCACGTTTCTTGGCCCCCATCTATATATATGTTACAAAAAACGCGAATTCTAAAAAGCTTAGAGATCTCCAGTGAATACTAGAAAGGACTGCCCTTCTAGCATCCAGCCTGTTACTGGGTTTTTGTAACAAGTAGTCAGTATCCTTGTCCAATTATTCATTAGAATTCAATAAGAATTTAGTGCTTCAGGATTACAACTGGTAGGCTACTAACTAGAGAAATTAAAATTTAATAAATTTATTAAGCATAGTCTAGAGGTATATTATCAAATTAAATTAAATTAATCAATTCAAACAAATTAATAATAATCACTTCTCTCGTGTACAGTAGTATTGTGCTGAAAGCACATATCACATTTATAAGTCTTAAGTACCGTCTGGTACATTAACATTTAATAATACAAATAAGTGTGTGTATGTGTGTAAGTGCTCTAAGTAGTTCGCTATGTCTCACGACTAGACTAGACTTAAACAAGTGACTGACAAAGTCCTCAAATAAACTAACTTCTTGACCAACTGGCAATCAGAACAGTCTGCTTGAACAATAAAAAGAATGCTAAGCCCAATAGCAAAATAACAAGCAACTGCGACACAGTCAGGAACAAGGAGATAATATAACGACACTAAGTAGGGACCATCAGCAGATCCTCCACGAGAGTCACCAAGCTCCCATAATACTAAATCTAAGTTCGGCATAAGAAAATCCCCGACTGTGACAATACACAGATACCAGTACAAATTAGGCCAGAAGCTACAGCTCAGGACCTGAGTTGCTTAGAGTGGCTATGCGACACACCACCTCAGTACAACGTCGAAAATCACTAAGTCTATACAATGTTCTGTGAACAGTGTCTCCAGAACTAACAACAATAATGGGACAGAGACGATCTTCCAACAAGGGCCAATAAGGGAGATGTAGGCACGTCTTGTCAAGAATACGTCCAACCACCAAGAGAGTCTAGACCAGACTGAATACTTCAGGCGAGGCGAGATCCTCCCCCCCTCGATCACGTGATAGCTCCGTGGACAGTTGCTGCCCAGCAACAGAAGCCGGCAGAGTAACGAGCAAAGAGCGATAATTACAGTAGTTAGACAATCAAGACTTGAACTTTGAGCACATCCTACCTAACAAAAGTAACTAAGTCAAATAATAATATAAAGCAATATGTATACGATTTAGCTATTATCGTAAATATAAGCAATATAAAATTATATGAAAAGGTAATATACATTATATATATATATATATATATATATATATATATATATATATATATAATATTAATATATATATATATATATATATATTTTTTTATAATCATATACATTGTAACCCATTCAAGGGTTGCAACAATATATATATAAGCATTTGGTGCTAAGGGTACATTAAATTTATTGTACACTATAATACTCTTAGCAACGTACCTGAAGGTACTTACTATGAGATTTACTCGTTAATACAAGAGTAATATGTGTATCTGTGTGCATATATGTGTGTGCGCACTCACCTAGTTGTGGTTGCAGGGGTCGATTCATAGCTCCTGACCCCGCCTCTTCACTGGCCGCTACTGGATAACTTTCCCTGCACCATCAGCTTTATCATACCTCTGCTTAAAGCTATGAATGGATCCTACCTCCACTACATCGCTTCCCAAACTATTTCACTTCCTGACTACTCAGTGACTGAAGAAATACTCCCGTGTGTGTGTGTGTGTGTGTGTGTGTGTGTGTGTGTGTGTGTGTGTGTGTGTGTGTACTCACCTATTTGTACTCACCTATTTGTGGTTGCAGGGATCGAGTCCTAGCTCCTGGCCCCGCCTCTTCGCCGGTTGCTACTAGACCCTCTCTCTCCCCGCTCCATGAGCTTTATCAAACCTCGTCTTAAAACTGTGTATGGTTCCTGCCTCCACTACGTCATTTTCTAGGCTATTCCACTGCCTTACAACTCTATGACTGAAGAAATACTTCCTACTATCTCTCTGACTCATTTGTGTCTTCAACTTCCAATTGTGGCCTCTTGTTTCTGTGTCCCCTCCCTGGAACATCCTGTCCTTGTCCACCTTGTCTATTCCACGCAGTATTTTATATGTCGTTATCATGTCTCCCCTGACCCTCCTGTCCTCCAGTGTCGTCAGGCCGATTTTCCTTAATCTTTCTTCATAGGACATTCCCCTTAGCTCTGGAACTAACCTTGTTGCAAACCTTTGTACTTACTCTAGTTTCTTGACGTGCTTTATCAAGTGCGGGTTCCAAACAGGTGCTGCATACTCCAGTATGGGGCGTGTGCGCGTGTGTGTGCGCGTGTGTGTGCGCGCGTGTGTGTGTGTGTGTGTGTGTGTGTGTGTGTGTGTGTGTGTGTGTGTGTGTGTGTGTGTGCGGAATGACTCAGTAAGACTCGTCTCGACTCACAAAGTGACTGACCATAGCCAGTCCTTAGATAAGCTAACTTCTCAACCAGCTAGGCAATCAGCTTACCTGGAGTTTACCTGGAGAGGGTTTCGAGGGTCAACGCCCCCGCGGCTCGGTCTGAGACCAGGCCTCGTGGTGGATCAGGGTCTGATCAACCAGGCTGTTACTGCTAGCCGTACGCAAACTAACGTACGAGCCACAGCCTGGCTGGTCAGGCACTGACTTATTAAGGTGTCTGTCCAGTGCCTTTTTGAAGACAGCCAGGGGTCTATTGGTAATCCCCCTTATGTATGCTGGGAAGCAGTTGAACAGTCTTGGGCCCCGGACACTTACTGTGTTGTCTCTCAGTGTACTCGTGGCGCCCCTGCTTTTCATTGGGGGGATGTTGAATCTCCTGCTGAGTCTTTTGCTTTCATAGGGAGTGATTTTCGTGTGCAAGTTTGGTACTAATCCCTCTAGGATTTTCCAAGTGGTTGCTTAAGAACATGACCCATTCGCCAAACATCAATAATGCTCGAAGCAGCAGAGAACAGCACAGCATCAGGCAAACAGTAAAGGAGAACAAAACGACCCTAACTGCAGACCTTTAACAGATCTTACACCGAAGGCATGAAACTCGTTTATTACTGAAACTGAGTTCGACAATTCCAATTTCCCGACTACTACAGTGCATAGATGCCACAACAAATGTAGGTCAAGAGTTGAACTCGGGACCAGAGATTTATTCTCTCACGACACACAACCTCTGAAAAAGTTAAATATCACTAAATCAAGATAATGTTTTCTGTGAACAGAGTTGCACAGAGTTATGAGAAGTATGTCCCTGCCCACCAAAGGAGATATACTCTACCAAAAACAGTCTGAATAGCATGAGATGACAGAAGAGAAACAGATGTTTCCTCCACAACCAGCAGCGAGAGAGAGAGAGAGAGAGAGAGAGAGAGAGAGAGAGAGAGAGAGAGAGAGAGAGAGAGAGAGAGAGAGAGGCAAGGCCTGCAGATTCAACGTCAGAAGACTTTTGTGAGGTTGAACCTGGTGCGAATTGTGGAACAAGTGAGCAGGTAGTTAGCAGCATTGGCAGTCAATCAAAACTCTCCTTCAACGAGCACAGTGAGTGTTGTAGTCGTTACATCCTACATACATAAACTAATAAAATAAGACAAACAATAATATAAAGTATGAAATTTTCATTTTATCTATTAATGAAAAGCCAATGTTTACAAAATATTGACTACGTCCTTTCTCTGAAGTCGCAATTAACTATAAACTACTCTTCTCTCTGTGTAGACAAAAACGTAATGTAGCAGGACATTAGTTACAGGGAAGATGAGTGCGGAAGTGAAGCAGATGAAGTGTTGTTTGCGTCTTTGATATGAGTGGCATCGGTGTTGCCTGTTGAGTTTTTTCGTGTACGATGAGCCATTCTCATCGTATCGAAGGTCTCTATGACTGCAGGTTTCAATACAGAGCCTTCTTTCATGCTTGTGATATTCCTGTGTGTGTTCAGACCAAGAGCATGTGTGTTCAGACCAAGAACATGTGTGTTCAGACCAAGAACGTGTGTGTTCAGACCAAGAACATGTGTGTTCAGACCAAGAACGTGTGTGTTCAGACCAAGAACGTGTGTGTTCAGACCAAGAACGTGTGTGTTCAGACCAAGAACGTGTGTGTTCAGATCAAGAACGTGTGTGTTCAGACCAAGAACGTGTGTGTTCAGACCAAGAACATGTGTGTTCAGACCAAGAACGTGTGTGTTCAGACCAAGAACATGTGTGTTCAGACCAAGAACGTGTGTGTTCAGATCAAGAACGTGTGTGTTCAGACCAAGAACGTGTGTGTTCAGACCAAGAACGTAGGTGTTTATCTCTACATGTAACACATGCGGTGTTCTGAGTGTAATTAAGGCATGTTTTTTATTCTCTCAAGCATATTGATGTGCAGATTGTGTTCTTTTTTCGCTAAATACGAGTCTGTCAACTCGCCTGATAGTGTTTTGTTAGGTGGTTGACGTTTGGTTTCGTAAGTCTGCTCTGGTGGCCTGGTGGTTAACGCTCTCGCTTCACACGGTGAGGGCCTGGGTTCGATTCCCAGCCAGAGTAGAAACATTGGACGTGTTTCTTTCCACCTGTTGTCTATGTTCCCCATCAGTAAAATGGGTACCTGGGTGTTAGTCGACTGGTGTGGGTCGCATCCTGGGACACTGACCTAAGGAGGCCTGGTCACAGACCGGGCCGTGGGGGCGTTGACCCCCGGAACTCTCTCCAGGTAAACTCCAGGTAAACTGTTATAGATGCTACCCTACATCACACAAATGTTTAACTTTGAATGCCCCAAAAAATACAAAAAAGCGACGCATGGACCCCTTCTCTGTACCATGGTTAGGTAAGATTCGTCAGGAAACAGGAAAAGTATTTACTGACGAGGATCTTAGATGACCCACCGTTGGAGCTTCTGGTCACCTGACCGAGGCATTCCGGCGGCTTACCGGTCCTCTCCTTTAGAAATTATGTTCACATTTACAACCATTTAGTGAGATTCTCTGTACCATGATTTCATGTAAGCGCCTTCCACGCGTAAGAGCCTTAATTATTTTCGCATCCGTAAAGCATGTATTACAGTGGTTATTGAAAGTTGTAAGAGAGAAATCACACCGCAAGTAAAGAAATAATTGTGAACTGTCTTTAAAGGCAATAAATGTTGCATAACAGCATTAGCAGTCACAATAACAGAAAACAGAAAATATGAATTTAAAAATTATGTTATTCAACATTTGGTGATAATTATCATATTATTGTAGTTGTACAATACCGACAAGTTGATGTGCAATAAAGTCTCCGAGTTTTCCGTGTGTGATGTATTCATTATGTCGCCGTGATAATGTTGACCACCACAAAACCCAGCATACAGTCAACGAATTACAGCTACGTGTTACTTAATTCAGCTGTATTTTGATGTCAGCAGACTCGGCGACTTTATTTTTTTTACAGGCAGAGCTGACAGATGCATCAGCGAGTCGTCACTGCTGGTGCATCTCCCAGACGACACTTTCTTTTCCGATCCACCTTTGTCATAGTAATATAGTTCCTGGATGAATTCTATAGGATTAGACACCTGTGCAACTCTTGGGTATCTTTATTGAGGAAACGTTTCGCCACACAGTGGCTTCATCAGTCCATACAAATGATAAACTTGAAGAACAGGAGGAGAATGAGGTAATCAGTCCCTCAACCTTGAGTCGATGTGGTCAGTCCATCAATCTTGAGTAGAATACGGCATATGAGCGGAGAAGCAGCTTATAAACCGTGTGGCAGGAGAGGTGCAGCAGTCGTAGGTAGTGTCACATTTGCCCAATGTGGAAGTAGGTCGTGCCCAAGGGTTAGGCAAGCGAAGAATTCCCAAGTATTAAGATCCCAAGAAGTTGCAGTGTCTGACAGGATTGTAGATGAATGGTTCAAAGAACCGACACGTTGATAAATTAGACACCTGTGCAAGCTGCTTCTCAGCTCATATGCCGTATTCTATTCAAGATTGATGGACTGACCACATCGACTCAAGGTTGAGGGACTGATTACCTCATTCTCCTCCTGTTCTTCAAGTTTATCCTTTGTATGGACTGATAAAGCCACTGTGTGGCGAAACGTTTCCTCAGTAAAGATACCCAAGAGTTGCACATGTGTCTAACTTAACAACGTGTCGGTTCTTTGAACCATTCATCTACAATTCCATAGGAATTCATCCAGGAACGGTGGATTAAACGTATTTCCGTATTATCCCATAAAACCGCCTGCGTATTACACAGGATACCATACACTCCACCCCTGGTCAATACATATTCAACACTCGGTGACACAGCATACGTCAAAATTCCCAGTAAGGACACTGAGGTGTCTTCACTCTTGTATCATTCATGTTTCTTTTGTGGACACTCAGATCACTGAAGCCGGAGGAAGTATTAATTATTACTTTTAAGAACTTATTAAACCCATTATTTTATGCAATAGGGTATTTTGAAATATTTCGCAATAATTTAAAGCATCGCAATTCATGTTAGGTGGAGGCAGTCTTGGAGTGGAGTATCAGGTTTGAAAGTGCGTATAAGTAAGTCTTCCCTATAAGTTACTGATGTGATAAGTTTTCTGTTGTTGTTTCATGAAATAATTTATCAGAAGACTGATGCTCCAGGGAATAGGATACACCGCCTAGCTTCGGCTGGGATACACCGCCTAGCTTCGGCTGGAATACACCTCCTAGCTTCGGCTGGGATACACCACCTAGCTTCGACTGGGATACACCTCCTAGCTTCGACTGGGATACACCGCCTAGCTTCAGCTAGTCTCCCATAATTATTATTTGGGGACTCTGGCAAAAGTAATATGTATTGTGATTTAGAGTACGCAGGTTCGAATCCTGCTGTGGACTGAGAGATAAGGATTGTATGTATAATAAAACAAGAGATAGCAGGTCGTATCAGTTAGGACAAGTTTCAATCGCAATTAGAACATAAGAAAGAAGGAACACTGCAGCGGGCCTAGTGGCCCATGCGAGGCAGGTCCAATTCTCCCACCGGCTTAAGCCAATGCCTTAACCTAGTCATGTCAGGTCACATTCACAAGCTAGTCAGGTCCAACTCACGCCCACCCACACCCACTCATGTATTTATCCAACCTATTTTTAAAACTACACAACGTCTTAGCTTCTATGACAGTACCCGGGAGTTTGTTCCACTCATCCACAACTCTATTGCCAAACCAGTGCTTACTTAGCAATGCTTTTAGATATTTAGCAAGACTATGATATCTTAGTGTCATATTACCATAAATATACACCAAGACAGGCTTCCTTTACGAGTTTCATGCAATAATTCCAACCGACAAAATAAAGTGTAACAAAGAAACACCGAATCGCTAAAAAATGAATGATTATTTTCATTATTCTTAATTTGTATTTTTTCATAAATTAGAAAATGGTAAAGAAATTGAAATTGTTTTTTCTTTCATATAGAAGAATTCAAAATTCTGGATATATTTAAAAAAAAAAAAGATCACCTGTTGGGGTAGACGGGTTTTTCAATTTCTACACTTGGGGTGGACATCAAAAATAGTTGAATAATACTAATCTTAAGGATTAAATTGTCACATAAATCTAGAACGCTGATTAGTCCTTGTGTTAGTCTAACGATGAGTACATGTTTATTTCATGACGAGAATATCATCATACGTGGACATCACATAGGTCACGTGAGTAGCATATGTGGAGAACATCACATAGATTACCTGGAGAATATCACATAGGTCACGTGGGTAGCATGATATGTGAGCATCATGAAGGCTGTGTGGATAATGTGTGTCACCAGGCCAGTGCCCTGGTGACAAAAGCTCTCGCTTCAAACGGTGAGGGTCCAGGTTTGATTCCCTGCGAAAATTGAAAACATTGGGGATGTTTCCCCTCTTCAAGGGGGGCTCCTTGTTGTGGTGAAGAGGCTTTTGGTCTGAGGAATTAGACCTGTCGGTCTCCTTCCTCAGACCGAACCTAATTACCCCCCAATCCCCCCTTCCCTATCCCATCCTCCCCTTTTTCCTTTCCTCCTCCTCCTCCTCCCCACCCCTCCCTTTTGCCCTTCCGTTTGGCCTTTGGAATTATTTCCCACAGGCGCGCTAGTTCCTAGGTAGGGGAAAGGGTACCGGGGTCCATCCCATTCCGTTGAGGTTCTTGGCGGTGGCGTAGTTTGCCGTGGAATCTGGATTGCCTGGGGATGTCCCGATCCCTCTCCGGTATCCCGGAGGGTGGCTTTGGGTGTCTCTCGGGCGACGGGTGTATCTCTGGAAGCCACCTTTCGGATTCCGGGGGTGGTGGCCGAAGGAGGTATGCTTTGTGGCGGATATCCGGCCGCCCTCTCTTTTGTCCACCGAGGTAGCTCGGCAGATGTGAGGTTGTTATCCCGGATTGCTGGTTTACTGGCATGATGGGTAGGGTATGGCACGGGTTCCATGCTGCATCTGCGCTACTTGCGGTGCTGAGGTCCTCTTGGACGCGGAGGGAGATTTCTGGCCCTTTCATTCCTCCTAGGAACTATCCCTCCCCGTTCCCCCCTTTTTTTTATTCTTTTTTTATTTTTATTTTCTTTTCTTTCTTTTTTTTTAAAAACAAAAAGAAAGAGGTAACCTAACCATGGCAGCCCTAGTCCATGAACCTGCTACCCCCGGGCCCCTTCTTGATACCGCACCCTGTTCTGACCTCGCCTCGTCTTTGGACCACTCTTCGGACACTCTTCATGCCTCTGTACCTCTTGCCGGTGCTGTTTCCTCACCTGCTTCAGGTACTGAGGTCTCGACTGACTCCTTCGATTTATCTGACCTCCGCTCTTCTTTGACTATGCTTCCGGCCTCTACCTCTACGGTGCGGCAATTGTCGAATCGCCGGCCCGCTCCATGTCGGACCAACTCTGGTCCCACACCTAAACGCCAACGACAATTACCTGCTGATGATACTTCTCCACCTTCTCGCTCTTCTCAGAAAAGATCGACACGTCCTGCACTCCCTTTCCACACTCAGTTTCAGAATGCACAATGGACTAAATTCTTCACTTTACGACTGACTTCCTCTACTGCCTATCTTTCCGACCACAGTATTGGCAAGGCACTCCTACGCCATGTTGGTAAAGATATTTCTTTTCATGCTCTTAAGAACAGTACGCGCATCATCACTGTACAGAATGCTACCCAAGCTCATGATCTTTCTCTTCTTTCCCATATCGATACTGTTCCTGTCACTATTGAAAAACATCATTTCCTCAATTCTTGTAGTGGTACCATCATTCTGCCCCATACCATAGTTCAACAAAATTTCTAGACGTGTGGCAATGACATTCTTGAACAGCTGGAACTCCAAGATCTCCCAATCCTCAAGGTAGACACTAATGTTCTTCCTGCCCGCGGGCGGAGACGATACCCTAGCAATGTGGCTTTTTTAACTTTTGACAGCCATGAACTCCCATCCTCAGTTTATGTAGCAAGACATCGGTTACAAGTTCGAAAGGTGATCCCTACACCACAGCAGTGTAGAAATTGCTGGCGATTTGGCTATCCAGCGAAATATTGCAGATCTATAGCCGAATGCCCAGTCTGTGGTGCCGATGACCATTATAATACGTTTAGCAATCGACCTCCCTCTTGCCTTAATTGTCATGAGGCTCACCCTTCGTACTCTTGCCATTGCCAAGTCTACTTAAATGAGCGGGAAATCCGTTACCTCAAAGAGGCAGAAGGTCTCCCTTATGCCATAGCAGTTTCTCATCTCCACCTTCAAGGGAGACTACCTCGTGTTTCTTATTCCCGTGTTTCAAAATGTCCCCCCACTTCTGGGGCCCCATCTTCTGCAGCCTCCTCTGTGGTTACCTCTCCCATAGTCACTCCTTTATCTAATTCTTTTGCTGTCCTAGGCTCACACGTCCCTACTTCAATGCCTCAGTCTGTTCTCGCTTCTTCGTGTTCTCCCTCAAAAGCCTCAGTATCGATGAGATCTCGTACGACACCTCCTCCCAATCGTCCCTCTACTTCTCAGAAGTCAAAAAAAGGTCCTTTAACCCTCCTTCCCTTCTTCCACTTCCTCATTTTACCTTCCCTGGCTCTGTACCTGGTTCTTCCCCTCTCACTGGCTCTGTTACAAGTGTAGAGGTTCACCCTCCTCCTCGTACTGTACCTTCCTCCCCTGTTCCCTCCCAAGTTTCTTCCTCTTCTGCCACCTCCCAGGTTTCTGCCTATTCTGTCCCCCTCCACGCTTCTTCTCCAGTTCCCTCCACCCTTTCGCCCCCCGCCCTACCTTGGTACAGTCCATTACAGTTCCAATCTTTACTCATCCTCCCCCTACCATCTCCAATATTGTCTCCCATACGACGTCTCTGAATTCCGAAACACTTGAAGCAATCTCTGAATATATTCCAGAGACCAAACCATCAATGGACACTGATCCATCCTCTGTTCCTTCTCTCTTCTCTCCTCCATCTGTGCAACTCCTTTCTTCACAGCGCACCTTTCCTTCACTGCTTGAACATTTTCAGTTGCCTCCGCGTGTGGACTTTTCTAACCCCTCTAGTCTGTAGGAACCCTTACCTGCGGATTTCAGGTATATTTACCATTGCCAATCATGGCCTATTTACAGTGGAATATATGCGGCCTCAGGGGTAATCGGGGTGAGCTTCAGATGTTACTCTCCCAGTTTTCCCCTGTTGGTGTTTGCTTACAGGAACCAAAATTACACTCTGCTGTTATCTATCCCATCTCAGGCTATAATTTATTGTATTCTTCAGATCCTTTTCCTGATGGGATCTTTAATGAAAGTGCCCTTCTTCTACGCACTGATATTCCATACCATCAGCTATTTGTTCGTACTTCGCTGCATTACACAGCAGCCCGTATCCACTTGCATAGGTGGTATACGCTCTGTTCTTTATATCTCTCTCCTTCTCGGGCATTATCTATTCCGGATATTGCCTTTCTTGTTTCGTCATTACCGCCACCGCTTCTGTTACTTGGCGATTTTAATGCCCATCATTTCCTCTGGGGATTCTCACTGTGATTCCCGTGGCATTCAGTTAGAAGCTTTTCTTGCTACCCACCCCCTCCATGTTTTAAATACAGGTACTCACACCCATTTTGATCCTCGGACTCACACTCTCTCTTGCATCCATCTCTGTCTGCTCTTCCTCCGTTTCATTAGACTTCACCTGGTCTGTTCTCCCAGATTTACGTGACAGCGATCATTTCCCAATCATTCTTACTTCCCCTTCATATTCACCACCTCTTCGTATCCCACGCTGGCAATTTGATCAGGCAAATTGGAACCTTTACTCACTACTTACTGTTTTTAGTGAGGTTCCTTCTTCGTCCTCCATTGATGAGCTTTTACACCTCTTCTCGTCCTCCGTTTTAACAGCAGCTTCTCATTCTATACCCCAAACTTCGGGCAGGCATTCTCAGAAATGCGTGCCTTGGTGGTCTCCTGCTTGTGCTCGTGCAGTACGTTTGAAACGCACTGCGTGGGGCAGGTACCGGTACAATAGAACCACGCAGAGACTTCTTGATTTTAAGCAGAAGCGTGCGATCGCTCGCCGTGTCATCTGTGACGCTAAACGCACTTGCTGGCGAGATTATGTCTCCACCATCGCCTCTGCTTCCTCTTTGAGTGCAGTCTGGAAAATAGGAAAACTGAGTGGTAAATGTTCTCCTGACCCGGCTGCTGTTCTGCGGGTTGCCTGAGTTGATATAGCAAACCCACTAGATGTTGCCAATGAAATTTGGCAATCATCTGGTCCGTATTTCTCAGGGGCTCCATCTATGCCCCTCGTTTCTTTCCTCAAAGTCTGCCAGAGAGTTAGCACCCTTGGACTTTTCTTCTCTCAGAGAAGAACAGTATAATGTGCCTTTTACACTTCAAGAACTGGTGGCAACACTCTCAGCTTGCCGATCATAGGCAGCTGGGCCCGACGACATTCATATTCGTATGCTACAACATTTACATTATTCAGCCCTGGCAACACTCTCAGCTTGCCGATCATCGGCAGCTGGGCCCGACGACATTCATATTCGTATGCCACAACATTTACATTATTCAGCCCTTGCAGTCCTATTATGCCTTTTCAATCTTATTTGGTCACAAGGAGTTCTTCCACAGCTGTGGAAATCTGCCATTGTTCTCCCTTTCCGCAAACCAGGCACTACGGGACATGAAGCCTCCCACTATCGTCCCATTGCTCTTACCAGTGCAGTTTGCAAAGTGATGGAACACCTGGTAAATAGTGTACGAATGGTATATAATACCGACAAGATGAGATTAAGACACATGTGCAACATCTGGGTATCTTTGTTGTAGACGTTTCGCCATCCAGTGGCTTTATCAATACAAATTCTAGGACATAACTTGAAGACTGTCTTCAAGTTATGTCCTAGAATTTGTATTGATAAAGCCACTGGATGGCGAAACGTCTACAATAAAGATACCCAGATGTTGCACATGTGTCTTAATCTCATCTTGTCGGTATTATATACCATTCGTACACAACTTGTCAGACACTGCAACATCATGGAATCTTAATTCTGAGGACATGTACACAACCTTCACGGCTACGACAACTACTACTACAACTAACCCATCTCTTTGGGAAGGACCTACTTCCACTGGGGAATCCCGCCTACCAGTGAATATGCCCTCGTCTGCTACACCTGACGTTACTATATAAGCGCCAGGATCCTTTCTTCTGCTTCAGAATCTCCACGACTATGGTGCTCTTCGCACCTACTCCTAGGTTGAGGGACTGATTACCTCATCTTCTGTACATAGTTCTACTGTCTTCAAGTTATGTCCTAGAATTTGTATTCATAAAGCCACTGGATGGCGAAACGTCTACAATAAAGATACCCAGATGTTGCACATGTGTCTTAATCTCACCTGGTAAATAGACGTTTAGTGTGGTATTGAGAGAGAACAGTCTCTCCACTCGCCAATATGGCTTTCGTAAGGGACGTTCTACCATAGACCCCTTACTACGCTTGGATACGTATGTTCGTAATGCCTTTGCGAATAACCACTCAGTTATTGCCATATTTTTTGACCTTGAGAAGGCATATGACACAACTTGGAGGTATAATATTTTGGCCCAAGCCCACTCCTTAGGCCTCCGAGGCAATCTATCATCCTCCCTTAAGAACTTTTTAACTGACAGGCATTTCCGTTTTCGGGTTAATAATGTGCTCTCCCCGAACTTTATCCAAGCTGAAGGTGTCCCCCAGGGATGTGTTCTGAGCACAACACTTTTTCTCCTTGCTATAAATGATTTGGCCTCTAGTCTTCCATCCAATATTTGGTCATCACTCTATGTTGATGACTTCGCTATTGCCTGTGCAGGCGCTGACTGTCACCTCATTACAGTTTCTCTCCAGCATTCGGTCGACCGTGTTTCCAATTGGGCCACCACACATGGGTTTAAATTTTTCAGCACCAAAACTCACCAAATTACTTTCACTAGATGCTCTGTCATCTCCGATCATCCTTTGTACCTCTATGGCTCCCGTATTCCTGAACGTGATACAGTCAGGTTTCTGGGCCTCCTCTTTGACCGTAGGTTATCCTGGAAACCTCACATTACCTCTCTGAAGGCAACTTGTCACAGCCGGCTGAACCTTCTTAAAACCCTTGCTCATCTTTCATGGGGAGCTGATCGTCGAACTCTCCTTCGCCTTCATTCCACCCTTATTTTATCGAAACTTGATTATGGTGACCAGATCTATTCAGCGGCCTCTCCTGCTACTCTCTCTAGCCTTAACCCCATTCATCACCAAGGATTACGTTTATGCCTTGGTGCTTTTCGCTATTCCCCTGTTGAGAGCCTCTATGCAGAAGCGAACGTTCCATCCTTATCTGATCGCCGTGATGCCCATTGCTTTCGCTACTATGTACGCTCTCATGATCTCCGCAATCCTTCCATTTATAGAATGGTCACTGATATTAGTAGACATTCTTTATTTGTTCGCCGCCCATGTTTACTCCGTCCCTTCTCTCTTCGCCTTCATTCGCTCTTGTCTTCTCAATTACCACCTTTCTAAGTTCATGTAGCATCTCACTTTTCCCTACCCCCCTGGGAAGCTCCAGCTGTTCGAGTCTGTTCTTTCTCTCTCCCTTGCTCGAAAGCCCAACTGTCTACGGTCGCTTCCCGCTCTCTTTTTTCTTGACCACTTCCACTCTCATTCTCATGCCATTGCTGTGTACACAGATGGCTCTAAGTCTTCTGACGGCGTAGGATTCGCAGCATTGTTTCCGGACAGTGTCGTACGAGGGCATTTACTATCTTCAGCTAGTATTTTTACTGCTGAATTGTATGCCATCCTTGCAGCACTTATCCGTATTGCATCTATGCCTGTGTCATCATTTGTGGTTGTCTCAGACTCCCTTAGTGCTTTACAGGCTATACAGAAATTTGATACACCTCACCCCTTAGTCCTCCGTATCCAACTTTGGCTACGCCGCATCTTTACCAAGCATAAAAATATTGTTTTTTGTTGGGTCCCTGGTCATGTTGACGTACAGGGCAATGAACAGGCAGACACTGCTGTGCGGTCATCAGTACATGACCTACCAGTTTCATATAGAGGTATTTCATTTACGGACTATTTTGCTGCAATAGCTACCCACCTTCACACCCGTTGGTAACAACGTTGGTCTACTATGCTCGGTAACAAACTTCAGTCTATTAAACCGAGTATAGGTTACTGGCCGTCTTCTTGTCACCAGTGTCGAGGTTGGGAGACTACTCTCTCCCGTCTTTGCATTGGCCATACTCGTCTTACTCATGGATATCTCATGGAGAGGCGTCTTGCTCCTCTCTGTGAGAATTGTCAGGTTCCATTATCAGTCAGCCACATTCTGTTGGACTGCCCACTTTATCAACGAGCACGCAGAATTTACCTCTGTCGTCGTCTTCGCTCCGCTGCTCTCTCTTTACCTTCCCTTCTCGCTGATGGACCCACCTTTCATCCGGACTCTCTCATTGACTTTTTGACAACAACTGACTGACTTCACAAACTCTGATGCCTTCAGCCCTTTCAACCTCAATCTCTTGCTACCCTACACCCTCACTATCCCCTGCCCCGCTGTTTTCTGTAACCTACTGATCATCCCTCCCCCCTTCTGCCGCCCAATACCCTCGCTTCCTTCCCTACCCTGCAGCGCTGTATAGCCCTTGTGGCTTAGCGCTTCTTTTGATTACAATAATAATAATAATGGGCGTGTTTCCCTACGCCGGTTGTCTATGTTCACCCATCAGTAAAATGGGTACCTGGGTGTTAGTCCACTGTTGTGGGTCGCATCCTGGGAAACAATTGACATAATTTGCCCGAAATGCTCAGCATAACAAGTGGTTTTCTATATAGTAGTATGTCATTGATGTCAGCTATGGTCTGTATTCCTTGTACATGTACTTGTAAAAATAAAGATTTATTATTTATTATTATTATTATTATTATTATTATTATTATTATTATTATTATTATATGGAAAAATGATATATTTACATCACATAGGTCACATGGTGAGCATGATAAATGGACTTCACATGGGTAGGACGATAGATAAATATTATATAGGAAGCATGTTATATGATCATCACATGGGTAGCACATTACATGGACATCATGTAGAAGGAATGATACATGAACATTACATGGGTAGCATGATGTACATCACATGGGTAACATATTACATGAACATGACATGGGTAGTATAATACATTCACATCACATGGATAAGCATAAAACATGGACATCACATGGTAACATGATACATGGATATCACAAAAGTAGCTATGCATGAACATCACATGGGTGCAATTACATGAAAATCACATGGGTAGCATGATATATGAACATAGCATAAATAACATGATACAGTAGTGTGATATTAATTGGGACAGTGATAAAATAAAACATTTACAGAAGTAATGTTTATTTGGAAAAATGGCAATGATATGAATTGATTTATTAAGAGATATGACTACTCTTTGGTTTCATAAACATTGCTATGGAATTGATCAATGTTGAAGACATTTTGGCAAATTCGTCGTCGTGGTATCAGGTCCTAATAACAGCAAAAATTAGCTTCTCCGCAGATGAACAATCCTTTTTCTCAGTAAGGTTGAGGTCAAGAGATTTCCAGGCCAGTTTAAAACACTTAGATGATCCTCTTCGAAGAATGTTAGCATTTTTCTGGAAGTGTGGCATGGAGCAAGATCCTGCTGAAAAATGCCTTCTCCATCAGGAAAGTGTTTATTCACAATGGAAGCAAATGAGTTGCCAGTATTACCTTGTATTTGCCACTGTTTGTCGTTCAGTGAACAATATCAAGCCGATCGGGGTATTTAGCAGTAAAACTATCTCAAAATATCTTTCGTGGTGCTTGTTGAATATGTCTATTCCAAAGAGGTTAGTCTTTGCTGTGTCTCACTACCACTGATCTGTACCCATTCGTCTGTTTATTCATCCTTTATTATCGAGTGCCCACCTCAGCCGTTTTTTCTTTATAGCAACAGTCAGTAATTGTTTCTTTACCGGATTTCTGGTAGTTCTGTCAGCTTCAAGAAGCCGTCGTCGAACAGCTGAAGAATAAGCTTTTAATGCCAGCTGAAGCCAAATCGAGATCTGTAGATCTATGCTGGTTGGCTACTGTCTTGCGTTTTCTGTTACATCTTCCTCGACGTAGCGCTTCACAATCACCAGTGTGGTCAGCTCTCCTCAGAATCCGACCAAAAGTTGACTTTGCTAGGCTCAAATTTTCGGCGATCTGATACTCAAACATATTATACGCTTCCTAGGTGTAACATGCATCGTGAATTTCAGCAGTAATCATGAATTCAAAGGGAGAATTTTGAAAAAGCACATTCACTCACGGAGCATGCTAACAGGAATAGCCTTACAGAACAACGGCTGTTGTAGCACTGGCGAGATTCGCAGATTAACACTACAACTGGATGGTTACTAGAAGTTGGTAGCAAACTCTTCTGAAAAGAAAGAGCCCAAACTAACATAATTAAACCGGATACTAGGACATGAAATAATCACACAATTTGCACTACTGTTCATGGACAACCCATGGCTACCATCATATTTTGACATCACATGAAACTTTACAAAGCTGTTAGGTTTTTTTTTAATGTTTTATTCAGTTCTTTTGTTTAACTCTGGACTGGAAAATATTGTCTACACCCACTCACCACTATTATCCCCACTCACCACTATTACCCCCACTCACCACTATTACCCCCACTCACCACTATTACCACCACCACTATTACCCCCGCTCACCACTATTACCCTCATCCCTATTACCCCCACTCACCACTATTACCCTCATCACTATTACCCCCACTCACCACTATTACCACCACCACTATTTACCCCCACTCACCACTATTACCACCACCACTATTACCCCCGCTCACCACTATTACCCTCATCCCTATTACCCCCACTCACCACTATTACCCTCATCCCTATTACCCCCACTCACCACTATTACCCTCATCCCTATTACCCCCACTCACCACTATTACCCTCATCACTATTACCCCCACTCACCACTATTACCACCACCACTATTACCCCCACTCACCACTATTACCACCACCACTATTACCCCCGCTCACCACTATTACCCTCATCCCTATTACCCCCACTCACCACTATTACCCTCACCCCTATTACCCCCACTCACCACTATTACCCTCATCCCTATTACCCCCACTCACCACTATTACCCTCATCACTATTACCCCCACTCACCACTATTACCACCACCACTATTACCCCCACTCACCACTATTACCACCACCACTATTACCCCCGCTCACCACTATTACCCTCATCCCTATTACCCCCACTCACCACTATTACCCTCATCCCTATTACCCCCACTCACCACTATTACCCTCATCCCTATTACCCCCACTCACCACTATTACCCTCATCACTATTACCCCCACTCACCACTATTACCCTCATCACTATTACCCCCACTCACCACTATTACCACCACCACTATTACCCCCACTCACCACTATTACCCTCATCACTATTACCCCCACTCACCACTATTACCCTCATCACTATTACCCCCACTCACCACTATTACCCCCACTCACCACTATTACCCCCACTCACCACTATTACCACCACCACTATTACCCCACTCACCACTATTACCCCCACTCACCACTGTTACCACCACCACTATTACCCCCACTCACCACTGTTACCACCACCATTATTACCCCCACTCGCCACTATTACCGCCGCCACTATTACCCCCACTAACCACTATTACCCCAACTCACCACTATTACCACCACCTCTATTACTCCCACTCACCACTGTTACCACCACCACTGTTACCCCCCACTCACCACTATTACCACCGCCACTATTACCCCCACTCACCACTGTTACCACCACTATTACTCTCACCACCGCTATTGCCATCACTATTACTACCACCACCACTGTTACCACCACCTCCACCACCACTATTACCATCACCACCACTATTACCATCACCACTATTACCACCACCACCACTATTACCAGCACCACCACCACTATTACCACCACCACCACTATTACCACCACCACCACCACTATTACCACCACCACCACTATTACCACCACCACCACCACAATTACCACCACCACCACTATTAAAACCACCACCACTATTACCACCACCAACCACTATTACTACCACCACTATTACCTCCGCAACCACTATTACAACCGCCACTACGATTATTACCACCATCATTCACCATTATTACCATCACCGCTATTACCGTTACCACCATTACCACTACCATCACTATTATCACCACCACCACTCATTACCAACACCATTCAGCGCTATTACCACATCATCACTATTACCATCACCACCATTGCCATTACCACCACTATTACCACCACCGCCGCATCAGATAGGTAACATGATACATAGACCATCACCACCAGTCACCACCACCAGTCACCACCACTCATCACCATTACCACCACAAAATGTGGATGATTCAGCTGGGAATAGTGTTGATGTTTATGCAGGTGCTGTAGATAGTGAGGAGTCAGAAAAAATGCATCAGTAGGGAAAGTAGCCACAAAAAATCATTGCAAACAGAAATCAAATCTATGCAAATTGATGCCTTGGGTATCTGCAGGCATGGAATATCTGGAAAAACAGGTGGGACGTGCAACGTTGATCATCCCAAAAGATGCTGCACCCACATGACAACAGGAGAATGCAACTCTTCTTCTTGCAGTTTATTTCGCCTTGGAATGTGTTGCTCGTCAGTCCATGAAAGACAATGCTACAACACATACTGTCAGGCACACCATTTAAAGAGGACATGAAGATACAGATCACACAGACCATGAGATTCAAACCTGGGTAGCCACACCCACTTCAGACACGTAGGTTTCTTAGTGCCAGGAAGAAAAAAAATGGGGCAAGAAAAGACAGAAATCCTTCACCAACTCGGAACACTCCTGGAGTGGTGGGGCAGTCAGTGGCTTCCACTGCAGAACAACAGTTACTAGTGCCAGAAAACGAGGCCTCCACCCCCACCCCCACCCCCCCAAACCCTCCCACCCCCACCCCCACTCCCACTCCCCACCCCCATTCCCACTCCCCACCCCCCCCACCCCCACCCCCCCAAAACAACAGACATAGCCACACTCCACAAAGGTGGCAGTAAAGCTCCACCTCTGTTAGTGTGACTTTGTCAATGGTCCAAGTCGGACCGAAACGTCGTCGTAAGCTTCTCTCTTTTATGTGCGGGTTATTTGTGTATTGGATGACATGGATAGTAAACACAATGTGAATGTAGTATACACAGACTTTGCGGAAGTCTTCGCAAAGTGCGAGCACGGTGTAAGAGCACACAAAATGCGTGATAAAGGAATAACAGGAAAAGTTGGTAGGTGGATCCATAACTCCCTAATAGAACACAAAGAGTAATAGTAAACAGAGTAAAGTCAGAGGCGGTTACAGCGGAAAGCTCTGCTCTACGAAGAACAGTACTAGGTCCCATCCTGCTCCTCATCCTCATATCTGAATAGAGATGTAAGCCACAGCACCGTGTCTTCCTTTGCAAATGCTTCCCGAATTTGCATGAAAGTGTCACCCATCGAAGAGATCGCAAATCTCCAAGCGGACATGAACTAAATCTTTAAATGGGCCGCAGAAAACAGCATGAAGTTCATTGAAGACAAATTTCAATTACTCCGATATGGAAAACTCGAGAAAATTTTAACTGAATCAGAGTATAAAAGAAATTCCAGCCACACAACAGAACAAAAATCTAATGTGAAAAATCTAATGCTAATGACCTAATTTTAATGACCTTGATGAAGGAATTAGAAGCCTTATGAGCAAATTTGCTGATGTTATAAAAATAGGGCGTATGATTCATTCTGAGGAGGATAATAATGAACTCCAGGAAGATTTGGACAAATTAATGTCTTGGTACGATAAGTGGCAGATGAAGTTCAATGTGGACAAGTGTAAAGTACTAGTCCTTCGGAATGAAAATAACGCATGAAACTATAAACTAGGTGATGTAGAGCTTGATAACACGGAGTGTAAAAAGGACTTGGGAGTTATGGTAACCAGAAATCTAAAGCCAAGACAACAATAAGGCTAACATGTCACTAGGATTTATTTCAAGAAGTATAAGTAGCAGGAGTCCAAAAGTTATTTTACAGCTCTATTACATCACTAGTGAGACCTCACTTAGATTATGTCACTCAGTTTTGGTTTCCTTACTACAGGATGGATATGGATTCATTGGAGAACATACAGAGAAGGATGACTAAAATGATTTATTGTATAAGGAATCTCCCGTTTTAAGATAGAGCCTTGAATCTCCACTCTCTGGAGAGACGTAGACGGGAGATAACATCGAAGTGGATGATGGGCATAAACAAAGGCGATATTAATACACTACTGATGATATCGAATCAGAAAAGAACAACACTGCTGGCAGCTGGTTGGATGATCACCAGGAACAACACTGCTGGCAGCTGGTTGGATGATCACCAGGAACAACAGTGCTGGCAGCTGGTTGGATGATCACCAGGAACAACACTGCTGGCAGCTGGTTGGATGATCACCAGGAACAACAGTGCTGGCAGCTGGTTGGATGATCACCAGGAACAACACTGCTGGCAGCTGGTTGGATGATCACCAGGAACAACACTGCTGGCAGCTGGTTGGATGATCAGGAACAACACTGCTGGCAGCTGGTTGGATGATCACCAGGAACAACGCTGCTGGCAGCTGGTTGGATGATCAGGAACAACACTGCTGGCAGCTGGTTGGATGATCACCAGCAACAACACTGCTGGCAGCTGGTTGGATGATCACCAGCAACAACACTGCTGGCAGCTGGTTGGATGATCACCAGGAACAACACTGCTGGCAGCTGATTGGATGATCACCAGGAACAACAGTGCTGGCAGCTGGTTGGATGATCACCAGGAACAACACTGCTGGCAGCTGGTTGGATGATCACCAGGAACAACACTGCTGGCAGCTGGTTGGATGATCAGGAACAACACTGCTGGCAGCTGGTTGGATGATCAGGAACAACACTGCTGGCAGCTGGTTGGATGATCACCAGGAACAACACTGCTGGCAGCTGATTGGATGATCACCAGGAACAACACTGCTGGCAGCTGGTTGAATGATCACCAGGAACATACAAGTCTGGTTTTGTAACCAGAAATAACGGATTTAAGTTAGATTTATAAAGGACATACGTAGGTAAGTACTCGTTTTCAGAGTTGTGGATGCGTGGCAGCTTAAAAGAGAGACTGGACAAATATATACGTGGGAGGGGCTAGGTTTGATTGGTGTCGTGGGTACTGGAATAAAATCTTGCATTTGGGAATGGGTGGTTTTGATAAGGAACTACCTTGTGTGAAGGCTTACTCAGCCCTGTAACATCTTCAGACAGTATTACCAAGGCTGGCTCCTCCTCAGGAAAATTAATGAATAGAAAAAGAAATAACAGACAAACATAAACACTATATTATATAGAAAACATAAAATATGAAACACTTAAATATGAAATATTAGTCCTACATTAAAGAAAATGAAAAATGAAAAATATAAATGATAACTGAATTCAACGCTAATATATATATAGGGGTGTCTGGTGTTGGTGACACTGTGTGTTGTTGAAATCGTAGCCGTTGCTGATGATGGGGGGGGGTCGCAGGTGTTGGTTACAACCCACTGGCTAGTTCTTCACAGTATAGCCGTGAGTATTATATCCCGATGACAGGAAAGCAAGTTCTTTACCGCTGTAATGATGAGGGGTTACGTCCTGCAATTTCATACAGGTGCACAGGTAATTAAATCCAAAAAGGGGAAGTCTCAGGACGTTAGTCCATCTCCATCAGTTCTTCTCGTTGATTGACAGGTGACCCTCTCTGTCATCCAAGCTGGAAAGATAGACAGGTTACCCACTGCTTAAGAAATCACTCTCCATAATAAGTACAATACCTAAAAGATGTGGTGATTATTACAACAGTCAACTTAGAGCAAGACTGAATGGATTAAGTTTATTATTGGTCAAAAGTGAAGCTTTCAACCAATGAATCCACTAGAATACAAGGCAGGAATGTACTTACAGTAGTGCTAGGAGCTGTGAGTCTAGTGATTACTGTTTGGACCGGAGCCCCACACGTCACCTTTCGGGGGGCGGGGGGGGGGAAGAAGGAGGGGAAGGGATAGCGGGAGCTAGACTGACTCTACCTTAACATGCAGCCGGCAGTCAAACTATCACTTTAGGGGTGGGGGAAAAAAGGCAGGAATAGCGGGAGCTTGACTTACCCTACCTTAACAAGTAGCCGGCAATGAAACTATTGTTACTATATACTCCCTCGCTACTCCTATCTATTGAACTTTTCCCTCACACTCCCCCATACCAAGACTTATAGTCAAGGAGTATAAGAAGAATAGGCGAGGAAAAAGTTCTAACATATGGAAGTCGCATAAGGCAAGAAATCTTCTACTGACTGTCACGACTTAACCAGTCAGAGAAATAATTGGATGAACCATTGATATACACAATATGGAACTTAAAAGCCTGGAGTGCCAATGTCCACCTCAAGAGGCGACTGTTTGGTTTCCCTTAAAAGTTTCTAGGTATATCAAGGTTTGTGGTCCGTTTCTAAAATGAATTCTTTTCCCAGCAAATAAAATTTAAGTTTGGAGATACCCCACACAAGGGCCAAACATTCCTTTTCTATGGTGGAGTATCTCATTTCTGCGGGAAGGAGTTTCCGGCTTAGGAAGCATACAGGGAAGGGAGTACCATCATGGTATTGTAGTAACACTGCACCTAAACCAGTATTGGAGGTATCAGTTCTTAAACAAAATGTTTTATTAATATCTGGAATCTTAAGTATAGGGTCTTTCGAAAAGATACTTTTAATCTCATTAAACTTTTCCCGAGCTACGTCGGAAAGTTCAAGAGGTTCCTTCACAGACTTTTTAAGGAAGTCAGATAAGATGCCTGTAAGATCAGTAAGGTTCGGGATAAACCGTGCATAAAAATTTACAGAACCAAGAAAACTACGCATGAGCTTCTTGGTTTTGGGGAATTTAAATTCTAATATAGCTTTGATCTTACTGGGGAGAGGCTGCAGAAAGTTATTAGAAAGTATCAGTCCAAGATATCTAATCTTGTTATACCCAAGGAAGCATTTCTTAGGCTTAGCAGTGAGGCCATGTGAGCATAACCTACACAAAACTGATGTTAATGTTTGGATATGTTCGCCCCACGTGGATGTCATTACGTAAATGTTATCAAAATAAACTGAAACATTTGGCATATTACCCAAGACATTTCTCATCAGTCTCACGTAGGTAGCACAGGCAGTTACCAAACCGAAGGGCATAGTTCTATACTGCATCAGTCCTTGATGTGTAGGAAAAGTGGTGTACTGCTTAGAAGAAGGATCTAACATTACTTGATGATATGCCTGCGCAATATCAATCTCTGAAAAGAAGGAAGGTTCAATGATCTTTAGTTTTAATAATTTGTCTACCTCTCGGTCAAATGCATCCCTAAAGTGAACTGGAACTGGGTATAATTTCCGTTTGATCGGATTGTCCGTCAATAAGTCAATCTTATGGACTACCGTGGAGGTAACACCTGGAATATCAGTAAAGACGTCTGAAAAGTTACTCACACATTGAAGTAGTTCATGTCTCTTATGGTCATTCAAAGATTCATTAATATTAATGTTGGTTGCGCCCGAGTGGTCAAGAGTCACCAAGTCATGTAGTTCTTCATCATAGTCTAAGTTACAGGTGTCAATTACGCACACCTTACATTCTTCAGTTGTCTATCAAGTTCGGGGTGGAAAAACTAAGTCAAAGTTATTAAGGCAGTTAACCGAATTTCTTCGGTAATATTTCTTAAGGATGTTGATATGATAAAGCTTAGGTTTCCCTTGACTTCTATGAGGTAGTCAACTTTCCCACAAATTTTAATACTTTATATGGACCTTTCCATGCTACTAATAATTTATTTGACTTGATCGGCAAAAGTACATGAACTTCATCCCCTACTTTAAAACTCTCCTTTGACTTTGGAATCAAAATAGGTTTTGGTACTGGTCCATTGACAAGTGGTAAGTTTTTCGAAACTATGTCAGAGGTCTCCTAAAGTTGGATCTAAGGTCAAGGAGAAACTGGTAGAAGACTGAACCTCAGCATTACCTTCTCATTAGTCCATAAGTCATGAAGATGGACAGTGGAACTCCTGGCCTGTCTACCATAGAGAAGTTCAAAAGGTGAAAACCCTAAGAGTCACTGGGAACTTCCTCATGGCAAACAAAGCACAGGGTAGGTAACGATGCCACTCCTTAGGTTTAAGGGAGCAAAGTTTCCTTAAAATGGACTTGAGATCGAATGCTGGCGCCTCAAATCTCCATTACAGCTGGGATGATAGGTGTGGTGAAGAGAGGCTTCACTCCCAGAAGTTGGTTAGATGTTGCATTAATCAGATGTGAATTGTGTCCCACGGTCAGACAAAATTTCTCTAGGGATGCCCACTCTGGAGAAGATGGACAAAAGGACTTCAGCCACCTCTGTAGTAGTTATGGTTTTTAAGGGAACAGCTTCAGGGAAGCTCGAAGCATAATCATCTAATGTTAATATATATCTATGTTCCCCAGATGAAAGTGGAGATAAAGGACCACCGATATCAATAGCTACTCTTTATTATTAGTCAAAAGTGAAGCTTTCAACCAATAAATCCACTAGAATACAAGGCAGGCATGTACTTACAGTAGTGCTGAGAGCTGTGAGTCTAGTGATTACTGTTTGGACCGGAGCCCCACACGTCACCTTTCCGGGGGGGGGGGGGGAAGAAGGAGGGGAAGGGATAGCGGGAGCTAGACTTACCCTACCTTAACAAGTAGCCGGCAATGAAACTGTTGTTACTATATACTCCCTCGCTACTCCGATCTATTGAACTTTTCCCTCACACCTTGTATGGGCCAGTAGGTCTTCTGCAGTGTTCCTCCATTCTTATGTTCTTATGATTTCACTTTCAAAAAATCATAATGTATCTACCACAGCTGCAAGAAAAATGATAGGACGGATAATGACAAACTTCAGAACTAGGGACGCCAAGCCCATGATGGTTCTCTTCAAATCGCTTGTTCTCTCTAGGCTGGAATATAGCTGTACACTAACGACCCCTTTCAAGGCAAGAGAAACTACAGATCTGGAGAATATACTGAAAATTTCACGGCACGTATAAGTACAATAAAGCACCTAAATTACTGGGAACGGTTGAAGTCCTGTTATTTGTACTCCCTGGAACGCAGGCGAGAAAGGTGCATGATAATACACACTTTGAAAATTCTAGAGAGACTAGTCCTAAATCTGCACACGAAAATCACTCCCTACGAAAGCAAGACTCGGCAGGTGATGCAACATTCCCCCAATGAAAAAAGTTACCCCAGGAGTACACTAAGAGGAAACACAGTAAATGTCAGGGGCCCAGGATTGTTCAACTGCCTCCCGGTATAAATAAGGATTGCCAATAGACCCTTGGCTGTCTTCAAGAAGGCGCTAGACAGCTGATCAATACCTGACCAGCTGGGCTATGGTTCGTACGTCGGCTTGCCTGTGGTCAACAGTAACAGCCTGGTTGATCACGCCCTGACCCACCATGAGGCCTGGCCACTGACCGGGCCGCGGGGGGCGTTGACCCCCGAAACCCTCTTAAGGTATATTCCAGGAATATTACTAGTCACCACCACCACTCACCACCATTCCCACCACCTCCATCACCACCACTACCACCACTCATTACTATTTACAACCACCACCACTACGGCTCTCCATTCACCATCAGCATCATTCCCCACCACTACCATTACCATTTACAACCATTACTATCACACCACATCTCGCCACCATCATATCACTATCCACCACCATTAGCACACTCCCACCACCACCACCACCACCACCACCACCACCACCACCACCATTACCACTCATCACCACTCACCTCATTTTCACTATCCACCACTGTTATCGCTCACACACCACAACCACCAACACCCTTCTAACAGGACCATCATCATCTCCCTCACTCACCACCACTATTACCACTCTACCACTAATATCCTCACCATCATTAATCCACCACCAACAACACTTATCACCACAAACACACTCACCACCACCACCACCACCACAAACACCACTCACCCACCACCACCACACAAACACCACTCACCACCGCCACCAACCACACAAACACCACTCACCCACCACCACCAAACCACCAAAAACACCATACCCTACCACCACCAATCACCACCACCACCATTCACCACCACCATTCATAAACATTAACCACCATCATTCATGACCATTAACCACCACCACTCATGACCATTAACCACCACCACTCATGACCACTCACCACCACCACTCATGACCACTCACCACCACCACTCATGACCACTCACCACCACCATCACTCACCACCAGTACTCACCATCACTCACTACCACTCACTCACCACCACTCACTACCACCCCCTAACACCCACCCAGCAGCCACTTAGTGCTGCATCATTACGCCGTCAACAAGGGTCACTATCACATTACCAGCCAATTACAAAACACTTTAACGTAATGAACAACAGTGTCTAGTATGACTCACAGCGCAAGCTACTGAAACCTTTATAGCAGGGGTCAAGATGGGCGAGTATTGCCCACAACCGTCCACCTGTTCACATTGCCGTAAGGGAGGCGGAACTTGCCTTATGACAGAGGTCAACATGGGCGAGTGTTGCCCGTAGCCCATCACCATCACTTCCCTTATATTTAATTAACTCACTGGTACACCTGATCCCACTCACTGGTACACCTGATCCCACTCACTGGTACACCTGATCCCACTCACTGGTACACCTGATCCCACTCACTGGTACACCTGATCCCACTCATTGGTACACCTGATCCCACTCACTGGTACACCTGATCCCACTCACTGGTACACCTGATCCCACTCACTGGTACACCTGATCCCACTCACTGCTACACCTGATCCCACTCATTGGTACATACCTGATCCACTCACTGCTACACCTGATCCACTCACTGCTACAACCTGATCCACTCACTGGTACACCTGATCCCACTCACTGCTACACCTGATCCCACTCACTGCTACACCTGATCCCACTCACTGCTATTCATGATCCCCCCACTCATTGCTACACCTGATCCCACTCACTGTTACACCTGATCCCACTCACTGGTACACCTGATCCCACTCACTGCTACACCTGATCCCACTCATTGCTACACCTGATCTCACTCACTGCTATTTCTGATCCCACTCACTGGTACACCTGATCCCACTCACTGCTATTCCTGATCCCACTCACTGCTACACCTGATACCACTCACTGCTACACCTGATCCCACTCACTGCTACAACTGATCCCACTCACTGCTACACCTGATCACACTGCTTTTCCTGATCCACCCACTCACTGCTACACCTGATCCCATTCACTGCTATTCCTGATCCCACTCACTGGTACACCTGATCCCACTCACTGGTACACCTGATCCCACTCACTGCTACACCTGATCCCACTCATTGCTACACCTGATCTCACTCACTGCTATTTCTGATCCCACTCACTGGTACACCTGATCCCACTCACTGCTATTCCTGATCCCACTCACTGCTACACCTGATACCACTCACTGCTACACCTGATCCCACTCACTGCTACAACTGATCCCACTCACTGCTACACCTGATCACACTGCTTTTCCTGATCCACCCACTCATTGCTACACCTGATTCGACTCACTGCTACACCTGATCCCACTCACTGGTACACCTGATCCCACTCACTGGTACACCTGATCCCACTCACTGGTACACCTGATCCCACTCACTGGTACACCTGATCCCACTCACTGCTACACCTGATCCCACTCACTGCTACACCTGATCCAACTCACTGCTGTTCATGATCCCCCCACTCACTGGTACACCTGATCCCACTCACTGGTACACCTGATACCACTAACTGGTACACCTGATACCACTCACTGGTACACCTGATCCCACTCACTGGTACACCTGATCCCACTCACTGCTACACCTGACCCCACTCACTGCTACACCTGATCCCACTCACTGTTACACCTGATCCCACTCACTGTTACACCTGATCCCACTCACTGTTACACCTGATCCCACTCATTGCTACACCTGATCCCACTCACTGCTACACCTGATCCCACTCACTGCTATTCCTGATCCCACTCACTGGTGCACCGGATCCCACTCACTGCTATTCCTGATCCCACTCACTGGTACACCTGATCCCACTCACTGCTACACCTGAACCCACTCACTGCAACAATTGATCCCACTCACTGCTACACCTGATCCCACTCACTGCTACAACTGATCCCACTCACTGCTACACCTGATCCCACTCACTGCTATTCCTGATCCCCCCACTCACTGCTACACCTGATCCCATTCACTGCTATTCCTGATCCCACTCACTGCTACACCTGATTCCACTCACTGTTACACCTGATCCCACTCACTGCTACACCTGATCCTACTCACTGCTACACCTGATCCCACTCACTGCTACACCTAATCCCAGTCACTGCTACACCTGTTCCCACTCACTGCTACACCTGATCCCCCCTCACTGCTACACCTGATCCTACTCACTGCTACACCTGATCTCACTCACTGCTACACCTGACCCCACTCACTGCTACACCTGACCCCACTCACTGCTACAACTGATCCCACTCACTGCTACAATTGATTCTACTCACTGCTACAACTAACCCCACTCACTGCTAATAATAACCCCACTCACTGCTACAACTGATCCCACTCACTGCCACAATTGATCCCACTCACTGCTACAATTGATCCCACTGTTTGCTACATCTGATTACACTCACTGCTACAACTGATCCCACTCACTGCTACAACTGACCCCACTCACTGCTACAACTGATCCCACTTACTGCTACAGCTGATCCCACTCACTGTTACAACTAATCCCTCTCACTGCTAAAAATGACCTCAATCACTGCTACAACTGATCCCACTCAAACTGAACAATTATACGTCTGGTTCAAGCTGAACAATTATACGTCTGGTTCAAGCTGAACTATTATACGTCTGGTTCAAGCTGAACTATTATACGTCTGGTTCAAGCTGAACTATTATACGTCTGGTTCAAGCTGAACAATTATACGTCTGGTTCAAGCTGAACAATTATACGTCTGGTTCAAGCTGAACAATTATACGTCTGGTTCAAGCTGAACAATTATACGTCTAGTTCAAGCTGAACAATTATACGTCTAGTTCAAGCTGAACAATTATACGTCTGGTTCAAGCTGAACTAAATTACGTCTAGTTCAAGCTGAACTATTATACGTCTAGTTCAAGCTGAACTATTATACGTCTAGTTCAAGCTGAACTATTATACGTCTAGTTCAAGCTGAACTATAATACGTCTAGTTCAAGCTGAACTATTATACGTCTAGTTCAAGCTGAACTATTATACGTCTAGTTCAAGCTGAACTATTATACGCCTGGTTCAAGCTGAACTATTATACGTCTAGTTCAAGCTGAACTATTATACGTCTGGTTCAAGCTGAACTATTATACGTCTGGTTCAAGCTGAACTATTATACGTCTAGTTCAAGCTAGAACTATATACGTCTAGTTCAAGCTGAACTATTATACGTCTGGTTCAAGCTGAACTATTATACGTCTGGTTCAAGCTGAACTATATACGTCTGTTCAAGCTGAACTATTAATACGTCTAGTTCAAGCTGAACTATTATACGTCTAGTTCAAGCTGAACTATTATACGTCTAGTTCAAGCTGAACAATTATACGTCTGGTTCAAGCTGAACTATTATACGTCTAGTTCAAGCTGAACTATTATACGTCTAGTTCAAGCTGAACTATTATACGTCTAGTTCAAGCTGTACTATTATACGTCTAGTTCAAGCTGAACTATTATTACGTCTAGTTCAAGCTGAAACTATTATACGTCTAGTTCAAGCTGAACTATTATACGTCTAGTTCAAGCTGAACTATTATACGTCTAGTTCAAGCTGAACTATTATACGTCTAGTTCAAGCTGAACTATTATACGTCTGGTTCAAGCTGAACTATTATACGTCTGGTTCAAGCTGAACTATTATACGTCTAGTTCAAGCTGAACTATTATACGTCTAGTTCAAGCTGAACTATTATACGTCTGGTTCAAGCTGAACTATTATACGTCTGGTTCAAGCTGAACAATTAACAATTTCCACTTGCTGTGGCTTTTGTAGTTAGATGACAAATACTTAGGAAGTTGAGGGAGGGGGAAGAAAGGGAGACAGACGAGAGGTAAGGTAGGTAAGAGGAAGACGGGAAAGAGACAGAAATGGAAGGAGAAAGATGATGGAATACGAAGAAGAGAAAGATAAAGGATGAACAAAGTAGGCATTTTTACGGAGGAGGATGAGGAGGAAAAATATGGGTAGAAGAGGCGGAGAGAAGAAGGATAGAGGAGAAGGTGGAGGAGAAGGATGACGAGGGATGAGGAAGAAGAAACACAAGGGAATAGAAAGACAAGGAAGAAGTAGGAGGTGAGGATGAAGGAGGAGGAGACTCCTCCAGCTAACACTTTGTTAAACCTTCCTAAGTTGGCTGGTAATTTCCCGAGAGAAATCCTGGGAGATATGATATTCTTCTGGCCACTCCAAGTATGGAATTGCTTCCTCCATCCATCTATTCTACTTTTTGGCATATTTTAATGTATATATTGGTGCGTTTTGGTATATTTGTGTATTTTTTTGTATTTTTTATGTTTTTCTTATTTGGTATATGGGATTTCGAAGCATATTTTGGTAAATTTAAAAATGTAATGGTATAATTTGGTATATTTTTTTTTTTTTTTATTTGGGGGGTTCCGCATTTAAATTACTTGGCAACATATTCATTTATAATTTATTTATCGGTAAAAAATTCAACATTTTCAGTATTTCGCGTTTCAATTTCCATAACTTGAAAAGATTCTTTAACTAATATTGTCAAATTTCCGTCATATACAGTCTCATTTAAACTGTTTATATTTCAGTTTGGTTTCAGTTAGACTAACTATATCAGGTTTCTTTTCATAATATCCCTAAGTTCTACTTTTTTAAATTACTTCTATAACAAATAAAATCATGAAAAAAATATTACTTTCACTGTTGCCACTTTTCCCATTTGTTTCAATAGAATTTTCATCTAGTGATTGCTTTTTTGGAAGCCATTTGGTGGGCTTTTAAAACCCTGTTACTCTGTAAAAACACTTCTTTTCATTCTCTCCTCAACCCTCAATTAACCTTTTAACAGTGTTTAATTAATCTTACATTTTCACCCTCTCCTTTGTAAGATCTTGTCTAATCTGTATCTCCCTGTAACCCTCCAATACCTTAATACTCTTAGCTTTTCTAAAAGTCTTCCTTATACTTAATTTGTGTAAATGCTATTTTTCAGTAGCCTGTGCTTATATTTCTTAATTTTTATAATACGTATATATGATACTGTGTGTTCTTGAAAGTTGAAAGTCACAAGCATTTGATCTTATTTATTTGGTATTCCGTTTTTATTCTTTCTATTCTTGAGTTTATTGCCTTTTCAACACAGCCAAAAATAATGTCATTTTTAGCTTTATTAACAGTGTTCCTCAGTAACTTAAAATTACTTGTAGTCTCCTTTGTAATTTTCTCGTTATTACTGGTTCTAGCAGTGAATTTCTTAGATAATATCTTTTGTTCGATCTGTCTTTTTTTTTTAGTAAATCTTGCAAAACTATTTTCAACCTTATATTTACATTCTTGCAGACCTTTTCTCTTCTTTCCTAAGCTTTAGCTGACATATTCCGAAATACTCTATGCTAGCTCTTCCTTCTCTTCTAAATCTTTCTCATCCTTACTTATTCCTGCAAAACTATTTTCTAATTTAGTTTTGTACTTAAATGAGCCACAACTTCCTTCTCAATATATTTATAGATAATTCCCGATCTATTACCTCTTTCTTCTTCATTATCTCGGTTTGAAAATATCATTGGTATATAATACCGACGAGTAGATACATAAGAAACATGTGTAGTAAAGATACATGAATATACCAAACTGTTGAATTTGTCTTACTTACCCCCATTATCTCAGCTTGCTTAAGTAATATCTTTTGCATTTAAAAAATAATGTTTTAAACTTCTATTTATTTTTTAAATTGCAATTTTCATTATTTTTTTCCTACCCTGATAATGATTACAGTCATTCTATCCATCCATCTACTGGTTTCCTTATCACAGAACGGGTTTGGGTTAGACATGTTGTGAAAATTACGTGTAGCCGATACCATTGTGAAAATGACATACCAAGAGGTTGTTGGAAAGACAAAATGTAAACACTGGGGCATGGCAGGCGAGTTCCACCCGATCTGTGATTTGTTTGCAATTGTGATATTACGATTTCGCGAGCCAATGGTTTCCTTGTCTACAGAAGTGTAAACATTACTGTGGTTAGACCGTGCACTCTCTGCCTTACTGCAAAAAAGAGCACTGTACTTCTTTATCTACTCTATTTCTTTATAATATACTAAATATGTTATTCTCGCCCAAGAAAATGTGCTTAATAAATTCCTTGTGTTTCTGAGGACCCCCACTTCCATGCAACACTACTCCCTAAACTACAACACAAGCACATTCCTCTCTTCCTCATAAACGATCAAAATTCCTATACATTACCTTGCAAACAACACAAATTTCAACGTATTATATCACAAGCAACACAAATTCCCGCGTATTACTTCGTAACCAAAACAAATTTCAGCATAATATATTAAAAACAACAAACTTTCGTATTTTAGCTCAGAGCAATGTAAACTCCAGTGTATTACCCCACAAATAAGATAGCATATCACAAACAAGATATAATGCAGCATATTATCTAACAAACAAGACAAAACGCAACATATACATCACAAACAAGACGAAAATGCAACATTTACCTCACAAACAAGATAAAAACGTAGCATAATACCTCACAAAGAAGACAAAATGCAGCATATACCTCACGAAGAAAAAATGCAAAGTACCTACCTGGAGTCTACCTGGAGGGTATTCCGGGGATCGACGTCCAACGTGCGAACCACAACCCGGCTGATCCGGCACTGGCTTTAGGTATCTGTCCAGCTCCCTCTTGAAGACAACCAGGGGTCTATTGGTAATTCCTCTTTTGGCTGTTGAACAGTATTGGGCCCCTGACACTTGTTGTGTTTTCTCTTAGTGTATTAATGGCGCCCCTACGTTTCATTGGGATTATGATGCATCTGTGTGCAGATTAAGGACCAGTCCCTCTAGGATTTTCCAGGTGTAGATTATGATGTATATGTCTCGCCTGCGTTCCAGTGAGTACAAGTGCTTCCAGGCGCCCCAGTAGTAAAGGTGTTTGATGGAACTTATATGTGCACTAAAGGTTCTCTGTATATCCTCTAGATCTGCACTTTCACCTGCCTTCAGTGGAGATGTTATTATACAGAAGTATTCCAGCCTAGAGAGAACAAGTGATTTAAAAATGATGATCATCATTGGCTTGGCATCTCTTGTCTTGAATGTTCTCATTATCCATCCTATCAGTTTCCTCTCAGATGTGATAGTGGCATTGTTGTGATCCTTGAAGGTGAGATCCTCAGACATTACCACTCCCAGGTCCTTCACATTACTTTTCTGCTCTATTGTGTGATCAGAGTTTGTAGTATACTCAGTTCTAGTTATTATTTCCTCTAGTTCTCCATAACGGAGTAGTTGGAATTTGTCTTCATTGAACATCAAATTGTTCTCCGTTGCCCATTAGAAAACTTGGTTTATATCTTCTTGGAGATTTGCCGTGTCTTCAATGGATGACATTCTCATGCAGATCCTAATGTCGTCTGCAAAGGATGATACGGTACTATGGTTTACATCTTTGTCTATGTCTGATATGAGGATGAGGAACAGGATAGGAGCAAGTACTGTGCCTTGTGGAGCAGAGCTCTTCACTATGGCAGCTTCCGACTTAACTCTTTACCACTACTATTTGTGTTCGATTGGTTAGAAAGTTGAAGATCCATCTGCCCACTTTGCCAGTTATCCCTTTAGCATGCATTTTGTGTGCTATTACACCATGATCGCACTTGTCAAAGGCTTTTGCAAAATCTGTGTATACTACATCTGCATTCTGTTTGTTTTCCATTACATCCAAGACCATATCATAGTGGCCCAGAAGTTGCGAGAGGCAGGAGCGACCTGCTCTGATCCCATGTTGCCCTGGATCGTGCAATTGTTGGGAGTCCAAATGTTTTGCAATACTGCTTCTTACAACTCTTCCGAAGATTTTAATGATTTGGGACGTTAAAGCTATTAGTCTATAGTTCTTAGCTATTGCTTTGCTGCCACCTTTATGTTGTTTATAGTGACTGTGGAGTCTCGCCTGTGTCTATGCTCCTTCTCCATAGCATACCTAGAGCCCGTGAGAGGGGTTTTTTACAGTTCTTAATGAACACGGAGTTCCACGAGTCTGGGCCTGGGGCTGAGTGCATGGGCATGTTGTCAATTGCTTTCTTAAAGTCTAGTGGAGTTTGGGTTATGTCAGAAATTTGACATACATTGACAGTATTTAGAAGCTCATTCATGAAAAAATTATTTGGATTGTCTATCTTTAGACTGATTAGTGGCTCACTGAACATAGTCATATTAAGATTTCAGTATGTCACTCATTTCTTTGTTGTCATCTGTGTAGGATCGGTCTTGTCTGAGCAGGGGCCCTATAATAGATGTGGTTTATACCTTGCTTTTGGCATATGAAAATAAATATTTCGAATTTCTTTCAATTTCACTAATCGCATTTAGCTCCTCCTGTCTCTCTTAGATCCTGTGTGAGTCCTTTAATTTAAGTTCAATATTTTCTACTTCCCTGGTTAGCGCTTCCTTCCTTGTTTCAGATAATCTAGCCTTCTTGAGGAGCTCAGTGATTCTTCACCTTCTCCTGTAGAGGGAGCATCTTTCTCTTTCCAGTTTACATCTTCTCTTCTTTTTTCTTAGGGAAATAAGCCTTGAACATACTTCAGCTACCTGAAAGTTGATCTCTACAAGGCACTGGCTGGGGTCCATGTTATTTAAGATATCTTCCCAACATGTTTCATCTAGGACATAGTTTTCCTGGTCCCAGTTGATGTCCTTGTTGTTGAAGATGAATTTGGTGAAGGTACCCTCACAGTTGTATGCATTAAGCTGATCAGGACCCTTGTGAAAATATGGTCAAGTGTGTTCTTCAGTCTTGTTGGCTTCACTATCTGCTGACTTAGGGTGTGTTTATTGCAGAAATTTAGTGGCTCAGGTGTGTGTGACTTGTCATCTGCGCTGCCTCCAGGGATTATTTCTGCTACAACATTATTTGCTATATTCACCCATTTTGTATGTCTTGGATTGAAGCCACCAAGCAGCAAGATGTTTGGGGATGGGGCTGGAAGGTTTTCCAGACAGGAGTCAATTTTCGATAGCTGTTCCTTGAACTGTTGGGAAGTTGCATCTGGTGACTTATATACAATCACAATGACTAAGTTTTGGTTCTCAATTTTTATTGCTAGAACCTCAACTACATCATTTGTCGTGTTCAGTATCTCTGTGCAAATGAGCAACTCTCTGACATACAGGGCAACACCCACCCCTTGTTGCCTGTTCTTTCTGTCGCATCTGAAAAGGTTGTACCCAGTTATCTACATTTCATTATAAAAGTAATCTTTTGCGTGGGTCTCTGTAAAGGCATTTGACTCCTCTAGAAGTCCTCTTATGAAAGGAATTATATTGTTGGTGAATGGCTTAAGGCCATGTATATTAGCAAATGTAAATGAGGTCGTGTTGCATATTTTTTGTGGGGATTTTATTGTTGGCATCAATAGTTGTGAGTCTTGAGGGACCACTGACTGTGCCTCCAGTCCAACACGGCTCCCAGGTGAACTATTTTCGTAATTTCTTTTCATGTTCTTTCTTCATTTCCTACCACTAAAAATCACTTGGAGTGGAGTTGTCATAACTACTGTAACTACTATGATTTGTTTTACAGTGTGTGTGCCTCCTGGTCCCTTTTGAGTGGTATGCGAGGCAGTTGGTGTTGTATCATTATTTTTTGAGGACTGAAGTGTGGCACATCTCGGGGTGGAACAATCTCCTTTGAACAGGAGGTCGCATCATTTTTTCGGGATGTTCAAAGTTGCATGTCCAATTTCTTTTCACGATACTCCATGCTTACAGATACCCCAAGCATAGAATTTGCACCATTTTTTCTTTTGGTGGATGCAATTCGTGGTAGATGTATTCACAATATGTGCAAATCCTAGAAATGCATTACAGTCTTCGATAGCCAAGCCAGAGAAGCACCATCTGTTTTCAGGAAGACAACATTTTCCCCAGAAGAGGACTCCTCTGCTACATCTGTGCTAGGGGCTAAGGCTGTGGTGGCTGTGGAAGAGTCATTAGCTGAATCCGGATTTGCACTATGGCTGGGGGCCGAGTCTGGGTCAGCCTTAGGGCTGGGGGCTGAGTTAGCTGATGTTTTTGTTTCGTGTGTTTTTTTTTTTTTCAATTGGTAATTATTTTTCAATCAACTGTTGTAGACTGGGCATTCTGAATGTTCAACTTTACTCCTTTCCCATCCTCTCTTACTCTATAAATTTTGGGTAAACTATCCAATAGTTTCTCTTTGTTTTTGTGTTTATTACTTATTAACCTCCTGAGTACTTTCCTGATACCTGTCCATAGTTCCACATTCTTATTGCAGATCCAGAAACACCTTTCTGGATGGATGTCATTTTTCGATGCAGTGTTTATTCTTGCACAGGAAACATGATGTTTGGAAAAAACAAAGGTTGCATGTGATTCTCGACTCTTTCCCAAGAGCCTTTTCACATGTCCCATCCTGCCTGAATCCTACTTGCAAACTGGGTACCACAAGAACCTGAATTTCACTTTACCTTTCTGATCTGCTCTCAGGTGACGGGGTGTTAGAGAGTCAATGCATAGGTATGTGAGATATATTTAATACAGAGACTTATTATACATCAAAAACATTTATGGTGTATAATATCACACAGACTTTTCCAATTCAAGTACATTTCCCGAGCACCCCACACACAAGTCAAGTGAATGTTTTCTTGTTAAGATTGCATTATTGTAGTGTGGGGTATATGATGGGCCTGTGTGATTGCCTGGTAGCCCTGCCAGACGTATGGCTGTAACACACCACCCCAGGGTACATGTCACTGCCATACGTATGGCTGTAACACACCATCCCAGGGTACATGACAGTGCCAGACGTATGGTTGTAACACACCACCCCAGGGTACATGTCACTGCCAGACGTATGGCTGTAACACACCACCCAAGGGGACATGTCACTGCCAGACGTATGGTTGTAACACTCCACCCCAGGGTACATATATATATATATATATATATAATATATATATATATATATATATATATATATATATATATATATATATATATATATATATATATATATATATCAGTCTGTAGTGGAAGGAAGGCGGGGTAGGGGTCGGCCTAGGAAAGGTTGGAGAGAGGGGGTAAAGGAGGTTTTGTGTGCGAGGGGCTTGGACTTCCAACAGGCATGCGTGAGCGTATTTGATAGGAGTGAATGGAGACAAATGGTTTTTAATACTTGACGTGCTGTTGGAGTGTGAGCAAAGTAACATTTATGAAGGGGTTCAGGGAAACCGGCAGGCCGGACTTGAGTCCTGGAGATGGGAAGTACAGTGCCTGCACTCTGAAGGAGGGGTGTTAATGTTGCAGTTTAAAAACTGTAGTGTAAAGCACCCTTCTGGCAAGACAGTGATGGAGTGAATGATGGTGAAAGTTTTTCTTTTTCGGGCCACCCTGCCATGGTGGGAATCGGCCAGTATGATAATAAAATATATATAATATATATATATATATATATATATATATATATATATATATATATATATATATATATATATTATATATATAATATAATATTATATATATACATACACACATCTAAGGTTTTTCTGCTTTTACTTAATAGTTCTTGTTTTTTTTCTCTCTATTGTCCATGGGGAAGTGGAAAAGAATATTTCCTCCGTAAGTCATGCGTGTCGTATGAGGCGACTAAAATGCCGGGAGAAATGGGCTAGTAACCCCTTTTTCTGTACACATTTACTAAAAATGAGAAGAAGAAAAACTTTATAAAACTGGGATGCTTAAATGTGCGTGGATGTAGTGAGGATGATAAGAAACAGATGATTGCTGATGTTATGAATGAAAAGAAGATGGATGTCCTGGCCCTAAGTGAAACAAAGCTGAAGGGGGTAGAGGAGTTTCAGTGGGGAGAAATGGGATTAAGTCAGGAGTAGCTGAGAGAGTTAGAGCTAAGGAAGGGGTAGCAATAATGTTGAAGGATCAGTTATGGAAGGAGAAGAGGGAATATAAATGTATAAATTCAAGGATTATGTGGATTAAAATAAGGGTAGAATGTGAAAAGTGGGTCATAATAAGCGTGTATGCGCCTGGAGAAGAGAGGAGTGTAGGGGGTAGAGAGAGATTTTGGGAGATGTTAAATGAATGTATAGGAACCTTTGAACCAAGTGAGAGAGTAATTGTGGTAGGGGATCTGAATGCTAAAGTAGGAGAAACATTTAGAGAGGGTGTGGTAGGTAAGTTTGGGGTGCCAGGTGTAAATGATAATGGGAGCCCTTTGAACTTTGTATAGAAAGGGGTTTAGTTATAAGTAATACATATTTTAAGAAAAAGAGGATAAATAAGCATACAAGATATGATGTAGGGCGTAATGACAGTAGTTTGTTGGACTATGTATTGGTAGATAAAAGACTGTTGAGTAGACTTCAGGATGTACATATTTATAGAGGGGCCACAGATATATCAGATCACTTTCTAGTTGTAGCTACACTAAGAGTAAAAGGTAGATGGGATACAAAGAGAATAGAAGCATCAGGGAAGAGAGAGGCAAAGGTTTATAAACTAAAAGAGGAGGCAGTTAGGGTAAGATATAAACAACTATTGGAGGATAGATGGGCTAATGAGAGCATAGGCAATGGGGTCGAAGATGTAAGGGGTAGGTTTAAGAATGTAGTGTTTGAGTGTTCAACAGAAGTTTGTGGTTACAGAAAGTGGGTGCGGGAGGGAAGAGGAGCGATTGGTGGAATGATGTAAAGAGAGTAGTAAGGGAGAAAAAGTTAGCATGTGAGAGGTTTTACAAAGTAGAAGTGATGCAAGGATGGAAGAGTATATGGAGAGAAAAAGAGAGGTTAAGAGAGTTGTGAAGCAATGTAAAAAGAGAGCAAATGAGAGAGTGGGTGAAATGTTATCAACAAATTTTGTTGAAAATTAGAAAAAGTTTTGGAGTGAGATTAATAAGTTGAGGAAGCCTAGAGAACAAATGGAGTTGACAGTTACAAATAGGAGAGGAGAGTTAGAGGTATTTGGAAGATTGAGGGAATATTTTGAGGAATTGTTAAATGTTGATGAAGATAGGGAAGCTGTGATTTCGTGTATAGGGCAAGGAGGAATAACATCTTGTAGGAGTGAGGAAGAGCCAGTTGTGAGTGTGGGGGAAGTTCGTGAGGCAGTAGGTAAAATGAAAGGGGGTAAGGCAGCCGGGATTGATGGGATAAAGATAGAAATGTTAAAAGCAGGTGGGGATATAGTTTTGGAGTGGTTGGTGCTATTATTTAATAAATGTATGGAAGAGGGTATGGTACCCAGGGATTGGCAGAGAGCATGCATAGTTCCTTTGTATAAAGGCAAGGGGGATAAAAAAAAGAGTACAAAAATTATAGGGGAATAAGTCTGTTGAGTATACCTGGTACAGTGTATGGTAGAGTTATTATTTAAAGAATTAAGAGTAAGACAGAAAGTAGGATAGCAGATGAACAAGGAGGCTTTAGGAAAGGTAGGGGTGTGTGTAGACCAAGTGTTTACAGTGAAACATATAAGTGAACAGTATTGAGATAAGGGTAAAGAGGTTTTTGTGGCATTTATGGATTTAGAAAAGGCACATGACAGGGTGGATAGGGGGGCAATGTGGCAGATGTTGCAGGTGTATGGTGTAGGAGGTAAATTACTGAAAGCAGTGAAGAGTTTTTACGAGGATAGTGAGGCTCAAGTTAGAGTATGTAGGGGAGAGGGAGATTATTTCCCAGTAAAAGTAGGCCTTAGACAAGGATGTGTGATGTCATCGTGGTTGTTCAATACAATATTTATAGATGGGTCTTGGCAAGAGGTGTGGAGTTAAATGATAAAGAATCAAACACAAAGTGGGAGTTGTCACAGTTGCTCTTTGCTGATGACACTGTGCTTTTGGGAGGTTCTGAAGAGAAGTTGCAGAGGTTGGTGGATGAATTTGGTAGGGTATGTAAAAGTAGAAAATTAAAAGTGAATATAGGAAAGAGTAAGGTTATGCGGATAAAAAGATTACGTGACGACAGACTGGATATCAGATTGGAGGGAGAGAGTATAGAGGAGGTGAATGTATTCAGATATTTAGGAGTGGACGTGTCAGCAGATCAGTCTATGAAGGATGAGGTGAATCACAGAATTGATGAGGGTAAAGGGTGAGTGGTGCACTTAGGAGTCTGTGGAGACAAAGAACTTTGTCCGTGGAAGCAAAAAGGGGAATGTATGAGAGTATAGTTGTACCAACACTCTTGTATGGGTGTGAAGCATGGGTGATGAATGTTGCAACTAGGAGAAGGCTGGAGGCAGTGGAGATGTGTTGCGGCCCCCTGCCAAACTAGCGGTTAAAAAGTTAACCTGCCGGCCGGCAGTACCACTGGGTACGTCATCAAACCCAATGTGGGGACTGCTGAGCCGGCCTTAGATCAGTAAGTTCCTGAGTGCCTCACGGTGCGCATCTAAGCAGTAGGTACCTGACCACCTAAGGGTACAGTCTACTGGCTTTAGTAACAGTAGATAGGTACGATTAGGTGTTCAGGTACCTACTGCGTAGATGTGTATCCTGAGGAGTTCAGGTACTTAATGTTTCTGAAGCCAGTAGACGTGTACCCTTAGGTGGTCAGGTACCTACTGCTTAGATGCGCACCGTGAGGCACTCAGGAACTTACTGATCTAAGGCCGGCTCAGCAGTCCCCACATTGGGTTTGATGACGTACCCAGTGGTACTGCCGGCCGGCAGGTTAACTATTTAACCGCTAGTTTGGCAGGGGGCCGCAACAAGATGTCATGCCTGAGGGCAGTGTGTGGTGTGAATATAATCAGACAATTTGTAGTTCGGAAATTAGGAGAAAGTGTGGGATTACCAAAACTATTATCCAGAGGGCAGAGGAGGGGTTGTTGAGGTGGTTCGGGCGTGTAGAGAGAAGGAATCAAAACAGAATGACGTCGAGAGTGTATAAAATTGTAGCGGAGGGAAGGCGGGGTAGGGGTCGGCCTACGAAGGGTTGGTGGGAGGGGGTAAAGGACGTTTTGTGTGCGAGGGGCTTTGACTTCCAGCAAGTGTGCATGAGCATATTTGATAGGAGTGAATGGAGACAAATGGTTTTTAATACTTGACGTGCTGTTGGAATGTGAGCAAAGTAACATTTATGAAGGGATTCAGGGAAACCGGCAGGCCGGACTTGAGTCCTGGAGATGGAAAGTAGAGTGCCTACACTCTGAAGGAGGGGTGTTAATGTTGCAGTTTTATAACTATAGTGTAAAGCACCCTTCTGGCAAGGCAGTGATGGTGTGAATGATGATGAAAGATTTTCTTTTTCGGGCCACCCTGCCTTGGTGGGAAACGGCCGATGTGTTAATAAATATAAAAAATTTTTATCACTGCTGTACACTGGTTATCACAAAGGATATACACTATATTTATTCAAGAAACACTTTTCACTGCACTATACTGGGATCGTTGTTTTATCAGTCACACAGCAACTTAGGCCTACGGTAATTTTTCCCTTACACTTCCATTTAAATTTATTTCTTGCTGATTTTTCAGTGTTGGTAGTTTTTTTTTATGCTTTTTTTGTTACCCTAAACGGTAGCCCAGGATTTTCCAAATTCTCTCAACAGCAAAAAATTTACTGCTTCCCTCGAGTAGCAACACTTCCTTACAAACAAAATGCAGCATATACTTCACAAACAAGACAAAAATGCAACATATACTTCACAAACAAGACAAAAATGCAACATATACTTCACAAACAAGACAAAAATGCAACATATACTTCACAAACAAGACAAAAATGCAACATATACTTCACAAACAAGACAAAAATGCAGCATATACTTCACAAACAAGACAAAAATGCAACATATACTTCACAAACAAGACAAAAATGCAACATATACTTCACAAACAAGACAAAAATGCAACATATACTTCACAAACAAGACAAAAAATGCAACATATACTTCACAAACAAGACAAAAATGCAACATATACTTCACAAACAAGACAAAAATGCAGCATATACTTCACAAACAAGACAAAAATTCAATATATACCTAGCAAACAAGACAAAAATTCAATATATACCTAGCAAACAAGACAAAAAATCAACTTATACTTAGCAAACAAGACAAAAATTCAATATATACTTAGCAAACAAGACAAAAATGCAGCGTATTACCTCTCAAACAAAAAAAGTGCTGCTTATACCTCACAATCAAAACAAATATGCAGCATATACTTCACAAACAAGTCACATTTCATAAAGTTAAACTTAGAAAATCTAGTTTCGCATTCCACTGGTGTGGGAATTATTTATTCTACTCAAATGGAATAACAAATGTAAACAATACGCTTTTACCAGATCCCTAACGTATATACGCATAAGAGGAATATATGATTAACAAAAACATGAGCTTAATATACGCTTAAATTTCAACACTCACTACGATTCCCAACAATCGTATTTTTTTCAGCTACCGCCTTGTCAAGGGCAGGATTGCCTTGATGCTCGTGGTGAGGGGCTCTTGATCCAAAGAATTCTAGCAATCGTCTCCTTTCTCACTGTATCAAGGTGCAAGCGTATCTTGGGAAATCACAGATGGCTCTTTTGATCCAAGGGTTTGGATCAATCCTTCCTTCGGTTTTGGATGAAACTTGGTTAACTTACGTATCCCTGATGCTGTATTACCCATAAGGGTTTAGTGCAACCCGGTGTAATAACCGTAATGTGCATCATGATGTATACGAGACTTAATATTAGTTTAGGACTTAAGTGAGCATAATATGTGGGTGCTCATTAGTGAGCATTTACTGGGTTCTCAAGGATGAGCATAATATATTAGAACATAAAGAAGGAACACTGTAGCAGGCCTACTGGCCAGTGCGAGGCAGGTCCAATTGTCCTACCAGCTTAAGCCAATGCTTTAACCTAGTCAGGTCAGGCAACATTCACTTAAGGAAGGAGCACGGCATCAGTCTCAGTAGCACAAGCTAGTGAGGTCCAACTCACTCCCACCCACATCCATTCGTGTATTTATCCAACCTGTTTTTAAAATTACACACCGTCCTGACCTGGGAGTAGTAATGTCTGAGGATCTCACTTTCAAGGATCACAACAGTGCCACGATTGCACGTGCAAAGAAAATGATAGGATGGATAATGGAATTGAAAAGGAGAGAGAAAATCGAAAGAGAAGAGGAAAAGGAGAGATTGAGAATCGAAAGAGAAGACAAAAAAGAGCGTGATAGACTTGATCGTGAGGAAAGAGCTAGAGAACGTGAGGAAAGAGCTAAAGTACGTGAGGAACAAGTTAAATTAAGAGAACTTGAGGAAAGAGCAAAGGATAGAGAATATGAGTTAAGGGAGAGAGAAAAGGATCGCGAGCTCGAACAAGCTCGCCTTGAATTAGAGAATAAAAAGTTAACTTTCTCACAACAGCAATTAGATGAAGGAGTAATGGAACAACGTGCAGCTAGTGCACATATTCCAACACCTAATTTACCTCCCTTCACAGAGGGGGAAGACATAACTTCATACATTATCAGGTTTGAAAATACCGCTACCCTCTGTGAATGGCTTGCTGACACCTGGGCTACCAGGTTAGGAATGTTATTTTCTGGTACAGCTTTGAATATCTATGCAACTTTGTCGCACGATATCATATGTAATTATAACCTAATGAAGAAGGCAATCCTTAAAGCATATCAGAAAACCACTAAATCTTACAGGAAAGATTTCAGGTATGCCACCTTACAGCCTGGCCAGAACTTTCAGCAGTTACAGGTAACACTCTTTCGTTTGTTCGACTTTTGGATAGAGAGTTCAGGAATTGATCACAGTTATGAATTTCTTAGAGACTTCATGGTTGCTGACCAGTTCCTGACAGCTCTTCCCCATCAGATACGAACATTCATCAGAGAATGTAACCTGATTAAAGTTGAGGAAGTTGCTGAGGCTGCTGACCTGTATGCTGAGGCTCACAATTCCTATAAAGACCTAAAGGGATCGAACCCTAAAGGTAAGGGTTCATCAGACCTTAAGAAATCAAAGCCTCTAGTGGAAAGTAAAATGACTTCTTTTATTCCTGTTTGTCATTTGTGTGGTGTTAAGGGACATAAACGTCCAGATTGTCCTAAGAAGGTCCAAAAAGTTGGAAGATGTTTTAAAGACTGTAATGACCAAGCATCCTTCTGTTCAGGAACAGTTAATGGACTTAATGTATCTACCATTTTACGAGACACTGGATGCACATGTATAGTCATTTCTGATAAGCTGTTCCCTAATCTTAAAGAAACTCATTCCTCTGCTATACTTTCAGACTACTTGGGCCGTACAGACACTTTTCCTACCATCCGTTGTTACATTAGGTCTAAATGGTTCACAGGTTGGTCTGAAGCCGTACTAGCTCCCATCACTTCTTGCTCCGTACTAATAGGTAATGTAAAAGGTGCCATTCTTCCTTCTGAGGTTGACCTTTCATCACCAAAGATGGATATAATTGTTTCAGATCCTCTTCCTGTAGAGTCAGAGAAGCCCCTCTAAAGTTCAGATGAGACAATGTCTCGCGATATTCATGTGGGATTAAAAACCAGTGATACTACTCTCGAAAGCGAGGAAGTAGGATCACCGGTTCACTTGTTATCCAAAGGAAAAACTTTTCATATAAATTTGAATATATAAAAGGTATCTTGTACAAGTCAGTATTCAAATTAAATTCAGATGAGACAGACTATTACATCTTAGTTGTTCCAAGTCAATGCAGAGAGACTGTTCTTAAAATGGCTCATGACTTGCCAGTGGCCGGACATTTCTCGCATCGTAAAACCTTAAATAAAATAAGGGAGACCTATTTTTGGCCAAAAATGTCCTCAGATGTCACTACCTATTGTAGATCGTGTAAAGTTTGCCAACTGTCATCCTCCGAGGTACCAGGCGAGTACCTATGGTCAAAATGCCAGTCTGGGGGACATAGATATATACTAACATTAGTTGATTATGCTTCGAGTTTCCCTGAAGCCGTTCCCTTAAAGACCATAACTACTACAGAGGTGGCTGAAGCCCTTTTGTCCATCTTCTCCAGAGTGGGCATCCCTAGAGAAATTTTGTCTGACCGTGGGACACAATTCACATCTGACTTAATGCAACATCTATACCAACTTTTGGGAGTGAAGCCTCTCTTCACCACACCCTATCATCCCAGCTGTAATGGGAGGATTGAGCGCCAGCATTCGATTCTAAAGTCAATTTTAAGGAAACTTTGCTCCCTTAAGCCTAAGGAGTGGCATCGTTACCTACCCTGTGCTTTGTTTGCCATGAGGGAAGTTCCCAGTGACTCTTTAGGGTTTTCACCTTTTGAACTTCTCTATGGTAGACAGGCCAGAGGTCCATTGTCCATCCTTCATGACTTATGGACTAATGAGAAGGTAAATGCTGAGGTTCAGTCTTCTCACCAGTTTCTCCTTGACCTTAGATCCAAACTTGAGGAGACCTCTGACATAGTTTCGAAAAACTTAAGCTTGTCAATGGACCAGTACAAAACGTATTTTGATTCCAAAAGTCAGAGCAGAAGTTTTAAAGTAGGGGATGAAGTTCTGGTACTTTTGCCTATAAAGTCAAATAAATTATTAGTAGCATGGAAAGGTCCATATAAAGTATTAAAAATTTGTGGGAAAGTTGACTACCTCATAGAAGTCAAGGGGAAACCTAAGCTTTATCATATCAACATCCTTAAGAAATATTACCGAAGAAATTCGGTTAACTGCCTTAATAACTTTGACTTAGTTTTTTCCACACGAACTTGATAAGACAACTGAAGAATGTAAAGTGTGCGTAATTGACACCTCTAACTCAGACTATGATGAAGAACTACATGACTTGGTGACTCTTGACCACTCGGACGCAACCAACATTAATTTTAATGAATCTTTGGATGACCATAAGAGACATGAACTACTTCAATGTGTGAGTAACTTTTCAGACGTCTTTACTGATATTCCAGGTGTTACCTCCACGGTAGTCCATAAGATTGACTTAGTGACGGACAATCCTATCAAACGAAAATTATACCCAGTTCCGGTTCACCTTAGGGATGCATTTGACCGAGAGGTAGACAAATTATTAAAACTAAAGATCATTCAACCTTCAATATCTGCATATTGTTCACCAGTAGTCATGGTTAAGAAGGAGGATAATTCATATAGACTTGCTATTGACTTCAGAGGCCTTAATGCTATAACTCTGTGGGATGCTGAGCCTATGCCCTTAATAGATAGCGATCTACACAAATTTTATGACTCTTCCTTCTTTTCAGAGATTGATATTGCGCAGGCATATCATCAAGTAATGTTAGATCCTTCTTCTAAGCAGTACACCGCTTTTCCTACACACCAAGGACTGATGCAATATAGAACTATGCCCTTCGGTTTGGTAACTGCCTATGCTACCTACGTGAGACTGATGAGAAAGGTCTTGGGTAATATGCCAAATGTTTCAGTTTATTTTGATAACATTTACGTAATGACATCCACGTGGGGCGAACATATCCAAACATTAACATCAGTTTTGCGTAGGTTATGCTCGCATGGCCTCACTGCCAAGCCGAAGAAATGCTTCCTTGGGTATAACAAGATTAGATATCTTGGACTGCTACTTTCTAATAACACTCTGCAGCCTCTCCCCAGTAAGATCAAAGCTTTATTAGAATTTAAATCCCTCAAAACCAAGAAGCTCATGCGTAGTTTTCTTGGTTCTGTAAATTTTTATGCACGGTTTATCCCGAACCTTACTGATCTTACAGGCATCTTATCCGACTTCCTTAAAAAGTCTGTGAAGGAACCTCTTGAACTTTCCGACGTAGCTCGGGAAAAGTTTAAAGGGATTAAAAGCATCTTTTCGAAAGACCCTATACTTAAGATTCCAGATATTAATAAAACATTTTGTTTAAGAACTGATGCCTCCAATACTGGCTTAGGTGTGGTGTTACTACAATACCATGATGGTACTCCCTTCCCTGTATGCTTCCTAAGCCGGAAACTCCTTCCCGCAGAAACGAGATACTCCACCATAGAAAAGGAATGTTTAGCCCTTGTGTGGGGTATCTCCAAACTTAAATTTTATTTGCTGGGAAAAGAATTCATTTTAGAAACGGACCACAAACTTTTGATATACCTAGAAACTTTTAAGGGAACCAACAGTCGCCTCTTGAGGTGGACATTGGCACTCCAGGCTTTTAAGTTCCATATTGTGTATATCAATGATTCATCCAATTATTTCTCTGACTGGTTAAGTCGTGACAGTCAGTAGAAGATTTCTTGCCTTACGTGACTTCCATATGTTAGAACTTTTTCCTCGCCTATTCTTCTTCTACTCCTTGACTATAAGTCTTGGTATGGGGGAGTGTGAGGGAAAAGTTCAATAGATAGGAGTAGCGAGGGAGTATATAGTAACAACAGTTTCATTGCCGGCTACTTGATAAGGTAGGGTAAGTCCAGCTCCCGCTAGTCCCGCCTTTTCTCCCCCACCCCTAAAGTGATAGTTTGATTGCCGGCTTCTTGTTAACGTAGGGTCAGTCTAGCTCCCACTATCCCTTCCCCTCCCTTTTCCCCCCCCCGAAAGGTGACGTGTGGGGCTCTGGTCAAACAGTAAATCACTCGACTCACAGCTCCCAACACTACTGTAAGTACATGCCTGCCTTGTATTCTAGTGGATTTATTGGTTGAAAGCTTCACTTTGGACCAATAATAAACTTAGTCCTTTCAGTCTTGCTCTAGGTTGACTGTTGTGATAATCACATCTTTTTAGGTATTGTACTTATCATAGAGAGTGATTTTTTTAAGCAGTGGGTAACCTGCCTATCTTTCCAGCTTGAATGACAGAGAGGGTCACCTGCCAATCAACGAGCAGAACTGAAGGAGACGGACTAACGTCCTGGAGACGTCCCATTTTGGATTTAATTACCTGTGCACCTGTATGAAATTGCAGGACGTAACCCCTCATCATTGCAGCGGTAAAGAACCTGCTTTCCTGTCATCGGGATATAATACGGCTATACTGTGAAGAACTAGCCAGTGGGTCGTAACCAACACCTGCGACCCCCCCCCCCATCATCAGCAACGGCTACGATTTCAACAACAGCATCACCAACACGAGACACCCCTATATATATTAGCGTTGAATTCAGTTATTTATATTTTTCATTTTTCATTTTCTTTAATGTAGGATTAATATTTCATATTTAGGTGTTTTATATTTTATATTTTCTGTATAATAAAGTGTTTATGTTTGTCTGTTATTATTTCTTTTTCTATTCATTAATTTTCCTGAGGAGGAGCCAGCCTGAGTAATACTGTCTGAAGTTATTACAGGGCTGAGTAAGCCTTCACAATACGTAAGACAGGAGCGCCCCTTTGTAAAACCGTGTTGAGATTCATTAATCAGTTAATGCCCTCCGAGATGGCTACGAATTGCCTAGGTAATTATTGATTTCATAAATTTTCCCACTGTGGAGATAAGACTTATTGGTCTATAGTTTACCTGGAGAGTTTACCTGGAGAGAGTTCCGGGGGTCAACGCCCCCGCGGGCCGGTCTGTGACCAGGCCTCCTTAGGTCAGTGTCCCAGGATGCGACCCACACCAGTCGACTAACACCCAGGTACCCATTTTACTGATGGGGAACATAGACAACAGGTTGAAAAAAACACGTCCAATGTTTCTACTCTGGCTGGGAATCGAACCCAGGCCCTCGCCGTGTGAAGCGAGAGCGTTAACCACCAGGCCACCAGAGCCAAGGACCTGTCACCTGCCTTGTAAAAAGATATTACATTTGCCTTTTTCCACTTATCAGGCACTATGCCAGTTTGTAGTGATATATTGAAAAGATTAGCCAAAGGTATCCTCTTTACATTCCTTTAAAATCCTTGCAAACAGTTCATCAGGGTCTGGGGATTTGTTAGGTTTTAATTTCTCTATTTGTCTGAGGACCATGTCACTAGTGTATTTTCGTCCTATTCTACATAATTTATTATTTTTGGAATTTCGCTAGTATCTTCCTGAGTAAAAACTGAGAGGAAGTAAGTGTTGAAAAGTTCACACATTTCCTTATCACTGTCAGTGATTTGACCTGAGTTACTCTTAAGTGAGCCTATTGTGTGCCTAATCTTACTTCTGTATACCTGAAAGCCTGAAAGAGCTGTTTTCGGTTAGTCTTTGAATCCCTTGCTACCATAACCTCATAATCCCTTTTTGCTTTTATTTCCTTTTTTCTCTCTTTAATTGAATATATTGATTTCTTAACTGCCCATCACCTCTTTTGATACGTCTATATATGCCTCTAAATAACAAAAAGGCACAATACCGTGACTGGAACGATATACAAATAACCCGCACATAAAAGAGAGAAGCTTACGACGACGTTTCGGTCCGACTTGGCCCATTGACAAAGTGACTTTGTCAATGGTCCAAGTCGGACCGAAACGTCGTCGTAAGCTTTTCTCTTTTATGTGCGGGTTATTTGTGTATATATGCCTCTCTTTTGACCAATGAGATGTCTTAATCTATTGTTTATCCATTTGGAATCATTATTGTTAGATCTAATTCCCCTACTTGGGACAAAAGTTGTCTGGGAAGCTATAACTACGCTGTATTATATTTATGTTGGGTGCTTATGAGTGACCATGTGATGGATGATCATGAGTGAGCAAGGTATGTCGGGTACTCAAGGAACAGTATTTTATGAGGTTTGAGGAGTGAGCTTAATTTGTTGGGGTCCTTGAGTGAGCCTGATTCGTTCATGATTCATATTTAAGCTGCAACATATGTTCAAGCACATCTTCATGTTTGAGGATATGCTTGAATATATGTTGTAGCCTCATAAGTCAACATAATTTGTTGGGTCCCATGATTGAGTTAAACACGTTCAGGGCCAATGAGCGGGCATAATGTTAGGGTCATAAATGAGCAAGTGTTGGTGGCCCCATGAATAAGCATAACATGTTAGTTACTCATGATGGAGCATAATGTGTTGGAGGAGCTCATTTTTATTATTATTATTAACACGTCGGCAGATTCCCACCAAGGTAGGGTGGCCTGAAAAGGAAAAAGTTTCATTATTCACTCCATCACTGTCTTGCCAGAAGCGTGCTTACACTAGTTATAAAACTGCAACATTAATACCTTTCCTTCAGAGTGCAGACCGGTAGGCCGGACTCAAGTCCGGTCTACCAGTTTCTCTGAATCCCTTCATAAATGTTACCTTGGTCACACTCCAACAGCACGTCAAGTCCTAAAAAGTATTTTTCTAAATTCACTCCTATTTAACACGCCCACGCATGATTGCTGGAAGTTCAAGCCCTTCGCATACAAAACCTCCTTTACCCCCCTCCCTCCAACCTTTCCTTGGCCGACCCCTACTCCCTTCCCTCCATACAGATTGTAACACTCTTGAAGCCATTCTATTTCGCTCCAGCCTCTTTACATGTCCGAACCATCTCAGTAACCTCTCCTGAGCCCTCTGGATAATAGGTTTTGTAAGTCTGTACCTCTTCCTATTCTCCAAACTACGGATTCTCTGCATTATACTCACACCACACGTTGCCCTGAGGCATGACATCTCCACTGCCTCCGGTCTTCTCCATGTTGCAACATTCACCACCCATGCTTCACAGTCATACTAGTTGGTATAACAATACTCTCATACATTCCCTTCTTTTCTTCTATGGATAAAGTTCTTTGTCTCCACAGACTCCTCAGTGCACCACTCACCTTTTTCCCCTCGTCAGTTCTGTGATTCACCTCATCTTTGATAGACATATCTGCTGACACGTCCACTCCCAAATATCTAGAAAAAAACTCCTCCATACTCTCTCCCTCCAATCTGATATCCAATCTTTCGTTACCTATTTTTTCGTTATCCTCATCACCTTACTCTTTCATATTTTCACTTTTAATTTTCTTCTTTTACATGCCCTACCAAACTCATCCACCAACCTCTGCAACTTCTCTTCAGAATCTCCCAAAAGCACAGCGTTATCAGCAAAGAGCAACTGTAACACCTCCCACTTCGTGTTAGATTTTTTTTTCTTTTTACCCCCACACCTTTTGCCAATACCCGAGCATTCACTTCTCTTATAACTCTATTTATAAATATATTGAACAACCATGGTGACATCACACATCCCTGTCTAAGACCTACTTTTACTGGGATAATAATCTCCCTCTCTCCCTCTAACCAGAGCCTCACTATCCTCGTAAAAACTCTTCACCGCTTGCAATAACCTACCTCCTATTCCATACATTTGCAACATCTGCCACATTACCTCCCCTATCCACCCTATCATACACGTTTTACAAATCAATAAATGCCACAAAAACCTGTTTACCGTTATCGGGGGCATGGGCAACGGCAACGACCGTCATCTAAATACTGTTCACCTATATGTTTCACAGTAAACACTTGGTCTACACACCCCCTAACTTTCCTAAAGCCTCCTTGTTCATCTGCTCTCCTACTCTCCGTCTTATTAAACACTTTATCAGGTATAATATGAGCGAGAATAATATGTTGGTATAGCTCATGAATGAGCATTATGTGTTGGTATATCTTATGAGTGAGCATAATGGGTTGTAGTCCACGAATGAACGTTATGTGTTGGTGTAGCCTATTAATGAGCATATTGTGCAATATCCCAAGAATGAACATAATTTGTTGGTGTATCCTATGAATAAGCATAATGTTCAATATCCCTTGAACGAGCATATGTTGTAACCCATGAATGAGCGTAATGTGTAGTAGCCCATGAATGAACATAATGTATTCGACTAGCCTATAAAGGAGCATAATGTGTTGTTGTCTATGAATGAGTATAATGATTTAGTTTAGCTCATGAATGAGCATAATGTGTTGATGTAGCCCATGAATGAGCATAATGTGATGGAGTAGGCAATGAACGAGCATAATGTCCTGTGTTGCCCATGAATGAGCATAATGTGTTGGTGTAACCCATGGATGAACATAATGTGTTGACGTAGCCCATCTATGAGCATAATGTGATGGAGTAGCCAATGAACGATCGTTATGTGCTGTGTAGCCCATGAAAGAGCATAATGTGGTGATGTATCCCTTAAATGAGCATAATGTGTCGAAGTAGCCGGCGAGTGGTCGATATATCAACCTGGATTGTTTAAATTTCAAATAAACGTTTTATGAATCTTGAGGAATGTTTAGGCCTGGCCAATCTGTGAGAGTTTTAACGTGTATGAATGACCACTGCATTTATAATAATTTCTTACTGTGAGTCACCAACTTCCTGGTACATTATTCGTCCATGTAATGAAAATTCGTAATGAACGAATGTAGCAATCCAGTGGAACGTTCGTGTACTGCGGTACAGGCTGGTAATCTCAGCTTTCTCTGGCTTTCTGTGTAGTAATATGTCATTGATGTCAGCTAGGCCTGTATACCTTGTACATGTACTTATAGAAATAAAGATTATTATTGGTTCGTGACTTATTGAATTATACAAATAATTTCACCCTTAATATAATTTCACTCCCTCGTAGTATAATTTCACTCCCTCGTAATATAATTTCACTCCCTCGTAATATAATTTCACTCCCTCGTAATATAATTTCACTCCTCGTAATATAATTTCACTCCCTCGTAATATAATTCACTCCCTCGTAATATAATTTCACTCCCTCGTATATAATTTCACTCCCTCGTAGTATAATTTCACTCCCTCGTAATATAATTTCACTCCCTCGTAATATAATTTCACTCCCTCGTAATATAATTTCACTCCCTCGTAATATAATTTTACTCCCTCGTAATATAATTTCACTCCCTCGTAATATAATTTCACTCCCTCGTAATATAATTTCACTCCCTCGTAATATAATTTCACTCCCTCGTAATATAATTTCACTCCCTCGTAGTATAATTTCACTCCCTCGTAGTATAATTTCACTCCCTCGTAATATAATTTCACTCCCTCGTAATATAATTTCACTCCCTCGTAATATAATTTCACTCCCTCGTAATATAATTTCACTCCCTCGTAATATAATTTCACTCCCTCGTAATATAATTTTACTCCCTCGTAATATAATTTCACTCCCTCGTAATATATTTCACTCCCTCGTAATATAATTTCACCCCCTCGTAATAAATTTCACTCCCTCGTAATATAATTTCACTCCCTCGTAGTATAATTTCACTCCCTCGTAGTATAATTTCACTCCCTCGTAAATATAATTTCACTCCCTCGTAATATAATTTCACTCCCTCGTAGTATAATTTCACTCCCTCGTAATATAATTTCACTCCCTCGTAATATAATTTCACTCCCTCGTAATATAATTTCACTCCCTCGTAATATAATTTCACTCCCTCGTAATATAATTTCACTCCCTCGTAATATAATTTCACTCCCTCGTAATATAATTTCACTCCCTCGTAGTATAATTTCACTCCCTCGTAATATAATTTCACTCCCTCGTAATATAATTTCACTCCCTCGTAATATAATTTCACTCCCTCGTAATATAATTTCACTCCCTCGTAATATAATTTCACTCCCTGTAGTATAATTTCACTCCCTCGTAATATAATTTCACTCCCTCGTAATAATAAATTTCACTCCCTCGTAATATAATTTCACTCCCTCGTAATATAATTTCACTCCCTCGTAGTATAATTTCACTCCCTCGTAATATAATTTCACTCCCTCGTAATATAATTTCACTCCCTCGTAATATAATTTCACTCCCTCGTAATATAATTTCACTCCCTCTTAGCATAATCATGAACATCAATGTTAGCATATTCATGTAGCATCATGTGGACAATCATGTCAAAGACTCGCATTCAGACAAAAAATCAATCTTTTTAATAAAGTTTAGTAACGTTTAGTTATTCTCTCATCAGCCTCCCCGCCTGAGCTGGAGTACAAATTCATCAGCCAGACCATCACTCCTGGACCAAGTGTCTCTCTCAAGTGTATCGCATCAGGCACTCCCACTCCCACTATCTCGTGGGCACTGGACGGCTTTCCCCTCCCACAGAACGAGAGGTGAGTACATTGTTCTCATTCACAGAGTAAGAGAGTACACAACTTCCCTACCGTAGAGGAAAACGTGAGTACATTCTTTCTAATCACTGAGCAAGAGGAGAGTACACAGCTTCCCTTCCGCAGAGGAAGAGCTGAGTACAATATACGAATTTCAATTGTTGAAGAAATTGTGTAATTTCATCATTCGTGATGTACTATTTGATACATTGTAAAGGACTTTTTAAGCTTTGTATATGCAAAATAATGTTTTAATAATTATCGTGTCCCTAGTATATTGTGTTAGACTCCCCCAGGGGTAACTCCGCTATAAATTACAACAAAACTAAATGAACTTTAATAAGATCACCAGTGCTTCTAAATTATGGAAAATCTGAAGACAAAAAATGAAAAGCCAAATTAAGCAGATTATTTGTATACCTACATTATATTTATTAACGTATTTCAGCTCTGACACACGCAAGGGAGTCCTGTGATAAGGAATTTCTTTCCAATCATTTTTTAGAACTTCCAGTATATATTGATATTGTTTTTAGTTGGCAGAGGAAGTAGGAAATGTGTACCCATTTTTCCTCCTTAAACAGCATCATTTATGACATCGTTGGAAGAAATATTCTCGAAAGCAGCGCAACAGGAGTCTATTTCAATCCAACATGACTCACGAAATCGTAATGACACGATTGCAAACAAACCATACCCCGACTGGGATTGAACCTGCGACAGGCTGGAGTTTTGAGACTCTCTGACCGCGGGTTCAATCCCACCCGGGGTATGGTTTATTTCAATCCAGTTTTCAACTTCGGCATCTAGAAAGACATGCTTCGTCTCAGGTAGTGGAATGTGATCCTGTAACAAATCCTAAGTATTGAGACTTTCCCAGCTGGTCTGTTGGCGAGTAAATTGTTTGCAAGACCTCGTTTTCTCCCTCATATACGATTTCACTGAGGATTCGAAGAGGTAGGAAAGGTGTCTAGCTGTTACACAGCTCCACCGTAGACCAGAAATGACCGCATCAAGGTCAAGTATGGCCTTGTACACCAAGTCATTATAAAATCCGTTTATAGTCTTTGGACATTTGAACCAACATTGATTATGCACTAATTTGCATATAAGCATATTGATGACATTTATATCAACAAGAGCAATGTGGCCATCTAATTGCACCAGCCTATTTGAAAGTTAACTTATCGCCGTCAGTTCCGAGAAACATTGCACAAAACTCAGCTAACTCACGGTAATCACCAACCTCGGGTGTAAATTCCTCTCTGAAGTTACGACTTTTAATGTACTTTCTCTGTAGTCATGAACTAAGTTTTGTCAGCTTTCAGGGAAATCTTCAATCCTCAAATCTGTCAATGGTTGATGTAGAATAGTATCGTAATGTTCTGTGAACGTTGTTTGTAAGCTTTATCTTCGGTGTCTTGGATACTTTTATCCGTGGATCATTGAAGTCCTTGACAACCACTTCAGCCATATGATACCTACATGCTACGCAAGGAAGAACACTGTTCCGAGACTGCTGACTTAAAGCACAAACAGCCGTCATCTCACCGTTGTGTGTCGCAGATATATTAAAGACCACGTTAATAATGGAGTCGTTAAACTGCCAAGAGTGAAGTAACGATGTCACAGGGGCGGTTCAAGGGAAAGGGAACCAGGAGAGAGTCCATGACCCCTTCCCCTGGGTCATAATGAAAGACCATTACGAAACTGAATCCATTTGATTTACATTATTATTACCCGTTAAATTATTGCTGTTGCCATACAAAATAATATTTTCTCAGCTGGCTGTCACCTTCCTTCCCTCGACGCAAGTCGGGATGACCCACCCTCCTTCCCTTGGTTCAGGCCGGAATGACCCACCCTCCTTCCCTTGGTTCAGGCCGGGATGACCCACCCTCCTTCCCTTGGATCAGGCCGGGATGACCCACCCTCCTTCCCTTGGTTCAGGCCGGAATGACCCACCCTCCTTCCCTTGGTTCAGGCCGGGATGAACCACCCTCCTTCCCTTGGTTCAGGCCGGAATGACCCACCCTCCTTCCCTTGGTTCAGGCCGGGATGAACCACCCTCCTTCCCTTGGATCAGGCCGGAATGACCCACCCTCCTTCCCTTGGTTCAGGCCGGGATGAACCACCCTCCTTCCCTTGGTTCAGGCCAGGATGAACCACCCTCCTTCCCTTGGTTCAGGCCGGAATGACCCACCCTCCTTCCCTTGGTTCAGGCCGGGATGACCCACCCTCCTTCCCTTGGATCAGGCCGGAAATCCCCACCCTCCTTCCCTTGGTTCAGGCCGGGATGACCCACCCTCCTTCCCTTGGTTCAGGCCGGGATGACCCACCCTCCCGCATCCGACACTTCCTGGACCCGCCCAGGAAGTGTCCGATGGCTTATGTCTACTGTCTTACTAAGGTGGTAGCAATATGCAACCTCTTCATTTCACTCTTTCTTCCCACCAAGACGTTCCTCACTTTCCTTCGCATTCTACAATGGCTCCATAAAATTTGAGTCCAGATGCAACACGAGAGATTATGGAGCTAGCAGCAACTCACACCAATATTTCCGTGTCTTGTCGCACACTTCGGCTTACCTGCTGTAGCATAACAGACGGACTCTTTACTAGCGTTGCCTCCCGAGTCGTTGATAATGGTTGTAGTGAATGAAAGCAGCTTGTAAAACCTGTGTAATTCCCTTTCTTGTAGCAAGTGTAATAAGTCTTCATGATTTAAGGATATCGTGTGGTGTGAAAGCTTTTGTTCTCGTGTGGTTTATGCGCCTGTGACGCTCCTAACTCTTGGGAGTGGATTCACCTTTGGTTTATAAATGGCATCATCTTTGGTTTACAATTAGTTCTCGTGGTTTCTATTATCTTCAATTTCACTGGATAAAGCAATGAAATTTCTTTATCTTGACTAGAGCTTTCTCTCGTAATTTCTCAAGCTCCTCTTGAGTCTTCTTCCAGTAGGTCCTATCAACTAGCACTTTACTTACGTCATAGTTCTTCATTAATTGAATTTATTTCTTCAAACGTTTAACATTTGCGGTGAAATCTGGAACGTTTTCTCTAAGTCTGTATAGAATTCATCTTCTCCAATTTTCCATTTAAGCTTCAGTATATTTTTGCAACTCTTCCACTCAGAGAATATTGGTATATTTATTTATTAAAATATCATTAACTATGACCTTAATTTTTAAAGGGGTGGACCGATAAGCCAGCAGAAGGCCTTGGTCAGATGACCAAAAGCTCCACAGTCGGGTCATCATCTAAGACTCGCGTCAGGAAACACTTGCTCTGTTTCCTGACGGACCTTACGTAACCTAACCTAAAATATTATTATCTTTAAATAGACTGTACTTTAATTTATTTCTGTTGACCGGCAAGCCGTCGTCTGTGAGATAGTGACGAGCATGTTGGAAGGAGTAATTTGGGAAATTGAACGACTGTATTAGTTAGTTTTGACTCCTAGATCCTGTCTCCACTCTTAGGCATACTGTCGTATGCATTTCTCTTATATACACTACTCTCATACACACTTACACTCACCACTCTTATACACACTTATATAAATTATTCTTACACATAAATTACTCTCATACACACTCACGGTACTCTTATACATCTCTTATTCACACTACTCATATGTACATTTCTCTTATACTACTCTCATACACACTATATAAACAATACACCTATACACACTTTGCTTATATACACTACCCTCATATAAACTGCTCTCATATAAACATCTTGCCCTGCTGCTCCCTGCACAATGTGCCGTCACTCATGCAGATTTTAAAAGAGATGCAGACATTGATTTTCTTATCTTCCAGCAAGTTATGAAGACCATTTTTTTTATTTCCCAGGGAATAAAGCCTTTTAACTTTCGCCCTTCGGGAGTATAGCGATAGTTTTTTCCGCCGTTATTTCGACAGAATATTCGGTAGTTCACATAACCGTGTTTAGGTAGAAGGCTACCTGGAGTTTACCTTGAGAGGGTTTCGGGGGTCAATGCCCCCCTGCGGCTCGGTCTGAGACCAGGCTTCGTGGTGGATCAGGGTCTGATGAACCAGGCTGTTACTGCTACGTAATATCCTGCAGCTTGATTGGTCAGAATGGTAATTCTTTTCATAATATTTGATAAGAAAGGGTCAGAAATGTTAGTATATGTATGATTGGCCAGAATGTGATTCTCTGTTCAGAAACGTAATTACTTTCCATATTCAGACAGAATTACAGTCCCATTCTTCATGAATGGTAGTTCCCTTCTCTAAAATTGGTTCTGGCAACTACTTACTGCCATAGTTGGGGGATTTGGTAATGCTGAGCTCAGTTTTAGTATTAAGGGAGTTTTATGCCTTTTGTGTAGGATATGTTCAAGGTCCACCGTTAAGGTCGTGTCTCCTCCTTCCTTGCCTGACGTTGTGCTGTTCACTGCTGCTTTGTACATTATTGGTGTTTGGTGAATGGTTCATCATATTGTTCAAGAAAGCTGTTTGATTACTTTGTTGGTTGAAATGTTAGGTTATTTAGGGACTTGTTGTCAGTCACAGTATAAGTCTAAGTTGAGTCTTACTGAGACATAACGAGCATTATTGAGGACACACACACTCACACACACACACACACACACACACACACACACACACACACACACACACACACACACACACACACACACACACACATACACACATACACATACACACACACACACACACACACACACACACACACACACACACACACACACACACACACACACACAGAGAGGCTTCTGAGAGAGCTAGATACCTCAAAGGCGATGGGGCCAGTTAACATCTCTCCATGGGTCCTGAGAGAAGGTGCAGAGGCGCTGTGTGTACCCCTAACAACAATATTCAACATATCTATCGAAACAGGGAGATTATCTGAGGTTTAGAAGACAGCAAATGTAGTCCCAATTTTTAAAAACGAGACAGTGTCATTGACATGTATAGTATGCAAAGTCATGGAGATTATCAGGAGAAGAGTGGTGGAACACCTAGAAAGAAATGAGCTTAACAGCCAACACAGTTTCAGGGAGGGGAAATCCTGTGTGACAAACCTACTGGAGTTCTATGACAGGGGGACAGCAGTAAGACAAGAGAGAAAGAGAGGTGGGTAGATTGCATTTTCTTGGACTGTAAGAAGGCGTTTGACACAGTTCCACAAAAGAGATTAGTGCAAAAACTGGAGGACCAAGCAGGGATAACAGGGAAGGCACTACAATGGATCAGGGAATACCTGTCAGGAAGACAGCAGCGAGTCATGGTACGTGGCGAGGTGTGAGGTTGGGGCTCCACAGGGATCAGTCCTAGGACCGGTGCTGTTTCTGGTATTTGTGAACAACATGACCGAAGGAATAGGCTCCGAAGTGTCCCTGTTTGCAGATGATGTGAAGTTGATGAGAAGAATGCAATCGGACGAGGACCAGGCAGAACTACAAAGGGATCTGGATAGGCTGCAGGCCTGGTCCAGCAATTGGCTCCAGGATTTCAACCCCACCAAGTGCAAAGTCATGAAGATTGGGGAAGGGCAAAGAAGACCGCAGATTAAGTACAGTCTAGGGGGCCAGAGACTACAAACCTCACTCAAGGAAAAAGATCTTGGGGTGAGTATAACACCAGGCACATCTCATGAGGCGCACATCAACCAAATAACTGCTGCAGCATATATGGGCGCCAAGCAAACCTAAGGGCGGCATTCCGCCATCTATATAAGGAATCGTTCAGTACCCTGTACACTGTATACGTTAGGCCCATATTTGAATATGCGGCACCAGTTTGGAACCCACATCTAGCAAAGCACGTAAAGCAACTAGAGAAAGTGCAAAGGTTTGCAACAAGACTAGTCCCGGATCTAAGAGGTATGTCCTACGAGGAGAGGTTAAGGGAAATCGACCTAACGACACTGGAGGACAGGAGAGATAGAGGGGACATGATAACGACATACAAAATACTGAGAGGAATTGACAAGGTGGACAGAGACAGGATGTTCCAGAGATTGGACACAGTAGCAAGGGGACACAGTTGGAAGTTGAAGACACAGATGAATCACAGGGATGTTAGGAAGTATTTCTTCAGTCACAGAGTAGTCAGGAAGTGGAATAGTTTGGGAAGCGATGTAGTGGAGGCAGGATCCATACACAGCTTTAAGCAAAGGTATGATAATGCTAATGGTGTAGGGAGAGTGACCCAGTTGCTGCCAGTGAAGAGGCGGGGCCTCTTCTGATATATACATACATACATATATATATATATATATATATATATATATATAATATATATATATATATATATATATATATATATATATATATATATATATATATATAAAACCAGTAATGCTGCGACTAGTCGGGGGATCGAACCCGTGTTGTTTTAGCCAGCCTGTTGGTGAGCGAAAATTCCATGACGCTCTAACCTTCGGGACGTACAATCCTATATGAATCACGCATCCAGCAGAGCTAGGTGTTGTACCGTGATCCGAGGACATATGATGGTGTGGGTGCTTGATTCTTGAAGTATTGTATGGTCCTGTAGGTTAGAGCGTCATGGAATTTTCGCTCCATGAGGCGGGCTAAAACAACACGGGTTCGATCCATGAGCAGTCACAGTGTTGCTATTGATTAAATACCATTCGTTCGTGGTTACAATAAGATATATACTGCTTGTGGAGGCTAGTACACCAAACGGGGAGTAGAATCAAATTAACTCTGAGGCACCCACACTGTGATGTAGTCCAGCTGGGCTTGTGAGGTCTCTGGGGAGACCTAATTTAACCAATTAAATGGTCACACCTTGCCTTGGCAAACGTCTGTCAGCCACACCCACGTCTGAGGTCTTTTGTTCTTGACGGCGTCAGACCTAGGCGTCAGGTCGTACACGTGGTTGCGGAGGGTGTTTGGACCACGATATAAGCCCAAGGAACAGCTGAGCAAGGAGATTCGTGCGGAGCAGTGGCCTGGGTGCAGAGCTCCGAGCAGAGACTTCGAGAGGAGCTGCTGCTGGGGTGCAGGGCTCGGGAGAAGGCTGCTGAAGTCTCTGGAGGCGACTGTTGGAGGCACTGGGCAGAGTACTGGCTTGGCGCAGTACTCGTGCTGTGTAGGTCTTGGGACCTGTGGCTTAGTTCCTGTGGTGAACTGTCCTCTGAACTATATTGTAAGTTATATTCTGTTTCTCCAAGCTAATTGTATTCCCTGTCTCACTGCTTATGTGTACCACCCCATTTATCTAAACCCCAATAATGTACTCCTGTTCCCAAATATATTATTGTACAAAGACTTAATAATAAACTGTGTTTGAGTAGATTAGTAATATTCACTGCCCACCGTTATTTATTCTTTTTTCTTATATTTTATTATGTTTATATGAGTGAAGAATGGGCGAGGCATATGTTAGTAAGTAGTGTAGAGTTAATGAGAGTGTCGTGGTGGTCACCACTGACCTGTCATTACCTACCTACCTCCGCTAATCATCTCACTCCTACCACCTCGCCTGCCTCTCCCCTGCCTACATAATCCCTTACTTCCATATTCCCCACTTATATCCGATACGTTCCAATACCCCCCTACATGACAACACCACCGTATGTTCTCGGATCACGGTACAACACCTAGCTCTGCTGTGTGCGTGATTCTTGTAGGATTTTATGGTCCAGTGGGTTAGAGCGTCGTTGAATTTTTCGCTCACCATGAGGCGGACTAAAACAACACGGGTTCGATACCCCGGTTAGTCGCAGCATTATTATTGATATATATTACATATATTAAGTAGTTTATAACATAAAGAGTTGGACATCTTTATTAATGAAATGTTTCGCCTACACCTGTTTCCTCTGTATTAAACTGAAGAAACGTACTGTATATGAGAAGGCGAAATGTCTCAACAGTAAAGACAACCAACTCATCCACATGTGTCTTACTCATCAACGCATCAGAGATACAAGAAAACCAAAAATTAATGTGCAAATGGAAGGAAGGAGGAAGAAGGTGTAAATAGGTAAGTAATTACACTTACTATCCACATCTAATAAGTTCATTGATATATATATATATATATATATATATATATATATATATATATATTATATATATATATATAATATATATATATATATATATATATATATATATGTCGTGCCGAATATGTAAAACTGGTCAAGTAGCAAGAACTCACTTAAAATTAAGTCCTTTCTAAAATTTTCTCTTATACGTTTAAAGATATATTTTTTTCATTAATGTTAATGTAAAAATTTATAATTTTTGCACCAAAAGGAACTTAGAAAACTTACCTAACCTTATTATAACAAGAGCAATTTATTTTAGCCTAACCCAACTAAATATATTTTAGATTTATTTACAATAATTTAATACTAAACAAACACAGTGAAATATATTTTTTTCGTTAGGTTCGGAATGATTTTGGCGAAATTATTGCATACACAAATTTTCACTTGTCCTATATGGCAAGACGAGCGTTGCTATTTATGCCAAGATTGCAAGTTCTGCCTATTCAGCACGACATTATATATATATATATATATATATATATATATATATATATATATATATATATATATATATATATATATATATATATATATATTATATAAATATAAATATGTATATATATAAAATATATATATAAATATATATATATATATATATATAATATATATATATATATATATATATATATATATATATATATATATATATATATATATATATATAATAGATGGGGTCCACCTCTGGTGTAAATTGTGGGACCCATAGCCTCGGATAAGTGGATAAAAAGGCTTCAAGGAAGAATATTTGCATTTCTTCCTGAAGCCGTTTAAATATTCCACTTCCCCTACCACCCCATCTTTTCATTCTTTTTTACCAATAGGTATATTTTATTATATAATATGGTACAGAAGACTTAAGCGATACATTGCTGATACAAAGATGGCACATACAGTACATGAGGTGTGAGTGATACATGTCTAGTACATATTGTTACGTGTTTGTCACTGATTACAATGCGAAAATCTCATCCAGCTCCTCAGACCTGGGGCGCGTGCCCAAAATACAGCAGGCATTACCCATGCTGCAGGCATTACCCCTTTCCAGGGGAGAAACAAAATGATTTAAGGAACCATACCACGGACGGGGATAGAACCCGCGATCAAAGAGTCTCAAAACTGCAGACCGTCGCGTTAGCCACTGGACCAGCTAGCCACAATAAGATTCATCCAACTAGGTCTGGAGTTTGGAGAATCTCTGATCGCGGGTTCTATCCCTGTCCGTGGTATGGTTTGTTTGCAAACGTGTCATTACGATTTCTTGAGTCTTGTTGACGGCTTTGAGGGGACTTGAGCTAGAGTTCGTCACGGCCACGCTAGCTGGAGATTCGTCTGTAAAAACTTGCATTTGTGGTCACAGTGGTGCCTGTGCTAACCTTCCTATGGTGTAGAAATATACCTAGTTGGATGAATCTTATTGTAGCTAGCTGGTCCAGTGGCTAACGCGACGGTTTGGAGTTTTGAGACTCTGATCGCGGGTTCTATCCCCGTCCGTGGTATGGTTTGTTTGCAATCGTGTCATTACGATTTCGTGAGTGATTTAAGAAAGCTTGTTCATTTGCCTGGATAGTGAACCCGTATTTTTTAAGTGGAGAAGCGAACATTGTACCATTGAACAACTGTTCCAGGGAGCAGCACGACCATACTCTGCTCTCTAGGATGTCTCGTGTGAAGGCTTAAGTCTGCAAGTGTTACAGAAACATTCTGATGATTGCCAAGTTATCCCTAAAATAAGCAGTAGAGACAATTCTTAGAGCAAAATTGTAAATGGGAGAAAGGTGAGAGTCAAAACAGCATAGAACATACACTAGTGAGCGTGGGGGAAACATACAACACACAAGTGAGCGTGTAGGCAGCATACAACACCCAAGTGAGCGTGGAGGCAGCATACAACACACAAGTGAGCGTGAAGGCAGCATACAACACATTAGTGAGCGTGGAGGCAGCATACACCACACTAGTGAGCGTGGAGGCAGCATACACCACACTAGTGAGCGTGGAGGCAGCATGCAACTCACAAGTGAGCGTGGAGGCAGCATACAACACACAAGTGAGCGTGGAGGCAGCATACAACACACAAGTGAGCGTGGAGGCAGCATACAACACACAAGTGAGCGTGGGGGCAGCATACAACACACTAGTGAGCGTGGAGGCAGCATACAACACACAAGTGAGCGTGGAGGCAGCATACAACACACAAGTGAGCGTGGAGGCAGCATACAACACACTAGTGAGCGTGGAGGCAGCATACAACACACTAGTGAGCGTGGAGGCAGCATACAACACACAAGTGAGCGTGGAGGCAGCATACAACACACAAGTGAGCGTGGAGGCAGCATACAACACACAAGTGAGCGTGGAGGCAGCATACAACACACAAGTGAGCGTGGAGGCAGCATACAACACACATACAAGTGAAGATGGAAGGAGCATAGAACACACACAAAAGTAAGGATGGAAGGATCATAGAACACATACAAGTGAGCATGGAGGCAGCATAGAACATACAAGTGAGCGTGGAGGCAGCATAGAACACACACAAGTGAGCGTGGAGGCAGCATACAACACACAAGTGAGCGTGGAGGCAGCGTAGGCAACACACACACAAGTGAGCGTGGAGGCAGCATACAACACACAAGTGAGCGTGGAGGCAGCGTAGGCAACACACACACAAGTGAGCATATAAGGAACATAGAAAACATAAAAGTGAGCAGGGAGGGAGCATAGAACACACACAAGTAAGCAGGAAGGAAGCATAGAACACACACAAGTAAGCAGGGAGGGAGCATAGAACACACACAAGTAAGCAGGGAGGGAGCATAGAACACACACAAGTAAGCAGGGAGGGAGCATAGAACACACACAAGTAAGCAGGGAGGGAGCATAGAACACACACAAGTAAGCAGGGAGGAAGCATAGAACACACACAAGTAAGCAGGAAGGAAGCATAGAACACACACAAGTAAGCAGGGAGGGAGCATAGAACACACACAAGTAAGCAGGGAGGGAGCATAGAACACACACAAGTAAGCAGGGAGGGAGCATAGAACACACACAAGTAAGCATGGAGGAAGCATAGAACACACACAAGTAAGCAGGAAGGAAGCATAGAACACACACAAGTAAGCATGGAGGAAGCATAGAACACACACAAGTAAGCAGGAAGGAAGCATAGAACACACACAAGTAAGCATGGAGGAAGCATAGAACACACACAAGTAAGCAGGGAGGGAACATAGAACACACACAATTGAGCATTGAGGCAGCGTAGGCAGCACACACAAACACAAGTAAGCATATAAGAAGCATAGAACAGAAGCAAGTGAGCAGAGAGGGAGCATAGAACACATACAAGTGTGCGTGGAGGTAGCATACAACACACTAGTGAGCGTGGAAAAAACATACAATACACAAGTGAGCGTGGAGGCAGCATGGAACACACACACGTGAGCGTAGAAGCAGCATAGATATCACACACAAGTGAGTGTGGAGGCAGCATAGACAACACACACACACGTGAGCGTGGAAGCAGCATAGACAACACACACAAGTGAGCGTGGAGGCTGCATAGACAACACACGTGAGCGTGGAAGCAGCATAGACAACATACAAGTAAGTGTGGAAGCAGCATAGACAACACATACGTGAGCGTGGAAGCAGCATAGACAACACATACGTGAGCGTGGAAGCAGCATAGACAACACATACGTGAGCGTGGAAGCAGCATAGGCAACACCCAGGGGAGCGTGGAAGTAGCACAGAACACACACACACACACACACACACACACACACACACACACACACACACACACGTGAGCGTGGAAGCAGCATAGACACACCCAAGTGAGCGTGGAAGTAGCATAGAACACACACAAGTGAGCGTAGAAGCAGCATAAACAACACATACGTGAGCGTGGAAGCAGCATAGACAACACACAAGTGAGCGTGGAAGTAGCATAGACAACACATAAGTGAGCGTGGAAGCAGCATAGACACACCCAATTGAGCGTGGAAGTAGCAAAGAACACACACAAGTGAGCGTGGAAGCAGCATAGACACACCCAAGTGAGCGTGGAAGTAGCATAGAACACACACAAACGTGAGCGTGGAAGAAGCATAGACAACACATACGTGAGCGTGGAAGCAGCATAGACACACCCAAGTGAGCGTGGAAGTAGCATAGAACACACACAAGTGAGCGTGGAAGCAGCATAGACACACCCAAGTGAGCGTGGAAGTAGCATAGAGTACACACACAAACATGAGCGTGGAAGCAGCATAGAAAACACACACAAGTGAGTGTGGAGGCAGCATAAACAACATACACAAGTGAGCGTGGAAGCAGCATAGACATACACAAGTGAGCGTGGAAGCAGCATAGACAACACACACAAGTGAACGTGGAGGCATCATAGACAACACACACAAGTGAGCATGGAGGCAGCATAGACAACACACACAAGTGAGCGTGGAGGCAGCATAGAGAACACACACAAGTGAGCATGGAGGCAGCATAGACAACACACGTAAGTGAGCATGGAGGCAGCATAGACACACACAAGTGAGCGTGGAGGCAGCATAGAGAACACACACACGTGAGCGTGGAGGCAGCATAGACAACACACACAAGTGAGCGTGGAGGCAGCATAGACACACAAGTGAGCGTGGATGCAGCATAGACAACACACACAAGTGAGCATGGAAGCAGCATAGACAACACGCACAAGTGAGCGTGGAGGCAGCATAGACAACACACAAGTGAGCGTGGAAGCAGCATAGACAACACACACAAGTGAGCGTGGAAGCAGCATAGACAACACACACAAGTGAGCATGGAAGCAGCATAGACAACACACACAAGTGAGCATGGAAGCAGCATAGACAACACACACAAGTGAGCGTGGAAGCAGCATAGACAACACACACAAGTGAGCATGGAAGCAGCATAGACAACACACACAAGTGAGCATGGAGGCAGCATAGACAACACACACAAGTGAGCATGGAGGCAGCATAGACAACACACACACAAGTGAGCGTGGAAGCAGTATAGACAACACACACAAGTGAGCGTGGAGGCAGCATTAGACAACACACAAGTGAGCGTGAAAGCAGCATAGACAACACACACAAGTGAGCATGGAAGCAGCATAGACAACACACACAAGTGAGCATGGAAGCAGCATAGACAACACACACAAGTGAGCGTGAAAGCAGCATAGACAACACACACAAGTGAGCATGGAAGCAGCATAGACAACACACACAAGTGAGCATGGAAGTAGCATAGACAACACACACAAGTGAGCATGGAAGTAGCATAGACAACACACACACAAGTGAGCGTGGTAGCAGCATAGACAACACGCACAAGTGAGCGTGGAAGCAGCATAGACAACACACACAAGTGAGCGTGGAGGCAGCATAGACAACACACACAAGTGAGCATGGAAGCAGCATAGACAACACACACAAGTGAGCGTGGAAGCAGCATAGACAACACACACAAGTGAGCGTGGAGGCAGCATAGACAACACACACAAGCAAGCATGGAAGCAGCATAGACAACACACACAAGTGAGCGTGGAAGCAGCATAGACAACACACACAAGTGAGCATGGAAGCAGCATAGACAACACACACAAGTGAGCATGGAAGCAGCATGGACAACACACGTAAGTGAGCATGGAGGCAGCATAGACAACACACACAAGTGAGCATGGAAGTAGCATAGACAACACACACACAAGTGAGCGTGTTAGCAGCATAGACAACACACACAAGTGAGCGTGGAAGCAGCATAGACAACACACACAAGTGAGCGTGGAGGCAGCATAGACAACACACACAAGTGAGCGTGGAGGCAGCATAGACAACACACACAAGTGAGCGTGGAGGCAGCATAGACAACACACACAAGTGAGCTTGGAGGCAGCATAGACAACACACACAAGTGAGCGTGGAGGCAGCATAGACAACACACAAGTGAGCGTGGAAGCAGCATAGACAACACACAAGTGAGCATGGAAGCAGCATAGACAACACACAAGTGAGCGTGGAGGCAGCATAGACAACACACAAGTGAGCGTGGAAGCAGCATAGACTACACACACAAGTGAGCGTAGAGGCAGCATAGACAACACACACAAGTGAGCGTGGAAGCAGCATAGACAACACACACAAGTGAGCATGGAGGCAGCATCAACAACACACACAAGTGAGCATGGAGGCAGCATAGACAACACACACAAGTGAGCATGGAGGCAGCATACAACACACACAAGTGAGCGTGGAAGCAGCATAGACAACACACACAAGTGAGCATGGAGGCAGCATCAACAACACACACAAGTGAGCATGGAGGCAGCATTAACAACACACACAAGTGAGCATGGAGGCAGCGTAGACACACACAAGTGAGCGTGGAGGCAGCATAGACAACACACAAGTGAGCATGGAAGCAGCATAGACAACACACACAAGTGAGCGTGGAGGCAGCATAGACAACACACAAGTGAGCGTGGAAGCAGCATAGACAACACACAAAAGTGAGCGTAGAACCAGCATAGACAACACACACAAGTGAGCGTGGAGGCAGCATAGATAACACACACAAGTGAGCGTGGAGGCAGCATAGATAACACACACAAGTGAGCATGGAGGCAGCATAGACAACACACACAAGTGAGCGTGGAAGCAGCATAGACAACACACACATGTGAGGATGGAGGCAGCATAGACAACACACAAAAGTGAGCGTAGAACCAGCATAGACAACACACACAAGTGAGCGTGGAGGCAGCATAAACAACACATACAAGTGAGCATGGAGGCAGCATAGACAACACACACAAGTGAGCATGGAGGCAGCATAGACAACACACACAAGTGAGCGTGGAAGCAGCATAGAAAACTCACAGAAGTGAGGATGGAGGCAGCATAAACAACACATACAAGTGAGCATGGAGGCAGCATAGACAACACACACAAGTGAACATGGAGGCAGCATAGACAACACATACAAGTGAGCATGGAGGCAGCATAGACAACACACACAAGTGAGCATGGAGGCAGCATAGACAACACACACAAGTGAGCATGGAGGCAGCATAGACCACACACACAAGGCAGGAGAGTCAGTGAGGGCCATTTCAAGCTAAGATATGCAGCAGGTGCCGTGGCAGAGATCAACATAGGAGGAGTCAGTCGTCAAGAGGACCATTTCTAAGCAAAACCTGGTCAAATAGCCTTCATATATGTTTCTCCTGGTGGGGATAGATAGCCAGTTGCGATAAAAATCTTTATCCATGGTGCTTAAAGATAAGTATAAATGTATTATTATTATTATTATTAGTAGTAGTAGTAGTAGTAGTAGTAGTAGTAGCAGTAGTAGAAGCAGTAGTAATACATTCTCTAAATCAGGAGCGGGAAGTAAACATGAGTTATAGGGGATGCTTGGATAGATTTACATAGGGTGCTTGCATAGGCTTTCATAGGAGGTTGACTAGATACGCTCACATTCGGGGATGTTTGGACAGATTCACATACGAGGAGGCTTGTATAGGTTCAGTTCTTGAAATCAAAAGAAGCTGAGAGTAGCGGCATCTGGTACCCAGGAACCGGGGGTGAGAGGAGACCCCTTGCCTGAGTGTGTTATATATATGCAAACGACCATTTCTTCTGATACAAGTGACACCGGGTAAGAGATGCCTTTCTTGAGTCAAGATGTATGACTGACTCACTCTCTCTCTCTCTCTCTCTCTCTCTCTCTCTCTCTCTCTCTCTCTCTCTCCCGTGTTTTCCCTCCTCCCTCTTCATATCTATTTTGCTCGTTTTTATTAAAAATTTCTTAAACATACAAAAGCCAACATGAGAAAGTCCCAACATGAGAAAGTCCCAACATGAGAAAGTCCCAACATGAGAAAGTCCCAACATGAGAAAGTCCCAACATGAGAAAGTCCCAACATGAGAAAGTCCCAACATGAGAAAGTCCCAACATGAGAAAGTCCCAACATGAGAAAGTCCCAACATATTTAGTATTGTTAAATTTCCACGAAACATTCGATAAAGTATTCATCCCAACGAAGACTGCTGGTCCTGATATAAGCACTTAGTGAGAGTCATCTTGCCTGGGTTAACGACGGACTCACCAGTAACAATAATGAATAATACTGAAAGGAGAGATGTTCGAGTGGCTTGACGTTCAGAACAGGGTACCTTTTCCCAATTTACATGATCTTTAAATAGTTCTAGCACCTGAAATAGTTAAAAATCGTTGATGCGAAATTGGGGGGAAAAAGATAGCATCCGCAGCAGACTGACTATTCAGATCTGGATGGGTTGGCGCTGTGTTCGGAGACGTGGAAAATGAGCTTCAACGAAGGCATGTGCAGGTAATGTTCTTTTTATAACAATCTTAATAGTGTGTACAAAATGTCTGGGAACTATTTAATCTATGCAACAAGGGGAAAAATAAGCGTTGATCCGTGAAAGCCTAGAACAATATATGTTGAATGCTAGGTTTCAAGACAGGATATTTCTAGTACAAACAACGTTAGACTGCACCTAAATAATCTCCAAATTACATAGACAAAAATAGAGTAGATAATGACGCAGAGATCAAAGTGAGCAGTACTTTCACTAGAAAACCCTCTCTTGTTCCACTCCTTTCTCCAGCTGAGTATCCACACACACATCAGGAGCTACTCCTATCTCACTTTGTCATTTATACGTACTCCTTCGTACTCTCTCTCTCTTTCATACACACACACACACACACACACACACACACACACACACACATGGTATGATAAAGCTCATGGAGAGGAAGAATGACCTAATGGCGACCAGTGAAGAGGCGGGGCCAGGAGCTTTGACTCGACCCCTGCAACCACAACTAGGTGAATACACACTTTTTCCACACAACTACTTCCACTTTATTATTGCCTTTCTGAGAAGTTATCCGCCATATCGTTCATTTAGAGATGTTTTGTGTCAAATGTGTCACAACACGTGTCTCACAAAATGTGTCACAAGGCAGGTATCGCAAAGCAGGTGCCAAAAAGGTGTCACAAGGCAGGTGTCACAAGACAGGTATCGCAAGGCAGGTGTCACAAGGCAGGTGTCACAAGACAGGTGTCACAAGCTAGACGTCACAAGGCGGGTGTCACAAGGCAGGTGTCACAAGGCAGGTGTCACAAGGCAGGTGTCACAAGGCAGGTGTCACAAGGCAGGTGTCACAAGGCAGGTGTCACAAGGCAGGTGTCACAAGACAAGTGTCACAAGTCAGGTGTCACAAGGCAGGTGTCACATGGCAGATGTCACAAGGCGAGTGTCACTAGACAGGTGTCACAAGGCAGGTGTCACAAGACAAGCGTCACAAGACAGGTGTCACAAAACAGGTGTCACAAGACAGGTGTCACAAGGCAGGTGTCACAAGGCAGGTGTCACATGACAAGTTCCCGTGTTCACGTGTTACGAGACGTCTCTGAATAATTTAACATTGCATCAGCTCTCGCTAAGTTCTACAGAATTCATTGTTCTTTCATTTACCACTCTTACATTCTTACAATAATTTATTTTGCTGCATGTTGTTTTATTCACGTTGCAACATCTTTTATATTCGCTGAATCTTGCTGTAATTCCTCCTCATCTTGCAATATAAGCACTGGATCTTTCACATTTTTAACAACAAATATATTTTCCACGCGAGTCTTGCAATATTTTTCTCTATCACTGCATCTTGAGGTAACTAGCATCAGTGTACAATGCAGTATATTAGTGTGGTTATCTGCTTTTCGGTAAAAAGTTACCTAAGCTCATGCCATGGAAATAACAGTATGTTTCGTGATCATGAAATATTCGTGAAGTATCGGCCGACAAGCAGCGAGGGATGCTCACCTTGCAGCTTATAAAAGGCTTAGTCATGCAAAAGTCGTATACTTTACTGGAGCCTCAGGCGAGGCAACAAAGATAAGACTGTTGCCAACATGCAAGCTGCTGCACAAAGACACTGTCACTGTGGAGAGTGAAAAGGCTTTATATTCACACCTCAAAGGAGCTCACTTCTGGAAGGATAGAAAGGAGGGGTCAGATTATGTTGGAAGGATCTTCGTCTAAAGAATTGGGGCTGTCCTTTCCCCTTGTAAGATCAAATCTGATTACCTCCCTCTAACCAGGCGTTACAGGACTAGGATCTAGTCAACAATTCAGCTAAAATTACTACCTCCACCACCATTACTACTACTAGTACTACTACTACTACTACTGTTAGTACTACTAATACTGCTACTATTACTATTATTAATATTTCTACTCTTAAAACTATTGCTATTACTACTCTTACCACTTTAAAAATTACTACTACTACTACTGAAATAATAATAATCATAATAATAATAATTTATTTATTTATTTATTTATTTATTTTATGTCTTTGCAAACAGTACATTGAGATTCTGTATTTACAATAGTGGGTTGCAATGCAGAGCCTCTATTATGCCTAGGCATTATGGGCCAACTTAACATTATTGGCTTACAGACTACTTAACACTAAGGATTATATCATAGTTGTACAGTAGGATAGTAATTATTTCATAGTTGTACAGTAGATTATTAATTATAAGTGAATCAAAATTTGTATAAGACAAAAGATATATTCATATATTCAAAAATTCTTCTTGCGAAAACAATGATTCAATTATATTCCTGTCAACAATGGATAAAAGGTTCAAAGTGATTGTTGAAGTTATGATGTGGGAGTACATAGGTGAGTATTTAGCGTTTAGTCTAGGGTGATAAGTGGCTTTTGAGAAGAATCTTAAATTGTTTTTCAGACTGGGTTACTTTAATATCTTCTGGTAATGAATTCCATATTTTGGGGCCCTTTATGTGCATAGAGTTTTTACACAGTGTGATATGGACACGAGGTATATCAAATAGAGATCTGTGTCTTGTGTTGTGGCCATGTGTCCTGTTAAGGTTGGCGAGGAGAAGTTTGAGTGGAGGGTTTATATTTGCGTGTATTGTTCTGTGTAAGTAGTAGGCACATGAATAAGTATGGATGTTCTTAATGGTGAGCAGATTCAGACTTTTGAAAATTGGTGGAATATGCTGGCGGGAGTGGGAATTTGTAATCATTCTTACTGCTGCCTTTTGCTGGGTTATTAGGGGTTTTAGGTGATTGGATGTTGTTGATCCCCATGCATAAATTCCATATATAAGATAAGGGTATATGAGTGCATGGTACAGTGCGAGGAGAGCTGATTGTGGAACGTAGTGCCTTATCTTTGATAGTATGCCTACAGTCTTGGAGATTTTCTTGGTGATTTGTTGTATGTGTGTCCGTTCCGGAACTTAACTACTGTCAAGGTGGATACCTCGGAATTTTCCCTCTGTGAGTCTTGTGACTGATGATCCATTTAGCGTTATGTTAATTGGATCATTTGCAGCTTTGTTTCCAAACTGAATGAAATAGGTTTTATCAGTGTTCAGGGTAAGTTTGTTAGCCATCATCCAGGCAGATATTTTCTGCAATTCGGAATTGACTGTGTTTGCTAGTTAGACCATGTTTGGGCGGGAAAAGACATATGTAGCGTCATCTGCAAATAATATGGGTTTGAGTAGCTGTGATGCATTCGTTAGATCATTGATGTAGATGAGAAAGAGGAGTGGTCCAAGGACACTTCCTTGTGGGACTCCTGCTGTGATTGGTTGGGTGGAAGAGTTTGCATCATTTGCACACACATATTGAGTTCTGTTACTAAGGTATGATTTTAGGTAGTTGAGGGAGTGGCCTCTGATACCATAGTGCGTTAATTTGGAGTACAGCAATTCGTGGTCGACTGTATCGAAAGCTTTACGTAAATCAATGAAAATGCCCAGCGGGACTTCTTTCTTTTCGAGAGCGGTATATATTAGTTCTAGCATGTGTATGATAGCATCATTTGGGCTTTTATTATTCCTGAATCCAAACTGACAAGGGTTTAATATGTCGTGTGAGACGAGGTAGGAATAGATCCGTCTATGAATTAATTTTTCAAAGATTTTAGAGAGCAGTGGTTAGATAAAATAAAAATAAATATAAATGAAATAAAATAAATAATATTAAATAATTAGATTCCTTAGATAAAGCATAATTATCTCCCACAGTCTTGGTCTTGTATGATTCTAGCTGAGTGATGTAGCACTACCTAACTGGGTGTTGTAGCATCACCCAGATGGGTGATGTAGCACCACCTAGCTGGCTGAAGTCTCTTGCTTTGAGTGGTGAGTTGTTGTTGTTCGACTCCCAGGTGTTGACAGTGGTACTAGGTTATGGTGGGACACCCTGCTGGTGCTCGTGGGGGTGGTGGGTTGTGGGACACCCTGCTGGTGCTTGGGGGGGGTGGGTTGTGAGACACCCTGCTGGTGCTTGTGGGGTTGGTGGGCTGTGAGACACCCTGCTGGTGCTTGTGGGGTTGGTGGGTTGTGAGACACCCTGCTGGTGCTAGTGGGGGTGGTGGGTTGTGGGACTCCCTGCTGGTGCTAGTGGAGGTGGTGGGTTGTGGGACTCCCTGCTGGTGCTAGTGGGGGTGGTGGGTTGTGCGACTCCCTGCTGGTGCTAGTGGGGGTGGTGGTTGTGGGACTCCCTGCTGGTGCTAGTAGGGGGTGGTGGGTTGTGGGACTCCCTGCTGGTGCTAATGGGGGTGGTGGGTTGTGGGACTCCCTGCTGGTGCTAGTGGGGGTGGTGGGTTGTGAGACTCCCTGCTGGTGCTAATGGGGGTGGTGGGTTATGGGGCTCCCTGCTGGTGCTTGTGTGATGGTGGGTAGTGAGACTCCCTACTGCTGCAAGTGGTGGGGATGGTGGTTGCTGTGGGTAGTGGGACTCACTGTTGCTGCTAGTTGTGGTAGTGGTTGTTGTTGTGGGTAGTGGGACTCCCTGTTGCTGCTAGTGGTGATAGTCTTGGCTGTTGTGGGTAGTGGGACTCCCTGTTGCTGCTAGTGGTGGTAGGCTTGGCTGTTGTGGGTAGTGGGACTCCCTGTTGCTGTTAGTGGTGGCAATGGTGATTGTGGGTGGTGGGACTCTCTGTTGCTGCTTGTGGTGGTGGTGGTGGTTGTGGGTAGTGGGACTTCTGTTGCTGCTAATGGTAATAGTGGTGGTGGTTGTGGGTAGTGGGACTCTGTTGCTGCTAATGGTGGTAGTTGTGGTTGTTGTAGTAGTGGGACTCTTAATGCTGCTAATGGTGATAGTAGTGGTGGTTGTGGTAGTGGGACTCTGTTGCTGCTAATGGTGGTAGGTGTGGTGGTTGTGGTAGTGGGACTCTCTGTTGCTGCTAATGGTGGTAGTGGTGGTGGTCGTGGTAGTGGGACTCTCTGTTGCTGCTAGTGGTGGTGGTGGTGGTTGTTGTGGGTAGTTGGGCTCCCTGTTGCTGCTAGTGGTGGTAGTGGTGGTGGTTGTGGTAGTGGGACTCTCTGTTGCTGCTAGTGGTGGCGGTTGTTGTGGGTAGTTGGGCTCCCTGTTGCTGCTAGTGGTGGTAGTGGCGGTGTTGTTGGGTTGTGGACTCCCTGTTGCTGCTAGTGGTGGTAGTGGCGGTTGTTGTGGGTTGTGGGACTCCCTGTTGCTGCTAGTGGTGGTAGTGGCGGTTGTTGTGGGTTGTGAGACTCCCTGTTGCTGCTAATGATTGTTGTTAGATTGATGCTATCTGGTAACACTAACAAACACTCACACAACTCTCCATGTTAGATGTCCACTTTGAGGGGTTGTTTGTTTCTCAGCTGTTTCACTCGTGTTGCAGATTGGTTTTCCTGTGTTATCTCCCGCTTGCAAAGTTTTTTTTTTCTTTATATCCCTTGCGGTGTTTGTTTTAGTTCTCCAAGAAGAATATTGTTCATTACATCAGCATAGTTGTTGTTGTTGTAGATATTGTTAATGATCTTATATATTTTGTTAATGCTGTTGTTGATATTTTTGTTTCTGTTTACCTGGATTTACCTGGAGAGAGTTCCGGGGGTCAACGCCCCCGCGGCCCGGTCTGAGACCAGGCCTCCTGGTGGATCAGAGCCTGATCAACCAGGCTGTTGCTGCTGGCTGCACGCAAACCAACATACGAGCCACAGCCCGGCTGATCCGGAACTGACTTTAGGTGCTTGTCCAGTGCCAGCTTGAAGACTGCCAGGGGTCTTGGTAATCCCCCTTATGTGTGCTGGGAGGCAGTTGAACAGTCCTCGGGCCCCTGGACACTTATTGTATGGTCTCTTAACGTGCTAGTGACACCCCTGCTTTTCATTGGGGGGATGGTGCATCGTCTGCCAAGTCTTTGCTTTCGTAGTGAGTGATTTCGTGTGCAAGTTCGGTACTAGTCCCTCTAGGATTTTCCAGGTGTATATAATCATGTATCTCTCCCTCCTGCGTTCCAGGGAATACAGGTTTAGGAACCTCAAGCGCTCCCAATAATTGAGGTGTTTTATCTCCGTTATGCGCGCCGTGAAAGTTCTCTGTACATTTTCTAGGTCGGCAATTTCACCTGCCTTGAAAGGTGCTGTTAGTGTGCAGCAATATTCCAGCCTAGATAGAACAAGTGACCTGAAGAGTGTCATCATGGGCTTGGCCCCCCTAGTTTTGAAGGTTCTCATTATCCATCCTGTCATTTTTCTAGCAGATGCGATTGATACAATGTTATGGTCCTTGAAGGTGAGATCCTCCGACATGATCACTCCCAGGTCTTTGACGTTGGTGTTTCGCTCTATTTTGTGGCCAGAATTTGTTTTGTACTCTGATGAAGATTTAATTTCCTCATGTTTACCATATCTGAGTAATTGAAATTTCTCATCGTGAACTTCATATTGTTTTCTGCAGCCCACTGAAAGATTTGGTTGATGTCTGCCTGGAGCTTTGCAGTGTCTGCAATGGAAGACACTGTCATGCAGATTCGGGTGTCATCTGCAAAGGAAGACACGGTGCTGTGGCTGACATCCTTGTCTATGTCGGATATAAGGATGAGGAACAAGATGGGAGCGAGTACTGTGCCTTGTGGAACAGAGCTTTTCACCGTAGCTGCCTCGGACTTTACTCTGTTGACGACTACTCTCTGTGTTCTGTTAGTGAGGAAATTATAGATCCATCGACCGACTTTTCCTGTTATTCCTTTAGCACGCATTTTGTGCGCTATTACGCCATGGTCACACTTGTCGAAGGCTTTTGCAAAGTCTGTATATATTACATCTGCATTCTTTTTGTCTTCTAGTGCATTTAGGACCTTGTCGTAGTGGTCCAATAGTTGAGACAGACAGGAGCGACCTGTTCTAAACCCATGTTGCCCTGGGTTGTGTAACTGATGGGTTTCTAGATGCGTGGTGATCTTGCTTCTTAGGACCCTTTCAAAGATTTTTATGATATGGGATGTTAGTGCTATTGGTCTGTAGTTCTTTGCTGTTGCTTTACTGCCCCCTTTGTGTTCGGTGCTTTTGCAACTAGAGCGCCACATGTAGATCTGCAATGTGTGATGCAGTGGTCGGAGAAGTTGCAGATGCAGTTTAATATAGACAGATGTAAGATTCTATGTCTTGGAAAAGAGAATAACCTGGCACTTATAGACATAATAATGTAGATCTCAATCGCTCTGTTCTCAAAAAGAGTCTTGAGGTTATACTTGAACGTTACGTGTCCTTGAAAAGTCTTCGTTTAGATTATGTCGCACAGTTCTGGTCGCCATATTAGAAAATGGACGTAAATCCGCTGGAAAACATTCAGAGAAGAATGAAGTTGATTCCATGTATCAGAAATGTTAGGGCGGCGATAGACTGTGGACCCTGAATCTGCTCTCCCTAGAAAGGTGTAGAATTGAATAGGATTGCAGTGTCTAAATAGAAGACTGGATTAAATGAAGGGGATAAAAATAACGTTGAAAACATGTGACTGAGATGGGACTCTCAGGAATGGGTTCGAGGTGGTAAAAAATAAATTGATTTAGATAGGATATGGGAAAGAATTGGTTTGGTAACAGAGTTGTGGATGAGTGGAACAGATTCCCGAGTTGCGTCACTGAAGCGAGGATAATGGGTAGCTTCAAAAATAGGTTAGACATGTGCATGAGTAGGTGTGAGCTGGACCTGCTTAGCATGAGCCAGTAGGTCTCTCGTAGTGCCCCTTCTTTCGTTCCTTTTTTGTTAATACACCGGCCCTTCCCCACCGAGGCAGGGTGACTCGAAAAAGTGGAAGCACTTTTATCATCACTCACTCCATCACTATCTTTCCAGAGCTGTGCCGACATTACAGCTCAAAAACTACAAAATATCTCCCCTCCTTCAGAGTGCAGGCACTGTTCTTCCCACCTCCAGGACTCAAGTCTGGTTAGCCGGTTTCTCTGAGTCCCTTCATAAATGCTACTTTGCTCACACTCCAACAGCACGTCAAGTCATAAAAACCAGTTGCCTCCGCTCGCTCCTATCTAACACGCTCATGCACGTTTGCTGGAAGTCTAAGCCCCTTGTACCAAAAAAAAAGAAAAACTCCTTTGCTCCCTCCGTCCAACCTTTCCTAGGATGACCCCTACCTCGCCTTCCTTCCACAACAGAGTTATACACTCTCCACATCATTCTATTTCGTTTCATCTTCTTTAAATGTCCGAGCCACCTCAACAACCCATCTTCAACCCTCTGGATAATACTTTCAGAAACCTCGTACCTCTTTCTAATCTCCAAGCTACGGATTCTCTACATAACATTTACACCACAAATTGCCCTCAGACACGTCATCTCCACTGCCTCCAGCCTTCTCCTTGTTGCAACATTCACCACCCATGCTTCACACCCATATAAGAGCGTTGGTACCACAATACTCTCATGCATTCCCCTCTTTGCTTCCAAAGATTACGTTCTGTCTCCACAGACTCCTCAGTGTACCACTCATCTTTTTTTCCCTCGTCAGTTCTATGCTTCACCTCGTCTTCCAAAGACCCACCTGCAGATTAATCCACTCCTTTTTTCTTATGTTCTTATATTCTATCCTCATAGAAAAAATTTCAAATTCATGGGATCCACTTCATCTTTAAATGTTTTCCAGGGCATTTATAGAGACCAGAACTGTGACGTACTCTAAATGTGATGTTTCTAGGGATATATAAAGTTAAAGTATGACCTTAGTACTCCTATTATTTATATTTCTATTGACTTCGTTGTGAACACTTGCAAATTTCTATGCTTTTTACCGAAGAAGTTCTCCAAAGAACACAATTTCTTTGAGTCCAGAAAATACTGCAGAAACAATAGTTAGCAGTCACTACTAATCTACAAAAAAAAAATGAACAAAAGCCCTAACTTTCCTTTGTGAAACAGCAAATGAATCAACATGGGCTTGATGGATATTAATTCGTCCATCCACAAGCTCACTGCTACATAAGCCGAAACACTCATCCTTAAATTAAACTTCATCACAGATGCTCATAAATAGAAATACAGATTTAACACTATTGTCAACAATTTTAATGGCAAAGAATTTCAGGAAGGTTATGTTCCAGAACGTATCACGGAAACGGATCCTCCAAGTTAGTCATTCCACAACATTACCTTCATATTCTTAAGAACTCGCGGACAGCGGTAACATGCTGAGTTATCCTCAGCAAGAAAGATTACAAAGCTAAAAATCCATGACCTTCGTAGAGATCGTAAACACAAAAATAAAATATTTGACTTACGTGCAATATCTGGGTATCTTTATTCGTAGACATTTCACCATCCAGTGGCTTTATTAATACAAATTTGTATTGATGAAGTCACTGGATGGCGAAACGTCTACAAGTAAAGATACCCAGATGTTGCACATGTGTGTAATTGTTCATCTTGTCAGCACTGAACACCAGTGGCTAGACGCAAAACACATTTCTTAGCCAGGCCCGCCGCACACTTCTCAATAAGGAACAAGACAAGCAACAACGGTACCTCTTACCAAGCAACCCAAGGCCAGACAGGCTTTACGAGTTACTCTAAATCCACAAAGCCAACATATCTGCCAAATTTAATTAAGAATCGTTTGTGTTCTTACAAACTGGAAGGAAAAGCTCGCGAAACAGTTAGCCAAATTACTTGGGACCATAAACCAATAACTTAAGAAGATGGAAATAAATGGTATAAAATACCGACACAATGGAAATATAAACACATATGCAGTATAATGTGATCCTTTATTGACTACGTTTCGCCCACACAGTGGGCTTTTTCAAGTCACAAACAGATCTACCTGGGGTGGAAGGGATGCGAGTATTTATAGTCAGGTTCAGAATGCTGAGGTCAGGTGGAGAATGCTGCATCTGATGATGTACCGAGTGGGGTTATAGAGTCTAAAATCTTGGGTAGCTTGGAAAGGAGATTGGATAAGTTTGTGAGCAGACCTTCTACAGTGTTCTTCCATTCCTGTGTTCTTATGTGGGATAGCGATGAAGAAGTTTCTTGGCAAGTGGTTCAGCTATGTTATAGACGCCACTATTCTGGTTGAAGTTGTCGGATATAGAAATAAGTGATGATTCCAGGATTCTTCGGTATTGAGTGTTGTCTTCTGTGGCGATAAGTCTTGAGTTTCCTTAGTTTATCAAGTGGTTGTGTGAATTACGGTGTTGTACACAGGCATTCCTTGTGTCGTCAGACCTGCTTGCGTATTGCTATTCTGAAATACGTGTTTGGAGGTCCCTTGATGTTTCGCCCACGTATAATTTGTTGCAGTCATTACAAGGGATTATGTATACCCCTGCAGAGGGTGGAAGCTTGTCCTGTCTATCACTGGTAATATCCTTGATGGTCGTGGTTGTGGAGGTAGATACTTGGAATGAGGTATTGGAAAAGATGTTGGAAACGTGTTTGGCAATGGAGTTGGTGGGGAGGACTATGTATCTCTTCTCGGCAGTGTCTTCTCTGGGTGTGTTGAAGATGTTTAATGCCCGTCGTCTGCAGTCTCTGATGAAGTGACGAGGATAGTGGAGTTTAGAAAATACTTGTTCAATCATCGTGCATTCTTCTTCAAGTAACTCATTGCTGCAGATTCTGAGTGCACGCAGGAAGAAGCCTATAATTACACAACGTTTAGTTTTGGTGTCGTGGTGAGAGTAGAAGTGGATCTTCTCCACTTCTACTCTCACCACGACACCAAAACTAAACGTGGTGTAATAATTTACGACCTAGGAGGAAAACATTCAGCTCGTCTCCATAGATGTTCTCTTAAACACATACTAGTGTCATTTCCACTTTGACACTAGTACAAAGAGTGGCGCTCTAATCAGTTTCTTCTTAAAAGAAAACATTACCAGCCAACAGATCCTCGAACAGGAATGCGACTACACTGCTCATGCATTCAATTTACCACTATACTTTATCTTAGAGTGTAGAAAGCGCACTCTCTGCACCGTTAACAATACTACTCTTGAGAGAGCAGCCACAGGAAGCATTGTTCTCCCCGCCAGCAACAACAACAAGCTCAACCATCACCATTAAAGACATGCTGGAGATTGGGGTAACCTGAACGGTCGAGACTGTAGAGTGCTTAATAAAGCATACATGGATGACTCAACAACAAATTCAGGAACATAAGCGTCCAGCTATAACAATCAGAACAACGTGTGGTACATCGTAGTAGCTACTTGCATTTCTAGAAGCAGGATGAAGCAGATGTGTTAATACAAAGATTAAAACAAACAGAGCATCTCCTATATACTCGGGAAGATGACATTGTCTCAACAATTCACTACAGTCAGTGATAACGATCCATTGCCCACGCTATACACAAACTCGACCACCTTTCTCTCTCTCTCTCTCTCTCTCTCTCTCTCTCTCTCTCTCTCTCTCTCTGTCTCTATCCCACTATTAAGCCCTCTTTTCAGTAATCTCTTTATAGGATTTACAAAGCGAAAAATCTCCATGATAAATGTAATGTGTGTTGAACGTGTCCTTACCCAACACACACTCGGTATTTATATACCTGGAACCTGTCCTTTTGTGGTATCTTATGTCAGAATTCTATAAGAAGTGTAGGAAACGTGTCACCTAGGTTTGACAGGAGACCCCTGGTGTGTGTTGTGTGTGTGTGTGTGTGTGTGTGTGTGTGTGTGTGTGTGTGTGTGTGTGTGTGTCAGAACCATGGTGGTTCTGACACACATTGCTACACTCATTTCACATTATTTACAACTGCATGCCAGGTTCTTGTCTTTCTCCTCTCCTCCGTCCTTCCCTCCGCGTTCCTCCCCGAACCTCCCTTCTTCCATTCACCTCCCTACCACTCTTCCTCCTGTACTTCCCTCTCTCTCCCTCTCTACCTCCCTACTACCCTGTAAATTCCTCACCCCTTCACCTATATCCTTCCCTCCCACCACCATTCTCTATTCACCTCCTCTCCCCCATCCCCTCTCCAAGCATCCTTCAGACCACAAGCTGGGATAATTTTGGCTGCATAAATCAGGGTTGCTGTGACAGCTTCATCAGGGTTGCAGCAGCGGTGGTAATATTTATCGGAGTATCGTTCATTCTCACATCATTTTTTCCCCCACACAACGACCATTCCTGCCTCATTTTTACCGCTGACGCTGCTACTGGAGCGCGTCAATTTTGCGTTTCGACAACGTCAGTGACATGAAAGATCCGGGAGAGGAGACAGAGGAGGAGCAGCAGCAGCAACAGCAGCAGCAGTAGTAGTTATAGCAGCGCAGCAGCAGCTACCAATTATGATGTAGACAGCCTGTACTGTCTGCACAGACAGCCTATGCTGTCTGCCAGCTTCATATTTCGCGGCAATCAAGTGCTGCCCTCTAGGCCTGCTCAAAGTCAGTGGGACGCTGGTCCCACACGCTCTCACTCACTCTGCGGCCTAGCAGCAGTCAAGAAGTCCTACTAGCTCTCTCTCTCGTGGGCATGCTAGCTCTCTCTCTCGTGGGCATACTAGCTCTCTCCCTCGTGGGCATGGCCCTCCTGGGCCTTGGGCACACAACACACAAGCCTGTGTGTACCCACCACGACTTTGCAATTAAAGTAAGAAGCCTTCGAAGACGTATAATTAACCCGCCCGGCTTTCAGCTTACCAAATAATTCTGTTTCACAATGAGGTCTGGTCTCAGACCTAACCGCGGGGGCGTTGACCCGCGAAACCCTCTCTAGGTAAACTCCAGGTAAACCTGCAGCAGCACCACCAGCAGGTACATTAACTGCTGCTGGGAAAAGGAGGACGAGGAAGAGTAACAGGTACAGGAAGATTAAGAAAAATAAGATGAGGAAGAAAGAAGAATTATGAGTAGGAACAGGAAGAATAAAAAAAAAGACGAGTAAGAGGAATAGTGAGGACGAGGAGATGGAGAAGGAGGAGGAGAAGGAGGAAAAGAAGAAAGATGAAGCATAAGAAACACTGCTCCTTTAGGATGTACAAGAACACAAACATCTTACACACGAGGTCTCCTGATCACCTCACAAAGAATGGGGATCATTTATAACCAATGATACGGACACTCTGGAGAAATGGTGCGTTACGGAGCCGATATTTATATCTAAAAGTAATCGCGTTCTTCTTATGAGAGAAAGAAGGAAAGGAGGGTGGGAGTTAGGGGTTGAGGGAGGGAATTAGGGTCAGAGAATGGGAGGTAGGTACGCCAGGAGGGACTGAGGAAGATAGGGATAGAAAGAGATATGGAGACGAAATATTTAAGATAACGTGACAGGATATATCTCATCTTATTCTCGGATGTTACGCCTAGATTATAACGTTGTCTAGTCCCACCAGATAATAACGTAGTCTTCCAATACAACCAGATTATAAGGGATTCGTCCACTGTCAGAATTTAATTTATTTTAAAACTTAAAGATTATAACACATTCTACCCTTGATATAATATAATGCAACCTTGCACCACAAGATTTTAACGTAACGTTCTTCCTTACCAGATTAAAATGAACCCAACCTTCAGCATACATACATACAATATACCTTACCAACCCCAGCACGCATACAATGTACCTTACCAACCCCCACCATACATACAATGTACCTTGCCAACCCACAGCATACATACAATGTACCTCACCAGCCCCCAACATACAATGTACCTTACCATCCCCCGACATACATACAATGTACCTTACCAACCCCCAACATACATACAATGTACCTTACCAACCCCCAGCATACATAAAATGTACCTTACCAACCCCCAGCATACATACAATGTATCTTACCAACCCCAACATACATACAATGTACCTCACCAACCCGCAACACACATACAATGTACCTCACCAGCCCCCAACATACATAAAATGTACCTTACCATCCCCCGACATACAATGTACCTTACCAACCCCCAACATACATACAATGTGTAGATGAATGGTTCAGAGAACCGACATGTTGATAAATTAGACACGTGTGCAACTCTTGGGTATCTTTACTGAGGAGACAAGATACCCAAGACTTGCACACGTGTCTAATTTATCATACATACAATGTACCTCACCAACCCCCAGCATACATACAATGTACCTTACCAACCCCCAGCATACATACATACAATGTACCTCACCAACCCCCAGCATACATACATACAATGTACCTTACCAACCCCCAGCATACATACAATGTACCTCACCAACCCCCAGCATACATACAATGTACCTTACCAACTCCCAGCATACATACAATGTACCTTACCAACCCCCAGCATACATACAATGTACCTTACCAACCCCCAGCATAAATACAATGTATCTTACCAGCCCCCAGCATACATACAATGTACCTTACCAACCCCCAGCATACATACAATGTACCTTACCAACCGCCAGCATACATACAATGTACCTCACCAACCCCCAGCATACATACAATGTACCTTACCAACCCCCAGCATACATACAATGTACCTTACCAACCGCCAGCATACATACAATGTACCTCACCAACCCCAGCATACATACAATGTACCTCACCAACCCCCAGCATACATACAATGTACCTTACCAACCCCCAGCATACATACAATGTACCTTACCAACCGCCAGCATACATACAATGTACC
>NC_069435.1:38372836-38440336 GCF_026875155.1 Cherax quadricarinatus | reverse complement strand
TTATATATATATATATTTATGTTGTAGGTTTGGTAGACAGCAACCACCCAGGGATTTTTAGAGTACTACCGGTTCCTCACTGCCAGATGACTGTTGAAACCAAAAACCTGTAATGTTTTGCATGATGGTAGGATTGCTGGTTTCTTTTTCTGTCTCATAAAACACGTCTAGATAACAGGGATATCTCTTGCTACTCTAACTTACATCTGGTCACAATTCACAGAACAGCAACATGCATTTAATATATTATATACTACATCTAGGTTTTTTTCTCTTTTTTTCTAAATAAGCTCTTGTTTTCTTTTTTATTTCTTCTATTGTCCTGGAAAATGGAAGTAAAAGGAATCTTTCCTCCGTAAGCCAGGCGAGTCGTCCATTGAGGCGACTACTTAAATGCCGGGCAGCAATGGGCTAGTAACCCTTCTCCTGTAGGATCATTTACTAAAAAAGAGAAGAAGAAAAACTTTATAAAACTGGGGTGCTTAAATGTTGCGTGGTTGTAGTGCGGATGAAGAAAACAGATTAGATTGCTGTGTTATGAATGAAAAGAAGTTGGATGTTTCACTGGCTCTAAGCGGGAAACAAGCTGAAGGGGGTAGGCGAGTTTCAGTGGGGGGAAATAAATGGGATTAAATCTGGAGTAATCTGAGGAGAGTTAGAGCGAAGGAAGGGGTAGGTAGCAGTAATGTTAAATGATCAGTTTATGGAAGGAGAAAAGAGAATATGAATGTGTAAATTCAGGAATTTTGTGGATTAAGTAAAGGTTGGATGCGAGAGGTGGGTCCAGATAATAAGCGTGTATGCACTGGAGAAGAGAGGAATGCAGAGGAGAGAGAGAGATTTATGGGAGTTGTTAAGTGAATGGATTAGGAGGCCGTTTGAACCAAGGGGTGAGAGAGTAATTGTGGTCAGGGGCTGAATTGCTAAAGTAGGAGAAACTTTTAGAGAGGGTGTGAGTGGGTAAGTTTGGTGGGTGCCAAGGTGTAAATGATATTGGGAGCCCTTTGCATTTGAATCTTTTATAGAAAGGGGTTTAGTATAGGTAAACATATTTTAAGAAAAGAGGATAAATAAGTATACACGATATGGATGGAGCGGCGAAAATGACAGTAGATTTGTTGGATTAGTGTATTGGTAGATATAAGACTGTTGAGTAGGACTTCTGGATGTACATGTTTTATAGAGGGGCCACAGATATTAATCAGATCACTTTATAGTTGTAGCTACACTGAGAGTTAAAAGGTAGCTGGAGATACACAGGAGAATAGAAGCATCAGGGAAAGAGAGAGGTTGAAGGTTTATAAACTAAAAGAGGACGGCAGTTAGGGTAAGATATAAAACAGACTATTGGAGGATAGATCGGGGGCTAATGAGAGCATAGGCAATGGGCGGGTCGAGATGGGTATAGGGTTTGGTTTAAAAATGTAGTGCTAGAGTGTTCAGCAGAAGTTAGTGGTTACAGAAATAGTGGGTTGGCAGGAGGGAAGAGGAGCGATTGGTGGATTGTGAATGTAAAGAGGAGTAGTAAGGGAGGAAAAGAAAGTGTAGCATATGAGAAGTTTTTACAAAGTAGAAGTGATGCAAGGAGGGAAGTGTATATAGGAGAAAAGAGGAGAGGTTTAAGAGAGTGGTGACAGCAATGTAAGAAAAAGAGAGCAAATGAAGAGACGTGGGTGAGGATGATTATCAACAATAATTTTGTTGAAGAATAAGGAAAAAGTTTTGGAGTGAGTTGTTAACCAAGTTAAGGAAAGCCTAGAGAACAAATGGATTTTTTGTCAGTTAAAAATAGGAAGATGGAGAGGAGAGTTTTTAAATGGAGAGTTAGAGGTATTGGGAAGATGGAGGGTGATATTTTGAGGAATTGTTAAATGTTGATGAAGATAGGGAAGCATGTGATTTCTGTGTATAGGGCAGAGGAATAACATTTGTAGGACGTGAGGAAGAGCCAGTTGTGTGTGTTGGGGAAAGTTCGAGTGAAGGCAGTAGGTAAAATGGGAACAAGGGGGTATAGGCAGCCGGGATTTATGGGATAAAAGATTAGAAATGTTAAAAGCAGGTGGGGATTATAGTTTTTGGTGTGTTGGTGCAATTATTTATAAATGTATGGAGAGGGTAACCGGTACCTAGTGATTGGCAGAGAGCATGCATAGTTTCCTTTGTATAAAGGCAAAGGGTTAAAGAGAGTGCAAAAATTATGCGGGGATAAGTTCTGTTGGAGTGTACCTGGTAAAAGTGTATGGTAGAGTTATAATTGAAAAGAATAAGTGTGTAAGAGGAGGGAATAGGGATAGCAGATGAACAAGGAGGCTTAGGAAAGGTAGGGGTGTGTGGACCAGTGTTAACAGTGAAAAAACATATAAATGTGAAAAGGTATTAGATAAGGCCTAAGGAGGGTTCTTTGGAGGCACATTTATGGACTTTGGAAAAGGGGTATTGTCAGGGTGGAGGGTGGCAAGGCATGTGGCAGATGTTGCAAGTTGTATGGTGTGGAGGTAGGTTACTGAAAGCAGTAAGAGTTTTTACGTGGATAGTGAGGCTCAGAGTTTAGAGTATGTAGGAAAGAGGGAAATTTTTTCCCAGTAAAAGTAGGCGTTAGACAAGGATGTGTTGAACGGTCACTAGTGGTTGTTTAATAACTATTTATAGTGGGGTTGTAAGAGAAAGTAAATGCGAAGGGTGTTCGCAAGAGGCATGGAGTTAAAAGATAAGAATTTCACTCACAAAGTGGGAGTTGTCACAGCTGCTCTTAGCCGATGACACTGTGGCTTTTGGGAGATTCTGAAGAGAAGCTGCAGAGAGAGTATGGGTGGTGGAATTTGGTAGGGTGTGGCAAAGAAAGAAAATTTAGAAAGGTGAAATACAGGGAAAGAGGTAAGGTTATGAGGATAACATAAAAGAATTAGGTGTGATGAAAGATTGAATTCTGGATTGGAGGGAGAGAGTATTGGAGGAGGTGAACGTATTCATGAGTATTTGGGGACTGTGGACGTGTAGCGATGGTCTATGAAAGTTGAGGTGAATCATAGGTATTGATGACGGGGAACAATCAGAGATGAGTAGGTGCTACTTTAGGGAGTCTGTGGAGACAAAGAAGACTTTGTCCTTAGATGGCAAAGAGGGAAGTATGAGAGTATAGGTTTTTACCAAACGGCTACTTATCAGGGGTGAAGCTCATGGCGGTGATGATGTTGCGGCGATGAGAAGGCTGGACTGGCAGTGGAGATCGTCATGTTCTGAGGGAATGTGTGGTGTGGAATATAATGCAGAGAATTCGTAGTTTGGAATTAGGAGGAGGTGCGGATTCCAAAAAACTGTTGTCCAGAGGGCTGAGGAAGGGGTTGTTGACGGTGGTTCGGACATGTAGAGAGAATGGAGCGACGAAACTGACTTCAAGAGTGTATCCAGTCTGTAGTGGAAGGAAGGCGGGGTAGGGCGTCGGCCTAGAAGGGTTGGAGGGTGGGGGGTAAAGGGAGGTTTTTGTGTGCGAGGGGCTTGGACTTCCAGCAGGCATGCGTGAGGTGTTTTTGATAGGAGTGAAGGAGAACAATTGGTTTTAATACTTGACGTGTCCTGTTGGAGTCTGTGAGGCTATAAAGTGACATTTATGAAGGGGATTCAGGGAAACGGCAGGCCGACTTGGAGTCTGGAGATGGGAAGTACAGTGCTGCACTCTGAAGGAAGGGCCATGTGTGTTAATTTTGCAGCTTTAAAAAAAACTAGTTAGTGTAAAGCCCTGCTGGCAAGACCGTGATGGAGTGTAATGATGGGTTGGACATAGTTTTTCTTTTTCGGGCCACCCTGCCTTGGTGGGAATCGGGCACAGTGTGATAATATAAAAATATATATACTATATAGTATATATATATATTATATATATATATATATATATTATATATATATATATTATATGTATATTATATATACATAATAAATATGTATTGTATATATATATATTTGTATATATATGTATAAAGATGTATATATATATGTGTTATATATATATGTATGTATATATATTATGTAATATATATATTTACATTATATTTATACATATATATATATATTATATACATACATTATATATATACATATATATTTGCATATTATATGACATATATATACATAATATTATATATATACATATTTTTTATATGTATATATATATATATATATATATATATGTATTATATATATTTAATATAATGGTGATTTATATATTTATAATATATATATATTATGATATATATATATACATATATTTATACATATATATTATTTATTATATAATATATATATATATATATTATATTTATGTATAGTATATATGTATTATATATATATATATATATATATTGAATATATATACTTATATTATATATATATATACTATATATATTATAATTATATTTGTATATAATATATATTATATATATATAATGGGTTTATTTTTATGTATATAATAAATATATATTTAATATAATATATAGTATATATTATATATATCTTTCTTTATATATATATATTTTACTATATTATATTTATCATTATAATCGTTATTTCAAGTTACGTTACAGGCCTTTATGTCCCACTGAGGTGGTGGGGGTTGGCCCAAAAGAAAAAACTGAAGTTTCTCCCTTTAAATTTAGTATTCATATACAGGATGAAGAGGTTACTAGCCCCCTTGCTCCCGGCATTTTATGTCGCCTCTTACACGACAGCGTCATGCTTACAGAGGAAGAATTCTGTTCCGCACTTCCCCATGGAGGATAAGAGGAAATATAAGACAAGATACAAGAATTAGAAATAGAACAGAAAGAAATGCCCAGAGGGGTGTTTTATATAATATGCTTGTACATGTTATGTTTTGTGTGAACCTAAGTGGTGAAGAGGAGAAGTAGCAAGACTTACCTGTAATCTTGCATAATTTATGAGACAGAGACTCAAAAGACACCAAGCAATCCTGGCCATCTCATGTAAAACAATTAAAGGCTTTTCGTTGTTTAGCACTCACTTGGCAGGACGGTAGTACCTCCCTGGGCTCGGTTGCTGTTACCAACTACTACCTACATTTATGATATATAAATATATATATAGATATATAGATATATGATTATATTTTATATATTATATATTATATGTACACTCGTGCTGCAAAATTGGTGACTTAAGCTTGAAAGCAATGTTGATGTTTTGCCAAATAAGCCAGAAAGCAAAATTTTTTTTGTAATGTTAATAAGGTTGCAGGGGTAAATAACCAGATTGTGTCAGTGGCGATCAGGACTATGCATCGCGTGAGAACGTGCGCCTAGTGAGGCTCTATGTGAAACTGGAATCTAACAAAGTCTCTAGAAGCAGACGTTAGCCAGCATGTTAAGCGAGAAGTGGGTGAAGAAAGAAGGAGTATGGAGACTGAGAAGAGCAAAAGGATTCACAGAGCAATCTTCACCGCGGTAATTACCTTGAGGATAATGGAGGAAGGCGTGAGAGGTTTGGTGGAGAGAGAGGGGGAAATGGAAGCAAAATAAAACTCAAGATAAAAAGAGGAAGTCAGTAAGTCTCATGGACAATTGGAAGTTGCTAATAACTTTGGCATGCTCCTTGATTGGATGTAGGATGGCACGTGAGGACGGAGGATTCAATAACATTATGAGGAAAGGCTACACACTGATGTTCCCCAGTTTGACGCAACCATTGTTCTTCTCGTTTGGTGATTCCTAGAGAAAGTATGCGAAGTTCCCAATATTTTGCTCTTAGTGAACAGGAAGAGGAGGGCAGTGTGTGTGTGTTTTCCTGGTGTTGGAAATTCTGATATATTTAACCATCTTAAGAGTATCATGTCCGTTAGCAGAACAATCACTACTTGCTTCATTGCTTGTGGCAGAGATGTTGACAAGTGAAGAAATGAGGACGTGATTACCAATAATTGGGAAGTAACAGATATATAATGTAATTAGAAAGAATTGGGGGATATTTATTATTATTTGTGGTATTTTGCCAAGCAGAAGTGATGGAAAAAATTATTGTCCAAAGCAATTAATGTTATTACTGTTCTTGCTGTTGAACAGCGGTTTAGTTCCGATGGAGGTAGCGTAGGTAGCAATGATACGGCCGTGGACTAGTTTGGCTTTAATTGGATAGGAATGAGTACACAACGGGCAATGTGAGGGAATGACCGATAGCCAGTCCATGGAGGGGTAGTTCTTGTGCCTATCAAGTCGGTCGGCCGGGGAGTGAGGTCGAATGGGCCCAGCCTCCCACCGACCTGGGTGAGCCTACAGAGGGTAGCACTTAAATGCCGCGAAATATGAACTAAGCTGGCAGACTGCATAGGCTGTCTGTGCTGACAGTACAGGCTGTCTACATTAAGAGTTATTTGCTGGCTAGACAAATACTGTAAGAATATTGCTGTATCATTTTTCGAGAATTGGGACCATGTCTATGGCAGAAAAGACATGTATGCCAGTGATGGACTTAACTTATCTAGAGCAGGAGTGGCAGCTTTACCTAGTTCGGTAGAAATTGATGTTTGGAACTTAAATTAGATATAGCTGTTTGAGGTTTTGTGGAAAAAAATGGGTCGTGGAACTATTGATTGAGGTTGTACAAATTATTAAGATTCTGATATTGATTTTAGAAATGAAGGTTATCAGGCAAGAAAGAGCAAAGTATATTAGTGGGAATGAAATGAGGGACAGGGAAAGTCACAATAGATAAATTTTCTTAAAATATACAAATGCTCGTAGTGCTAGAAATACGATCAACAAATTGAGATTGGTTGCAAGTGTGGGGGAAAAAGTTAGTGGTGTTACAATAACTGACATGTGATGTGATTTGAAGAGTCTGGATGTGATTGCTGAGTGCCACATGCATAGGTTTAAGTTAATCCAGGTTGACGGAAATAGCAGGGCGAAAGGGATGGGGGGGTGCTATATACCAGAAAAACAATTGAACTGCTGCATAAAATGTTGTTTGGGTAGAATCTGTAGAGGTGATTAAGTAGTGTAAAGCTTAAACCTTGAGTCCTTTAAAAATGTAAACAAATATTTGATCGAACAGGGCTGGACTGAGAAGAACCAGCCCAGCATGGACCAGTGGGGCTACGGCAATACTTGTTGCTCTATGGGTAACCGTCTAGAAGGCTCAGTTATGCCGTAGAAGCCGGATTTCTGGTTAAAACTGTTATAAGTGCTGATGAATAATGATTGTAGGATGCTGCGTTTTAATGTCTTCTTTGAGATTGAGTTGCGTGTCCTTGTAGGTGATTCATTCCACTAACTTATTGGTGTTCAGAAATGTGTGTGGGGGTCTCTTGATGTCTCGGTCACGCAGACGTGGTCACAGTCGTTGCAATGAACGGAGAATACCACTGCTATGGATTTTACTTCTTCTTGGTATCCCTTACTGGAGACACTCTTGATTGTAGTGAAGGCGGTGGTGCCTACATGGAGAGAAAGATGTAGGTGCGTACATGGAGAGAAAGATAGTGGAGCCTATGTTAGAGAAAATGACGTAGGTACTTACGTGGAGAGAATTATAATGAAGTCTGTGTTGGAGAGAAAGATGTAGGTGCTTACGTGGAGAGAATGATAGTGAAGTCTATGTTCGAGAGAAAGATGTAGGTGCTTACGTGGAGAAGATGATAGCGAAGTCTATGTTGGAGAGAATGACGTAGGTGCTTACGTGGAGAGAATGATAGTGGAGTCTATTTGGAGAAAATGACGTAGGTGCTTACGTGGAGAGAATGATAATGGAGCCTATGTTAGAGAGAATGACGTAGGTGCTTACGTGGAGAGAATGACAGTGGAATCTGTGTTGGAGAGAATGATGTAGGTGTGTTAGGTGTGTTTAACAGCAGAGTTATTAGGCTTTTTGGTAGTATCTCGTCTAGATGAAATGAAGATGTATACACGACACTTGCAGTCCCTGACAAAGTAACAAGGAAAATGAGGTGTAGAAAAGATTGCCTCGAGAAAAGTGCCTTCGTCTTCAGGAAATTCAATGCTGCAGATACGAATAGCACGTTGGAAGAATCCTATGTGATACTTCGTTTAGTCTTGGTGTAGTGTTGTGAGTAGAAGCAACAGCAGCTCGTGTTGATGGCCAGGTTTGCAGTAGAGTTTGAAACATAGATCCTGATCAAATTTGCAAAGTAGAACACCATATAAAGGTAGAGCGAGTTCAACTTCCTTTTCAAGTGTGAAGTGGATGGAGGGCTCAGCCTGGTTAACCGTATTAAGGAGCAGAGACGTCAAATCTTCAGGGAGTTATGAAGAACATGTTGTCAACATTCCGAAGTCAGGTAACCAAAGAGGAGATAATGGAAGAAAACTTCTTGAGTTCAATTTGCTCCACGTATAGTTTCACTACACGACACTTAGTGGGGAACCAATAGGTACGCCGAAAGTCTATTAAAAAAATTTTTTAGTAGATATACAGTTAAAATCAACACTTAGTTAAATGAAATCTATAAAGTCGCTGGTGGAACAAAGAGGCGGAGGGAACCATCAGTTTTCTGGAACAGTGATGTAAATAAGGAACTAGTGATGTAAATAAGGAACTAGTGATGTAAATAAGGAACTAGTGATGTAAATAAGGAACTAGTGATGTAAATAAGGACGTCTAGGCTAGGAAGTCTATAGACCAATAAGACTTACCTCCATAGTGGGAAAATTTATGGAATCAATAATTGCCGAGGAAATTCGTAGCCATGACAGGCATAAATTGATTAATGAATATCAGCATGGTTTTACAAAGGGGCGTTCCTGTCTTACGAATTTACTAACTTTTTTCACCAAGGTGTTTGAGGAGGTAGATCATGGTAACGAATATGAAATTGTGTATATGGACTTCAGAAAGGCTTTTGATAAAGTTCCACATCAGAGGCTATTAAGGCACACGGAAAAGGAGGAATTTTTTCCTGGGTAGAGGCATGGCTGACAGACAGGCAGCAGAGAGTTTGCATCAATGGAAAGAAATCAGAGTGGGGGCACGTCATAAGTGGTGTTCCACAAGGGTCAGTGTTGGGCCCTTTGTTGTTTATAATTTATATAAACGACATAGATGAGGGAATAAATACCGACATAAGCAAGTTTGCTGATGACACCAATATAGGTCGCCTAATTCATCCTATTTAGGACATTAGAGCACTCCATGATGATTTGAATAGACTGATGCAATGGTCGGAGAAGTGGCAGATGCAGCTTAATAAAGACAAATGCAAAATTCTTAACAGTGGACAAGAAAATAACCATGCCAAATATAAACTACTAAATAATGTAGATTTTAATATTACTGATTGCGAAAAGGATTTGGGAGTTCTGTTTAGCAGTAATCTAAAACCAAGACAACAGTGCATAAGTGTTTGCTTTAGTATTCCATGGCTTCATATCAAGGAGCATAAATAACAGAAGTTTTCAGATTGTTCTTCAATTCTATATATCTTTGGTTAGGCCTCACTAAGATTATGCTGCGCAGTTCTGGTCACCGTATTACAGAATGGATATAAATGCTCTGGAAAACGTACAAAGGAGAATGGCAAAGTTGATCCCCTGTATCAGAAATCTTCCCTATGAGGATAGACTGAGGGCCCTGAATCTGCACTCTCTAGAAAGGCGTAGAATTAGGAAGGGTATGACTGAGGTGTATAAATGGAAAACATGAATTAAATAAAGGGAATGTAAATAGGCAATGGCTTTAATTTCCAATGGTTTTAAGTTGGAAAAATTCAAATTCAGGAAGGATATAGGAAAGCACTGGTTTGGTAAGAGTTGTGGATGAGTGGAACTCCCGAGTACCATCATAGAAGCTAAGACGTTGTGTAGTTTGAAAAATACTTAGCTCAGTGCTGGCCTGTACTTAGGTCTATGGGAACGTGTCTAGTGTACTGTCTGTGAATCTGAACGATGATGTCCTCCACTGAGCAACTTTACCAACAGCTAAGCTCGAGACACAGCGATTGACAGAGGAAAACAGGAGGATTCGTAGTAATCCTGTTGTGAGTCGTCAGGTCAGGCAGGGTACCTGGACATTAGCCGGGCAACATGGAACGAAGCTGAGAATCAAGAAGACAGCTGGAGTGGCAGAAACACCGAAGAACCAGAAGACTACTGTGAAAACTTTGAGCCCATTTTCTGTGCTACCCAACGAATGTGGGTTGTCTACTGGGAATGTCACAACGTGTGCCAAGGAAGCATTGGCAGACGAGGATGAGTTGACATCCCGTGAAACTCCAGTGAGGTCCACTCCTACGAAGGATATCCCAGTGAAGACCATCGAGAATGGCACAACAAACTCTGCCAGTGAAGGTAAGAACATTGTTTTAGTTGAGGATAGGTTAAGTTTATGGATAGGTTCTTTCTGTTAGAGATAGGAAGAGAAGGCAGAGGGTATGTTATCCTGGTGCTGGGAAGGAGGATATTGTTAGCCATCTAGACGATATCATGAAAGGTAATGGGAGCAATCATATTATCTGCCTTAGTGCAGGAGACAACAATATTGGCAGATGTAGGAGTGAAAACCTGATCAGCAGGTATAGGACAGCAATAAAAAAACAAACAAGCCATACCACAGGCGGGGTTAGAACCCGCGATCAGATAGTCTCAAAACAAAACTCTAGTCTTCCTATGGTGTATATATACTTAGATGAATCTTATTGTGGCTAGCTGCCCTAGTGGCTAACATGACGGTCTGGAATTTTGAGACTGATTGCGGGTTCTAACCCCGCCCGTGGTATGGTTATTTTGCAATCGTGTCATTATGATTTCGTGAGTCATAGGACAGCAATATAGATAATTAGGAAGAAGGGTGGGAACCCTATGATATGTGGCATTTTGCCGAGGAGAGGAGTTGGAAATGAATTGTTGTCCAGGGCAACTGGTGTCAGTTGCTGGCTGGACAAACACTGTAAGGAAAATGCAGCAACATTCTTTGACAACTGGGACCTCTTATATGGCTGAAAAGACATGTATGCCAGGGATGGGGTTCATTTATCTAGGTTTGGGGTGGGGGCACTGGCCAATGTAGTGGAGGGAGCTGTTAGGTCTTTAAACTAGAAATAGTTAGTGGTATGGGTTTTTGTGGGAAAGCAGTGAACTCTCAGAGTAACGATGTTTTGAGTTTTAGGGAAACCAGTTACAGGCAGAATGAGGTAGTTATTGGTAAATATTGGAAAGCCACTAGGTGATAAGGACAGTAACATGGATAGTGAAGGAACAGAAATCAGCAGGAAGAGAAAAGAGAAGGAAGGTTTTCTAAACATATTTTATACTAATAGTCTTATTGCAAGAAATAATATGGACGAATTGAGATTAGTTGCAAGTGCTGGTAACATTGATGTTTTTGCCATAACTGAGACATGGTTTAATACGAAAATTCAGGACATGACTGCTGATTGTCACACTCAGGGTTTTAAATTGTTCCAAGTAGAAAAAAGTATTGGAAAGGGGGTGGGTGGCACTCTATGTCCGAGGTAGTTTAAGTTATTGCATAAAAACGGGTATAAAGTCTGCAACACATACCGAATCTGTTTGGGTAGAACTTTCAGAAGGGCATGAAAAATTGATTTTAGGCATAATAAACCATCCCCCAAACTTGGATAGGGACCAAAGAAGAATACTATAGAAGGAAATTGTTAGGGCCACAAGGCATGATAAAGTAGTAATTCTAAGGGACTGTGACTTTATATTGATTGGAATTCCTTGACTGGGAATTTAGAATCTAAAGGCTTCATAGAGGTAGTTCAAGACTGTTTTTTTAAATCAGTTTGTTACAGAACCTACAAGGGGAAATAACTTGCTTGACTTGGTTCTGGCAAACAAGAAAACCCTTGTTAATAATTTAGAAATTTCAGAAGAACTTGGTGCAAGCGACCACAAATCAATTACCTTTTACATAGAATGGAAGTAAGATAGGAATAACTCAGTAACAGTCCCAGATTCTCGCTTAACAGATTAAAATAGGCTTAGAGAACCCTTATCATCTGTGGACTGGGGTAACGAAGAGAGCTATCAATATGAGTGCTCTCTAAACACAATACATGCTGCCCAAAGTATATTTGTCCTGTATAAAGAAGTTAGATCGACTAGAAATGACCTTAAATGGATGAATAATGGGCTTAAATATCTTTTACGGCAGAAGAAAGAAATTTATAGGCGCATCAAAAGAGGTGAGGGTCGTCTTATGAATCAATATATTGACATTAAAAGGGGCATTCAAAAGGGGATAAGAAAAGCTAAACGGGACTATGAAATTAAAGTTGCTAAGGATTCGAAAACTAACCCAAAGGGATTTTTCCAGGTTTATAGAACAAAAGTTAGAGAAAAGATAGGTCCCCTTAAAAATAACTCTGGGCATCTTACTGACATGAGGAATGAAATGTGCTCTAGTTTTAATAATTATTTTCTCTCGGTTTTTACGCAGGAACACACTAACAATATCCCATAAACTAATTTTTATAGTGGGCCTGAAGATGATGAATTATGTAATATCAGTCACTATCGATATGGTTATGAAGCAAGACCGACTGAAGCAAAATAAATCCCCGGGTCCTGATGAACTTTTTTGAAGGGTTCTTAAGGAGCGCAAAACGAAACTCTGTGAACCACTGCCTAATATGAGCTGCCACTTTTCTTAAGAGTCTCTTGTGAGGTACTCTATTGAAGGCTTTACTAAAATCCAAATAAACAATATCATATTCTTTATCACTGTCTACTGCCTCAAATGTTCTATCGAGGCTCTCTGATCGCGGGTTCTATCCCCGCCCGTGGTATGGTTTGGTTTTATTGAAGAAGGCCAGTAAATTTGTCAGGCAGGAACGACCTCTCGCGAACCCATGCTGAGATTCATTAATCAAATTATACTCTTCAAGGTGACTTTTAATAATGTCAGCTATAATTGATTCTAATAATTTGCCTACTATAGACGTCAGGCTTACTGGACGGTAATTTAAAAGAATGGACTTATCCCCTGATCTGGGGATAATGGGGTTAAATCTGAGTGGGGATCTATAACAAGTGGTGTTCCACATGGATCAGTTTTAGGTCCATTGTTGTTTATAATATCAGTGACCTTGAGGAAATTATTAGTGATATGAGCAAATTCGCCGATGACACATATATGTCACGGAACTTTTGGAGGATTTAGACGAACTCAGTTCGTGGTAAGAAAAGTGGCAGATGTGGTTCAAAGTAGATAAATGCAAAGTTCTGAAGCTCGGGAGTGTCCATAACAAAAGGGATATAAATAAGTTTAGATTTAGAAAGGATTTAGGAAAGTACTGGTTTGGAAATAGGGTGGTTGATGAGTGGAACAGTCTGCCTAGTTGGGTTATTGAAGCTAAAACCTTGGGTAGTTTAAAATTTAGGTTGGATAAATACACAAGTGAGAGGGATCGGATTTGAGTGGGACTTGCACATGACCCAATAGAATTATCAAAGCTTATTGCTTGGATACCGTTTATTCTGTTAGTGAGTTGGATTTGTGAAAGACCTGCTTAGTATGGGCCAACAGGCCTACTGCAGTGTTCCCCCTTTCTTATCTTCTTATGAGTGGGTGTAGGTGGGTGTGAGTTGGTCCTGACTAGCTTTTGCTAATAGGCCTGATGATATGCTCCTTCCTTAAGTGTATGTGACCTGACCTGACTAGTTGGGTCATTGGTTTAAGCCGGGAGGTGACTTGGACCTGCCTCGCATGGGCCAGTAAGAGTGTTGCAGTGTTCTTTCTTATGTTCTTACTCATGCTAATGTTTCGGACGCGGATGAGGTAGTCACCAGAATGTTTTAAATGTTTGAGTATGCCCAAGAGTTTTGCCAGGTGTTTGGATAGAATCCAAGATCGTTTGTGGAGGAAATGTGTACTGCCTACTCCAGATGCGATGGGTCTCAGTAGAATACCTGGTTTGTGGGTCTTCGACAGGCAGTATATTTTAGCAGGTCTGGGGTTTCCTGGAATGGTGGGCGAAGTTTCTTTCATTGTTTTAAGCTGTTTAGGATGTGGAATGTTTGTGAGAGGCTCGTTGGTATCCGGGTCGTTAAGCAGATTAAGCATTTTGCATCTGCAGACAGTAATGTTGAAGATGATGAGACAATCTCCTTAGTCGGCAGTGATGATTCTTGAACACAAGCAACCACAGATCCGAAAGGCTTAATCCACTCAACTACCCAGACACCGAAGAGCCACTTAAATTAGCCAAGTAAACGACAGCCATAATTGTCGCACGACAAACTCGCCACATCTTAAACATCACGAAACAAAATACCTTCTGCGCGCCACTCCTACAAACCAACCAATTACTGCGAGTTTGGCAGAACAGAGGATCTATTTCCACCGTGCCTTCTTTACTGGTATTAACGAATAAATTTGATTCAGTAAAAGTTGTTGCTTCTCCATAAAATTTTTACGTTTTTATTTACTGTGGTATTCTCTAATATTCATGCCCTTCAGGCCATCATTTAATTAAGCCTACTACTACTACTACTACTACTACTACTACTACTACTACTACTAGCACCACCACAACACACACACACACACACACACACACACACACACACACACACACATGATAAAGCTCACGGTTCAGGGAGAGTGACCTAGTAGCGACCAGTGAAGGCGAGGGGCCAGGAGCTTGGACTCGACCCCTGCAACCTCAACTATGTGAGTACAACTAGGTGAGCACACACACACACACACACACACACACATCAACCAGATAACTGCTGCAGCATATGGGCGCCTGGCAAACCTGAGAACAGCATTCCGATACCTTAGTAAGGAATCGTTCAAGACACTGTACACCGTGTATGTCAGGCCCATACTGGAGTATGCAGCACCTGTTTGGAACCCGCACTTGATAAAGCACGTCAAGAAACTAGAGAAAGTACAAAGGTTTGCGACAAGGTTAGTTCCAGAGCTAAGGGGAATGTCCTATGAAGAAAGATTAAGGGAAATCGGCCTGACGACACTGGAGGACAGGAGGGTCAGGGGAGACATGATAACGACATATAAAATACTGCGTGGAATAGACAAGGTGGACAAAGACAGGATGTTCCAGGGAGGGGACACAGAAACAAGAGTCCACAATTGGAAGTTGAAGACACAAATGAGTCAGAGAGATATTAGGAAGTATTTCTTCAGTCAGAGTTGTAAGGCAGTGGAATAGCCTAGAAAATGACGTAGTGGAGGCAGGAACCATACACAGTTTTAAGACGAGGTTTGATAAAGCTCATGGAGCGGGGAGAGAGAGGGCCCAGTAGCAACCGGTGAAGAGGCGGGGCCAGGAGCTAAGACTCGACCCCTGCAACCACAAATAGGTGAGTACACACACACACACACACACACACACACACACACACACACACACACACACAAACACACACACACACACAACCTGACGACACTGGAGGACAGGAGGATCAGGGGAGACATGATAACGACATACAAAATACTGCTTGGAATAGATAAGGTGGACAGAGACAAGATGTTCCATAGAGGGGACACAGAAACAAGGGGTCACAACTGGAAGCTGAAGACTCAGACGAGTCACAGCGATGTTAGGAAGTATTTCTTCAGTCATAGAGTCGTCAGGAAGTGGAATAGCCTAACAAGTGATGTAGTGGAGGCAGCAACCATACATAGCTTTAAGAAGAGGAATGACAAAGCTCAGAAAGCGGAGAGAGAGAGAGGACCCAGTAGTGATCAGTGATGAGGCGGGGCCAGGAGCTGAGTCTCCACCCCTGCAACCACAATTTGGTGAGTACACACACACACACACACACACACACACACACACACACACACACACACACACACACACACACACACACACCACAGAACTGCAGGAGGCCAAGAGAAAGAAAACAACAGAGCGATGGTGGACACACTGGCTGAGGTGGCAAGAAGAGCTCACTCGCACAGCAAAGTTACTGGTAATGGGAGATTTCAATCTCAGGGAGATCGACTGGGAAAACCTGGAGCCCGAAACATGGAGAGCCAAGATGATGGATGTGGTACTTGAAAACCTCATGCATCAACATGTCAGGGACACTACCAGAGAGAGAGGGGAGGATGAGACAGCAAGACTGGATCTTGTGTTCACCCTGAGCAGTTCAGACATTGAGGACATCAATTACGAGAGGCTCCTTGGAGCTAGAGATCACGTGGTTCTGAGTTTTGATTATGTAGTAGAGCTACAAGTGGAGAACGTAACAGGAATTGAATGGGAACTACACAGGTATGAGGAACTTCCTGCAGGAGGTTCAGTGGGACAGAGAACTGGTAGGAAAATCAGTAAACGAGATGGTGGAATATGTAACAAAGTGCGAGGAGGCAGTGGAAAGGTTTGTTCCCAAGGGAAACAGAAATAATAGGGAGACCAAAGCGAGTCCTTGGTTTACCCGAAGATGTAGGGAGGCAAAAACTAAGTGCTCAAGAGAATGGAAAAGGTACAGGAGGCAAAGGACCCAGGAATATAAGGAGATTAGTAGAAGAGCCAGAAACGTGTTTGCACAGATTAGGGAGGCCCAGCGACAGTACGAAAATGACATAGCATCGAAAGTCAAGTCTGACCCGAAACTGCTGTATAGCCACATTAGGAGGAAGACAACAGTCAAAGACCAGGTGATAAGGCTGAGGAAATAAGGAGGGGAACTCACAAGAAACAATCAAGAAGTATGTGAGGACCTCAATATGTGATTTAAGAAAGTATTTACAGTGGGGACAGGAAGGTTTCTGGGGGATGGCAGAACAGAGGGGGACACCAGCAAGAAATATACCAACAACTGTTGGATGACATACAAATGAGGAGGAGGTGAAGAAGCTGCTAAGAGACATCGATACCTCAAAGGCAATGGGACCGGACAACATCTCCCCGTGAGTCCTTAGAGAGGGAGCGGATATGCAGTGTGTTCCACTTAACACAATCTTCAACACATCCCTGGAAACTGGGCAACTACCTGAGGTATGGAAGACGGCAAATGTAGTTCCCATTTTTAAAAAAGGAGACAGAAAAGAGGCACTAAACTATAGACCTGTGTCACTGACGTGTATAGTATGCAAAGTTATGGAGAAGATTATCAGGAGAAGAGTGGTGGAGCACCTGGAACGGAACAAGAGTATAAACGCCAACCAGCACGGATTCATGGAAGGCAAATCCTGTGTCACAAACCTTCTGGAGTTTTATGATAAACTAACAGAAGTAAGACACGAGAGAGAGGGGTGGGTTGATTGCATCTTCTTGGACTGCTAGAAGGCCTTTGACACAGTTCCTCAGAAGAGATTAGTGCAGAAGCTAGAGGATCAGGCGCATATAACAGGAAGGGCATTGCAATGGATCAGAGAATACCTGACAGGGAGGTAACGAGTCATGGTACGTGATGAGGTATCACAGTGGGCACCTGTGACGAGCGGGGTCCCACAGGGGTCGGTCCTAGGACCAGTGCTATTTTTGGTATATGTGAACGACATGACGGAAGGGTTAGACTCAGAAGTGTCCCTGTTTGCAGATGATGTGAAGTTAATGAGGAGAATTAAATCTGATGAGGACCAGGCAGGACTTCAAAGAGACCTGGACAGACTGGACACCTGGTCCAGCAAATGGCTTCTCGAATTTAATCCTGCCAAATGCAAAGTCATGAAGATGGGGGAGGGGCACAGAAGACCACAGACAGAGTATAGGCTAGGTGGCCAAAGACTGCAAACCTCACTCAAGGAAAAAGATCTTGGGGTGAGTATAACACCGAGCACGTCTCCGGAAGCACACATCAACCAGATAACTGCTGCAGCATATGGGCGCCTGGCAAACCTGAGAACAGCGTTCCGATACTTTAGTAAGAAATCGTTCAAGACACTGTACACCGTGTACGTCAGGCCCATACTGGAGTATGCAGCACCTGTTTGGAACATTCACTTGATCAAGCACGTCAAGAAAGTAGAGAAAGTGCAAAGGTTTGCGACAAGGTTAGTTCCAGAGCTAAGGGGAATCGGCCTGACGACACTGGAGGACAGGAGGGTCAGGGGAGACATGATAATGACATATAAAATACTGCGCGGAATAGACAAGGCGGACAAGGACAGGATGCTCCAGGGAGGGGACACACAAACAAGAGGTCACAGATGGAAGTTGAAGACACAGACGAGTCAGAGAGATATTAGGAAGTATTTCTTCAGTCATAGAGTTGTCAGGCAGTGGAATAGCCTAGAAAGTGATGTAGTGGAGGCAGGAACCATACATAGTTTTAAGACGAGGTTTGATAAAGCTCATGGAGCAGGGAGAGAGAGGACCCAGTAGCAACCAATGAAGAGGCAGGGCCAGGGACTATGACTCGACCCCTGCAACGACAAATAGGTGAGCACACACACACACACACACACAGTTGGAAGCTGAAGACACAGATGAATCACAGGGATGTTAGGAAGTATTTCTTCAGCCACAGAGTAGTCAGTAAGTGGAATAGTTTGGGAAGCGATGTAGTGTAGGCAGGATCCATACATAGCTTTAAGCAGAGGTATGATAAAGCTCACGGCTCAGGGAGAGTGACCTAGTAGCGATCAGTGAAAAGGCGGGGCCAGGAGCTCGGACTCGACCCCCGCAACCTCAACTAGGTGAGTACAACTAGGTGAGTACACACACACACACACACACACACACACACACACACAGGAGGGTCAGGGGAGACATGATAACGACATATAAAATACTGCGTGGAATAGACAAGGTGGACAAGGACAGGATGTTCCAGGGAGGGGACACAGAAACAAGAGGCCACAATTGGAAGTTGAAGACACAAATGAGTCAGAGAGATAGTAGGAAGTATTTCTTCAGTCATAGAGTTGTAAGGCAGTGGAATAGCCTAGAAAATGACGTAGTGGAGGCAGGAACCATACACAGTTTTAAGACGAGGTTTGATAAAGCTCATGGAGCGGGGAGAGAGAGGGCCCAGTAGCAACCGGTGAAGAGGCGGGGCCAGGAGCTAGGACTCGACCCCTGCAACCACAAATAGGTGAGTACAAATAGGTGAGTACACACACACACACACACACACACACACACACACACACACACACACACACACACACACACACACGATATTGATTCTCTCCAACTGCAAAATAGAGGAGCCAATGAGAATAATTATGCTCGATGTATGTAATATGTGAACATAGTATTATACAAGTGATGTCTCATGTACGTGATTATTATACAAGCGACCATACAAGCGACCATACAAGCGACCATACAAGCGATCATACAAGCGATCATACAAGCGATCATACAAGCGATCATACAAGCGATCATACAAGCGATCATACAAGCGATCATACAAGCGATCATACAAGCGATCATACAAGCGATCATACAAGCGATCATACAAGCGATCATACAAGTGATAGCTCTACCATACAAGCGATCATGCAAGCGACCATACAAGCGATCATACAAGCGATCATACAAGCGATCATACAAGCGATCATACAAGCGATCATACAAGCGATCATACAAGTGATAGCTCTACCATACAAGCGATCATACAAGCGACCATACAAGTGATCATACAAGTGATAGCTCTACCATACAAGCGATCATACAAGCGATCATACAAGCGATCATACAAGTGATAGCTCTACCATACAAGCGATCATACAAGCGACCATACAAGCGATCATACAAGCGATCATACAAGCGATCATACAAGCGATCATACAAGCGATCATACAAGCGATCATACAAGCGATCATACAAGCGATCATACAAGTGATAGCTCTACCATACAAGCGATCATACAAGCGATCATACAAGTGATCATACAAGTGATAGCTCTACCATACAAGCGATCATACAAGCGATCATACAAGTGATAGCTCTACCATACAAGCGATCATACAAGCGATCATACAAGCGATCATACAAGCGATCATACAAGCGATCATACAAGTGATAGCTCTACCATACAAGCGATCATACAAGCGATCATACAAGTGATAGCTCTACCATACAAGCGATCATACAAGTGATAGCTCTACTATACAAGCGATCATACAAGTGATAGCTCTACTATACAAGCGATCATACAAGTGATAGCTCTACCATACAAGCGATCATACAAGCGATCATACAAGTGATAGCTCTACCATACAAGCGATCATACAAGCGATCATACAAGTGATAGCTCTACTATATAAGCGATCATACAAGTGATAGCTCTACTATACAAGCGATCATACAAGTGATAGCTCTACCATACAAGCGATCATACAAGTGATAGCTCTACCATACAAGCGATCATACAAGTGATAGCTCTACCATACAAGCGATCATACAAGTGCTAACTCTACCATACAAGCGATCATACAAGTGATAGCTCTACCATACAAGCGATCATAAAGTGATAACTCTACCATACAAACGATCATACAAGTGATAGCTCTACCATACAAGCGATCATACAAGTGATAACTCTTCCATACAAGCGATCATACAATTGATAGCTGTACCATACAAGCGATCATACAAGTGATAGCTCTACCATACAAGCGATCATACAAGTGATAGCTCTACTATACAAGCGATCATACAAGTGATAACTCTATCATACAAGCGATCATACAAGTGATAAGTCTACCATACAAGCGATCATACAAGTGATAGCTCTACCATCAAGCGATCATACAAGTGATAACTCTACCATACAAGCGATCATACAAGTGATAGCTCTACCATACAAGCGATCATACAAGTGATAGCTCTACCATACAAGCGATCATACAAGTGATAGCTCTACCATACAAGCGATCATACAAGTGATAGCTCTACCATACAAGCGATCATACAAGTGATAGCTCTACCATACAAACGATCATACAAGTGATAGCTCTACCATACAAGCGATCATACAAGTGATAGCTCTACCATACAAGCGATCATACAAGTGATAGCTCTACCATACAAGCGATCATACAAGTGATAGCTCTACCATAACAAGCGATCATACAAGTGACAGCTCTACCATACAAGCGATCATACAAGTGATAGCTCTACCATACAAGCGATCATACAAGTGATAACTCTACCATACAAGTGATCATACAAGTGATAACTCTACCATACAAGCGATCATACAAGTGATAGCTCTACCATACAAGCGATCATACAAGTGATAGCTCTACCATACAAGCGATCATACAAGTGATAGCTCTACCATACAAGCGATCATACAAGTGATAGTTCTACCATACAAGCGATCATACAAGTGATAACTCTACCATACAAGCGATCATACAAGTGATAGCTCAACCATACAAGCGATCATACAAGTGATAGCTCTACCATACAAGCGATCATACAAGCGATCATACAAGTGATAGCTCTACCATACAAGCAATCATACAAATGATAACTCCATACAAGCGATCATACAAGTGATAACTCTACCATACAAGCGATCATACAAGTGATAACTCTACCATGCAAGCAATCATACAAGTGATGACTCCACCATACAAGCGATCATACAAGTGATAACTCTACGATACAAGCGATCATACAAGTGATAACTCTACCATACAAGCGATCATACAAGTGATAACTCTACCATACAAGCAATCATACAAGTGATAACTCCACCATACAAGCGATCATACAAGTGATAGCTCTACCATACAAGCGATCATACAAGTGATAGATCTACCATACAAGCGATCATACAAGTGATAACTCTACCATACAAGCGATCATACAAGTGATAACTCTACCATACAAGCGATCATACAAGTGATAACTCCACCATACAAGCGATCATACAAGTGATAACTCTACCATACAAGCGATCATACAAGTGATAGCTCTACCATACAAGCGATCATACAAGTGATAACTCTACCATACAAACGATCATACAAGTGATAGCTCTACTATACAAGCGATCATACAAGTGATAGCTCTACTATACAAGCGATCATACAAGTGATAGCTCTACCATACAAGCGATCATACAAGCGATCATACAAGTGATAGCTCTACCATACAAGCGATCATACAAGCGATCATACAAGTGATAGCTCTACTATATAAGCGATCATACAAGTGATAGCTCTACTATACAAGCGATCATACAAGTGATAGCTCTACCATACAAGCGATCATACAAGTGATAGCTCTACCATACAAGCGATCATACAAGTGATAGCTCTACCATACAAGCGATCATACAAGTGCTAACTCTACCATACAAGCGATCATACAAGTGATAGCTCTACCATACAAGCGATCATACAAGTGATAACTCTACCATACAAACGATCATACAAGTGATAGCTCTACCATACAAGCGATCATACAAGTGATAACTCTTCCATACAAGCGATCATACAATTGATAGCTGTACCATACAAGCGATCATACAAGTGATAGCTCTACCATACAAGCGATCATACAAGTGATAGCTCTACTATACAAGCGATCATACAAGTGATAACTCTATCATACAAGCGATCATACAAGTGATAAGTCTACCATACAAGCGATCATACAAGTGATAGCTCTACCATACAAGCGATCATACAAGTGATAACTCTACCATACAAGCGATCATACAAGTGATAGCTCTACCATACAAGCGATCATACAAGTGATAGCTCTACCATACAAGCGATCATACAAGTGATAGCTCTACCATACAAGCGATCATACAAGTGATAGCTCTACCATACAAACGATCATACAAGTGATAGCTCTACCATACAAGCGATCATACAAGTGATAGCTCTACCATACAAGCGATCATACAAGTGATAGCTCTACCATACAAGCGATCATACAAGTGATAGCTCTACCATACAAGCGATCATACAAGTGATAGCTCTACCATACAAGCGATCATACAAGTGATAGCTTACCATACAAGCGATCATACAAGTGACAGCTCTACCATACAAGCGATCATACAAGTGATAGCTCTACCATACAAGCGATCATACAAGTGATAACTCTACCATACAAGTGATCATACAAGTGATAACTCTACCATACAAGCGATCATACAAGTGATAGCTCTACCATACAAGCGATCATACAAGTGATAGCTCTACCATACAAGCGATCATACAAGTGATAGCTCTACCATACAAGCGATCATACAAGTGATAGTTCTACCATACAAGCGATCATAAAAGTGATAACTCTACCATACAAGCGATCATACAAGTGATAGCTCAACCATACAAGCGATCATACAAGTGATAGCTCTACCATACAAGCGATCATACAAGCGATCATACAAGTGATAGCTCTACCATACAAGCAATCATACAAATGATAACTCCACCATACAAGCGATCATACAAGTGATAACTCTACCATACAAGCGATCATACAAGTGATAACTCTACCATGCAAGCAATCATACAAGTGATGACTCCACCATACAAGCGATCATACAAGTGATAACTCTACGATACAAGCGATCATACAAGTGATAACTCTACCATACAAGCGATCATACAAGTGATAACTCTACCATACAAGCAATCATACAAGTGATAACTCCACCATACAAGCGATCATACAAGTGATAGCTCTACCATACAAGCGATCATACAAGTGATAGATCTACCATACAAGCGATCATACAAGTGACAGCTCTACCATACAAGCGATCATACAAGTGATAGCTCTACCATACAAGCGATCATACAAGTGATAACTCTACCATACAAGTGATCATACAAGTGATAACTCTACCATACAAGCGATCATACAAGTGATAGCTCTACCATACAAGCGATCATACAAGTGATAGCTCTACCATACAAGCGATCATACAAGTGATAGCTCTACCATACAAGCGATCATACAAGTGATAGTTCTACCATACAAGCGATCATAAAAGTGATAACTCTACCATACAAGCGATCATACAAGTGATAGCTCAACCATACAAGCGATCATACAAGTGATAGCTCTACCATACAAGCGATCATACAAGCGATCATACAAGTGATAGCTCTACCATACAAGCAATCATACAAATGATAACTCCACCATACAAGCGATCATACAAGTGATAAACTCTACCATACAAGCGATCATACAAGTGATAACTCTACCATGCAAGCAATCATACAAGTGATGACTCCACCATACAAGCGATCATACAAGTGATAACTCTACGATACAAGCGATCATACAAGTGATAACTCTACCATACAAGCGATCATACAAGTGATAACTCTACCATACAAGCAATCATACAAGTGATAACTCCACCATACAAGCGATCATACAAGTGATAGCTCTACCATACAAGCGATCATACAAGTGATAGATCTACCATACAAGCGATCATACAAGTGATAACTCTACCATACAAGCGATCATACAAGTGATAACTCTACCATACAAGCGATCATACAAGTGATAACTCCACCATACAAGCGATCATACAAGTGATAACTCTACCATACAAGCGATCATACAAGTGATAGCTCTACCATACAAGCGATCATACAAGTGATCATACAAGTGATAACTCTACCATACAAGCGATCATACAAGTGATAGCTCTACCATACAAACGATCATACAAGTGATAGCTCTACCATACAAGCGATCATACAAGTGATAGCTCTACCATACAAGCGATCATACAAGTGATAGCTCTACCATACAAGCGATCATACAAGTGATAGCTCTACCATACAAGCGATCATTACAAGTGATAGCTCTACCATACAAGCGATCATACAAGTGACAGCTCTACCATACAAGCGATCATACAAGTGATAGCTCTACCATACAAGCGATCATACAAGTGATAACTCTACCATACAAGTGATCATACAAGTGATAACTCTACCATACAAGCGATCATACAAGTGATAGCTCTACCATACAAGCGATCATACAAGTGATAACTCTACCATACAAGTGATCATACAAGTGATAACTCTACCATACAAGCGATCATGCAAGTGATAGCTCCACCATACAAGCGATCATACAAGTGATAGCTCTACCATACAAGCGATCATACAAGTGATAACTCTACCATACAAGCGATCATACAAGTGATAGCTCTACCATACAAGCGATCATACAAGTGATAGCTCTACCATACAAGCGATCATACAAGTGATAACTCGACCATACAAGCGATCATACAAGTGATAGCTCTACCATACAAACGATCATACAAGTGATAGCTCTACCATACAAGCGATCATACAAGTGATAGCTCTACCATACAAGCGATCATACAAGTGATAGCTCAACCATACAAGCGATCACACAAGTGATAGCTCTACCATACAAGCAATCATACAAGCCATCATACAAGTGATAGCTCTACCATACAAGCAATCATACAAGTGATAACTCCACCATACAAGCGATCATACAAGTGATAACTCTACCATACAAGCGATCATACAAGTGATAACTCTACCATACAAGCGATCATACAAGTGATAACTCTACCATACAAGCGATCATACAAGTGATAACTCTACCATACAAGCAATCATACAAGTGATAACTCCACCATACAAGCGATCATACAAGTGATAGCTCCACCATACAAGCGATCATACAATTGATAGATCTACCATACAAGCGATCATACAAGTGATAACTCTACCATACAAGCGATCATACAAGTGATAACTCTACCATCCAAGCGATCATACAAGTGATAACTCCACCATACAAGCGATCATACAAGTGACAACTCTACCATACAAGCGATCATACAAGTGATAGCTCTACCATACAAGCGATCATACAAGTGATCATACATGTGATAACTCTACCATACAAGCGATCATACAAGTGATAACTCTACCATACAAGCGATCATACAAGTGATAACTCCATCATACAAGCGATCATACAAGTGATAACTCTACCATACAAGCAATCATACAAGTGATAACTCGACCATACAAGCGATCATACAAGTGATAACTCTACCATACAAGCGATCATACAAGTGATAGCTCCACCATACAAGCGATCATACAAGTGATAATTCTACCATACAAGCGATCATACAAGTGATAACTCCACCATACAAGCGATCATACAAGTGATAACTCTACCATACAAGCGATCATACAAGTGATAGCTCCACCATACAAGCGATCATACAAGTGATAACTCTACAAGCCATCATACAAGTGATAACTCCACCATACAAGCGATCATACAAGTGATAACTCTACCATACAAGCGATCATACAAGTGATAGCTCTACCATACAAGCGATCATACAAGTGATCATACAAGTGATAACTCTACCATACAAGCGATCATACAAGTGAAAACTCCACCATACAAGCGATCATACAAGTGATAACTCTACCATACAAGCGATCATACAAGAGATAACTCCACCATACAAGTGATCATACAAGTCAGTGGTTCCCAAACTGGAGGTAAATTACCCCCTGGGGGTAATTTAACCATTTTTGGGGGGTAATGGAGGGGTGACAGAAAAAAAGTTATGAATTCTGAAAATCAAGAAAACAATGCGGTACCCGGTATGAGCATTATTGTTAACTTTGTCTTAGTATATAAAGTTGTAAAGTATACCTATTATAAGTAAGTAATAAAGTTAAACCAAATAACAATAAACATCAAAAGCTAATATACAGTATTAGAAAAGAAGAAATATATAGCTAAGTGTGTGGAAACACAAAAGTATTTTGACAAGTATGCTTCAGGACAAAAGTCACTCAGTAGCCCAGATCGACCTGTCCAGTACGCGTCACTCACTTCCTGAGGCTGCCTCTATTTCACTCTGTCAGTTTATCTGTGAGCATCAGCCGAGGTAGACATAAGCTGGTATGTATGTGTACTGCCCTGTGCAGTATATAGTTAGTATTTACCCACTGTTACTGTGAATTTGTAGCTATTATTAATTTTATATATAATGTATGTGTGGCTCTTACGTTTTCAATGGTTTTGCTAGGATTAGCAGAGTATGCGAGGCTGTATACGTTCACGTTTAGCCATATATATCAATAATAACAACATTTTGTGAAAGGGGTAACATGCTTTATGTGGCATGTTAAATTGGGTAACAAGCTGAAAAGTTTGGGAACCACTGATACAAGTTATAGCTCTACCATACAAGCGATCATACAAGTGATAGCTCTACCATACAAGCGATCATACAAGTGATAGCTCTACCATACAAGCCATCATACAAGTGATAGCTCTATCATACAAGCGATCATACAAGTGATAGCTCTACCATACAAGCGATCATACAAGTGATAGCTCTACCATACAAGCGATCATACAAGTGATAACTACCATACAAGTGATCATACAAGTGATAGCTCTACCATACAAGCGATCATACAAGTGATAACTCTACCATACAAGCGAACATACAAGTGATAGCTCTACCATACAAGCGATCATACAAGTGATAGCTCTACCATACAAGCGATCATACAAGTGATAACACTACCATACAAGCGATCATACAAGTGATAACTCTGCCATACAAGCGATCATACAAGTGATAGCTCTACCATTCACGTGGTGGCTCTGTCATATTCTTAATGACCTTGTCATACACACAACGGGAATGCTTTATCGCTTACTTCCAGCAGAGAATGAGAGACTGTGTGTGTGTGTGTGTATGGGTGTGTGTGTGTGTGTGTGTGTGTGTGTGGGTGTGTGTGTGTGGGTGTGTGTGTGAGTGTGGGTGTGTGTGTGTGTGTGTGTGTGTGTGTGTGTGTGTGTGTGTGTGTGTGTGTGGGTGTGTGTGTATGTACTCACCTAGTTGTACTCAGTTGAGGTTGCGGGGGTCTAGTCCGAGCTCCTGGCCCCGCCTCTTCACTGATCGCTACTAGGTCACTCTCCCTCAACCGTGAGCTTTATCATACCTCTGCTTAAAGTTATGTATGGATCCTGCCTCCACTACATCGCTTCCCAAACTATTCCACTTACTGACTACTCTGTGGCTGAAGAAATACTTCCTAACATCCCTGTTATTCATCTGTGTCTTCAGCTTCCAACTGTGTCCCCTTGTTACTGTGTCCAATCTCTGGAACATCCTGTCTTTGTCCACCTTGTCAATTCCTGTCAGTATTTTGTATGTCGTTATCATGTCCCCCCTATCTCTCTTGTCCTCCAGTGTCGTCAGGTTGATTTCCCTTAACCTCTCCTCGTAGGACATACCTCTTAGCTCTGGGACTAGTCTTGTTGCAAACCTTTGTACTTTCTCTAGTTTCTTCACGTGCTTGGCTAGGTGTGGGTTCCAAACTGGTGCCGCATACTCCAATATGGGCCTAACGTACACGGTGTACAGGGTCCTGAATGATTCCTTATTAAGATGTCGGAATGCTGTTCTGAGGTTTGCCAGGCGCCCATATGCTGCAGCAGTTATTTGGTTGATGTGCGCTTCAGATGTGCCTGGTGTTATACTCACCCCAAGATCTTTTTCCTTGAGTGAGGTTTGTAGTCTCTGGTCCCCTAGACTGTACTCCGTCTGCGGTCTTCTTTGCCCTTCCCCAATCTTCATGACTTTGCACTTGGTGGGATTGAACTCCAGGAGCCAATTGCTGGACCAGGTCTGCAGCCTGTCCAGATCCCTTTGTAGTTCTGCCTGGTCTTCGATCGAGTGAATTCTTCTCATCAACTTCACGTCATCTGCAAACAGGGACACCTCAGAGTCTATTCCTTCCGTCATGTCGTTCACAAATACCAGAAACAGCACTGGTCCTAGGACTGACCCCTGCGGGACCCCGCTGGTCACAGGTGCCCACTCTGACCCCTCGTCACGTACCATGACTCGCTGCTGTCTTCCTGACAAGTATTCCCTGATCCATTGTAGTGCCTTCCCTGTTATCATTGCTTGGTCCTCCAGTTTTTGCACCAATCTCTTGTGTGGAACTGTGTCAAACGCCTTCTTACAGTCCAAGAAAATGCAATCCACCCACCCCGCTCTCTCTCTTGTCTTACTACTGTCACCATGTCATAGAACTCCAGTAGGTTTGTGACACAGGATTTCCCGTCCCTGAAACCATGTTGGCTGCTGTTGATGAGATCGTTCCTTTCTAGGTGTTCCACCGCTCTTCTCCTGATAATCTTCTCCATGATTTTGCATACTATACATGTCAGTGACACTGGTCTGTAGTTTAATGCTTCATGTCTGTCTCCTTTTTTAAAGATTGGGACTACATTTGCTGTCTGCCATGCCTCAGGCAATCTCCCTGTTTCGATAGATGTATTGAATATTGTTGTTAGGGGTACACATAGCACCTCTGCTCCCTCTCTCAATACCCATGGGGAGATGTTATCTGGCCCCATTGCCTTTGAGGTATCTAGCTCACTCAGAAGCCTCTTCACTTCTTCCTCGGTGGTGTGCACTGTGTCCAGCACTTGGTGGTGTGCCCCACCTCTCCGTCTTTCTGGAGTCCCTTCTGTCTCCTCTGTGAACACTTCTTTGAATCTCTTGTTGAGTTCTTCACATACTTCACGGTCATTTCTTGTTGACTCTCCTCCTTCCTTCCTTAGCCTGATTACCTGGTCCTTGACTGTTGTTTTCCTCCTGATGTGGCTGTACAACAGTTTTGGGTCAGATTTGGCTTTCGCTGCTATGTCATTTTCATATTGTCTTCGGGCCTCCCTTCTTATCTGTGCATATTCGTTTCTGGCTCTACGACTGGTCTCCTTATTCTCCTGGGTTCTTTGCCTTCTATATTTCTTCCATTCCCTAGCACACTTGGTTTTTGCCTCCCTGAACCTTTGGGTAAACCATGGGCTCATCCTGGCTTTTTCATTATTCCTGTTACCCTTGGGTACAAACCTCTCCTCAGCCTCTTTGCATTTTGTTGCTACATATTCCATCATCTCATTAACTGGCTTCCCTGCCAGTTCTCTGTCCCACTGAACCCCGTTCAGGTAGTTCCTCATTCCTGTGTAGTCCCCTTTCTTGTAGTTTGGCTTCATTCGTCCTGGCCTTCCTGCTTCTCCCTCCACTTATAGCTCTGCTGTGTATTCGAAGCTTAAAACCACATGGTCACTGGCCCCAAGGGGTCTTTCGTATGTGATGTCCTCGATATCTGCACTACTCAAGGTGAATACTAAGTCCAGCCTTGCTGGTTCATCCTCTCCTCTCTCTCTTGTAGTGTCCCTTACGTGTTGGCACATGAAGTTTTCCAGTACCACCTCCATCATCTTAGCCCTCCATGTATCTTGGCCCCCATGTGGGTCCAAGTTCTCCCAATCGATCTTCTTGTGGTTAAAGTCACCCATGATCAGGAGCTTTGCCCTGCATGCATGAGCTCTTCTGGCCACTCTAGCCAGTGTATCAACCATCGCTCTATTGCTCTCGTCGTACTCTTGCCTTGGCCTCCTGCTGTTCTGTGGTGGGTTATACATCACTGCTATTACCACCTTGGGACCTCCAGAGTGAAGTGTTCCCGCTATGTTATCACTTTCTTCTCCGCTGTCTCCTCTCTCCAGCTCATCAAAATTCCAGCGATTTTTGATCAGCAAAGCCACTCCTCCACCCCCGTGTTCCCTCTGTCTTTCCTCAGGATTTGGTATCCCTTTGGAAAGATGGCATCTGTTATCATACCTGTAAGCTTGGTTTCTGTGAGAGCTATGATGTCCGGTGATGCTTCTTTGACTCTTTCATGCCACTCCTCCCACTTATTTGTTATTCCATCAGCGTTTGTGTACCATACCTTCAGTTTCCTTTCCAACACTGTGGTCTGGGGGGCCTGTGAGGGTGGGAGACCTGGTGGCATACTGTGGGATTCTATAGCTCGGTGTTGGGTGGAGGCTGTGGGTATGGATTGTAGTGTGTGTTGGGATGGTGTGATAGGTTGTATGGTTCTGAGAATAGTTGTGTGTGTGCTTGCCCTTGCTGTTCTGTTCTGCTCTGACTGACCTCTGCTGGTTCCATCCTTGTCTCTTTTCCTAGCTCCTTTCGCTTTTTTGTCCTCTCCCTCAGCTGCTGTCGTTCTGATTTTGTTCTGTCTCTGTCTAGGAACACCCTCTTGTACTCTTCCGAGTATTTCAATCGTGGTTTCTCTTGGAGGATCCTGTTCCGCACTGTTTCCATCCTGAGAATCAGCTTGATTGGTCGGTTTCTCCCCTTCGAGTACCCCCCTATTCTCTGAAAATTTACAATCTCGTCCATCTCTTCACCTATTTCCGTGATGATTTTATCAATCTCCTTTCTTCCTGCTGCCTTTCAGTGTGTGTCCTTTCCTCTCTCTCCTGAAGCCCATGGATAAACACTGATTTTGCCCTTTCTTCCTCCCATTGGGTGTGTGTGTGTGTGTGTGTTGGTGTGTGTGTGTGGGTTTGTGTGTGTGTGTGTGTGTGTGTGTGGTGTGTGTGTGTGTGTGTGTGGGTGTGTGTGGGGGGGGTTGGGGGGAGGGTGTAATACAACAGGTGTGCGCTACAATTTTCCATCCCAATGATGCCCAGGTCCTCCGTTACCGTTCAGCTCCAGACTCGTTTCTCTCTAAACGGCAGCAAGAAACGGCCGTTGTCGGTGGCAATTGCTCCCTTACCCACGGTCGACTGAAGCTCTTGTTCATATTTATTCTCTCTCTCTCTCTCTCTCTCTCTCTCTCTCTCTCTCTCTCTCTCTCTCTCTCTCTCTCTCTGTGTGTGGTTCTGTAACTCGTCCTCTCTGTGTGTATCTGTCTGTGTCTCTAATCTGTCGTCTTCGTCAGTGACACTCTCTCTCTCTCTCTCTCTCTGTGTGTGGTTCTGTAACTCGACCTCTCTGTGTGTATCTGTGTCTCTGTGGTTTGTCCCTATCTGTCTCTGTCTTCGTCAGTATCTCGTCCCCCCCCCTCTCTCTCTCTCTCTGTCTCTCTCTCTCTCTCTCTCTCTCTAAAACTTCCGTCATTACGCTAAACTTTTTTGATTCTCGAATTTCATAAGAAAGGGAGACAAATTGAAAAGGTCGCAGCTAAGGCTACAACACTATTTCTTTCACTCAAAAATCATACCAGTCGTCTCTTATACCATGTAAACAACGAGGTCCCAGTGAAGCCTTCAGCTTCGTTTCACCTTCCTAACCCTCGTATGCGCACATATTTACAGCATCATATAGTAACCTTTAGGACCACTAAGGTAGGTGTCTCAACGCGTGCAAAAAGGCATTGAAAAATAATCAGTCGTATCTTTGTGTTGCGATTACGGTAGCGCGTTAGACGCGCTGTTGTAATCGCTACGTTAGATGTTAGATGTTCATCTAACGTAGCGCTAACGTTTAACGCTTCTAACGTTTAACGCTTCTAACGTTTAACGCTTCTAACGTCTAACGCGCGTTAAACATTATTGATTCACAATTGCGTCTAGAAACTAGACCCGAAAAAGCTTAATAGAAATTATATCTGTGTACACATTAATCGTTTAGAAAACCGACAGGTTGATAAATGAGACTCTTGTGCAACATTTGGGTAAGTTTATTTTGGAAATGTGTCACCACTTAGTGGCTTCTTCAGTCCAGTGAAGAGAAAGGTAGATGAGGAGGAGTTTGAGGTAATCACTTCCTCAGCCTGCAGCCGATGTGTTCAGTCCATCAGTCTTGGACTCGACACATCGACTCTAGGCTAAGAGACTGGTTTTCGCAGACTCCTCCTAATCTTCCACTTCTCTCTGCACTGGACTGAAGCAGCCACAGGCTGGCTAAACTGATCCATAATAAAGATAACCAAATGTTGGAACAGTGACTCATTGATCTACAACGGAATACGTATTGACGTTTTATATAATAATAATAATAATAATAATAATAATAATAATAATAATAATAATAATAATAATAATAATAATATCATCTACCAGTACATGTACAAGGTATACAGACCATAGCTGACGTCAGTGACATACTACCACATAGATAGATTGTTATGCTGAGCATTTGCCGCAAATTAGGTCAGTTTTGTCCCAGGATGCGACCCACACCAGTCCACTAACACCCAGGTACCCATTTTACTGATGGGTGAACATACACAATAGGTGTAAGGAAATACGCCCAATGTTTTCACCCTTGCCGGAAATCGAACCCGAACCCTCGCCCTGTGCAGCGAGAACTATAGCCACCAGGCAACGGGGCGCCGTGCATTCCATTTTTTAAGTATTAAATTTATGGGTCACTTAAAGACCATCTACGATGATAGTCTGAGGTTTATTTTTGTGTATGTTTATTTTGTGTATGTTTAATTAAATGTGTAGGTTTATGTCCGTGAAAACCGCGCCATCTAAAAACGAAAAAAAAAATTGGGACGTGGCATTTGGTTTTTGTAAGCTATATTTATATAAATTTTAACACATACCATTGTGAATTTTCCGCCCAAAAAATATTTCAGTGAATTCAGATGAACACAAGATGCAGTTATGATTGCTCGTCTACCTGGAGTTTACCTGGAGGCTGTTGCGGGGGTCAACGCCCCCGCTGCCAAGTCCTTAACCAGGCCCCCCGGTGGATCAGGGCCTGATCAACCAGGCTGTTGCTGCTGGCCACAGGCAATCTAACGTATGAACCACAGTCCGGCTAATTGAGCACTGGTTTTAGGGATCTATCCAGTTCTCTCCTGAAGGCGGCCACAGGTTTATTGGCTATTCCATATATGCATGATGAGAGGATGTTGTACAGTCTTGGTCCCCTGACACTTATTGTGTTTTCTCTTAGTGTACTCATGGCGCCCCTCCTTTTCATTGGAACCGGTCTGTCTAGGATTTTCCAGATGGAGATTATGATGCATCTTTCTCGCCTGCATTCCAGAGAGTACAGGGCAAGGAACTTCAAACTTTTTCATTAATTAAGTAGTGACAACATTATGCTCATTTTCACCCTAAGTGACATCGAATAACTTCAGTCTTATGTGGATGGCCGCAAGTGAAATCACCCACTTCATTGTCACTGCAAGAAACATCACTGCAAGCAACATCTGTAACTTCGGTGCCACATCAAGCAACATCAACACTAACCTCAGCTGCATGACCACGATCAACATCAACACTAACCTCAGCTGCATGACCACGAGCAACATCAACACTAACCTCAGCTGCATGACCACGAGCAACATCAACACTAACCTCAGCTGCATGACCACGAGCAACATCAACACTAACCTCAGCCGCATGACCACGAGCAACATCAACACTAACCTCAGCTGCATGACCACGATCAACATCAACACTAACCTCAGCCGCATGACCACGAGCAACATCAACACTAACCTCAGCCGCATGACCACGATCAACATCAACACTAACCTCAGCCGCATGACCACGATCAACATCAACACTAACCTCAGCCGCATGACCACGATCAACATCAACACTAACCTCAGCCGCATGACCACGAGCAACATCAACACTAACCTCAGCTGCATGACCACGAGCAACATCAACACTAACCTCAGCTGCATGACCACGAGCAACATCAACATTAACCTCAGCTGCATGACCACGATCAACATCAACACTAACCTCAGCCGCATGACCACGAGCAACATCAACATTAACCTCAGCTGCATGACCACAATCAACATCAACACTAACCTCAGCTGCATGACCACGAGCAACATCAACACTAACCTCAGCTGCATGACCACGAACAACATCAACACTAACCTCAACTGCATGACCACGAGCAACATCAACACTAACCTCAACTGCATGACCACGAGCAACATCAACACTAACCTCAGCCGCATGACCACGATCAACATCAACACTAACCTCAACTGCATGACCACGAGCAACATCAACACTAACCTCAGCCGCATGACCACGATCAACATCAACACTAACCTCAACTGCATGACCACGAGCAACATCAACACTAACCTCAGCCGCATGACCACGAGCAACATCAACACTAACCTCAGCTGCATGACCACGAGCAACATCAACACTAACCTCAACTGCATGACCACGAGCAACATCAACACTAACCTCAACTGCATGACCACGAGCAACATCAACACTAACCTCAGCCGCATGACCACGATCAACATCAACACTAACCTCAACTGCATGACCACGAGCAACATCAACACTAACCTCAGCCGCATGACCACGAGCAACATCAACACTAACCTCAGCCGCATGACCACGATCAACATCAACACTAACCTCAACTGCATTACCACGAGCAACATCAACACTAACCTCAGCCGCATGACCACGAGCAACATCAACACTAACCTCAGCTGCATGACCACGAGCAACATCAACACTAACCTCAGCTGCATGACCACGAGCAACATCAACACTAACCTCAACTGCATGACCACGAGCAACATCAACACTAACCTCAGCCGCATGACCACGAGCAACATCAACACTAACCTCAGCCGCATGACCACGATCAACATCAACACTAACCTCAGCCGCATGACCACGATCAACATCAACACTAACCTCAACTGCATGACCACGAGCAACATCAACACTAACCTCAGCTGCATGACCACGAGCAACATCAACACTAACCTCAGCTGCATGACCACGAGCAACATCAACACTAACCTCAACTGCATGACCACGAGCAACATCAACACTAACCTCAGCCGCATGACCACGAGCAACATCAACACTAACCTCAGCTGCATGACCACGAGCAACATCAACACTAACCTCAACCGCATGACCACGAGCAACATCAACACTAACCTCAACTGCATGACCACGAGCAACATCAACACTAACCTCAGCTGCATGACCACGAGCAACATCAACACTAACCTCAGCTGCATGACCACAAGCAACATCAACACTAACCTCAGCCGCATGACCACGAGCAACATCAACACTAACCTCAGCTGCATGACCACGAGCAACATCAACACTAACCTCAGCTGCATGACCACGAGCAACATCAACACTAACCTCAGCTGCATGACCACGAGCAACATCAATATCTTTAATGTCCCAACAAGCGTCTTTAACTCCATTCCCATAAAAATTAGAGATACACGTAGCACATAACCAAAGACTCACGTTACCCAGCGCTAACTTAAGTGTTGCAAATTGGGAGGAGAGGAGATCAGACAAGCCTCAGGGCCAAGAACTGAACTTCTTTTCTCGTCTTGCTGTCAAGAGTCTACCATCTTGAGGACATCACCTCAAAGAAAGCTTTCCCAGACTCACTCGAATGATCTTTCAATCGGTTTTTCTTATTTCGTGTATGATTTTATTTGGAATTTCTTTAAAATTATCCTTGGCCTTTCTTTTCTGTCATCGTCTTAAACCTAAATTTGTTCTTGGTCTTCCCAAACACATTTGTTTTTCTTTTAGTTTTCTCTCGTCTATCGTTTTTCTTTCCTTTGCTATTTCTTTACATCTTAATTGGCAGTTCTCTGTTAGTCTCTGTTTGGTTTCATCTTGCTCACAAAGTTTTCTTTTTAAAACACACCTGCCGTCTCCCGTCTTTCTTTGATTTTCTTTATTGCCCTCCACGTCCTTCCTTTTTTCCGTGCAAATTTACAATTTTTTGTAAATCCTCTAGTTGCTTAAAATCTCTACCAATTCTTTCTACTAACCGCTTCTAGTTCTTAGACCTACGTGCCTATCCTGGGGGAAATATTATGTATGTGTGTAAAATCCCCCTGTCCTAATATTCCCCCCAATCCCCCTAGTGGCTGTTTGTGTGTAAATTATGTTCTTGTAAACACTGCTCACTCTCATCGTTCTTGCTGGTCAATTACTTTAGCTATAAAGACGCAGCAGGAAGGTTTTCCTTGTGAGCTGCAGCAATATATAAAAGCTGCCTCTCAATGGAAACTGCTCCTTCTTAAGTGGTCCACCAGCTTCTTTTCATCTCTCCTTAAGGCTCCTGTGATCCTCCCACCGTCGAGTCGTTCATTTCAAGAGATGCACCACCAGTTTCAGCAAAAAAATCCCCCATCATCAAGAAAAATATCCGTTATGGGCGTTCAGTATCAGCGGGGGTCGAGCAGCTACAGACTATGAGGCCTTTCATAAGGTTCCTGAGTCATCGAGTCAGTGGGGTCTCTTCCTTTGAGAATGGTAATGGTCAGTGAAAGTCTCTTGAGGTTAAGAATTAGAGCCGTCCTTTCCTGCCCTGGATCTAGCCTAATTACCTTCCATTTCTGAGACGCTGAACGACTGCTACTTGTTGAGTGCTTCTTCCATGATCATAAAAATATTAAATGCTTCTAGTTTCTTGTCACTCTGTTACCTCTAGGAATTTACCCTCTCCTCCCAGCATGCAATAATAATATCAGCTTAAAGCGCTTTCTTAGTCCACTTTGACCTTGGTTAAGCTCATACCCTGAAAAAAGGATTCCATTCTCTGATTCGAGTAAGCATAATTCTGGAAGTGCTGTTGGTTTGTCGTGGATACACATTCAGTTAGTATTTGTTAGTCTGGGATTAACTAGGACTTGACACACACACACACACACACACACACACACACACACACACACACACACACACACACACACACACACACACACACACACAACACACACACACAAGACACACACAGACACACACACACACACACACACACACACACACACACACACACACACACACACACACACACACACACACACAGACACACACACACACACACACACACACACACACACACACACACACACACACACATATATATATATATACACACACACACACACACACATATACACATACAGGTATAACAGGGAAAGCTCTGCAATGGATCAGAGAATACCTATCGGGAAGACATCAGCGAGTCGTGGTACGTGACTAGGTGTCAAAGTTCGCGCCTTTGATGAGCTGGGTGCCACAAGGGTCAGTCCTAGGACCGGTGCTGTTCCTGGTATATGTGAACGACATGACGGAAGGAATACACTCAGAAGTGTCCCTGTTTGCAGACGATGTCAAGTTGATGAGAAGAATTCGGTCGGACGAGGACCAGGCAGAACTACAAAGGGATCTGGACAGGCTGCAGACCTGGTCCAGAAACTGGCTCCTGGAGTTCAACCCCAACAAGTGAAAAGTCATGAAGATCGGGGAAGGGCAAAGAAGACCGCAGACAGATTACAGTATAAAGGGCCAGAGACTAGAATCCTCACTCAAGGAAAAGGGTTTTGGGTTGAGTATAACACGAGGCACATCTCCTGAAGCGCACATCAACCAAATAACTGCTGCAGCATATGGGCGCCTAGCAAACCTAAGAACAGCATTCCGACATCTCAATAAGGAATCGTTCAGGACCCTGTACACCGTGTATGTCAGGCCTATATTGGAGAATGCAGTACCAGTTTAGAGCCCACACCTAACCAAGCACGTAATGAAATTAGAGAAAATGCAAAGGTTTGCAATAAGACTAGTCCCGGAGCTAAGGGGCATGTCCAACGAGAAGTTAAGGGAAATCGACCTGACGACACTGGAGGAGAGGAGAGATAGGGAGGATATTATAACTATATATGCTGGTTTTCTTTTTCTGTCTCATAAACACGCTAAGATAACAGGGATATCTTGCTACTCCTACTTACACTTTGGTCACACTTCACAGACACGCACATGCATATATATATATACATACATCTAGGTTTTCCTCCTTTTTCTAAATAGCACTTGTTCTTTTTTATTTCTTCTATTGTCCATGGGGAAGTGGAAAAGAATCTTTCCTCCGTAAGCCATGCGTGTCGTATGAGGCGACTAAAATGCCGGGAGCAATGGGCTAGTAACCCCTTCTCCTGTATACAATTACTAAAAAAGAGAAGAAGAAAAACTTTATAAAACTGGGTTGCTTAAATGTGCGTGGATGTAGTGCGGATGACAAGAAACAGATGATTGCTGATGTTATGAATGAAAAGAAGTTGGATGTCCTGGCCCTAAGCGAAACAAAGCTGAAGGGGGTAGGAGAGTTTCAGTGGGGGGAAATAAATGGGATTAAATCTGGAGTATCTGAGAGAGTTAGAGCAAAGGAAGGGGTAGCAGTAATGTTAAATGATCAGTTATGGAAGGAGAAAAGAGAATATGAATGTGTAAATTCAAGAATTATGTGGATTAAAGTAAAGGTTGGATGCGAGAAGTGGGTCATAATAAGCGTGTATGCACCTGGAGAAGAGAGGAATGCAGAGGAGAGAGAGAGATTTTGGGAGATGTTAAGTGAATGTATAGGAGCCTTTGAACCAAGTGAGAGAGTAATTGTGGTAGGGGACTTGAATGCTAAAGTAGGAGAAACTTTTAGAGAGGGTGTGGTAGGTAAGTTTGGGGTGCCAGGTGTAAATGATAATGGGAGCCCTTTGATTGAACTTTGTATAGAAAGGGGTTTAGTTATAGGTAATACATATTTTAAGAAAAAGAGGATAAATAAGTATACACGATATGATGTAGGGCGAAATGACAGTAGTTTGTTGGATTATTTATTGGTAGATAAAAGACTGTTGAGTAGACTTCAGGATGTACATGTTTATAGAGGGGCCACAGATATATCAGATCACTTTCTAGTTGTAGCTACACTGAGAGTAAAAGGTAGATGGGATACAAGGAGAATAGAAGCATCAGGGAAGAGAGAGGTGAAGGTTTATAAACTAAAAGAGGAGGCAGTTAGGGTAAGATATAAACAGCTATTGGAGGATAGATGGGCTAATGAGAGCATAGGCAATGGGGTCGAAGAGGTATGGGGTAGGTTTAAAAATGTAGTGTTAGAGTGTTCAGCAGAAGTTTGTGGTTACAGGAAAGTGGGTGCAGGAGGGAAGAGGAGCGATTGGTGGAATGATGATGTAAAGAGAGTAGTAAGGGAGAAAAAGTTAGCATATGAGAAGTTTTTACAAAGTAGAAGTGATGCAAGGAGGGAAGAGTATATGGAGAAAAAGAGAGAAGTTAAGAGAGTGGTGAAGCAATGTAAAAAGAGAGCAAATGAGAGAGTGGGTGAGATGTTATCAACAAATTTTGTTGAAAATAAGAAAAAGTTTTGGAGTGAGATTAACAAGTTAAGAAAGCCTAGAGAACAAATGGATTTGTCAGTTAAAAATAGGAGAGGAGAGTTATTAAATGGAGAGTTAGAGGTATTGGGAAGATGGAGGGAATATTTTGAGGAATTGTTAAATGTTGATGAAGATAGGGAAGCTGTGATTTCGTGTATAGGGCAAGGAGGAATAACATCTGTAGGAGTGAGGAAGAGCAGTTGTGAGTGTGGGGGAAGTTCGTGAGGCAGTAGGTAAAATGAAGGGGGCAAGGCAGCCGGGATTGATGGGATAAAGATAGAAATGTTTAAAAGCAGGTGGGGATATAGTTTTGGAGTGGTTGGTTGCAATTATTTAATAAATGTATGGAAGAGGGTAAGGTACCTAGGGATTGGCAGAGAGCATGCATAGTTCCTTTGTATAAAGGCAAAGGGGATAAAAGAGAGTGCAAAAAATTATAGGGGGATAAGTCTGTTGAGTGTACCTGGTAAAGTGTATGGTAGAGTTATAATTGAAAGAATTAAGAGTAAGACGGAGAATAGGATAGCAGATGAACAAGGAGGCTTTAGGAAAGGTAGGGGGTGTGTGTACCAGGTGTTTACAGTGAAACATATAAGTGAACAGTATTTAGATAAGGCTAAAGAGGTCTTTGTGGCATTTATGGATTTGGAAAAGGCGTATGACAGGGTGGATAGGGGGGCAATGTGGCAGATGTTGCAAGTGTATGGTGTAGGAGGTAGGTTACTGAAAGCAGTGAAGAGTTTTTACGAGGATAGTGAGGCTCAAGTTAGAGTATGTAGGAAAGAGGGAAATTTTTTCCCAGTAAAAGTAGGCCTTAGACAAGGATGTGTGATGTCACCGTGGTTGTTTAATATATTTATAGATGGGGTTGTAAGAGAAGTAAATGCGAGGGTCTTGGCAAGAGGCGTGGAGTTAAAAGATAAAGAATCACACACAAAGTGGGAGTTGTCACAGCTGCTCTTTGCTGATGACACTGTGCTCTTGGGGGATTCTGAAGAGAAGTTGCAGAGATTGGTGGATGAATTTGGTAGGGTGTGCAAAAGAAGAAAATTAAAGGTGAATACAGGAAAGAGTAAGGTTATGAGAATAACAAAAAGATTAGGTGATGAAAGATTGAATATCAGATTGGAGGGAGAGAGTATGGAGGAGGTGAACGTATTCAGATATTTGGGAGTGGACGTGTCAGCGGATGGGTCTATGAAAGATGAGGTGAATCATAGAATTGATGAGGGAAAAAGAGTGAGTGGTGCACTTAGGAGTCTGTGGAGACAAAGAACTTTGTCCTTGGAGGCAAAGAGGGGAATGTATGAGAGTATAGTTTTACCAACGCTCTTATATGGGTGTGAAGCGTGGGTGATGAATGTTGCAGCGAGGAGAAGGCTGGAGGCAGTGGAGATGTCGTGTCTGAGGGCAATGTGTGGTGTGAATATAATGCAGAGAATTCGTAGTTTGGAAGTTAGGAGGAGGTGCGGGATTACCAAAACTGTTGTCCAGAGGGCTGAGGAAGGGTTGTTGAGGTGGTTCGGACATGTAGAGAGAATGGAGCGAAACAGAATGACTTCAAGAGTGTATCAGTCTGTAGTGGAAGGAAGGCGGGGTAGGGGTCGGCCTAAGAAGGGTTGGAGGGAGGGGGTAAAGGAGGTTTTGTGTGCGAGGGGCTTGGACTTCCAGCAGGCATGCGTGAGCGTGTTTGATAGGAGTGAATGGAGACAAATGGTTTTTAATACTTGACGTGCTGTTGGAGTGTGAGCAAAGTAACATTTATGAAGGGATTCAGGGAAACCGGCAGGCCGGACTTGAGTCCTGGAGATGGGAAGTACAGTGCCTGCACTCTGAAGGAGGGGTGTTAATGTTGCAGTTTAAAAACTGTAGTGTAAAGCACCCTTCTGGCAAGACAGTGATGGAGTGAATGATGGTGAAAGTTTTTCTTTTTCGGGCCACCCTGCCTTGGTGGGAATCGGCCAGTGTGATAATAAAAAAAAAAAAATACATTACTGAGAGGAATTAACAAGGTGGACAGAGACAGGATGTTCTAGAGATGGGTCACGGCAACAAGGGGTCACTGTTGGAAGTTAAAGACTCGGATGAATCACAGGGATGTTAGGAAGTATTTCTTCAGTCATAGAGTTGTCAGGAAGTGGAATAGTCTGGGAAGTAATGTAGTGGAGGCAGGATCTATACATAGCTTTAAAAAGAGGTATGATAAAGCTCACGGAGGAGGAAGAATGACCTATTAGCGACACACACACACACACACACACACACACACACACACACACACAACGTGAGTGAGGTATCAGAGTGGGCACTTGTGACGAGCGGGGTCCCACAGAGGTCGGTCCTAGGACCAGTGCTATTTTTGGTATATGTGAATGACATGACGGAAGAGTTAGACTCAGAAGTGTCCCTGTTTGCAGATGATTTTAAGTTAATGAGGAGAATTAAATCAGATGAGGATAAGGCAGGACTTCAAAGAGACCTGGACAGGTTGGACACCTGGTCCTGAAACTTGCTTCTCGAATGCAAAGTCGCGAAGATCTGGGAAGGAAAAAGAAGACCGCAGACAGAGTATAGGCTAGGTGCCCAAAGACTGCAAACCTCGCTCAAGGAGAAAGATCTTGGGGTGAGTATAACACCGAGCATGTCTCCGGAAGCACACATCAACCAGATAACTGCTGCATATAGACGCATAGCAAATCTGAGAACAGCGTTCCGATACCTTAGTAAGGAATCGTTCAAGACACTGTACACCGTGTACGTCAGGCCCATACTTGAGTATGCAGCACCTCTTTGGAACCCACACTTGATCAAGCACGTCAAGAAGTTAGAGAAAGTGCAAGTGTTTGCGACGAGGTTAGTTCCATAGCTAGGTGCAATGTCCTATGAAGAAAGGTTCAGGGAAATCGGCCTGACGACACTGGAAGACAGGAGGGTTAGGGAAGACATGATAACGACATACAAAATACTGTGTGGAATAGACGAGATGGACAGCGATACGATGTTCCAGAGAGGGGACACAGAAACAAGGGGTCACAATTGGAAGTTGAAGACCCAGATGAGTCAAAGGGATGTTAGGAAGTATTTCTTCAGTCATAGAGTAGTCAGGAAGTGGAATAGCCTAGCAAGTGAGGTAGTGGAGGCAGGAACCATACATAGCTTTAAGATGAGATATGATAAAGCTTATGGAGCAGGGAGAAACAGGATCTAGTAGCACTTAGTGAAGAGGCTGGGACAGGAGCTGAGTCTCGACCCCTGCAACCATAGTTGAGTACACACACACACTCACACACACACACACACACACACACACACACACACACACACACACACACACACACACACACACACACACACACACACACACACACAGCATATGGGCGCCTAGCAAACCTCAGAACAGCATTCCGACATCTTAATAAGGAATCATTCAGGACCCTGTACACCGTGTACGTTAGGCCCATATTGGAGTATGCGGCACCAGTTTGGAACCCACACCTAGCCAAGCACGTAAAGAAAGGTTTGCAACAAGACTAGTCCCAGAGCTAAGAGGTATGTCCTACGAGGAGAGGTTAAGGGAAATCAACCTGACGACACTGGAGGACAGGAGAGATAGGGGGGACATGATAACGACATACAAAATACTGAGAGGAATTGACAAGGTGGACAAAGACAGGATGTTCCAGAGATTGGACACAGTAACAAGGGGACACAGTTGGAAGCTGAAGACACAGATGAATCACAGGGATGTTAGGAAGTATTTCTTCAACCACAGAGTAGTCAGTAAGTGGAATAGTTTGGGAAGTGATGTAGTGGAGGCAGGATCCATACATAGCTTTAAGCAGAGGTATGATAAAGCTCACGGCTCAGGGAGAGTGACCTAGTAGCGATCAGTGAAGAGGCGGGGCCAGGAGCTCGGACTCGACCCCCGCAACCTCAACCAGGTGAGTACAACTAGGAGAGTACCTACTCACAGAACTCACAAGAAACGATCAAGAGGTATGTGAGGAGCTCAACACGAGATTTAAGGAAGTATTTACAGTAGAGACAGGAAGGACTCGGGGGGGACAGACCAGATGGGGACACCAGCAAGGAATACACCAACAAGTGTTGGACGACATACATACAGATGAGGAGGAGGTGAAGAAACTGCTAAGGGACATCGATACCTCAAAGGCAATGGGACAGGACAACATCTCCCCGTGGGTCCTTAGAGAGGGAGCAGATATGTTGTGCGTGCCACTTACCACAATCTTCAACACGTCCCTGGAAATTGTGATGAATGGTTTGAAAAACCGACAAGTTGAAGATTGAGACACTTATGCAGCATATGGAAATCTTTATTCAGGAAACGTTAAGCCACTGTGTGGCGAAACGTTTCCTGAATAAAGATTTCCATATGCTGCATAAGTGTCTCAATCTTCAACGTCCCTGGAAACTGGGCAACTACCTGAGGTATGGAAGACGGCAAATGTAGTTTCCCATTTTTAAAAAAGGAGACAGAAAAGAGGCACTAAACTATAGACCTGTGTCATTGACGTGTATAGTATGCAAAATTATGGAGAAGATTATCAGGAGGAGAGTGGTGGAGCACCTGGAACGGAACAAGAGTATAAATGCCAACCAGCACGGATTCACGGAAGGCAAATCCTGTGTCACAAACCTTCTGGAGTTTTATGATAAAATAACAGAAGTAAGACACGAGAGAGAGGGGTGGGTTGATTGCATCTTCTTGGACTGCAAGAAGGCCTTTGACACAGTTCCTCACAAGAGATTAGTGCAGAAGCTAGAGCATCTGGTGCATATAACAGGAAGGGCACTGCAATGGATCAGAGAATACCTGACAGGGAGGCAAAAAACGATTCATGGTACGTAATGTTGTATCACAGTGGGCACCTGTGACGAGCGGGGTCCCACAGGGGTCGGTCCTAGGACCAGTGCTATTTTTGGTATATGTGAACGACATGATGGAAGGGTTAGACTCAGAAGTGTCCCTGTTTGCAGATGATGTGAAGTTAATGAGGAGAATTAAATCTGATGAGGACCAGGCAGGACTTCAAAGAGACCTGGACAGACTGGACACCTGGTCCAGCAAATGGTTTTCTCGAATTTAATCCTGCCAAATGCAAAGTCATGAAGATCGGGGAAGGGCACAGAAGACCACGGACAGAGTATAGGCTAGGTGGCCAAAGACTGCAAACCTCACTCAAGGAGAAAGATCTTGGGGTGAGTATAACACCAAGCATGTCTCCGGAAGCACACATCAATCAGATAACTGCTGCAGCATATGGGCGCCTGGCAAACCTGAGAACAGCATTCCGATACGTTAGTAAGGAATCATTCAAGACACTGTACACCGTGCATGTCAGGCCCATACTGGAGTATGCAGCACCTGTTTGGAACCCGCACTTGATAAAGCACGTCAAGAAACTAGAGAAAGTACAAAGGTTTGCGACAAGGTTAGTTCCAGAGCTAAGGGGAATGTCCTATGAAGAAAGATTAAGGGAAATCGGCCTGACGACACTGGAGGACAGGAGGGTCAGGGGAGACATGATAACGACATATAAAATACTGCGTGGAATAGACAAGGTGGACAAAGACAGGATGTTCCAGGGAGGGGACACAGAAACAAGAGGCCACAATTGGAAGTTGAAGACACAAATTAGTCAGAGAGATAGTAGGAAGTATTTCTTCAGTCATAGAGTTGTAAGGCAGTGGAATAGCCTAGAAAATGACGTAGTGGAGGCAGGAACCATACACAGTTTTAAGACGAGGTTTGATAAAGCTCATGGAACGGGGAGAGAGAGGGCCCAGTAGCAACCGGTGAAGAGGCGGGGCCAGGAGCTAAGACTCGACCCCTGCAACCACAAATAGGTGAGTACAAATAGGTGAGTACACACACACACACACACAATCGCATACACATATACCCTTATTCGTACATATATACACATACAGATACACAAGAGGAGACTGAAAAGCTTCCAGTAAACCGAGACGATAGAGTGCACCAGCGAGTGTTGGACACACGCACAATCGGTGAGAAGGTGAAAAAACTGCTATATGAGCTTGATACCTCGAAGGTGGTGGGACCAGACACTCTCTCTCCATGGGTCTTTAGAGAGGGAGCAGAGGCACTGTGTGTACTGCTAGCAACAATCTTCAACAAGTCTGTCGAAACAGGGGAATTGCCAGAGATGTGGAGGACAACAAATGTGGTCCCAATTTTTAAGAAACGAGACAGAAAGACAGGCAACATTAAACTGAAGATCAGTCTCACTGTCATGTACATTATATAAAGTTATGTAGATTATTAGGAGGAGAGTGGTGGAGCACCACTCTTCCGTCCAATACAAAGAAAACCAATGTAAGAAGAGGACTTTGAGACAATCAGTCTTTCAGCCTGGAGGGACTGATTACCTCCAACTCCTCCTCTCTTACCCATTTCTGCTTTGTATTGGACTGATGAAGCCACTGTGTGGTCAAACGTTTCCTCAATAAACATTCCCATGTGTAGATAAGTGTCCCAGTCTTCAGCTTTACGGTTTCCAGAACTTCACCTCACCGGACGACCTGAGTAAGGAGACTTGGACATATTTTCTATGTAAATTAATGCAGTTCTCCTTAAGGAAGTCGGTATAATACAGGTTCACGCTGTGGCACTCGTCTTTGTCATCCTGTGTAAGCCAAACACAACCACTAAACAAGTGAGGGAGAACTCTTAATTAAACTTAATGCAGCAAAGGCAAGATGTACCATGTGGAATATCAACAAAGATATTAGGAGAATGTATAAGCAGCTTGCATTAATCCTTAACAAATCACTAGAGATGAGGTACGTGCCAGATGACTGGACGACAGTAAATGTAATATCAGTATTCAAGAATGTAGTATGCAAATCATTGCAAAAAATATCTTAAGGAAGAGATTTGTTGGACGTCTAGAAAACAGTGAATTTCTCACCGAGCATCAGTATGGAGTTAGAAGTGACAGTGTTTTATTTCCCGTTTTATAGACAAATATTCCATTAATAAAAACCAGGCACTGCTGAGGGATGTGTGGACTGTATGTTACACAACCCAAACCTAGAAGAGAGAAGCTTATGACGACGCTTCGGTCCGACTTGTAAATGGTGTGATTTATAAATGGTCTAAGTCGGACCGAAAAGTCGTCAAAATCTTTTCACTCCTATGTGCATGTTATTTGTGTATTCTTCCAATCACGGTATATTGCTTCGTTGTTCTTTATAGATATCATTTCCCAGGAGCGCAAGATAACTAGTTACTTTGACTCACGAAATCGTAATCACACGATTGCAAACAAACCATACCACGGGCGGGGATAGAACCCGCTATCAGAGACTCTCTGATCGCGGGTTCTATCCCTGCCCGTGGTATGGCTTATCTAGTTACAGCTGTTAATTCTCTTATGTCCTCATTTGCAGAAGATGCCAAAGTAATAAGGAGAATATAATAATTATAATTATATGCAGGTTATGCACTAAGATAAAAAGGCACAATACCGTGACTGGAACGATACACAAATAACCCGCACATAAAAGAAAGAAGCTTACCACGACGTTTCGGTCCGACTTGGACCATTGACAAAGTCACACTAACAGAGGTGGAGCAGGACGGCTATATATAGGCAGGAAGAGGTGGAAGTAGTAGTAGTAGTAGTAGTAGTAGTAGTAGTAGTAGTGGTAGTAGTAGTAGTAGTAGTAGTAGTACAAGAATTGTGTATAACACCGACAAGATGAAATTAAGACACATGCACAACACCCGGGCATCCCCATCGTAGACGTTTCGCCATCCAGCCAGCCACTGGATGGCGAAACGTCCACAACAAAGACAACCAGACGCCGCACATGTGTCTTTTATTTCACATGTTTATTTTATTTCAGCACTTCCCCTTTCACGCACCTCTGTGCGCTTGCTCTCCCTCTGTGGGCATCTAGCTCTCTTGCAGTGCTCCCCTTCCTTTGTTTTTGACTGGCTCGTCCTCCTTATTTCCCACTTCTACCACTACCACTACTACTACCTCTTCTTCTTCTACTACTACTACAACTACTGATGAAATTAAGACACATGTGCGACGTCTGGCTGTCTTTGTTGTGGACGTTTCGCCATCCAGTGGCTGGCTGGATGGCGAAACGTCTACGATGGGGATGCCCGGGTGTTGTGCATGTGTCTTAATTTCATCTTGTCGGTGTTATACACAATTCTTGTACTACTACTACTACTACTACTACTACTACTACTACTACTGCTACTACTACTACTACTACTACTACTACTGCTACTACTGCTACTACTACTACTACTGCTACTACTGCTACTACTACTACTACTACTACTGCTACTACTACTACTACTACTGCTACTACTGCTACTACTACTACTACTACTACTACTACTACTACTACTACTACTGCTACTACTACCACTACTACTACTACTACTACTACTACTACTACTACTACTACTACTACTACCTCCACCTCTTCCTGCCTATATATAGCCGTCCTGCTCTACCTCTGTTAATGTGACTTTGTCAATGGTCCAAGTCGGACCGAAACGTCGTCGTAAGCTTCTCTTTTATGTGCGGGTTATTTGTGTATGCACTAAACCCATGTGGGTCACTCAGCTCAAGATATGGTGAAGGCTTGAGCCTCTGTATGCTGAGCTCGAGACAGACGCGTTTCCTATTTATAATCACCTAGTTGTAATAAGGAGAGTAGAAACTGATAGAAAAATGGCAGTAATAAGACATGGTCGTTAGAAATGCTCGGGTACATGATTACTGATATATAGCCATAGGTGCCCCGTGGCCTGGTGGCTAAAGCTCTCGCTTCACACGGCTAGGGACTGGGTTCGATTCCTAGCGAGGGTAGAAACTTTGGGTGTGTTTCATTACACAGGTTGTCTATGTTCACCCATCGGTCAAATGGGTACCTGGGAGTTAGTGGACTGATGTGGGTCGCATCCTGGGATAAAACTGACCTAATTTGCCCGAAATGCTCTGCATAACAAGCGGCTTTCTATAGTAGTATGTCACTGATGTAAGCTATGGTCTGTATACCTTGTACTTATAGTAAATGATTATTATTACGTTATTATTATTATTATTATTATTATTATTATTATTATTATTATTATTATAGACAGAGAAACATTGGGAAGATTTAAGATTTAAAAATAATGACCATAAACAGAATTCACTTTAGGGAAAATACCTCATGAAAAAAGTTAACGAAAATAATATCAGGCATTGACTGATATCCTGCTATATACGTGATCTGTCAGGCGCCGACGAACAGAATAACATCGGAAGCACCAGCTAGGCTTCAGAATTTAAGACTCGTTTAAAACATTGTAAGCCTCGTGTGTAAACTACATTTGCCTGTGTAGTACCAGTGTGGGAAAACACAGTGGCACAAAAATGTGAGTCATGCGAGAATGCGAAGGTGATAATCAAGACCCGGTGGCTGGTGGCTAAAGCTTCCGCTTCACACACGGAGGGCCCGGGTTCGATTCCCGGCTGGTGGAAACATTTCGACACGTTTCCTTACACCTGTTGTCCTGTTCACCTAGCAGCAAATAGGTACCTGGGTGTTAGTCGACTGATGTGGGTGGCATCCTGGGGGACAAGATTGAGAACCACAATGGAAATAAGTTAGGCAGTCCTCGATGACGCACTGACTTTCTTTGGTTATCCTGGGTGGCTAACCCTCCGGGGTTAAAAATCCGAACGAAATCTTATCAACTATTAAAGAATATGAAAGTTAGGTCTTATTTTACTGGAGGGACGAAGAGCAGGAGAAAATATGATCACGATATATGGAATACTACGACGGTAAAAATTCCACATCAACATGAGCCACATAGATAATCGAATGTATTTCATTAATATTGAAGTGGTCAGTAAGTGGTATGGGCAGACTTAAGTACTGGGAGGGTGAATAGTTACCTCCAGTCAAAGGCTAAAAATGGCTCACGAAATCGTAATAACACGATTGCAAACAGACGCGTCGGTCTTGTTTAATAACTCTGGTCGTGGGTTCTATCCCCGCCCGTGGTATAGTTCAAAAGGCTAAATGCAATTAAGAGAGTTATAAGAAATTTTGATGTGTCTGATTGTATCGAAATATGGCAATTTTGACATTAAGTATTTGTATTATATAGACACAAGAGACAAGAATGTGATACAGTCTGGCTGTGTTGAGACAAAAAATATTTAAAAATATATGATGCAATTATAGTTTAAGATTAAAACATTCTAACGTCAGTTGGGATACACTAAAAGAGGATCTAGAAGGAAATAAACTAATTAACATGGCGGAAGATTGTTCCTTAAGTAAACGTCATCCAAACATAACAGTTATCTGCTTGACCTAACCTGGTCTTGTTCTCACCATGGACTGTGACCTAACCTGGTCTTGTTCTCACCATGGACTGTGACCTAACCTGGTCTTATTCTCACCATGGACTGTGACCTAACCTGGTCTTGTTCTCACCATTGACTGTGACCTAACCTGGTCTTGTTCTCACCATGGACTGTGACCTAATCTGGTCTTGTTCTCACCATGGACTGTGACCTAACCTGGTCTTGTTCTCACCATGGATTGTGACCTAACCTGACCTTGTTCTCGCCATGGATTGTGACCTAACCTGGTCTTGTTCTCGCCATGGATTGTGACCTAACCTGGTCTTGTTCTCACCATGGACTGTGACCTAACCTGGTCTTGTTCTCACCATGGATTGTGACCTAACCTGACCTTGTTCTCACCATGGACTGTGACCTAACCTGGTCTTGTTCTCACCATGGATTGTGACCTAACCTGGTCTTGTTCTCACCATGGACTGTGACCTAACCTGGTCTTGTTCTCACCATGGACTGTGACCTAACCTGGTCTTGTTCTCACCATGGACTGTGACCTAACCTGGTCTTGTTCTCACCATGGACTGTGACCTAACCTGGTCTTATTCTCACCATGGACTGTGACCTAACCTGGTCTTGTTCTCACCATTGACTGTGACCTAACCTGGTCTTGTTCTCACCATGGACTGTGACCTAATCTGGTCTTGTTCTCACCATGGACTGTGACCTAACCTGGTCTTGTTCTCACCATGGATTGTGACCTAACCTGACCTTGTTCTCGCCATGGATTGTGACCTAACCTGGTCTTGTTCTCGCCATGGATTGTGACCTAACCTGGTCTTGTTCTCGCCATGGATTGTGACCTAACCTGGTCTTGTTCTCGCCATGGATTGTGACCTAACCTGGTCTTGTTCTCACCATGGACTGTGACCTAACCTGGTCTTGTTCTCACCATGGATTGTGACCTAACCTGACCTTGTTCTCACCATGGACTGTGACCTAACCTGGTCTTGTTCTCACCATGGATTGTGACCTAACCTGGTCTTGTTCTCACCATGGACTGTGACCTAACCTGGTCTTGTTCTCACCATGGACTGTGACCTAACCTGACCTTGTTCTCACCATGGACTGTGACCTAACCTGGTCTTGTTCTCACCATGGACTGTGACCTAACCTGGTCTTGTTCTCACCATGGACTGTGACCTAACCTGGTCTTGTTCTCACCATGGACTGTGACCTAACCTGACCTTGTTCTCACCATGGACTGTGACCTAACCTGACCTTGTTCTCACCATGGACTGTGACCTAACCTGACTTTGTTCTCACCGTGGACTGTGACCTAACCTGACCTTGTTCTCACTATGGACTGTGACCTAACCTGACCTTGTTCTCACCGTGGACTGTGACCTAACCTGACCTTGTTCTCACCATGGACTGTGACCTCAAAAATCGAAAGAAAGAGGGAAAAGGCGTTTGTCAACAAGTCTTACTGCTACAAAAATAAAATGACCTAAATTAATACTTCAACATCCCAAAATACAAGAACAGTTTGTTGTTACAAATTATATAGTGACACTAACACTGTTAACTGGATTAAACTCTTAGACGTGTCCAGTGTAGAGATAATGTGGAGCACATTCAGAAGTGACACAAAATCGTAATGACACGATTGTAAACAAAACGTACAACGGGCGGGGATTGAACCCGCGGCGAGTGAGTAGTAAAACTCCAGGCCAGAGCGTAAGCCACTGGGCAAAATCCTAATCGTAAAAGAACATAATATTCAATGAAAAAATTAATGGGATTGCGAAAGAAGTGAGTAACCCAGGATGTTCCGTCAGTCAACACATACTGGAGGCCTTAAGAAGTGTCAAGTAGCAGGATACCTGGAAGACAGTGATACTAGTGCAGTGATACTAGTGCAGTGATAGTAGTGCAGTGATACTAGTGCAGTGATAGTAGTGCAGTGATACTAGTGCAGTGATTCTAGTGCAGTGATACTAGTGCAGTGATACTAGTGCAGTAATACTAGTGCAGTGATAGTAGTGCAGTGATACTAGTGCAGTGATAGTAGTGCAGTGATACTAGTGCAGTGATTCTAGTGCAGTGATACTAGTGCAGTGATACTAGTGCAGTAATACTAGTGCAGTGATACTAGTGCAGTGATACTAGTGCAGTGATACTAGTGCAGTGATAGTAGTGCAGTGATACTAGTGCAGTGATAGTAGTGCAGTGATAGTAGTGCAGTGATACTAGTGCAGTGATACTAGTGCAGTGATTCTAGTGCAGTGATACTAGTGCATTAATACTAGTGCAGTGATACTAGTGCAGTGATACTAGTGCAGTGATACTAGTGCAGTGATACTAGTGCAGTGATAGTAGTGCAGTGATACTAGTGCAGTGATAGTAGTGCAGTGATACTAGTGCAGTGATAGTAGTGCAGTGATAGTATGCAGTGATACTAGTGCAGTGATACTAGTGCAGTGATACTAGTGCAGTGATACTATTGCAGTGATACTAGTGCAGTGATGCTAGTGCAGTGATAGTGCAGTGATGCTAGTGCAGTGATAGTAGTGCAGTGATAGTGCAGTGATAGTAGTGCAGTGATAGTAGTGCAGTGATGCTAGTGCAGTGATACTAGTGCAGTGATACTAGTGCAGTGATGCTAGTGCAGTGATAGTGCAGTGATAGTGCAGTGATAGTAGTGCAGTGATAGTAGTGCAGTGATGCTAGTGCAGTGATACTAGTGCAGTGATACTAGTGCAGTGATGCTAGTGCAGTGATAGTGCAGTGATACTAGTGCAGTGATACTAGTGCAGTGATGCTAGTGCAGTGATGCTAGTGCAGTGATACTAGTGCAGTGATAGTGCAGTGATACTAGTGCAGTGATACTAGTGCAGTGATACTAGTGCAGTGATGCTAGTGCAGTGATGCTAGTGCAGTGATACTAGTGCAGTGATAGTGCAGTGATACTAGTGCAGTGATACTAGTGCAGTGATACTAGTGCAGTGATGCTAGTGCAGTGATACTAGTGCAGTGATAGTGCAGTGATACTAGTGCAGTGATGCTAGTGCAGTGATACTAGTGCAGTGATGCTAGTGCAGTGATACTAGTGCAGTGATGCTAGTGCAGTGATACTAGTGCAGTGATACTAGTGCAGTGATACTAGTGCAGTGATACTAGTGCAGTGATACTAGTGCAGTGATACTAGTGCAGTGATAGTAGTGCAGTGATACTAGTGCAGTGATACTAGTGCAGTGATAGTAGTGCAGTGATACTAGTGCAGTGATACTAGTGCAGTGATACTAGTGCAGTGATACTAGTGCAGTGATACTAGTGCAGTGATACTAGTGCAGTGATAGTGCAGTGATAGTGCAGTGATAGTGCAGTGATAGTAGTGCAGTGATGCTAGTGCAGTGATACTAGTGCAGTGATACTAGTGCAGTGATGCTAGTGCAGTGATAGTGCAGTGATACTAGTGCAGTGATACTAGTGCAGTGATGCTAGTGCAGTGATGCTAGTGCAGTGATACTAGTGCAGTGATACTAGTGCAGTGATACTAGTGCAGTGATACTAGTGCAGTGATGCTAGTGCAGTGATGCTAGTGCAGTGATGTGTGCTAGTGCAGTGATAGTGCAGTGATACTAGTGCAGTGATACTAGTGCAGTGATACTAGTGCAGTGATACTAGTGCAGTGATGCTAGTGCAGTGATGCTAGTGCAGTGATAGTGCAGTGATACTAGTGCAGTGATGCTAGTGCAGTGATACTAGTGCAGTGATGCTAGTGCAGTGATACTAGTGCAGTGATGCTAGTGCAGTGATACTAGTGCAGTGATACTAGTGCAGTGATACTAGTGCAGTGAAGCTAGTGCAGTGATACTAGTGTAGTGATACTCGTGCAGTGATACTAGTGCAGTGATGCTAGTGCAGTGATACTAGTGCAGTGATAGTGCAGTGATACTAGTGCAGTGATACTAGTGCAGTGATACTAGTGCAGTGATGCTAGTGCAGTGATACTAGTGCAGTGATACTAGTGCAGTGATGCTAGTGCAGTGATACTAGTGCAGTGATGCTAGTGCAGTAATACTAGTGCAGTGATGCTAGTGCAGTGATACTAGTGCAGTGATACTAGTGCAGTGATAGTGCAGTGATGCCAGTGCAGTGATACTAGTGCAGTGATACTAGTGCAGTGATGCTAGTGCATTGATACTAGTGCAGTGATAGTGCAGTGATAATAGTGCAGTGATACTAGCGCAGTGATGCTAGTGCAGTGATACTAGTGCAGTGATTCTAGTACAGTGATACTAGTGCAGTGATACTAGTGCAGTGATACTAGTGCAGTGATGACTCAAGAAATCGTAATGACACGATTGCAAACAAACCATACCCCCGGCTGGGATTGAACCCGCGGTCATAGTCTCAAAACTCCAGCCCGTCGCGTTAGCCACTAGACCAGCTAGCCACAATAAGATTCATCCAACTAGGTATATTTCTACACCATAGGAAGGTTAGCACAAGCACCTCTGTGACCACAAATGCAATTGTGGTCACAGAGGTGCCTGTGCTAATCTTCCTATGGTGTAGAAATATACCTAGTTGGATGAATCTTATTGTGGCTAGCTGGTCTAGTGGCTAACGCGACGGGCTGGAGTTTTGAGTCTCTATGACCGCGGGTTCAATCCCAGCCGGGGGTATGGTTTTTAGTGCAGTGATACTAGTGCAGTGATAGTGCAGTGATACTAGTGGAGCGATACTAGTGGAGTGATACTAGTGCAGTGATACTAGTGGAGTAATAGTGGAGTGATACTAGTGGAGTGATACTAGTACAGTGATACTAGTGGAGTGATACTAGTGGAGTGATACTAGTGGAGTGATACTAGTACAGTGATACTAGTGGAGTGATACTAGTGGAGTGATACTAGTGGAGTGATACTAGTACAGTGATACTAGTGGAGTGATACTAGTACAGTGATACTAGTGGAGTGATACTAGTGCAGTGATACTAGTGCAGTGATACTAGTGGAGTGATACTAGTGGAGTGATACTAGTACAGTGATACTAGTGGAGTGATACTAGTGCAGTGATACTAGTGCAGTGATACTAGTGCAATGATAATAGTGCAGTGATACTACTGCAGTGACACTAGTGCAGTGATACTAGTTTACCTGGAGTTTACCTGGAGAGAGGTCCGGGGGTCAACGCCCCGCGGCCCGGTCTGTGACCAGGCCTCCTGGTGGAGCAGTGATACTAGTGCAGTGACACTAGTGGAGTGATACTAGTGGAGTGATACTAGTGGAGTGATACTAGTGGAGTGATACTAGTGGAGTGATACTAGTGGAGTGATACTAGTGGAGTGATACTAGTGGAGTGATACTAGTGGAGTGATACTAGTGGAGTGATACTAGTGCAGTGATACTAGTGGAGTGATACTAGTGGAGTGATACTAGTGGAGTGATACTAGTGGAGTGATACTAGTGCAGTGATACTAGTGCAGTGATACTAGTGGAGTGATACTAGTGGAGTGATACTAGTGGAGTGATACTAGTGGAGTGATACTAGTGCAGTGATACTAGTGCAGTGATACTAGTGCAGTGATACTAGTGGAGTGATACTAGTGCAGTGATACTAGTGGAGTGATACTAGTGGAGTGATACTAGTGGAGTGATACTAGTACAGTGATACTAGTGGAGTGATACTAGTACAGTGATACTAGTGGAGTGACACTAGTGCAGTGATACTAGTGGAGTGATACTAGTGGAGTGACACTAGTGCAGTGATACTAGTGCAGTGATACTAGTGGAGTGATACTAGTGGAGTGATACTAGTGGAGTGATACTAGTGGAGTGATACTAGTGCAGTGATACTAGTGCAGTGATACTAGTGCAGTGATACTAGTGTAGTGATACTAGTGCAGTGATACTAGTGGAGTGATACTAGTGGAGTGATACTAGTGGAGTGATACTAGTACAGTGATACTAGTGGAGTGATACTAGTACAGTGATACTAGTGTAGTGACACTAGTGCAGTGATACTAGTGGAGTGATACTAGTGGAGTGATACTAGTACAGTGATACTAGTGGAGTGATACTAGTACAGTGATACTAGTGGAGTGACACTAGTGCAGTGATACTAGTGGAGTGATACTAGTGGAGTGACACTAGTGCAGTGATACTAGTGCAGTGATACTAGTGGAGTGATACTAGTACAGTGATACTAGTGGAGTGACACTAGTGCAGTGATACTAGTACAGTGATACTAGTGGAGTGATACTAGTGGAGTGACACTAGTGCAGTGACACTAGTACAGTGATACTAGTGCAGTGATACTAGTGGAGTGACACTAGTGCAGTGATACTAGTGGAGTGATACTAGTGGAGTGACACTAGTGCAGTGATACTAGTACAGTGATACTAGTGGAGTGATACTAGTACAGTGATACTAGTGGAGTGATACTAGTGCAGTGATACTAGTGGAGTGACACTAGTGCAGTGATACTAGTGGAGTGATACTAGTGGAGTGACACTAGTGCAGTGATACTAGTACAGTGATACTAGTGGAGTGATACTAGTGGAGTGACACTAGTGCAGTGACACTAGTACAGTGATACTAGTGCAGTGATACTAGTGCAGTGATACCAATCAAAGAACTTATCAGAAATATAAATAACGAGCGTGACCTAGAAAGATGAATTATGCCTAATACACAAGAAACCTATTTTTTTATTATTTAAATAGGCAATACGTTGTAGAAAAGATGTGAAGAGGAATATGGCCTCCAAACAGACAGCGACGGTACAATGACGAGCACAACAATGCTAATTCAAGCTTATCTAACCTATCCTTACCGAACTTTGTTTAACCTAACCCAACCTAACTTTACCTAACGTAACCTAACCTAACCTAACCTAACCTAACCTAACCTAACTTTACCTAACCTAACATGACCTAACCTAACCTAACCTAACCTTACCGAACTTTATTTAACCTAACCGAACCTAACTTTACCTAACCTAACCTAACATGACCTAACCTAACCTAACCTAACCCAACCTAACTTTACCTAACCTAACCTAACCTAACCTAACCTAACCTAACCTAACCTAACTTTACCTAACCTAACATGACCTAACCTAACCTAACCTAACCTTACCGAACTTTATTTAACCTAACCGAACCTAACTTTACCTAACCTAACCTAACATGACCTAACCTAACCTAACCTAACCCAACCTAACTTTACCTAACCTAACCTAACCTAACCTAACCTAACCTAACCTAACTTTACCTAACCTAACCTAGCCTAACCTTACCGAACTTTGTTTAACCTAACCCAACCTAACTTTACCTAACCTAACCTAACATGACTTAACCTAACCTAACCTAACCTAACCTTACCGAACTTTACTTAACCTAACCCAACTTAACTTTTCCAAACATAACCTAAGCTAACCTTACCGAACTTTACTTAACTTTACCTAACCTAATTTTACCTAACCTAACTCCGCCTAACTTTACGTAACCTAACTTTACCTAACCTAACCTAACCTAACCTGGCCTCTACTGTTACTGCCGCTTTCACTTCCATCTTCACGTCAGAAAACGATGCCAGCATCCCTAGCTTACTAAACTGTTATATAAGGTAACAGGCCTACCAGATATCAGTGAATCAACACTAAACTAAATTTTAGCGCATTCTAATGCAATATCATCTAAAATATTAGAAGAATCTAGATATCAAATTGATTACTCATTAACGGCTATAATTTATAAGACATTCAAGGAATCAAAGTACCATGTGACCCTAAATAAGAAAATGTTACTCTCATATTAAAAAAAGTGAGATAGGTCAATCCCTGTCATTTAATGACTCGTTAGTCCGACAACAATAGCCAGACTAATTAGGGACAACATCGTTAATTTCACAGACGAGAATAATATTTTCGCCAAAGATCAACATAGTTTTCACGATAAAAGCGAATATCAAACAAACAAGTAAAGCTTTTTTTTGTAGCTTGGTTTACGGAAAAACAAAGACGCTTCGAGAAAGCTTAAGTGCGCATTGAGTACCAGCAGACATTTGACAAAGTCACAAATCCATCTCTGTCTCTGTTTCTCTCTCTCTCTCTCTCTCTCTCTCTCTTTTTACACAGGGTTTGACAAGGTTAAGTTAAGGATCCTTAGCTTTCTGTTTCTTTCTTTCTCTCTCTCTCTCTCTCTCTCCTTCTCTCTCTAAGAGAAGCGGACACGTAAGAAGGGAAATGCGCGAGGTAGATCAGGGTGAGAGAAGGGAAGAGTGAGTGTTGATGAATAGATGGAGAGAAGTGGACAGGAGATAGAAAGGAGAGGAGAGAAGATGGTGAGTAGAAAATAAGAGATTCAAGATAAAGAAGATAATTTAGATAATGAAGGGAGGACGAAGATGACCAATATTATCGTCTGTGAGTCATTGTCACTAAATTTTGACTTGTTTGTTTTATCATGTCAGGACTTACAGGATAACATGATATAACAGTATTGGTCACTGTAACCTTTGTTACTGCAGTAAGGACGTGTTAACCTTTGTTACTGCAGTAAGGATGTGTTAACCTTTGTTACTGCAGTAAGGATGTGTTAACCTTTGTTACTGCAGTAAGGATGTGTTAAGCTTTGTTACTGCAGTAAGGATGTGTTAACCTTTGTTACTGCAGTAAGGATGTGTTAACCTTTGTTACTGCAGTAAGGATGTGTTAACCTTTGTTACTGCAGTAAGGATGTGTTAAGCCTTTTTACTGCAGTAAGGATGTGTTAGCCTTTGTTACTGCAGTAAGGATGTGTTAGCCTTTGTTACTGCAGTAAGGATGTGTTAACCTTTGTTACTGCAGTAAGGATGTGTTAACCTTTGTTACTGCAGTAAGGACGTGTTAACCTTTGTTACTGCAGTAAGGATGTGTTAACCTTTGTTACTGCAGTAAGGATGTGTTAACCTTTGTTACTGCAGAAAAGGATGTGTTAACCTTTGTTACTGCAGTAAGGATGTGTTAACCTTTGTTACTGCAGTAAGGATGTGTTAACCTTTGTTACTGCAGTAAGGATGTGTTAACCTTTGTTACTGCAGTAAGGATATGTTGAAGATTGAGACATTGGTGCTACATTTAGGGATCTTTATTGTGGAAACGTTCCGCCAGCCAGTGGCTTCTTCAGTCCAATACAGAGAAGAACAGTGGGGGAGGAGGAGGAGTTTGAGGTAATCAGTCCCTTAGCCTGGAGTCGATGCGTTCAGGTCATAAATCAAGCTGAACTCTTCTCCAGGCTGTGGGACTGACCACCTCAAACTATTTCTCTAAAGCTGATATGCTGATTACATCATCTTTACCTTGCCACTATTTCTGCTGCCGTCGGTACATTCACCTCTGTATCTGACTGATGAAAGAGTGAGCATACAGAGGTTGTGGAACTTTCCTGAACTTAGGTACACCGTTGCTACTGCCTGATGTCACAGCGCCATCATAACACTGTCTAACACTCGTGCTTTCATCTATGTTACTAGATGAAAGCCTCTGATTTTCTCTAAGAAAGAACCTACATCCAGACCATCTGCTGATGTTAAACCGAGAAATGACTCACGAACGTCTGCATTATGCAGATACCGTACAACTACAGATGTCTACGGATTGTGGTATTTTATCGGGCAGACGTTTCTTCCACCAGGGATTTCATTAATCTTATCACAAAGTATGAGTGCTCACTAGTAACCCACATGGAGACAAAAACACAGAACATTGATTGATCTGCATATTTCGACCCCCTTCTGGGATCCTCGTCAGCAGATGATCCAAGAAGGGGGTCTAAATATAAAAATCAATCAATTTCTTGTGTTTTTGTCTCCGCGTGGTTTATTACTGAGCACTGATAAGTGTTCATTACGATTTAGTTCTCCGAGACGTGGGTAGTAATAGGGGATGGTGAGAGGTCCAGAGGTGAAAGAAAGAGGCCATAAAGTTTTATGTGATTAGCCAGCTCAGTGAGGTTATGTAATGAGGAATTGAACACGTTTTGGTATACATTTCCAACCAATGAAGATATGTAAGCGGTCGCGGTATTAGGTACTGGGAGAATCAGGTGGTAGCAATAATGATGTTAGGATTACCGACATAACGTTAGGTAAAATAACGCTTTCCACCGATGAGGTATTCAACTGTAGTAATGTAGCGCTCTCCACGCGCTTGGCATTCTTGGCAAAGCTCCTGGAAAGCGAAAAGTGGCCGTATGTCTCATTAGTGGGACGTGTGCCCTTTTTACTAAATAAGTTGGTAAACCTCTGTCGTGTTCCTCTACTCTTCGGTTCGTGTGTAAACATTTGGTGGAGGTTGAAGCTCGTATCCAAGAATTAGTTGAATAACTGAGGATCTTCACAGGAGGAGCTTTCAGGGACTGAAAGAAATTATGGGGGAACTTCAGGGAGCTAAAGCCCTTTAATTCCCCCTCTTGCCACCACCACTGCTTTTACTCCTTGTCTGTTTCATGGTTTCCACCAAGTATTAGGAAACGAGCTCTGGGAATCTAAGAAGAAAATATCCGTGTTTGGGGAACGAGATTTAGGTTGAATTCTCTCTTTTTCTCCATTCATCACTTCTTAAGAGAATTTCCATATACTTTTTATGGTATTGGATTGATTTTTCGCTTATTACGATCAGGTGACACAGTTGGCGCTTTATTCAGGTCTAGGGAATATCAGAGTGAGTTAGACTTTGTCTGGTACTTGGAGAACGAGTAGGAAAAGGGAAAGAGAGGAAGTAAATATGAAATAGGAGGGAAAAGACAGGGGGATAAATGAGAGAGAGAGAGAGAGAGAGAGAGAGAGAGAGAGAGAGAGAGAGAGAGATTAAAACAAACATGATGTCAGGGGAACACAGATTGGATAGTGAGGGAAGAGTTTATAGAGACGGATAAGAAGAGAAGGGGAACACATGAAAGGAAGAGAGGGAGCGAAAGCCGGCACGGAGGGAGGTGGAGACGGAGGCATGAAAAATGATGCTGAACGAGGGAGAGGGGAACGACTGAGAAAAGAGGAAATTGCGAAGGAAAATCAAGACGCACATCACCGAGAAAAAAAATGAAAATGTGTAAGAATATCTATAAGACAAAATTATCTTGACTAGCAAATACTTATACATTCTTAAGTCAACACCACGAAGGTGATTATTCCTGCACGTCAGGTCAACACTACCTGTCAAAAAATGCTCTAATTCTTAAAACTAGGGTTGAAATAAACTCTCAGCATTTATATACAAGGAGATGCGCATCTCTCGGTGTATATCTACTGGGAGGTAATGTTGGCTGGTTTATGTATTGAGTTTAGTGCTATGGATGACACGAGGTTCAGTTAAGATTGTATGTGACTTAGGCATCTCCAGTCAAGGACACTTCAATCTCCATAACAGGGGTAAAAATACATTTTCTGTGTGTGTGTGTGAGTGTGTGTGTTGTACTCACCTAATTGTGGCTGCAGGGGTCGAGACAGCTCCTGGGCCCGCCTCTTCACTGATCGCTACTAGGTCCTCTATCTCTCTGCTTCCAGAGCTTTGTCACACCTCGTTTTAAAGCTATGTATGGTTCCTGCCTCCACTACATCACTTGCTAAGCTATTCCACTTCCTGACAACTCTATGACTGAAGAAATACTTCCTAACATCCCCATGACTCGTCTGAGTCTTCAGCTTCCAGTTGTGACCCTTTGTTTCCGTGTCCCCTCTCTGGGACAACCTGTCTCTGTCTACCTTATCTATTCCACACAGTATCTTGTATGTCGTTATCATGTCTCCCCTGACCCGCCTGTCCTCCAATGTCGTCAGTCCGATTTCCCTCAGCCTTTTTTCGTAGGACATTTCCCTGAGCTCTGGAACTAACCTTGCTGCAAACCTTTGCACTTTCTCTAATTTCTTGACGTGCTTGACCAGGTGTGGGTTCCAAACTGGAGCTGCATACTCCAGTATGGCTCTGATGTACACAGTCTACAGTGTCTTGAACGATTCCTTACTAAGCTATCGGAACGCTATTCTCAGGTTTGCCAGGCGCCCGTATGCTGCAGCAGTTATCTGGTTGATGTGTGCCTCCGGAGACATGCTCGGTGTTATGGTCACCCCAAGATCTTTCTCCTTGAGGTAGGTTTGCAGTCCTTGGCCACCTAGTCTATACTCTGTCTTCGGTCTTCTTTGCCCTTCTCCGATCTTCATGACTTTCCACTTGGCGGGTTTGAATTCAAGAAGCCAGTTGCTGGACCACGTGTCCAGCCTGTCCAGGTCTCTTTGAAATCCTGCCTGGTTCTCATCTGATTTAATTCTCCTCATTAACTTCACATCATCTGCGAACAGGGACACCTCTGAGTCTATCCCTTCCATCATGTCATTCACATATACCAGAAATAGCACTGGTCCTAGGACCGACCCCTGTGGGACCCCGCTTGCCACAGGCGCCCATTGTGATACCTCACCCAGTACCATGACTCGTTGTTGCCTCCCTGTCAGGTATTCTCTGATCTATTGCAGTGCCCTTCCTGTTATACGCGCCTGATCCTCTAGTTTCTGCACTAGTCGCTTGTGAGGAACTGTGTCGAAGGCCTTCTTGCAGTCCAAGAAAATGCAATCAACCCACCCCTCTCTCTCGTGTCGCACTTCTGTGACTTTGTCATAGAACTCCAGAAGGTTTGTAACACAGGATTTGCCTTCCATGAATCCGTGCTGATTATCGTTTATAATCTTGTTCTGTTCCAGGTGCTCTACCACTATCCTCCTGATAATCTTCTCCTTGATTTTGCATACTATACAGGTTAGTTACACTGGTCTGTAATTTAGTGCCTCTTTTCTGTCTCCTTTTTTAAAAATGGGAACTACATATTGCGGTCTTCCATACCTCAGGTAGTTGCCCAGTTTCAAGGGATGTGTTGAAGATTGTGATTAATAGCACACACAGTATATCTGCTCCCTTCCTGAGGACCCACGGGGAGACGTCCGGTTCCATTGCCTTTGAGGTATCAAGGTCACTTAGCAGCTTCTTCACCTCCTTCTCAGTTGTGTGCATATCATCCAGCACTTGTTGATCTATTCCCTGTTGGTGTAACCCTCTGTCCTGTCTTCCCAGAGTCCTTCCTGTCTCCACTGTGAATACTTCCTTAAATCTCCTGTTGAGCTCCTCGCATACCTCTTGATCGTTTCTTGTGAGTTCCCCACCTTCTTTCCTCAGCCTGATCACCTGGTCTTTGACTGTCGTCTTTCTCCTAATGTGGCTAAACAGCAGTTTCGGGTCAGTCTTGGCTTTCGATGCTATGTCATTTTCGTACTGTCGCTGGGCCTCCCTCCTTTTCTGTACATATTCGTTTCTGGCTCTTCGACTGATCTTGTTTTCCTCGGTCCTTTACCTTCTGTACCTCTTCCATTCTCTAATGCGCTTAGTTTTTGTCTCCCTGCACTTTTGGGTAAACCAAGGACTCGCTTTGGTCTTCCCATTGTTTCTGTTTCCCTTGGGAACAAACCTTTCCTCTGCCTCCTTGCATTTTGTTGTTACATATTCAGTCATTTCATTTACTGTCTTTCCTGCCATTTCTCTGTCCCACTGCACCTCCCGCAGGAAGTTCCTCATACCTGTGTAGTTCCCCCTTTTATAGTTTGGCTTTCCCCATTCGACTCCTGTTACCCTCTCCACCTGTAACTCTACTACGTAATCAAAACTCAGGACTAAGTGGTCACTAGCTCCGAGGGGCCTCTCGTATGTGATGTCGTCAATGTCTGAGCTACTCAGGGTGAACACAAGGTCCAGTCTTGCTGGCTCATCCTCCCCTCTCTCTCTCTGGTAGTGTCCCTGATGTGTTGATGCATGAGGGTTTCCAGTATCACATCCATCATCTTGGCTCTCCATGTTTCGGGACCCCCATGAGGCTCCAGGTTTTCCCAGTCGATCTTCCTGTGGTTGAAATCACCCATAACCAGTAACTTTGCTCTGCACGTTTGAGCTCTTGGTGCCACCTCAGCCAGTGTTATATATATATATATATATATATATATTATATATATATTATATATATATATATTATATATTATATATATATATATTTATATATATATATTATTATAATGTCGTGCGAATATGTAAAACTGGTCAATTAGCAAGAACTCATTAAAATTAAGTCCTTTCTAAAATTTTCTCTTATTCGTTTAAAGATATATTTTTTTCATTAATATTAAATTAAAAAATTTTAATTTTCCTCCAAAAGTATCTTAGAAAACTTACTAATCTTATTATAACAAAAATAATTTATTTTAGCCTAACCTACTAAATATATTTTAGATTTGTTTACAATAATTTAATACTAAACAAACAAGTGAAACATATTTTTGTGTTAGGTTCAGAATGATTTGGGCGAAATTATGCATACACAATTTTTCACTTGTCTATATGGCAAGATGAGCGTTGCTATTTAAGCCAAGATCGCAAGTTCTGCCTATTCGGCACGCATAAATATATTATATATATTATATATATTATATATATATATATATTATATATATATATATATATATATATATATATATATATATATATATATCTAGCTGAAGTCTACCTGGAGGGAATTCGGGGATCAAACGTCCCGCGGCCCGGTCCACGACCAGGCCTCCCGGTGGATCAGGGCCTGATCATCGAGGCTGTTATGCTGGCCGCACGTAATCCAACGTACGAACCACAGCCCGGCTGATCCGGCACCGTCTTTAGGTATCTGTCCAGCTCCCTCTTGAAGATAACCAGGGGACTTCCCGTAATGCCCCTTATTGCTGGTGGGAGGCTATTGAACAGTCTTGGGCCCCGGACACTTATTGTGTTTTCTCTTAGTGTACCAGTGACGCCCCTACTTTTCACTGGGGATATGTTGCATCGCCTGCCAAGTCTTTTGCTTTCATATGGAGTGATTGCTGTGTGCATATTAGGGACCAGTCCCTCCAGAATCTTCCAGGTGTAGATTATGATATATCTCTCTCGTCTATATATATATATATATATAATATATATATATATATATATATATATATATATATATATGCACCTGGTGAAGAGAGGAATGGAGAGGAGAGAGAAAGATTTTGGGAGATGTTAAGTGAATGTATAGGAGCCTTTGAACCAAGTGAGAGAGTAATTGTGGTAGGGGACCTGAATGCTAAAGAAGGAGAAACTTTTAGAGAGGGTGTGGTAGGTAAGTTTGGGGTGCCAGGTGTAAATGATAATGGGAGCCCTTTGATTGAACTTTGTATAGAAAGGGGTTTAGTTATAGGTAATACATATTCTAAGAAAAAGAGGATAAATAGGTATACAAGATAAGATGTGGGGCGAAATGACAGTAGTTTGTTGGATTATGTATTGGTAGATAAAAGACTGTTGAGTAGACTTCAGGATGTACATGTTTATAGAGGGGCCACAGATATATCAGATCACTTTTTAGTTGTAGCTACACTGAGAGTAAAAGGTAGATGGGATACAAGGAGAATAGAAGCATCAGGGAAGAGAGAGGTGAAGGTTTATAAACTAAAAGAGGAGGCAGTTAGGGTAAGATATAAACAGCTATTGGAGGATAGATGGGCTAATGAGAGCATAGGCAATGGGGTCGAAGAGGTATGGGGTAGGTTTAAAAATGTAGTGTTAGAGTGTTCAGCTGAAGTTTGTGGTTACAGGAAAGTGGGTGCGGGAGGAAGAGGAGCGATTGGTGGAATGATGATGTAAAGAGAGTAGTAAGGGAGAAAAAGTTAGCATATGAGAAGTTTTTACAAAGTAGAAGTGATGCAAGGAGGGAAGAGTATATGGAGAAAAAGAGAGAGGTTAAGAGAGTGGGGAAGCAATGTAAAAAGAGAGCAAATGAGAGAGTGGGTGAGATGTTATCAACAAATTTTGTTGAAATTAAGAAAAAGTTTTGGAGTGAGAAATTTAACAAGTAAGGAAGCCTAGAGAACAAATGGATTTGTCAGTTAAAAAAAGGAGAGGAAAGTTATTATATGGAGAGTTAGAGGTATTGGGAAGATGGAGGAATATTTTGAGAATTGTTAAATGTTGATGAAGATAGGGAAGCTGTGATTTCGTGTATAGGGCAAGGAGGAATAACATCTTGTAGGAGTGAGGAAGAGCCAGTTGTGAGTGTGGGGAAGTTCGTGAGGCAGTAGGTAGAATGAAAGGAGGTAAGGCAGCCGGGATTGATGGAATAAAGATAGAAATGTTAAAAGCAGGTGGGGATATAGTTTTGGAGTGGTTGGTGCAATTATTTAATAAATGTATGGAAGAGGGTAAGGTACCTAGGGATTGGCAGAGAGCGTGCATAGTTCCTTTGTATAAAGGCAAAGGGGACAAAAGAGAGTGCAAAAATTATAGGGGGATAAGTCTGTTGAGTATACCTGGTAAAGTGTATGGTAGAGTTATTGTTGAAAGAATTAAGAGTAAGACGGAGAATAGGATAGCAGATGAACAAGGAGGCTTTAGGAAAGGTAGGGGGTGTGTGTACCAGGTGTTTACAGTGAAACATAAGTGAACAGTATTTAGATAAGGCTAAAGAGGTCTTTGTGGCATTTATGGATTTGGAAAAGGCGTATGACAGGGTGGATAGGGGGCAATGTGGCAGATGTTGCAGGTTTTTGGTGTAGGAGGTAGATTACTGAAAGCAGTGAAGAGTTTTTACGAGGATAGTGAGACTCAAGTTAGAGTATGTAGGAAAGAGGGAAATTATTTCCCAGTAAAAGTAGGCCTTAGACAAGGATGTGTGATGTCACCATGGTTGTTTAATATATTTATAGATGGGGCAGTAAGAGAAGTAAATGCGAGGGTCTTGGCAAGAGGCGTGGAGTTAAAAGATAAAGAATCACACATAAAGTGGGAGTTGTCACAGTTGCTCTTTGCTGATGACACTGTGCTCTTGGGAGATTCTGAAGAGAAGCTGTAGAGATTGGTGGATGAATTTGGTAGGGCGTGCAAAAGAAGAAAATTAAAAATGAATACAGGAAAGAGTAAGGTTATGAGGATAACAAAAAGATTAGGTGATGAAAGATTGGATATCAGATTGGAGGGAGAGAGTATGGAGGAGGTGAATGTATTCAGATATTTGGGAGTGGACGTGTCAGCGGATGGGTCTATGAAAGATGAGGTGAATCATAGAATTGATGAGGGGAAAAGGGTGAGTGGTGCACTT
>NC_069435.1:38360336-38367836 GCF_026875155.1 Cherax quadricarinatus | reverse complement strand
TACTGAGTGACCCTGAAGGACCAGAGTAAGTATTATAACCCTTTAAATACCATGATAATAATGTGCAACACTCCAGAATATAAAACAAAAAGATCCGGATACACAATACTGCAGTAAAGAATACATCTCTGAAATTCTCGGTCATTTATGTATCAGGTTATGGCGTGTGATGCAACTGCAGCACGCCATGGCACATGCATTGTCAAAGATCTAGGCGAGCATATTTACTTCAGTGACTTGCGTGCCTTGACATGGTGATCTTGGGTATGCTAGTGTGTCATATATATTGTACTTTATCTGCCTGGATCTGGGTTTTATTATGGTCTTATTTAAGTGGTTCTCTTGCTGTTTTGTTCTGCACGATACCAGTGGCTAACGCGACGGTGTGGAGTTTTGAGACTCTGTGATCGGGGGTTCTAACCCCACCCGTGGTACGGTTTGCAATCGTGTCATTGCAATTTCCTGAGTCAGGTGTTAATGCTAAATGTGTAAAAACAGAATTCCTTTAAATTATACTTTTATTTATTATAATATAACATTGTAATATTCCTGGTAGATGTCTGTAGCTGCAAACAAGTACAATAGTTTTTTAAATATTACCCAATTATCAATAATAAAGGCCAAAGTAGTGGCTGCCAAGACTTAAACTTACTAGAAACATCTTAAATTCTGTTTTCTGCAGCGTTCTAGATAAAACAATTACTTTCTTTCGAGAGAGAGAGTGGATTGTCAGTTCATGTATATTCCGAAGAAGCAAGGTAAGCTTTGCTTATTATAAAATTTATTTTCGCTGAAAATTAAAATATCTATTTGGTTAGTGTATTATTTAATAGCACACACAATTCTGCATTTTCTGTGAATTATGTTATGGCATCACAGGTGCTCAGAGTTTTGAAACAAGTTTGGCAAAATCATCTGATGTTTTAAAACCTTCCCCTGGAGAAACCAGCCCTTTTTCCACTTATTATTGCATGAAAAACGGCTTTTCAATTTCTTCCATTCCCCCCCCCCCCAAAAAAAAAAAAAAAAAAAAAAAAAAAAAAACAGTGAATTGTATCCAACACAGACAAAAATCAATCAAAACTTTCCTCTAAGACTTACCAGCTTTAAAGAAAGTAGCTTAGTTTTAAATAAGCTTAGTGTATGTAACATGCAAATTTTAACAATGGTCTTGAGGTACACAGATGTTATAGACACATACAAGAATATTAACATGAGTTAATTCAGGATTATCAGATAAAGTTCAGGACTGTGAATTATTTAAGCTAGGATAACCACAACACATTTATCATTACTACACATCTACCATTACTACACATCTACCATCACTACACATCTACCATCACTACACATCTACCATCACTACACATCTACCATCACTACACATCTACCATCACTACACATCTACCATCACTACACATCTACCATCACTACACATCTACCATCACTACACACTACTACTCATCCCAAATACACATCTACCATCACTACACATCTAAACCCTCACTACACATCTACCATCACTACACATCTACCATCACTACACATCTACCATCACTACACATCTACCATCACTACACATCTACCATCACTACACATCTACCATCACTACACATCTACCATCACTACACATCTACCATCACTACACATTTACCATCACTACACATCTACCATCACTACACATCTACCATCACTACACATCTACCATCACTACACATCTACCATCACTACACATCTACCATCACTACACATCTACCATCACTACACATCTACCATCACTACACATCTACCATCACTACACATCTACCATCACTACACATCTACCATCACTACACATCTACCATCACTACACATCTACCATCACAACACATCTACCATCACAACACCAATCCTACCATCACTACACATCTACCATCACTACACATCTACCATCACTACAACATCATACACATCTACCATCACACATCTACCATCACTACACATCTACCATCACTGCACATCTACCATCACTGCACATCTACCATCACTCAACATATACCATCACTGCACATCTACCATCACTCACATCCTACCATCACATACACATCTACCATCACAACACATCTACCATCAAAACCATCTACCATCACTACACATCTACCATCACTACACATCTACCATCACAACACATCTACCATCACAACACATCTACCATCACAACACATCTACCACACACACATCTACCACACTCACTACCCAACACTCTTACCAAAAAACAACCACATCACCATCACAACACATCTACCATCACTACACATCTACCAACACAACACATCTACCATCACAACACATTACCATCAACACACATCTACCATCACAACACATTTACCATCACTACACATCTACCATCACAACACATCTACCATCACAACACATCTACCATCACAACACATCTACCATCACAACACATCTACCATCACAACACATCTACCATCACAACACATCTACCATCACACACATCTACCATCACAACACATCTACCACACAACACATCTACCATCACTACACATCTACCATCACAACCCCATCTACCATCACAACACATCTACCATCACAACACATCTACCATCACATACACATCCCAACACAACACATTACCATCACAACACATCTTTCCATCACAACACATCTACCATCACTACACATCTACCATCACAACACATCTACCATCACAACACATCTACCATCACAACACATTTACCATCACTACACATCTACCATCACAACACATCTACCATCACAACACATCTACCATCACAACACATCTACCATCACAACACATCTACCATCACAACACATCTACCATCACAACACATCTACCATCACTACACATCTACCAACACAACACATCTACCATCACTACACATCTACCAACACAACACATCTACCATCACAACACATCTACCATCACACATCTACCATCACAACACATCTACCATCACAACACATCTACCATCACAACACATCTACCATCACACATCTACCAACACAACACATCTACCATCACAACACATCTACCATCACAACACATCTACCATCACTACACATCCAAACACTGTGATTTATTTCTGATCGAAGAGACACTTTCCAGTTATTTCACAAAGAATTTGATTGACAAAATAGGTTTTTGATAACCTAGACAAGTTAACATTAAAATATTATTTCCTGTAAAGAAATCACATCAGCAGTAAATGTTTTAAGATGACCAGACACATTTTCCTGTTATTCCACAGACTCCAACGAAATTTTTGCCTACACAGCCTAAATCCATCAGACGGTCCATCCATGTCATATGATGCATCAGTAGGTAAAGAGTGTTATATTTTTATCAGAGGAAAGCACTTAACCCGTAGGGGTTCATATGACGCCAGTGGAATGGGAGTCATTCAAGTTCGATCAAGAGTCCCTCACCAGCAACAATACAAAAGTAATGCAATAACATAAAATTATATTGTACTGTACCATTTCTAATTTATAAGTGACATAAAGACATCAACACATTCCATTTAATATGCTAATCTTTTTCTAAGTAGGATACATCACTGATGAAATTTTTAAGTCAATCTGAGGAGACTGTCTCCACTTGTTACACGCAAACAATTTGGAAATGACCTATGTAACAATTTGCATAGGTCACCCACGCATGTAGACCTATGAATCTTGCCCAGGATAAAAATTAGTATCACCATTTATTCAATAAAATTGACAAATCTTGGACTTATGGTATGGAACAGCATCGTGAACGTCGTATTCAGGAAACTACACCAGTGGTGAAAATTTGAAGCCGATCAGATGAGCCATTCTTTAGTTATGACAAGGATTCGAATGACTCCCAAGTTTTTTTCTGCTATTTTACTTCATAAACAAATTTGCCTGCACGCAAACGATACTTAATGGGTACTATCCTGGGTACTATCCTGGGTACTATCCTGGGTATTATCCTGGGTACTATCCTGGTTCTAAGATGCATCAGATATTAAATATTGAAGCTGTTCAGAAGAGTTAAACTTAACGTGATTTAACGGGAATAAAACATTCGAACAGTTTTACACATTAAATGGTCAAATCTGCTTCTACATATTTGAATTTCACTCTCCGCCGTTGTCGATTCTTTTGACACATCTTTGCAAACGTTCGAAGCTCCACTGATGCTGGAAACGGGTTCAACAACTAGTGGCCTACATCTCACCACCTAGCGGTATACAAGGCTCCATCCTGTCACTTGAACTCCATACTGCTTCTGACTATGGAGCAATACTCTTCTCTAAACTGAGGGACTGACCACCTCAAAACTTCAAGGGTGATGGACTGATTACATCGTCTTCACGTCTCTTCTGCTTCTATCAACTTTTCTGTGCTCGACTGAAGAAGCTTACTGTGTAGGCGAAACGTTTCGATATAAAGATACCTAACTGTTGCATATGTGTCTTACCTAACAACCTGTCGGTATTTTATACCATTTTAATATTCATTCTAGCCTCTTGTTAAATGCTCTATTATTTCGAAATCTCACCCAACACACCGGCGTTCTCTCCTTTGGGATTCATAACACTCCAGCCTGTTTTCAACGTAGGATGTTGTGTGTTTATTGTACCCAGTACCAGAAGGACTGGGATGAGGGTATTCCCCTCGTCTTATTTGCCGGGAAGGACAGAACTCGGGAATCCTTAGGCTATAGTCCCTTCGAACTGGTTTATGGTCACCAGTAAGGAGGATATTGATTGTTTTGAGGGAACACTGGCTAGGTAATGATCATAATGCTTTATCTTCGAACTTTTTCTCACTTTCAGAGACCGTTTGGTTTATATGGTTTATTGGTTATATGCATCTGAGAACCTGCACACCAGCTAGACCAAAGAAACAATTTTACTGTAAGACATCGCCCCATATTCTTGAAGTTGGAGGGGAGATGATGGCATTAGAATTGGTGCCTGGAAATGCCTTGAAAGCAAGGTAGAGTGGGCTTTCAAGGTGGCGAAAAAGTTTTGGACTAAAATTATAGAATTCCCACCCCTGGGCGGCGGAAATCTGAACGGATGTGCATATAAACCGTCTAAAGAGGTGTCATTAAAGATCCGTTGTGGCCAGTGTTAATATAATAGATCATCTGAGATTGAACATTGATTTGCAGGCAAGCACAGATATTTATCTTAGTAATGATGCCTTGTTAAAGGATCCTACACAATGTATATTAGGCCTTAGGTAAAGGTTGCAGAGATGGTTCAGCTTCTCTCAAATTTTGAGGAATTGTTTGGTGATACCCCCAAGGTGTGCTGGAGGGAGGTTGCAGATATATACTGTACGGTGCTTTATGTTGTGATTTTCAGGCCGTCAGTTGTGTTTGGGTTTGTTTTACGGTCAGGTGGACCCTGGGAGGTTCCTGTCATTTTATTTTTTTTTGTATGTGTGGGCCTATGTGTATAGTGGAGATTACAGAAATAATTGCATTTTTACCAGCAGGCTGGAAGCGCCAGGGAAGTATGGCGACCCACAGACACCATAAATATTTAATCTTCCTATGGCGTATGACTTTTGTGGGCTGAGCACTTAGTTTTGATTGTAAAAATAATATGGCCTAATTTTGAGCAACTTGTAAAGATCTACGTGTGTACTGTATTCTTGCACCTTTAGAAATATATGTTTATTGTTCTATATGTGCATTTATCTGTCGTTCCTGATAATCATACCTAAAGTACTGACCATTTTTTGTAGTTTACTAAGCATGGGGCTTCACGAGGCTTATTTTTAAACAACTTTATATAACATACCCATGAACAAGATATTCCCCCCCCCACAGTACCTCCATTGTAACTTCACAACACCTCCACATTCCAAAATATTTGTGACCCGAAATATTCTGCTTAGGAGGGTGGCGGACGCATTTGTCGTTCCTTTAATTGTTAAGGCTGAGATCTCCTGTGCCTTATCTTCCAAAGATACCTTGTAGTATTTTCTCGAAGGATCCTACCATGACAACTACTTCGCATGTCTTACCGCGTCAGATATGTCATCTGTTCTGAGAGATATCCATCGAATTCAGAGACTGCATTTTAATGGTCTTAAAGTAGTCAGTACAACTTCGCTGGTCAGGTGTATACATGAAAACCTTCAAGTAGAGCCTTTGTGATAATTCCTACTTTTATTGTGTACCTTAGCTATAGATCACTTCAGGCTGACGTTTGTGACTTAGTACAAGACTCAAATTGATAATCTATAGGGTTTGGAGATCGGGACAAAGTCTGCTACGTCCTACTTTCCTTCTTTTATGGTTCACAACATTGATCATGAATGTTACCTAACTTGATGACTAATTATATCTCATGACCCATCCAACATGTGTCAGAAATCATTATTTCTAAATAAATCTTTAGGAACATTGTTCCATAAAAGTCATGAGGTATGTCTTGATCACCACCGAGATCATATTCTACCACAAAATGATTCTACTTAAATACAAGAGTAGAAGAGAAGGCAGCTCTTGACGACAATGGCAAGACAGAATTGCTGCCTCCCCGGTGGCTGGTGAGAGAGTGAGTGGGTTTCGTAGCAGGCTTTATATCAGGTGGCCCAGGGCGTTGATCATTTATTTACCCAGCATGCACATGAGCTAACAAGCGAGTAAACAAGTGGTGTGGCTACAGGGACAGCCAATGAGAACCTTGATTCTGCAAGCACAGAAAGAGTAGTGTGCAAACAGCAAGTTTGCCTGTCAGACCCAGCTATGCTTTAGACTAGAGCATGAGATGGTTCAAGTCGTAGTGGCAGCCCTGCAAAATGCCACAAGGTGACTGGTGTGTGGGAGACCCTCCAACATAACATACCCTTCCAAACAAGGTGACTGTTGTGTGGGAGACCCTCCAACATAACATGTCCTTCCGAACAAGGTGACTGTTGTGTGGGAGACCCTCAAACATAACATACCCTTCCGAACAAGGTGACTTGTCAGACCCTCCGACATCTCCTTCTGAACAAGGTTTTTGCAGGAAGACCCTCGAATAAGACCCAGCATTAAGGGAGGGGACGAACGATAAAAAATAACCCCGTATTTTAAAAACGGCTTGTCTGTGGGAAGCCGTACACTCCTATATACATCGCTACATCACTCGTAGTGCGAGTATACAATACTTAACATGACTCAATACAATACTTAATTCCTCTTATTTTGAAAGAATGAACTGTGGAATGAGGCTAAATAATGTTTAGTGTTTATTAGGTAACATAAACTTAGATAAGTGGGATTAATGTTGCCACGTCTGAACGAAGAGGAAAATACAAGTTAGGGATTGTATCATATTTCCTCTTTCCTTTCTCTCCTTCCATCCTCTCTATGTTCCCTGTCCTCTTCCTCCCCACACACTCCCTACATTATTTTCTTCCATTTCCTTACGATATTTTTTGCCCCTCTACTCCAACTTTACTCAATTTTTGTTGTGTCTGACCCACTGCAATGCACGCTCCGTT
>NC_069435.1:38335336-38357836 GCF_026875155.1 Cherax quadricarinatus | reverse complement strand
ATATATATTTATGTATGTAACGTGAATGAACCAGTGCATAGTGTGTTGTGTGTGTGTCTGTGTGTCTGTGTGTGTGTCTGTGTGTGTGTCTGTGTGTGTGTCTGTGTGTGTGTCTGTGTGTGTGTCTGTGTGTGTGTCTGTGTGAGAGATTACATTTACTGGCCTAGATTTGACTTTCCTGTCTTTTTATTATAATTTGTTTGGAAAAAAATATTTAAATACCTTTGATTAAAGGATGTCAGAGTGTGACATTAAAATCAAATTCTTAATTAGATTATTCTTGTCCAATAGCTACTCATTATTATTTTAAAAGAGATATTGCAACAATTCGTGGCTAGTAAATTGTCAGCCTTTACACCCGTAGTCACAGTTCTTTAAGACGTCCATTATATTATTCTTTCTATGGATATTTAAGATGCTAGACAACCACAGGGAGTTGAATGGGTGTGAGTTCGACCTGACTAGCTTGTGCAACTAGGTCAGATCCCGTGCTCCACCCTTAAGTGAATGTGACTGACCTGACTAGGTTAAGGCATTAACTTAAGTCGGTGGGAGAATTGGACCTGCCTCGCATGGGCCAGTAGGTCTGTTTTAGTGTTCCTTCTTTCGTATGTTTTTATGTTCTAGGCCTTAGTGTTGCGATCAACATATCAACAGAAGCTTGCAAAGTTACAGACACAAGTACGAAGTCCAAGCACATTAGTTCAGAGGAACATTGTAGTACAAATGTAGACTCGAGCAAGAACGTTTCCCTTGTACTCATCTGTTTTGGACTTCCTGCTTATTTCTGCAACATTGCAAGCTCCTGATGAAGTGTTGACTGCAACACGAGAGGCCTAGACCTTTCATTCAACTCCCCCTGTGGTTGTCTTGCATCTTGCATCGCTTGCTGACGATTATTGCAAAATAGATATTTATGTAATAACATCAAGACACAATGTTGGAAAAGGTTAAATTAAATTTATCCTTAAATTAAACTGTAATTTATATCTGTTAATCTTTTAAATATTCAGAGTTATTTTTTTAAATATAAATAAACTGCTATGTCAACTATGTGATCCAATGTTATCAATACATATTGCAAGTTGCAATGGTATCAATACATATTGCAAGTTGCAATGTTATCAATACATATTGCAAGTTGCAATGTTATCAATACATATTGCACGTTGCAATGTTATCAATACATATTGCAAGTTGCAATGTTATCAATACATATTGCACGTTGCAATGTTATCAATACATATTGCAAGTTGCAATGTTATCAATACATATTGCAAGTTGCAATGTTATCAATACATATTGCACGTTGCAATGGTAATACATTATGCAAGTGCAATGTTATCAATACATTGCACGTTGCAATGTTATCAATACATATTGCAAGTTGCAATGTTATCAATACATATTGCACGTTGCAATGTTATCAATACATATTGCACGTTGCAATGGTAATACATATTGCAAGTTGCAATGTTATCAATACATATTGCACGTTGCAATGTTATCAATACATATTGCAAGTTGCAATGGTAATACATATTGCAGGTTGCAATGGTATCAATACATATTGCAAGTTGCAATGTTATCAATACATATTGCAAGTTACAATGGTATCAATACATATTGCAAGTTGCAATGTTATCAATACATATGCAAGTTGCAATGGTATCAATACATATTGCAAGTTGCAATGGTATCAATACATATTGCAAGTTGCAATGGTATCAATACATATTGCAAGTTGCAATGGTATCAATACATATTGCAAGTTGCAATGGTATCAATACATATGCAAGTTACAATGGTATCAAAACATATTGCAAGTTACAATGGTATCAATACATATTGCAAGTTGCAATGTTATCAATACATATGCAAGTTACAATGGTATCAATACATATTGCAAGTTACAATGGTATCAATACATATTGCAGGTTGGAATGGTATCAATACATATTGCAGGTTGCAATGGTATCAATACATTTTGCAAGTTGCAATGGTATCAATACATATTGCAAGTTACAATGGTATCAATACATATTGCAAGTTACAATGGTATCAGTACATATTGCAAGTTGCAATGGTATCAATACATATTGCAAGTTACAATAGTATCAATACATATTGCAAGTTACAATGGTATCAATACATATTGCAAGTTACAATGGTATCAATACATATTGCAAGTTACAATGGTATCAATACATATTGCAAGTTGCAATGCAAGACACATAGTTAACTTTTACTACATTAGTTGAACCCTCTTTGTCAACTGTAACACTACGTTACAAAACTGAACGTCACCTACTAAAATTATAGGAAGAACACGGGATAAATTATAGGAAGAACACGGGATAAATTATAGGAAGAACACGGGATAAATTATAGGAAGAACACGGGATAAATTATAGGAAGAACACGGGATAAATTATAGGAAGAACACGGGATAAATTATAGGAAGAACACGGGATAAATTATAGGAAGAACACGGGATAAATTGTAGGAAGAACACGGGATAAATTGTAGGAAGAACACGGGATAAATTATAGGAAGAACACGGGATAAATTATAGGAAGAACACGGGATAAATTATAGGAAGAACACGGGATAAATATATAGGAAGAACACGGGATAAATTATAGGAAGAACACGGGATAAATTATAGGAAGAACACGGGATAAATTATAGGAAGAACACGGGATAAATTATAGGAAGAACACGGGATAAATTATAGGAAGAACACAGGATAAATTATAGGAAGAACACGGGATAAATTATAGGAAGACCACGGGATAAATTATAGGAAGAACACGGGATAAATTATAGGAAGAACACGGGATAAATTTTAGGAAGAACACGGGATAAATTATAGGAAGAACACGGGATAAATTATAGGAGAACACGGGATAAATTATAGGAAAAACACGGGATAAATTATAGGAAGAACACGGGATAAATTATAGGAAAGAACACGGGATAAATTATAGGAAGAACACGGGATAAATTATAGGAAGAACACGGGATAAATTATAGGAGAAACACGGGATAAATTATAGGAAGAACACGGGATAAATTATAGGAAGAACACGGGATAAATTATAGGAAGAACACGGGATAAATTATAGGAAGAACACGGGATAAATTATAGGAAGAACACGGGATAAATTATAGGAAGAACACGGGATAAATTATAGGAAGAAACACGGGATAAATTATAGGAAGAACACGGGATAAATTATAGGAAGAAACGGGATAAATTATAGGAAGAACACGGGATAAATCATAGGAAGAACACGGGATAAATTATAGGAAGAACACGGGATAAATTATAGGAAGAACACGGGATAAATTATAGGAAAAACACGGGATAAATTATAGGAAGAACACGGGATAAATTATAGGAAGAACACGAGATAAATTATAGGAAGAACACGAGATAAATTATTGGAAGAACACGGGATAAATTATAGGAAGAACACGGGATAAATTATAGGAAGAACACGGGATAAATTATAGGAAGAACACGAGATAAATTATAGGAAGGACACGAGATAAATTATAGGAAGAACACTGGATAAATTATAGGAAGAACACTGGATAAATTATAGGAAGAACAAGGGATAAATTACACTGGTCAACTAGTTTTGAAAAGTTATATGCTTCTTAAATGAGATTAGTTAATGCTTGTATTTTCATGTCCTGCATCCAAATATCACCTTGAAAACTACTTATTGGTTATAGGTTTAAAGATACGAGACATGTAATATTTGATTATTTTATTAAAACGTACAATATGTGTCAGTATGTTTTAAACTCTAATCCGTACCTACTCTCTGACTTTTTGCTTGACTCTTATAGTGGTCTGAAGAATCATCTCTTGCTAATGTCCAGCAACAGTCTGCAAGAATTCTTGTGTCCCATTTGCCTGGTACTATTTTTCCATGGCTGAAATATCTTGGTGAAACCTTTCACCATGTTCGTCACTAACTGCCCAACAGTTCGCTGGAAAAATGTCTAAATGTGAGTCCAAAGAGTGGATTGTAAGTGACATGTTACATCCCATGTTCTTGTGAACTTTCAAATCTTCACATCAGCTGCTAGGTTCCAGTACTGAAGACGAGAGCCTAGCAGCTCTGCCTCATTTTTGGGTAGTTGCAGATCCCTGACAAGGTCATGGAGTTCCTCTTTTGTTATGAGATGTGGCCTAGAGGAGTGTGCTTCATCAGAGTTTCGGTCACTGTAATCCAGTACTGCTATCCTTCTCTTCTTCCTCCTCACAACTTTCTTCATCTGACTCGAAGGATACCGAAGTTGGTGCATCAGGAACAGTTAGATCTTCTCCATGTAGAACTGGGCGAATAACTGATGGAATGTTTGGATATTCAATGGACCCCTTTTTTTTCTTTGACAAGCCCTTTTGTACTGGAGGTACCATGCAGAAACAATAAGTGTTCGTATTGTCTGTTGGCTCCCGCCATGTCATTGGCACAGTAAAGAACATTATTTTCCTGTTCCTGTTCAACCATTGGCGAAGGTTAGTAGCACAATTGTTGCAGCATGTGTGTGGAACCCAGTTCTTATCCTGGTTACCAATCTTGCATCCAAAATACATGTATAGGTAATAAGCATTTCTAAACATAGCAGTTATACGGCGCTTCTGTGATGCAAAGGTCACCTCACCACACATATAGCAGAAGTTGTCTGCCCTCTTCTCACAAATACGAGGCATCTGAAAGAAGAAAACAACAAACAGTTAGAAGATAAACAGAAAAATTATTCATTAATTTATCAATATAATACAAATCATGACAGTTAAGCAGAAGTATTTATATCATTCAGTAGGAAAATAAAATTAATATAATATGACTCACATGCATATCAATAGCTTGCTCAATGAATATTTATTATAAGTTTAAAAAGTGTTTGGCTAAGAAAATCACCGACCTTTCACCTCGCAATATGAACTTGGACATCACAATCACCTTCTATGACTGCTGGAACAATATTGAAGGTCAGTCAGACTGAGTGTGGTAAGAAACACACTGCCACAAGCCTGTTGGAACCTGTTGTGACACGTAGGTGTATATTGTAACGTAGAGCTAACAAACAATTTTAACCATGATATTCATTATCAGTGACCTAAAATTAGTTGGATATTACTAGTCTGGTCTCGGAATCATTTAGGTTGTTGACCAGTATTATAGATAGAGCACGGGATAAATTATAGGAAGAGAATGGAGTAAATTATAGGAAGAGCATGGAATAAATTATAGAAAGAGCATGGAATAAATTATAGGAAGAGCATGGAATAAATTATAGGAAGAGCATGGAGTAAGTTAGATTTCGAAATTTTAGACAGTTTACACAATGGAGAAATCCAGCTTGAGAATAATCAATGTCACTTTCAGCCTCCATGTTTTCTTTAATTGAGTTCTCTTTTCAAGCGCTGTATAACCCTGCTATGTTTAGCATTTCTTTTTGATAATAATAATAATAATAATAATAATAATAATAATAATAATAATAATAAACCAACAACAATGAGTTCTTTCTTATTTTTGACTTCTATCTGAGCACTGTGAAGCAGGGTCAGTTCCGGCTCATTCCTTCCTACTGCAGTACACTCGTTAATACGTCTCTGATATTATATATATATATATATATATATATATATATATATATATATATATATATATATATATATATATATATATATATATATATATATATATATATATATGCAAGGAATTCGCAAGAGCAGGCGAAATATACACAAACACTGATCTCTGGCTGAAGGAGACTCGAAACTACGAGCAGAGATCAGTGTTTGTGTATATTTCGCCTGCTCTTGTGAATTCCTTGCATTGTTAGAATCTCTAGTAAGGCTGATGCATGCAGGGGATGAGATGAAAAGCTGTAAGCCTTCTTCCTGCAAGCTGGCTGCCTTGGATCAACGTCTAGCACAAGCTGGACTCCAAGGTATTGGTCCAGTGTGGTGAGTTTGGTATAGCACTGCGTACCTTGTTCCAAGCTTCGTAGGTTCGAGTCTCCTTCGGCCAGATATATATATATAATATATATATATATATATATATATATATATATATATATATATATAATGTCGTGCCGAATAGGTAAAACTTGCTATTTTGGTAAGCTTCCTAATTTTTTTTTTGCACAAGATTATTAATTTTTACATTAACATAAATTAAAGAAATATATCTTTAAACATATAAAAGAAAATTTTAGAAAGGATTTAATTTTAAATGAGTTCTTGCTAATTTAGCAGTTTCACCTATTCGGCACGACACACACATACAAACAAGTGGTATTTAATCAACATCACTGCAACTAACCGGGGAATTGAACCCGTGTTCTTTTAGCCCGCCTCATGGTGAGCGAAAATTCACGACGCTCTAACCCACTGGACCATACAATCCTACAAGAATCACGCACCCAGCAGAGCTAGGTGTTGTACCGTGATTCAAAGACATACGATGGTGTGGGTGCCTCAGAGCTAATTTCATTCTACTCCTCGTTTGGTGTACTAGCCCCCACAAGCAGTGTATATAGTATTGTAACCATGAACGAGTGGTATTTAACCAGTAACAACACTGCAACTATCTGTGGGATCGATTCCCCGACTAGTCGCAGTGTTATTGATTAAATACCAGTCGTTCATGGTTACAATACTCTCTCTCTCTCTCTCTCTCTCTCTCTCTCTCTCTCATATATATTATATACATATATTGCCTTCAAGAACAATGGGACAGTGAAGCTCAGGTTGACTGAGCACACACACTGTCCAACAGAAGAGGCAGTGTTTACAAGATCCCATGCACTCTGTCCTCTTTCAAAAGTTTGGAAAACAGGTAAACCACTGGAAACCAGGTTAGACCAACATCAGTACTAGATTAGGATGGGTCACAATTCGAATGGAAACTTTAACCACATGAGTAATGTATTATTCATTATACACTGTATAGTCTGTATCTGTACATAGCTTTGCTTTTAAGGATAAGTAAGTTACTGCTCAGGAGACTAGGAGAAAGTGAAGCAGCTAACAACCAGTTAAGAGCAGGGACCAAGAGCTCAGACTGAACAGCAAATGGAATCGCAAGAACGTCACCACAAACATACACACATTCAAGCCAATTCATCATCTTTTCGGTAATGTCCCCCAAAGGAAACATTTGCAGTTGAGAACGACCAACTGTGTTGAGAGAGAGAGAGAGAGAGAGAGAGAGAGAGAGAGAGAAAATGCTCTCGCATATCCCCCGCCGATATTTTCCATTCATCTCTCTCCCCTTCTCTACATTTCTCATCCCTCTGGCATCAATAGATCATAAACATGAAAAGAGGATAAGCGAGCGAGGGGACGTGGGAGAATAACACGAAGTCTCTCGCTAGGAACGAACGACCTCACATTCTATCGTGAGTGATCTGCTGTTGCCTATCGATAGTGTAGCCTTGCTGATGATTTGTTGAGCTTCCCCACTGTCCCTTGGAACTAGATATTGGGAGCTAGATACCGCATGTTAAGCGCACTTGTCGATAGACACTTACCCTGTTGTGTGGGAGCGGGGGGATGAAGGTGTTGCTACGCCTCTACTTCCTTGCCTATATTCTGTAGTAGGGGTTGAGTCTTAGCTCTTGGCCCCCCTCTCTCATCTTGCCGCATGCCTGATACACGCCCTCATACTCTTGTGGGTCTTGCCACACCTACTAGAACTGCCACGCCACTCCTGGAACTGTCACACCATTCCTAGAACTGTCGCACCACTCCTAGAACTGGTATACCTACTAGAACTGCCACACCTCCTAGAACTGTCATACCAACTAGAACTGTCATGCAGCTCCTGGAACTGTTATAATTACTCCTAAAACTTTCACACCACTGCTAGAACTGTCACACTTTTAGAACTGTCGTATCTACTCCTAGAACTGTGACAGCACTCCTAGAACTGTCACATCTATTAAACTGTTACACCTAGAATTGTCATACTACTCGGACTGTCACGACACTCCTAGAACTGTCACATCTACTAGAACTGTCATACCTACTTGAACTGTCACGACACTCCTAGAACTGCCACACCTGCTAGAACTGTCATACCTACTCCTTGAACTGTCACGAGACTCCTAGAACTGTCGCACCTGCTAGAACTGTCATACCTACTCCTTGAACTGTCACGAGACTCCTAGAACTGTCACACCTGCTAGAACTGTCATACTCCCAGAACTGTCATAACACTCCCAGAACTGTTATAGCTATTCCTAGAACCACTTGTATCCGCTTGTATCCGCCACTTTACCGTCCTGGCCACTTTCTCAGAATGCTCACTTAAAAAGTACTTCTTGACATCCCAGTGACTCGTCTGGGGGTTCGTGTACCTGCTTCCTGCTTCTCACACAGTTCGAACACTTTATCCCTGTTCTCATCCTATCGATTCATGTGACGAGCCTGGTCCAGGGCCGGGCTCCGGGGCTAGAAAGACTCTCGAAACTCAACAGATGTATATCAAAGGCTATGTTATATGTTCCCTGATGTCACTAAACTTAACTTCTTTAGCTTCCCCTCATAGCTTATTTTCCTTAGTTCCGGAGCTAGCATCATTGCATACCTCTCCACTTTCTGCAGTAATTTAAGATATTTTATGGTATAAACCTTGGTAATAAATACCGACAAGTTGGTTTAGAAAGACACGTAAGCAAACACTGTAACATATTTATTAGAAAACGTTTCGGTCCTGGAACCTTGATCACTTCTAACATACAGAGGTAGAAAGACATTATATATATAGGCGGAGAGTGAGATGTGACGCACGTGACCTGAGGAATGTCATAAGAACATAAGAATGGAGGAACACTGTAGAAGGCCTACTGGCTCATGCGAGGCAGGTCTTTATCAAAACAACCTCTACCTATGATGAGGACGGGTAGACGATGAAATCATGCGACTCCTGTGTTGTTGGGTTGGTGTTGCTTAAGTATCATGTATGCCAATGTTTTTGAAATTTTGTAGTTTCCAGTGTTGCGTTCTATAGTGTCGGTGACGGCGATTAGTGAGGCTTCTAGGCACCGTCGGCGTCTGAGGTCTGGTTCGGTGAGAACGAGTTGTGCCTCATTCCAATTCATCAAATGCCCCGTGGAATCTCTGTGGAGGGCACAGGCGTACCTTACATCGTCTCTGTTAGAGACGTCTCTATCCGAGACGTCTCAATATCCAGGCCCTTCTCAACAAGATCAATGCAGTTGAACCATCAATAAAGTTTACACTTGAACTCGAGAATGATGGCAAACTTCCTTTCCTCGACGTTCTGCTGTGCAGATCTCCCGACAGTGACAAGCTTCTCTTCAAAGTGTATAGAAAACCTACCAACAAGGACGATCTTATACACTTTTATTCACACCAAGACACCCGCACTAAGAGAGGAGTCCTCATTGGCTTCTTCTTGAGAGCTCTTCGCATCTCCAGCCCTTGTTTTCTAGAAGAAGAAAAGCACTTACATAACACAAGCCTTTACACGTCTTCAGTTCCCATCTTTCTTCATCCGAGATTGCAGACTCAAGGCACAAGCTATCCTCAACAAACCGCCCATGGAACAGCCCCCTAAACAGTTCATAGTACTCCCATGTGGCGATGTTGCCACGAATACTCGCCGGGCACTTGCTATGAGTAACATCAACGTTTCCACCATAAACACATCATCTATCAAAGACCTCACTACGAAACGCAGCCCACACCTCTAACTTCTACAGCAGGCGTCTACACTATCCCCTGTGGGTTCTGTCCCAAGAAATATGTAGGCGAGACAGGCAGAGATCTTGCAGTCCGCCTGAATGAGCATCGAAATGCCTCTAACAGAGACGATGTAAGGTACGCCTGTGTCCTCCACAGAGACTCCACGGGGCATTTGATGAACTGGAATGAGGCACAACTCGTTCTCACCGAACCAGACCTCAGACGCCGACGGTGCTTAGAAGCCTCACTAATCGCCGTCACCGACACTATAGAACGCAACACTGGAAACTACAAAATTTCAAAAACATTGGCATACATGATACTTAAGCAACACCAACCCAACAACACAGGAGTCACATGATTTCATCGTCTACCCGTCCTCATTATAGGCAGAGGTTGTTTTGATAAAGACTTGCCTCGCATGAGCCAGTAGGCCTTCTACAGTGTTCCTCCATTCTTATGTTCTTATGACATTCCTCAGGTCACGTGCGTCACATCTCACTCTCCGCCTATATATATAATGTCTTTCTACCTTTGTATGTTAGGATGGTCGCTTAAGAGGCACACTAGCTGAACTGTCCGGAACAGTGCTTGAGCAGCAATGAAGAATCAGTTCTCCTTTAGGAGCCAGAGATGGGTCATCTCAAGATTAAGACCCATGCCAGGACCCTGGTCTTGGCGAACATTACATATATTTGTATGTTAGAAGTGATCAAGGTCCCAGGACCGAAACGTTTTCTAATAAATATGTTATAGTGTTTGCTTACGTGTCTTTCTAAACCAAGATATTTTATGTATTTTGGGTTCTATGCTGGTGATTCATGCTCCAAGACTGGCCTGGCATAAGTTATATCAAGATCCATGAATGACAGGTCGTTGAGAGTCTTAATGGTTACTTTTAGATTTGCAAAACGAGCATTGGTTGCTGCGGTTATTTGTTTGAGGTGTGCCTTCGGTGATACGCTTGGCATTATACTCACCCCAAGGTCTTCTTGAGTGAGGTCTAAAGCCTCTGTTCTCAAGCTTCATAACCTTGCATTTGCTGGGGTTAAATTAAAATAAACCCTTGTCTAATCACAGTCTTGTTGTTTTATCTCATTGCTTTTAATTTTCATCATTAGTCTCAAATAATCTACAAACAGAGGTACATCTGACTCTAACGCTTATGGTATGTCACTGACTTGTACCAGTAAAGGTGCTGGTCCTTGACCAATCAATGTACTCCACCGGAGTACACTCCCTGATATTCTTGCCTTCTGCTCGAGTTTTTGTCCCAGTCTTCTGTGAGGCATATCATGAAGTGTTTTCTTGTAGCCCAAGAAAATGCAGTCCATCCATCCCTCTCTCATGTCTCTCATCTACAACTTTCTTACTGAACTCCAGTAAGTTGTTGAACAAGATTTGCCATCTCTGACCCCACTTTCAGAAGGCAAGTGGTAGAGGACAGAAGGAAAGTGGTAGAGGACAGAAGGCAAGTGGTAGAGGACAGAAGGCAAGTGGTAGAGGACAGAAGGCAAGTGGTAGAGGACAGAAGGCAAGTGGTAGAGGACAGAAGGCAAGTGGTAGAGGACAGAAGGAAAGTGGTAGAGGACAGAAGGCAAGTGGTAGAGGACAGAAGGCAAGTGGTAGAGGACAGAAGGCAAGTGGTAGAGGACAGAAGGAAAGTGGTAGAGGACAGAAGGAAAGTGGTAGAGGACAGAAGGAAAGTGGTAGAGCTTCCTCTCTATGGATGGTGATAAATGCCTCACAGTTTAGGAAAATGTTAATACCTTGTTATGATAATGATTACTGAAAATATTTATTACTTGGAAATGTAATCATTTTGAGTTTTAGACAAAAAGATTGAAAAATTTACCCGGATAAAAAGAAACGAATATACATGAAATACTACCTAACTGAATCAATGAAAAAAATAAATTGAGATCCTGAAACAGTGTTAATACAGAGACAGTTGCAAGATACAAAGGGAAAAATAGTTACACAGACTTTTTGCCAAAGTTCAAGGATCCCATCAAGGGTTTCAAGGTTCCGCTGGGCTACTCAAAACAGTCAGGATGGCGGAGAAAAAACACACACAGTAATTACCATCACTGGTGATACACTCACTCGGTAAGCTGAGAGACAAAGCTGAGAGAAAATAAAGTATAACGTTAAGTTAAAAAAAAAAATCAAGAAAGGCAAGAGCTGCAAGAAATTAAAAACAAGTCGGTGACTAAAAGAAAACGGATAGATGGTTAGTCACTATTATGAGGGAACAGAGTAGTTAAGTGACTCCCTTTGACTCAGCACATCACCTGGTAGTCCGGAGTGTAGTGTAAACAGAGGCTGGAAGGTGATGCTGAAGTCTGTATACTTCTGTAAGAAGAGCTCAGAACACTTACACAACCCCCAACAATCACACTCTAATTGACACAAAATTATGTAACTGTGAGTGAACTTTTGCCCCATTACACTCTCACTAACTCTCCATCATTCTACTGTCTAGTTATTCTTCTGATGTGAGTGAGAAAGAGTTTTGGTTCAGACGTGGCCTTTGCTGTTGTGTAATTCTCAAATTATCACTCTCCCTCTCTTTTCTCCCTCACAAATTAGTTTCTGGCTCTTTCGATCACTTTTCTGTCTTCTGTTCCTGTACCTTTCCATGTGTGTGTGTCTACTCATCTAGTTGAGGTTGCAGGGGTCGAGTCCAAGCTCCTGGCCCCGCCTCTTCACTGATCGCTACTGGGTCCTCTTTCGCTCTGCTTCCTGAGCTTTGTCATTACTCGTCTTAAAGCTATGTATGGTTCCTGCCTCAACTACATTACTTGTTAGACTATTCCACTTCCTGAAAACTCTATGACTGAAGAATTACTTCCTAACATCCCTGTGACTCTTCTGAGTCTTCAGCTTCCAATTGTGACCCCTTGTTTCTGTGTCCCCTCTCTAGAACATCCTGTCTCTGTCCACCATATTCCACGTAGTATTTTGTATGTCGTTATCTCGTCTCCCCTGACCCTCCTGTATTCCAGTGTCGTCAGGCCGATTTCCCTTAACCTTTCTTCGTAGGACATTTCCCTAAGCTCCAGAACTAACCTTGTTGCAAACCTTTGCATTTTCTCTAATATAGTATCTGACATCACACAGACGGACTCCTGGAACCACGGACCTGGGGACGCAAGGTTGGGTGTGGGGAGAGTGGGGAAGGGGGAGTATCTGACGTCACACAGACGGACTCCTGGAACCACGGAACAGGGGACGCAAGGTTGGTTGTGTGGGAGAGTGGGGAAGGGGGAGTATCTGACGTCACACAGACGGACTCCTGGAACCACGGACCTGGGGACGCAAGGTTGGTTGCGTGGGGAGAGTGGGGAAGAGGGAGTATCTGACGTTACACAATATGTTTCGCTTGTACTGGTCTTGCAATTGAATTTTAAACATTTCTTGAGAGGATATTCCTTTCACTATGTACCTTGAAGAACTGAGTTATTTTTGCCATTTTGTTACGCGTTCCTGCATCAGATTTAAAGTAATTACCTATTATGTAAACATGTGTGGATAAGGATTAGTTCTCTAGATTAAAATTTTTGTATCTATATTTGTAAGTAATACTAGTTAGGCACGTGCTAGAAGGCACAGCGAAAGTATAGTCTTGTGGAATGTGTGTTACGTTTTGGTAAGTTTGTATGTGGCGTGTTAGGTGTTATAAGGAGTTTGGTGTTGTTAAGTTACTAAAATCATGATGAACCTTTTGGATAATACTTATTCATGTTCTAGTCTAGGGTTCTTTAAATAATTTACATAGCCTAGTATTGTACCGCTAATGTGGCATGTGGTGTATTATCTTGTATTTTGAGCGTGAACTTCACGATATGCAATGTTTTGAAAGTTTGTAATTCATGGTTAACATTAATATTTAATATTATATTGGTGGTGTATATTCTTCTACTTATTACAGTGTATGTGTATAGGAATGTAATGTTTCATATCTGTTTTAGTCTGTAAATTTATGTTTTTTTGTGTCTTGTTCATGCACTACCAACTCTTAGGTAAATACTTATTAAGGTTTTGATGAGGTCAGTGTATGACCATTCATTAGGAAAATTAATGTATGTTATATAGAACGGGGACTGTACATACGGGGGGAGGGTAGAAGTGTCAGCTGTGTCTGCACTGCCAATAATGATTATTGTAAAAGGAGGGTTTGTAGGTTATGTATATGGTTGTGGGTTATGTATATGGTTGTGGGTTATGTATATGGTTGTAGGTTATGTATATGGTTGTAGGTTATGTATATGGTTGTGGGTTATGTATATGGTTGTGGGTTATGTATATGGTTGTAGGTTATGTATATGGTTGTAGGTTATGTATATGGTTGTGGGTTATGTATATGGCTGTGGGTTATGTATATGGTTGTGGGTTATGTATATGGTTGTGGGTTATGTATATGGTTGTGGGTTATGTTATGGTTGTAGGTTATGTATATGGTTGTGGGTTATGTATATGGCTGTGGGTTATGTATATGGTTGTGGGTTATGTATATGGTTGTAGGTTATGTATATGGTTGTGGGTTATGTATATGGTTGTGGGTTATGTATATGGTTGTGGGTTATGTATATGGTTGTAATATGGCCATTATCTATGGTGTTCTAAATGTACTGGGATTGTGTACTAGAGGTTTTGTAATATCTAGTATGGTTTTTAATTTTATACTCTTATACATTATTGTATTTGTTCTATGTTTTAAATAAAAATAAAAAAAAAATTCTTGATGTGCTTGACCAGGTGTGGGTTCCAAACTGGTGCTGCATACTCCAGTACGGGCCTGAGGTACAGAGTGTACAGTGTCTTAAATAATTCCTTACTAAGGTATCGGAACGCTATTCTCAGGTTTGCCAGGCGCCCATATGCTGCAGCAGTTATCTGGTTGATGTGTGCTTCCGGAGACGTGCTCGGTGCTATACTCACCCCAAGGTTTTTCTCCATGAGTGAGGTTTGCAGTCTTCGGCCACCTAGCCTATACTCTGCGGTCTTCTTTGCTCTTCCCCAATCTTCATGACTTTGCATTTGGCAGGGTTGAATTCAAGAAGCCAATTGCTGGACCAGGTGTCCAGCCTGTCTAGGTCTCTCTGTAGTCCTGCCTGATCCTCATCTGATTTGACTCTTCTCATTAACTTCACATCATCTGCGAACAGGGACACTTCAGAGTCTATACCTGTGTGTGTATGTGTACTCACCTATTTGTACTCACCTATTTGTGGTTGCAGGGGTCGAGTCCTAGCTCCTGGCCCCGCCTCTTCACCGGTTGCTACTAGACCCTCTCTCTCCCCGCTCCATGAGCTTTATCAAACCTCGTCTTAAAACTGTGTATGGTTCCTGCCTCCACTACGTCATTTTCTAGGCTATTCCACTGCCTTACAACTCTATGACTGAAGAAATACTTCCTACTATCTCTCTGACTCATTTGTGTCTTCAACTTCCAATTGTGGCCTCTTGTTTCTGTGTCCCCTCCCTGGAACATCCTGTCCTTGTCCACCTTGTCTATTCCACGCAGTATTTTATATGTCGTTATCATGTCTCCCCTGACCCTCCTGTCCTCCAGTGTCGTCAGGCCGATTTCCCTTAATCTTTCTTCATAGGACATTCCCCTTAGCTCTGGAACTAACCTTGTTGCAAACCTTTGTACTTTCTCTAGTTTCTTGACGTGCTTTATCAAGTGCGGGTTCCAAACAGGTGCTGCATACTCCAGTATGGGCCTGACATACACGGTGTACAGTGTCTTGAATGATTCCTTACTAAGGTATCGGAATGCTGTTCTCAGGTTTGCCAGGCGCCATATGCTGCAGCAGTTATCTGATTGATGTGTGCTTCCGGAGACATGCTCGGTGTTATACTCACCCCAAGATCTTTCTCCTTGAGTGAGGTTTGCAGTCTTTGGCCACCTAGCCTATACTCTGTCTGTGGTCTTCTGTGCCCTTCCCCTATCTTCATGACTTTGCATTTGGCAGGATTAAATTCGAGAAGCCATTTGCTGGACCAGGTGTCCAGTCTGTCCAGGTCTCTTTGAAGTCCTGCCTGGTCCTCATCAGATTTAATTCTCCTCATTAACTTCACATCATCTGCAAACAGGGACACTTCTGAGTCTAACCCTTCCGTCATGTCGTTCAAAATATACCAAAAATAGCACTGGTCCTAGGACCGACCCCTGTGGGACCCCGTTCGTCACAGGTGCCCACTGTGATACATCATTACGTACCATGACTCGTTGTTGCCTCCCTGTCAGGTATTCTCTGATCCATTGCAGTGTGTGTGAGTGTGTGTGTGTGTACTCACCTAGTTGTACTCACCTAGTTGAGGTTGCGGGGGTCGAGTCCGAGCTCCTGGCCCCGCCTCTTCACTGATCGCTACTAGGTGTGTGTGTGTGTGTGTGTGTGTGTGTGTGTGTGTGTGTGTGTGTGTGTGTGTACGTATGTACTCACCTATTTGTACTCACCTATTTGTGGTTGCAGGGGTCGAGGCTTAGCTCCTGGCCCCTCCTCTTCACTGGTTGCTACTGGGTCCTCTCTCTCCCTGCTCCATGACCTTTATCAAACCTCGTCTTAAAACTATGTATGGTTCCCGCCTCCACTACGTCACTTTCTAGGTTATTCCACTGCCTGACAACTCTAAGACTGAAGAAATACTTTCCCAACATCCCTTTGACTCATCTGAGTCTTCAACTTCCAATTTTGACCTCTTGTTTCTGTGTCCCCTCCCTGAAACATCCTGTCTTTGTCCACCTTGTCTATTCTGCGCAGTATTTATATGTCGTAATCATGTCTCCTTTGACCCTCCTGTCCTCCAGTGTCGTCAGGCCGATTTCCCTTAACCTTTCTTCATAGGACATTCCCCTTAGCTCTGGAACTAACCTTCTCGCAAACCTTTGAATTTTCTCTAATTTCTTGACCGTTGATAAAGTGGGGGTTCCCAAAACGGGTGCTGCATACTCCAGTAGGGGCTGACGTAAAAGGTGTACGGTTTTTGAACGATTTGTTACAAAGTATCAACGTTTTCCCGGTTTGCCAGGCGCCCATATGCGCAGCGTTATCTGGTTGATGTGTGCTTCCGGAAACATACCGGTGTTATACTCCCCCAAGTCTTTTCCTTGACGGGTTTGCAGTCTTTGGCCCCCCTCCCTAAATCCCCTGGGGTCTTCTTCCCCTTCCCCGTCTTCATGATTTTGTTTGGGGGGTTTAAAATTGAGAAGCCAGTTGCGGGACCAGGGCCCAGTCTGTCCGGGTCTCTTTGAAGTCCTCCCTCACCTCATCTAAATTAATTCTCCTCATTGCGTCGACTTTTACAACAGGGACATTTGAGTCTAACTCTTGTTTCATGCTTTACAATAAAAAAAAATAGCACTGGCCCTAGGACCAACCCCTTTTGGGGACCCCGTCGTCACGGGCCCCGTGATACCCATCCTACCAGACCGTTTTGCCTCCCTGTAGGTTTTCTATGATTATTGCAGTCCCCTTCCTGTTATATGGCCTGATCCTCTAGCTTCGCACTAATCTCTTTGAGGAACTGTGTCAAGGGGCTTTTTGCAGTCCAAGAAGATCAATCAACCCCTCCTGGTCTTATTTTGTTTCTTTTCAAAAAAACCCCAGAAGGTTTGTGACACAGGATTTCCCTTCCATGAATCCGTGGGTTTGGGCGTTTTTACTTTTGTTCCTTCCCAGGTGTTCCACCACTCCCCTTGATAATCTTCTCCAAAACTTTGATACTATACCGTCAGTGACAGGTCTATATTTATGCCTCTTTTCTGTCCCCTTTTTTTAGAAATGGGAACACATTTGCCGTTTTCCAACCTCGGGGTAGTTCCCCATTTTCCGGGGATGTTTTGAAGATTGTGGAAAGGGGCACACCGATATCCGCCCCCTCTTAGGACCCAGGGGGAGATGTCTAGTCCCATTCCCTTTGAGGTATCGATGCCCCTTTGCGCTTCTTCACTTCCCCCTCTTTTGTTGTATGTCACCAACACTTGTTGTTTATTTCCTTGCTGGTGTCCCCTGGTTCTCCCCCCCCCAGGGGCCCTTTCCCTGTCTCCACTGTAAAACTTCCTTAAATCTCAATTGAGCTCATCACATACTTCTTGATCGTTTCTTGTGAGTTCCCCCCCTTTTTTTCCTCAGCCTTATCCCCGGTCTTTGTGTTGTCTTCCTCCTAATGGGTATACAGCATTTGGGTAGACTTGCTTTCGAGCAAAAGTCGTTCTCTACTGTCGCGGCCTCCCTCCTTTCTGTGCATACTGTTTTTGGGGTCTTCTACAATTCCCTATTTTCCCGGGGGCCTTTGCCTCCTGTACCTTTTCCCTTCCGGGGGAATTTGTTTTTGCCTCCCTAACCCTTTAGGTAAACCCAAAGGGCCGTTGCTTCCATTTTTTTGTTTCCTTTTGGGAAAAAACCTTTTCCCCTGCCCTTTCACTTTTTTACATTTTCCATCATCTCGTTTACTGATTTTCCCACCCTTTCCTGTCCATGAATCCGCAAGAATTCCCCATACCCGTGTAGTCCCCCCTTTTTAGTTTGGTTTTTCCCCTTAATTCCTGTTTTCCTTCTCCATTGTAGTTTTCTATATAATCAAACTCAGAACACGTGTCGCTAGCTCCAAGGGGCCTCCGTAAATTGATGTCTCAATGTGAACGGGTCCCCGTGAACCAAGGGGCCCGTCTTGCTGTTCCCCCTCCCCCCCTCTCTCTGGTTTGCCCTGAATTTTGATTTTCATGAGGTTTTAAGTACCCCAAACCATCATCTTGGTTCCTGTTTGGGACCCCCAGTGGCTCCAGGTTTTCCAATCGATTCCCTGTGGTTGAAATCCCCCATTACCATATTTGCTCTGCTCGAGTGGCTCTTTACCCAAATGTCCACCATCATCTATGACACTTTATGTTCCCAGACTGAATTTTACCTACATGTGTCCCTTTTTCCCCAATCAGTCCATCCTTCCATTTTCCCCAAATCCCCCTCGGTTTTTTATGGCAGTGCAAACACCCCCTTCCCCTCTCTCTTTCTATCTTTCCTCATGATCTGATATCCCGGGGGAAGTTGCATCTGTTATTGTTCAGGGAGCTTCGTTTCAGTGACTTGCTATGATGTCTTGGGATTTCTCGCTGATTCTTTCGTGCCACTCCTCATATTTATTCGTTATTCCGTTCGCGTTTGTGTACCAAACCTTCAGCTTCTTTTCTATCACTGTGATCATGAGAGAATATTGGGGTTGGGGGAGTGAGAGCCTTGGTGGGGCCTATGGGGGGCTGTGGTGTGGGTGGGGTTTGTGATGAGGGGGGTGGGGTCAGAATGCCTATAGGGGCAGTTGTTGGGGTGAGGTTTGTGATGTGGGGGTTGGTGGCAGAGTAAAAGTGTGTGGGTTCTGGTTTTAGATTGCTCAGTTGCATTGGTATTGTTGAGGTTGGAGTCCTTCTCCAGAGTGTGTTTGCCCTTCCTCCTGTGTCTGGGTCCTGCTCATCTTCATCATTGCCTCTCGTTCCTCCTTGCATCTCTGTACCCTCTCTTTCAGTGTAGTTCTTTCTTCTTGTGTTCTGTCGCGATCGAGGTACAACTCTCTGGTACCCCAGTTTGTCCTCAGTCGTGCTTTCTCTTGCAGGATTCTGGTTCGAACTGATTCTTCCTTGAAAATTACTTTGACAGGCCTTTTCCTTCCACTCGCAAACCACCTAATTCTCCGAAAATTTGTCTCCTGGGTCATATCGCCCTCGCCTATTATTTCATGATGCCTTCAATTATTTTTTCCTCCTGCTGTGTGCGTGTGTGTGGTGTGTGTGTGTGTGTGTGTGTGTGTGTGTGTGTGTGTGTGTGTGTGTGTGTGTTGTGTGTGTGTGTGTACTCACCTAATTGCACTCACCTAATGTGGTTGCAGGGGTCGGACTCAGCTCCTGGCCCCGCCTCTTCACTGATCGCTACTAGGTCCTCTCACTCTCTTGTTTCCTGAGCTTTGTCATACCTCGTCTTAAAGTGATGTATGGGTCCTGACTCCACTACATCACTGCTAGGCTATTTCACTTCCCGACGACTCTATGACCGAAGAAATACTTCCTAACATCCCTCTGACTCGTCTGAGTTTTCAGCTTCCAATTGTGACCCCTTGTTTCTGTGTCCCCTCTCTGGAACAACCTGCTCTGTCCACCTTATCTATTCCATGCAGTATTTTGTATGTCGTTATCATGTCTCCCCTTTCCCTCCTGTCCTCCAATGTCGTCAGTCCGATTTCCCTCAACCTTTCTTCGTAGGACATACCCCTGAGCTCTGGAACTAGTCTTGTTGCAAACCTTTTCACTTTCTCTAATTTCTTGATGTGCTTGACCAGGTGTGGGTTCCAAATTGGTGCTGCATACTTCAGTATGGGCCTGAAGCACACAGTGTACAGTGTCATGAACGATTCCTTACTAAGGTATCGGAACGCTATTCTCAGGTTTGCTAGGCACCCATATGTTGCAGCAGTTATCTAGTTGACGTGTGCCTCCGGAGACATGCTCGGCGTTATGGTCACCCGAAGGTCTTTCTCCTCGAGCGAGGTTTGCAGTCTTTGGCCACCTAGCCTATACTCTGTCTGCGGTCTTATTTGCCCTTCCCCAATCTTCATGGCTTTGCATTTGGCAGGGTTGAATTCAAGAAGCCAGTTGCTGGACCTCGTGTCCAGCCTGTCAAGTCTCTTTGAAATCCTGCCTGATCCTCATCTGATTTAATTCTCCTCATTAACTTCACATCATCTGCGAACAGGGACAGCTCTGAGTCTATCCCTTCCATCATGTCATTCACATTATACCAAAAATAGCACTGGTCCTAGGACCGACCCCTGTGGGGCTCCGCTCGTCACAGGTGCCCACTGTCATACCTCATCCCGTACCATGACTCGTTGTTGCCTCCCTGTCAGGTATTCTCTGATCCATTGCAGTGCCCTTCCTGTTATACGCGCCTGATCCTCTAGTTTCTGCACTAGTCTCTTGTGAGGAACTGTGTCGAAGGTCTTCTTGCAGTCCAAGAAAATGCAATCAACCCACTCCTCTCTCTCGTGTCTTACTTCTGTAACTTTGTGTACTCACCTAGTTGAGGTTGAGGTTGCGGGGGTCGAGTCCGAGCTCCTGGCCCCTGTGTGAGTGTGTGTGTGAGTGTATGTATGTGTGTGTGTTTGTGTGTGTGTGTGTTTGTGTGTGTGTGTGTTTGTGTGTGTGTGTGTGTGTGTGTGTCTGTATACTCACCTAGTTGTACTCACCTAGTTGAGGTTGCAGGGGTCGAGTCCAAGCTCCTGGCCCCGCCTCTTCACTGGTCGCTACTAGGTCACTCTCCCTGAACCATGAGCTTTATCGTACCTCTGCTTTAAGCTATGTATGAATTCTGCCTCCACTACATCGCTTCCTAAACTATTCCACTTCCTGACTACTCTGTGGCTGAAGAAATACTTTCTAACATCCCTGTGATTCATGTGTCTTCAGCTTCCAACTGTGTCCCCGTGTTGCTGTGTCCAGTCTCTGGAACATCCTGTCTTTATCCACCTTGTCAATTCCTCTCAGTATTTTTGTAAGTCGTTGTCATGTTTCCCCTCTCTCTCCTGTCCTCCAGTGTCGTCAGGTTGATTTCCCTTAACCTCTCCTCGTAGGACATACCTCTTATCTCTGGGACTAGTCTTGTTGCAAACCTTTGCACTTTCTCTAGTTTCTTTACATGCTTGGCTAGGTGTGGGTTCCAAACTGGTGCCGCATACTCCAATATGGGACTAACGTACACGGTGTACAGGGTAATGAACGGTTCCTTATTATGTCGGAATGCTGTTCTGAGGTTTGCCAGGCGTCCATATGCTGCAGCAGTTATTTGGTTGATGTGCGCTTCAGGAGATGTGCCTGGTGTTATACTCACCCCAAGATCTTTTTCCTTGAGTGAGGTTTGTAGTTCTGGCCCCCTAGACTGTATTCCCTCTGCGGTCTTCTTTGCCCTTCCCAATCTTCATGACTTTGCACTTGGTGGGATTGAAATCCCGGGGCCAATTGCTGGACCAGGTCGCAAGCCTGTCCAGATCCCTTTGTAGTTCTGCCTGGGCTTCGATCGAATGAAATTCTTTTTCATCAAATTCACGTCATCTGCAAGCAGGACACCTCGGAGTTTTTTTCCTTCCGTCATGTTCCAAATACCAAAAACAGCACTGGTCCTAGGGCTGACCCCTGTGGGACCCCCCCTGGTCACAGGTGCCCACTTTTGACACCTCGCTACGTACCATTACTCGCTGCTGTCTTCCTGAACAAGTATTCCTTGATCCATTGTAGTGCCTTCCTTGTTATCCCATCTTGATCCTCCGTTTTTTCACTAATCTCTTGTGTGGTATTGTGAAAACGCCTTCTTGCAGTCCCAAAAAGATGCAATCCACCCACCCCTCCCCCCCTGTCTTACTGCTGTCACCCTGTCATAGAACTCCAGTAGGTTTGTGACACAGGATTTTTCCCCTCCTGAAACCATGTTGGCTGCTGTTGATGAGATCATTCCTTCTAAATTTCCACCACTCTTCTCCTGACAATCTTCTCCATGACTTTGCATACTATTCATGTCAGTGACACTGGTCTGTAGTTTAGTGCTTCATGTCTGTCCTCTTTTTTTAAAAATTGGGCTATATTGCTGTCTTCCATGCCTCAAGCAATCTCCCTGTTTCGATAGATGTATTGAATATTGTTGTTAGGGGTACCCCATAGTGCTCGCTCCCTCTCCAGGGCCCATGGAAATGTTTTCCCTTTTTCC
>NC_069435.1:38305133-38334836 GCF_026875155.1 Cherax quadricarinatus | reverse complement strand
TTTTTGGCGTGTTAGGTTTTATAAGGAGTTTGGTGTTGTTAAGTTACTAAAATCATAAAAACCCTTTTGGATAATATTTTTCATGTTTAGTCGGGGGTTTTTTTAAAATAATTTACATGCCTAGTATTGTACCGCAAGGGGCTGTGGGGGATTATCTTGTATTTTGGGTAATTCACGAATGAAATGTTTTGAAAGTTTATAATTCAGGGTTAACATTAAATTTGAATTATATTGGTGGTGTATATTCTTTACTTATTACAGTGATTTTGTATAGGAATGAAAAGTTTCTATCTGTTTTAGTCTGTAAATTTATGTTGTGTCTGAAGATTGAGACATTTATGGATATGGGAATCTTTTTCAGGAAACGTTTCGCCACACAGTGGCTTTCATCCAATAAAAAGGGAAGGCGAAGGGGAAAGGAGGAGAATGGGGGTAATCAGTCCCCAACCGGGAGTCCCTTCACGACCCCTAAAAAAAAACGCCAGCCCTTCTTCCCTTTGCTCCAACTCCCTCCCCCACGATCCCCGTGAACATACCCAAGGCCGGGGATGTTTTACCTCTTTTTTGTATATAGTTCTACTGTCTTCCTTTATGCCGAATCTGTATTGAAAAGCCACGGGAAGGCGAAACGTCTACTACAATAAAATATCCAGATGTTGCACTGGTTTCTTAATTTTCCCTATTGTCGGTATTTTATCCCTTTTCTTGCACAACTTGTCAACACTGAACACATGGAATCTTTTTTCAGGGGAATCAAAAGACCTTCTTCACGGCTGCTGAAATAACCTCTCTTTGGAAGGACCTACTTCCCCTGGGGAATCCCCCTACATGACTGCCTTTGTCTCTGCCCCTCCCCTTCATGAGCCATAAAAAAAAGCCAGTTTCTTGCCTTTGCTCCCGACTCTCCCCCCACGATCGTAAACTAAAATCCAAGGCCCAGGGTGATACCCCCCTTTTGTATATAGTTCTCTGTCTTCCTATTATTCCTAGAAAACTGTATTGATAAAGCCACGGGGGCGAAACGTCTACTACAATAAAGATATCCAGATGTTGCACATGTGTCTTAACTTTCATGGGGTCGATGTTTCAGTCCATCAATCTTGTAGAAGTCACTAGGGCCGTAGACGGGCTTATATACGTAGTGAGGTGACTGAAACGTGGAGGGGGGGTCATAGTTACCCCCCACAGCGAAAAGGTCTTCGTCCAAAGGTTGAACAAGTGTTGAAGAATTCTTTTTAACAAGACCCCATGATCTGCCGTTCCGACAGTTTTGAGAATGGTTTTTTAAAAACCGACAAGTTGAAGATTTAGACACTTATGCAGCATAGGGGAAACTTTTTTCAGGGGAAAGTTTCGCCCAAAACATGGCTTCTCAGTCCAATACAAAGAGGAAGGCGTAAGGAGAGGAGGGGAAAAGAGGAATCTCCCTCAACCCGGGGCGATGTGTTGTCCCAAAACTTGTAGAATTTACAGCTAGGGCCGTAACGTGGTTATATATGAAGGGGGTGACGTAAGAATGGGGGCGGGTCATTTGGACCACCACAGTCGAAGTAGTCTTCGTCCAAAGGTTGAACAGTGTTGAAAAATTCTTTGTAACAAGACCCCATGATGCGCCGTGTCTACATTTTGGAAAAGTTTAAAAACCGACAAGTTGAAGATTTAGAACTTAGCAGATATGGGAATCTTTATTAGGAAAAAGTTTCGCCACACAGGGCTTCATCAGTCCAAAACAAAGAGGAAGGGCGTAAGGAGAGGGGAGAATGAGGGAATCAGTCCCTCAACCTGGAGTCGATGTTTCAGTCCATCAATCTTGTAGAATGTACAGCATAGGGCCGTTGAACGTGGCTTATATACTGTAGTGAGGTGACGTGAAGCAGATGGAGGCGGGGTCATAGTGGTACCATCCACTAGTCGAAGTAGGTCTTCGTCCAAAGGTTGAACAAGTGTTGAAGAATTCTTTGTAACAAGACCCCATGATGCTGCCGTGTCTGACAGTTGGTGATGAAGGGTTTTTGAAAAACCGACAAGTTGAAGATTGAGAAAACTTATGCAGCATATGGGAATCTTTATTCAGGAAACGTTTCGCCACACAGTGGCTTCATCAGTCCAATACAAAGAGGAAGGCGTAAAAAGGAGGGGGGAATGAGGTAATCGTCCCTCAACCTGGAGTCGATGTGTTCAGTCCATCAATCTTGTAGAATGTACAGCATGGGCCGTAGACGTGGCTTATATACTGTATGGGGTTTGACGTGAAGCAGATGGAGGCGGGGTCATAGTGGTACCATCCACTAGTCGAAGTAGGTCTTCGTCCAAAGGTTAAAACAAGTGTTGAAGAATTCTTTGTAACAAGACCCCATGATGCTGCCGTGTCTGACATTTGTGATGAATGGTTTGAAAAACCGACAAGTTGAAGATTGAGACACTTATGCAGCTTTATGGGAATCTTTTTTTCAGGAAACGTTTCGCCACACAGTGGCTTCATCAGTCCAATACAAAGAGGAAGGCGTAAGGAGAGGAGGAGAATGAGGTAATCAGTCCCTCAACCTGGAGTCGATGTGTTCAGTCCATCAATCTTGTAGAATGTACAGCATAGGGCCGTAGACGTGGTTTAAATATACTGTAGTGAGGTTGACGTGAAGCAGATGGAGGCGGGGTCATAGTGGTACCATCCACTAGTCGAAGTAGGTCTTCGTCCAAAGGTTTTGAACAAGTGTTGAAGAATTCTTTGTAACAAGACCCCATGATGCTGCCGTGTCTGACAGTTGTGATGAATGGTTTGAAAAACCGACAAGTTGAAGATTGAGACACTTATGCAGCATTGGGAATCTTTATTCAGGAACGTTTCGCCACACAGTGGCTTCATCAGTCCAATACAAAGAGGAAGGGTAAGGAGAGGAGGAGAATGAGGTAATCAGTCCCTCAACCTGGAGTCGATGTGTTCAGCCCATCATTTTCTTGTAGAATGTACAGCTAGGGCCGTAGCGTGGCTTATATTACTGTAGTGAGGTGACGTGAAGCAGATGGAGGCGGGTCATAGTGGTACCATCCACTAGTCGAAGTAGGTCTTCGTCCAAAGGTTGAACAAGTGTTGAAGAATTCTTTGTAACAAGACCCTTGTGCTGCCGTGTCGACAGTTGTGATAAATTTGGTTTGAAAAACCGACAAGTTGAAGATTGAGACACTTATGCAGCATATGGGAATCTTTATTCAGGAAACGTTTCGCCACACAGTGGCTTCATCAGTCCAATACAAAGAGGAAGGCGTAAGGAGAGGAGGAGAATGAGGTAATCAGTCCCTAAACCCGGGAGCGATGTGTTCAGTCCATCAATCTTGTAAATGTAAGCATAGGGCCGTAGACGTGGCTTTATACTGTAGTGAGGTGACGTGAAGCAGATGGAGGCGGGGTCATAGTGGTACCATCCACTAGTCGAAGTAGGTCGTCCAAAGGTTGAACAAGTGTTGAAGAATTTTTTGGTAACAAGCCCCCATGATGCTGCCGTGTCTGACAGTTGTGATGAATTTTGTTTGAAAAACCGACAAGTTGAAGATTGAGACACTTATGCAGCATATGGGAATCTTTATTCAGGAAACGTTTCGCCACACAGTGGCTTCATCAGTCCAATACAAAGAGGAAGGCGTAAGGAGAGGAGGAGAATGAGGTAATCAGTCTCAACCTGGAGTCGGATGTGTTCAGTCATCAATCTTGTAGAATGTACAGCATAGGGCCGTAGACGTGGCTTATATACTGTAGTGAGGTGACGTGAAGCAGATGGAGGCGGGGTCTTTAGTGGTCCCATCCACTAGTCGAAGTAGGTCTTCGTCCAAAGGTTGAACAAGGTTGAAGAATTCTTTGTAACAAGACCCCATGATGCTGCCGTGTTGCAGTTGTGATGAATGGTTTGAAAAACCGACAAGTTGAAGATTGAGACACTTATGCAGCATAGGGGAAATTCTTTATTCAGGAAACGTTCGCCACACGTGGCTTCATCAGTCCAATACAAAGTGGAAGGCGTAAGGAGAGGAGGAGAATGAGGTAATCAGTCCCTCAACCTGGAGTCGATGTGTTCAGTCCATCAATCTTGTAGAATGTACAGCATAGGGCCGTAGACGTGGCTTATATACTGTAGTGAGGTGACGTGAAGCAGATGGAGGCGGGGTCATAGTGGTCCCATCCATTTGTCGAAGTAGGTCTTCGTCCAAAAGGGTTTTTGAACAAGTGTTGAAGAATTCTTTGTAACAAGACCCATGATGCTGCCGTGCCCTGACAGTTGTGATGAATGGTTTGAAAACCTGAATAAAGATTCCCATATGCTGCATAAGTGTCTCAATCTTCACTTGTCGGTTTTTCAAACCATTCATCACAACTGTCAGACACGGCAGCATCATGGGGTTTGTTACAAAGAATTCTTCAAACACTTGTTAAACCCTTTTGGACGAAGACCTACTTCGACTAGTGGATGGTACCACTATGCCCCCGCCTCCATCTGCTTCACGTCACCTCACTACAGTATATAAGCCACGTCTACGGCCCTATGCTGTAATTCTAAAAGATTGATGGACTGAACCATCGACTCCAGGTTGAGGGACTGATTACCTCATTCTCCTCCTCTCCTTACGCCTTCCTCTTTGTATTGGACTGATGAAGCCACTGTGTGGCGAAACGTTTCCTGAATAAAGATTCCCATATGCTGCATAAGTGTCTCAATCTTAAAACTTGTCGGTTTTTCAAACCATTCATCACAACTGTCAGACACGGCAGCATCATGGGGTCTTGTTACAAGAATTCTTAAAACACTTGTTCAACCTTTGGACGAAGACCTACTTCGACTAGTGGATGGTACCACTATGACCCCGCCTCCATCTGCTTCACGTCACCTCACTACAGTATATAAGCCACGTCTACGGCCCTATGCTGTACTTTCTACAAGATTGATGGACTGAACACATCGACTCCAGGTTGAGGGGACTGATTACCTCATTCCCCCTCTCCTTACGCCTTCCTCTTTGTATTGGGGACTGATGAAGCCACTGTGTGGCGAAACGTTTCCTGAATAAAGATTCCCATATGCTGAATAAGTGTCTCAATCTTCAACTTGTCGGTTTTTCAAACCATTCATCACAACTGTCAGACACGGCAGCATCATGGGGTCTTGTTACAAAGAATTCTTCAACACTTGTTAAAACCTTTGGACGAAGACCTACTTCGACTAGTGGATGGTACCACTATGACCCCGCCTCCATCTGCTTAAACGTCACCTCATACAGTATATAAGCCACGTCTACGGCCCTATGCTGTACATTCTACAAGATTGATGGACTGACACATCGACCAGGTTGAGGGACTGATTTACCTCATTCTCCTCCTCTCCTTACCCCTTCCTCTTTGTTTTGGGACTGATGAAGCCACTGTGTGGCGAAACGTTTCCTGAATAAAGTTTCCCATATGCTGCATAAGTGTCTCAATCTTCAACTTGTCGGTTTTTCAAACCATTCATCACAACTGTCAGACACGGCAGCATCATGGGGTCTTGTTACAAAGAATTCTTCAACACTTGTTCAACCTTTGGACGAAGACCTACTTCGACTAGTGGATGGTCCCACTATGCCCCCGCCTCCATCTGCTTCACGTCACCTCATACAGTTAAAAAGCCACGTCTACGGCCCTATTGCTGTACATTCTACAAGATTGATGGACTGAACACATCGACTCCAGGTTGAGGGACTGATTACCTCATTCTCCTCCTCTCCTACGCCTTCCTCTTTGTATTGGATGATGAAGCCACTGTGTGGCGAAACGTTTCCTGAATAAAGTTTCCCCATATGCTGCATAAGTGTCTCAATCTTCAACTTGTCGGTTTTTCAAACCATTCATCACAACTGTCAGACACGGCAGCATCATGGGGTCTTGTTACAAAGAATTCTTAAACACTTGTTCAACCTTTGGACGAAGACCTACTTCGACTAGTGGATGGTACCACTATGACCCGCTCCATCTGCTTCACGTCACCTCACTACAGTATATAAGCCACGTCTACGGCCCTATGCTGTACATTCTACAAGATTGATGGACTGAACACATCGACTCCAGGTTGAGGGACTGATTACCTCATTCTCTCCTCTCCTTACGCCTTCCTCTTTGTATTGGACTGATGAAGCCACTGTGTGGCGAAACGTTTCCTGAATAAAGATTCCCATATGCTGCATAAGTGTCTCAATCTTCAACTTGTCGGTTTTTCAAACCATTCATCACAAATGTTGTGTCTTGTTCATGCACTACCAACTCTTAGGTAAATACTCATTAAGGTTTTGATGAGGTCAGTGTAGACCATTCATTAGGATAATTATGTATGTTATTTAGAACGGGGACTGTACATGCGGGGGGGGGGGGGGGGCAGAAGTGTCAGCTGTGTCTGCACTGGCAATAATGATTATTGTAAAAGGAGGGTTTGTAGGTTATGTATTATGGTTGTGGGTTATGTATATGGTTGGGGTTTTTGAAATGTGGTTGTGGGTTATGTATATGGTTGTGGGTTATGTATATGGTTGTGGGGTTATGTATATGGTTGTGGGTTATGTATATGGTTGTGGGTTATGTATATGGTTGTAATATGGCCATGATCTATGGGTTCTAAATGTACTGGGATTGTTTTCCTAGAGGTTTTGTAATATCTAGTATGGTTTTTAATTTTAACTCTTATCATTATTGTATTTGTTCTATGTTTTAAATAAAAAAAAAAATTCTTGATGTGCTTGACCAGGTGTGGGTTCCAAACTGGTGCTGCATACTCCAGTATGGGCCTGAGGTACAGAGTGTACAGTGTCTTAAATAATTCCTTACTAAGGTATCGGAACGCTATTCTCAGGTTTGCCAGGCGCCCATATGCTGCAGCAGTTATCTGGTTGATGTGTGCTTCCGGAGACGTGCTGGGTGCTATACTCACCCCAAGGTTTTTCTCCATGAGTGAGGTTTGCAGTCTTCGGCCACCTAGCCTATACTCTGCGGTCTTCTTTGCTCTTCCCCAATCTTCATGACTTTGCATTTGGCAGGGTTGAATTCAAGAAGCCAATTGCTGGACCAGGTGTCCAGCCTGTCCAGGTCTCTCTGTAGTCCTGCCTGATCCTCATCTGATTTGACTCTTCTCATTAACTTCACATCATCTGCGAACAGGGACACTTCAGAGTCTATACCTGTGTGTGTGTGTATGTGTGAGTGTGTGTGTGTGTACTCACCTAGTTGTACTCACCTAGTTGAGGTTGTGGGGGTCGAGTCCGAGCTCCTGGCCCCGCCTCTTCACTGATCGCTACTAGGTGTGTGTGTGTGTGTGTGTGTGTGTGTGTGTGTGTGTGTGTGTGTGTGTGTGTGTACGTACTCACCTATTTGTACTCACCTATTTGTGGTTGCAGGGGTCGAGGCTTAGCTCCTGGCCCCTCCTCTTCACTGGTTGCTACTGGGTCCTCTCTCTCCCTGCTCCATGACCTTTATCAAACCTCGTCTTAAAACTATGTATGGTTCCCGCCTCCACTACGTCACTTTCTAGGTTATTCCACTGCCTGACAACTCTAAGACTGAAGAAATACTTCCTAACATCCCTTTGACTCATCTGAGTCTTCAACTTCCAATTTTGACCTCTTGTTTCTGTGTCCCCTCCCTGAAACATCCTGTCTTTGTCCACCTTGTCTATTCTGCGCAGTATTTTATATGTCGTAATCATGTCTCCTTTGACCATCCTGTCCTCCAGTGTCGTCAGGCCGATTTCCCTTAACCTTTCTTCATAGGACATTCCCCTTAGCTCTAGAACTAACCTTCTCGCAAACCTTTGAACTTTCTCTAATTTCTTGACCTGCTTGATCAAGTGCGGGTTCCAAACAGGTGCTGCATACTCTAGTATGGGCCTGACGTACACGGTGTACAGTGTCTTGAACGATTTGTTATTAAAGTATCGGAACGCTGTTCTCAGGTTTTCCAGGCGCCCATATGCTGGAGCAGTTATCTGGTTGATGTGTGCTTCCGGACACATACTCGGTGTTATACTCACCCCAAGATCTTTCTCCTTGAGCGAGGTTTGCAGTCTTTGGCCACCTAGCCTATACTCCGTCTGAGGTCTTCTCTGCCCTTCCCCGATCTTCATGACTTTGCATTTGGCGGGGTTAAATTCGAGAAGCCAGTTGCTGGACCAGGTGTCCAGTCTGTCCAGGTCTCTTTGAAGTCCTGCCTCATCCTCATCTGAATTAATTCTCCTCATTAGCTTCGCATCATCTACGAACAGGGACACTTCTGAGTCTAACTCTTGGATCATGTCGTTCACATATAAAAAAAATAGCACTGGTCCTAGGACCAACCCCTGTGGGACCCCGCTCGTCACAGGTGGCCACTGTGATACCTCATCACGTACCATGACTCGTTGTTGCCTCCCTGTCAGGTATTCTATGATCTATTGCAGTGCCCTTCCTGTTATATGTGCCTGATCCTCTAGCTTCTGCACTAATCTCTTCTGAGGAACTGTGTCAAAGGTCTTCTTGCAGTCCAAGAAGATGCAATCAATCCACCTCTCTCGTGTCTTACATCTGTTTCTTTATCATAAAACTCCAGAAGGTTTGTGACACAGGATTTGCCTTCCATGAATCCGTGCTGGTTGGCGTTTATACTCTTGTTCCGTTCCAGGTGTTCCACCACTCTCCTCCTGATAATCTTCTCCATAACTTTGCATACTATACACGTCAGTGACAGGTCTATAGTTTAGTGCCTCATTTCTGTCTCCTTTTTTAGAAATGGGAACTACATTTGCCGTCTTCCATACCTCAGGTAGTTGCCCAGTTTCCAGGGACGTGTTGAAGATTGTGGTAAGTGGCACACACAGCATATCCGCTCCCTCTCTAAGGACCCACGGGGAGATGTCTAGTCCCATTGTCTTTGAGGTATCGATGTCCCTTAGCAGATTCTTCACTTCCTCCTCATTTGTATGTATGTCATCCAACACTTGTTGATATATTCCTTGCTGGTGTCCCCCTGTGTTCTGCCCCCCCAGAGGCCTTCCTGTCTCCACTGTAAATACTTCCTTAAATCTCATATTGAGCTCATCACATACTTCTTGATCGTTTCTTGTGAGTTCCCCACCTTATTTCCTCAGCCTTATCACCTGGTCTTTGACTGTTGTCTTCCTCCTAATGTGGCTATACAGCAGTTTCGGGTCAGACTTGACTTTCGATGCTATGTCGTTCTCGTACTGTCGCTGGCCTCCCTCCTTATCTGTGCATACTCGTTTCTGGCTCTTCTACTAATGTCCCTATTTTCCTGGGTCCTTTGCCTCCTGTACCTTTTCCATTCTCGGGCGCACTTAGTTTTTGCCTCCCTACACCTTCAGGTAAACCAAGGACTCGCTTTGGTCTTCCTATTATTTCTGTTTCCTTTGAGAACAAACCTTTCCTCTGCCTCCTTGCACTTTGTTACATATTCCATCATCTCGTTTACTGATTTTCCTACCATTTCTCTGTCCCACTGAATCCTGCAAGAAGTTCCTCATACCTGTGTAGTCCCCCCTTTTATAGTTTGGCTTTTCCCATTCAATTCCTGTTACCTTCTCCACTTGTAGCTCTACTACATAATCAAAACTCAGAACCACGTGATCGCTAGCTCCAAGGGGCCTCTCGTAATTGATGTCCTCAATGTCTGAACTGCTCCGGGTGAACACAAGGTCCAGTCTTGCTGTCTCGTCCTCCCCTCTCTCTCTGGTAGTGTCCCTGACATGTTGATGCATGAGGTTTTCAAGTACCACATCCATCATCTTGGCTCTCCATGTTTTGGGACCCCCATGTGGCTCCAGGTTTTCCCAGTCGATCTCCCTGTGGTTGAAATCCCCCATTACCAGTAACTTTGCTCTGCTCGAGTGAGCTCTTCAGCCAGAGTGTCTACCATCACTCATATGACTATGCTCTCCAGACTGAATTGTACCTACTATGTAGTCCCTTTCTCCAGTCATGTCCATGCCTTCCATTTCCTCAAATCCCCTATCTTTCCTCAGGATCTGATATCCCAGTGGGAAGATTGCATCTGTTATTGTCTCAGCGAGCTTCGTTTCTGTGACTGCTATGATGTCTGGGGATTTCTCGCTGATTCTTTCGTGCCACTCCTCATATTTATTCGTTATTCTGTTCGCGTTTGTGTACCAAACCTTCAGCTTCTTTTCTATCACTGTGATCATGAGAGAATATTGGGGTTGGGGGAGTGAGAGCCTTGGTGGGGGCCTATGGAGGGCTGTGGTGTGGGTGGGGTTTGTGATGAGGGGGTGGGGTCAGAATGCCTATAGGGGCAGTTGTTGGGGTGAGGTTTGTGATGTGGGGGTTGGTGGCAGAGGGAACAGTGTGTGGGTTCGGGTTTAGATTGCTCAGTTGCATTGGGATTGTTGAGGTTGGAGTCCTTCTCCAGAGTGTGTTTGCCCTTCCTCCTGTGTCTGGGTCCTGCTCATCTTCATCATTGCCTCTCGTTCCTCCTTGCATCTCTGTACCCTCTCTTTCAGTGTAGTTCTTTCTTCTTGTGTTCTGTCGCGATCGAGGTACACTCTCTGGTACCCCAGTTTGTCCCTCAGTCGTGCTTTCTCTTGCAGGATTCTGGTTCGAACTGATTCTTCCTTGAAAATTACTTTGACAGGCCTTTTCCTTCCACTCACAAACCATCTAATTCTCCGAAAATTTGTCTCCTGGGTCATATCGCCCTCACCTATTATTTTCATGATGCCTTCAATTATTTTTTCCTCCTGCTGTGTGTGTGTGTGTGTGTGTGTTTGTGTGTGTGTGTGTGTGTGTGTGTGTGTGTATACTCACCTAATTGCACTCACCTAATTGTGGTTGCAGGGGTCGAGACTCAGCTCCTGGCCCCGCCTCTTCACTGATCGCTACTAGGTCCTCTCACTCTCTTGTTTCCTGAGCTTTGTCATACCTCGTCTTAAAGTGATGTATGGGTCCTGACTCCACTACATCACTTGCTAGGCTATTTCACTTCCCGACGACTCTATGACCGAAGAAATACTTCCTAACATCCCTCTGACTCGTCTGAGTTTTCAGCTTCCAATTGTGACCCCTTGTTTCTGTGTCCCCTCTCTGGAACAACCTGCCTCTGTCCACCTTATCTATTCCATGCAGTATTTTGTATGTCGTTATCATGTCTCCCCTTTCCCTCCTGTCCTCCAATGTCGTCAGTCCGATTTCCCTCAATCTTTCTTCGTAGGACATACCCCTGAGCTCTGGAACTAGTCTTGTTGCAAACCTTTTCACTTTCTCTAATTTCTTGATGTGCTTGACCAGGTGTGGGTTCCAAATTGGTGCTGCATACTACAGTATGGGCCTGAAGCACACAGTGTACAGTGTCATGAACGATTCCTTACTAAGGTATCGGAACGCTATTCTCAGGTTTGCTAGGCACCCATATGTTGCAGCAGTTATCTAGTTGACGTGTGCCTCCGGAGACATGCTCGGCGTTATGGTCACCCGAAGGTCTTTCTCCTCGAGCGAGGTTTGCAGTCTTTGGCCACCTAGCCTATACTCTGCGGTCTTATTTGCCCTTCTCCGATCTTCATGGCTTTGCATTTGGCAGGGTTGAATTCAAGAAGCCAGTTGCTGGACCTCGTGTCCAGCCTGTCAAGGTCTCTTTGAAATCCTGCCTGATCCTCATCTGATTTAATTCTCCTCATTAACTTCACATCATCTGCGAACAGGGACACCTCTGAGTCTATCCCTTCCATCATGTCATTCACATATACCAAAAATAGCACTGGTCCTAGGACCGACCCCTGTGGGGCTCCGCTCGTCACAGGTGCCCACTGTCATACCTCATCCCGTACCATGACTCGTTGTTGTCTCCCTGTCAGGTATTCTCTGATCCATTGCAGTGCCCTTCCTGTTATACGCGCCTGATCCTCTAGTTTCTGCACTAGTCTCTTGTGAGGAACTGTGTCGAAGGCCTTCTTGCAGTCCAAGAAAATGCAATCAACCCACTCCTCTCTCTCGTGTCTTACTTCTGTAACTTTGTGTGTGTGTGTGTGAGTGTATGTATGTGTGTGTGTGTGTGTGTGTGTGTGTGTGTGTGTGTGTGTGTGTGTGTGTGTGTGTGTGTGTGTCTGTATACTCACCTAGTTGTACTCACCTAGTTGAGGTTGCAGGGGTCGAGTCCAAGCTCCTGGCCCCGCCTCTTCACTGGTCGCTACTAGGTCACTCTCCCTGAACCATTAGCTTTATCGTACCTCTGCTTTAAGCTATGTATGAATTCTGCCTCCACTACATCGCTTCCTAAACTATTCCACTTCCTGACTACTCTGTGGCTGAAGAAATACTTTCTAACATCCCTGTGATTAATGTGTCTTCAGCTTCCAACTGTGTCCCCGTGTTGCTGTGTCCAGTCTTTGGAACATCCTGTCTTTATCCACCTTGTCAATTCCTCTCAGTATTTTGTAAGTCGTTGTCATGTCCCCCCTCTCTCTCCTGTCCTCCAGTGTCGTCAGGTTGATTTCCCTTAACCTCTCCTCGTAGGACATACCTCTTATCTCTGGGACTAGTCTTGTTGCAAACCTTCGCACTTTCTCTAGTTTCTTTACATGCTTGGCTAGGTGTGGGTTCCAAACTGGTGCCGCATACTCCAATATGGGACTAACGTACACGGTGTACATGGTAATGAACGGTTCCTTATTATGTCGGAATGCTGTTCTGAGGTTTGCCAGGCGTCCATATGCTGCAGCAGTTATTTGGTTGATGTGCGCTTCAGGAGATGTGCCTGGTGTTATACTCACCCCAAGATCTTTTTCCTTGAGTGAGGTTTGTAGTCTCTGGCCCCCTAGACTGTATTCCATCTGCGGTCTTCTTTGCCCTTCCCCAATCTTCATGACTTTGCACTTGGTGGGATTGAAATCCAGGAGCCAATTGCTGGACCAGGTCTGCAGCCTGTCCAGATCCCTTTGTAGTTCTGCCTGGTCTTCGATCGAATGAATTCTTCTCATCAACTTCACGTCATCTGCAAACAGGGACACCTCGGAGTTTATTCCTTCCGTCATGTTCACAAATACCAGAAATAGCACTGGTCCTAGGGCTGACCCCTGTGGGACCCCGCTGGTCACAGGTACCCAATCTGACACCTCGCCACGTACCATTACTTGCTGCTGTCTTCCTGACAAGTATTCCTTGATCCATTGTAGTGCCTTCCTTGTTATCCCTGCTTGGTCCTCCAGTTTTTGCACTAATCTCTTGTGTGGTATTGTGACAAACGCCTTCTTGCAGTCCAAGAAGATGCAATCCACCCACCCCTCTCTCTCTTGTCTTACTGCTGTCACCCTGTCATAGAACTCCAGTAGGTTTGTGACACAGGATTTCCCGTCCCTGAAACCATGTTGGCTGCTGTTGATGAGATCATTCCTTTCTAAGTGTTCCACCACTCTTCTCCTGACAATCTTCTCCATGACTTTGCATACTATACATGTCAGTGACACTGGTCTGTAGTTTAGTGCTTCATGTCTGTCTCCTTTTTTAAAGATTGGGGCTACATTTGCTGTCTTCCATGCCTCAAGCAATCTCCCTGTTTCGATAGATGTATTGAATATTGTTGCTAGGGGTACACATAGTGCCTCTGCTCCCTCTCTCAGGACCCATGGAGAGATGTTATCTGGCCCCATTGCCTTTGAGGTATCTAGCTCACTCAGAACCCTCTTCACTTCTTCCTCGGTTGTGTGTATTGTGTCCAGCACCTGGTGGTGTGCCCCACCTCTCCGTCTTTCTGGAGCCCCTTCTGACTCCTCTGTGAACACTTCTTTGAATCTCTTGTTGAGTTCCTCACATACTTCACGGTCATTTCTTGTTGTCTCTTCTCCTTCCTTCCTTAGCCTGATTACCTGGTCCTTGACTGTTGTTTTCATCCTGATGTGGCTGCATAACAGCTTCGGGTCAGATTTGGCTTTCGCTGCATATTCATTTCTGGTTTTACGACTGCTCTCCTTATTCTCCTGGGCCCTTTGCCTTCTATATTTCTTCCATTCCCTAGCACACTTGGTTTTTGTCTCCTTGCACTTTTGGGTGAACCATGGGCTCATCCTGGCTTTTTCATTATTCCTGTTTCCCTTGGGTACAAACCTCTCCTCAGCCTCCTTGGACATTGTTGCTACATATTCCATCATCTCATTAACTGGCTTCCCTGCCAGTTCTCTGTCCCACTGAACCTCGTTCAGGAAGTTCCTCTTTCCCGTGTAGTCCCGTTTCTCGTAGTTTGGTTTCATTTGTCCTGGCCTTCCTGCTTTCCCCTCCACTTGTAGCTCTACTGTTTATTCGAAGCTCAAAACCACATGATCGCTGACCCCAAGCGGTCTTTCATATGTGATGTCCTCAATATCTGCACTACTCAAGGTGAATACTAAGTCCAGTCTTGCTGGTTCATCCTCTCCTCTCTCTCTTGTAGTATCCCTTACGTGTTGGTACATGAAGTTTTCCAGTACCACCTCCATCATCTTAGCCCTCCATGTATCTTGGCCCCCATGTGGCTCCAAGTTCTCCCAGTCGATCTCCTTGTGGTTAAAGTCACCCATGATCAGGAGCATTGCCCTGCATGCATGAGCTCTTCTGGCCACTGCAGTCATACTCTTGCCTTGTCATACTCTCGTCATACTCGTGCCTTGGCCTCCTGCTGTTCTGTGGTGGGTTATACATCACTGCAATTACCACCTTGGGACCTCCAGAGTGAAGCGTTCCCGCTATGTAATCACTTTCTTCTCCGCTGTCTCCTTTCTCCAGCTCGTCAAAATTCCATCGGTGTTTGATCAGCAGTGCCACTCCTCCACCCCACCCCTGTTCCTTTTGTCTTTCCTCAGGATCTGGTATCCCTTTGGAAAGATGGCATCTGTTATCATACCTGTAAGCTTGGTTTCTGCGAGTGCTATGATGTCCGGTGATGCCTCTTTGACTCTTTCGTGCCACTCCTCCCACTTGTTTGTTATTCCATCAGCGTTTGTGTACCATACCTTCAGTTTCCTTTCCAACACTGTGGTTTGGGGGGCCTGTGGGGGTGGGAGACCTGGTAGCATACTGTGGGATTCTATGGTTGGGGGTTGGGTGGAAGCTGTGGGTATGGATTGTAGTGTGTGTTGGGATGGTGTGATAGGTTGTGGGGTTCTGAGAATAGTTGTGTGTGTGCTTGCCCTTGGAGGATACTGTTCCGCACTGTTTCTGTCCTGAGAATCAGCTTGATTGGTCGGGTTTCTCCCCTTCAAGTATGTTTGTGTGTGTGTGTGTGTGTGTGTGTGTGTGTGTGTGTACTCACCTAATTGTGGTTGCAGGGGTCGATACTCAGCTCCTGGCCTGAGTGTATGTGTGAGTGTATGTGTGTGTGTGTGTGTTTGTGTGTGTGTGTGTGTGTGTGTGTGTGTGTGTGTGTGGTGTGTGTGTGTGTGTGTGTGCGTGCGTGTGTGTGTGTGCAAGTATGTATGTGTATTTGGGTGTCAGAGAGAGAGAGAGAGAGAGAGAGAGAGAGAGAGAGAGAGAGAGAGAGAGAGAGAGAAAGAGAGAGAGAGAGAGAGAGAAAGAGGGAGTCACAAGGGAAGCATGGTTCCCAACACAGCATGAGAAAAAATCATGGCAGACAGTTGACTGTGATACCTACAATACCCTACCGCCGCCCCTGCCATGTCCCTACCACCGCCCCTGCCGTGTCACAGGAAAACGAGAGGGCAGAAGGAATATCAGACGGGAGAGTAGAAGGGCAGAGTATAGGGCAGAAGAAAGGTTATGTCTTTCAGGCGGTATCCTCAACCCTTCCAGAGCCTCAGAGAGTAAATAGCACCATTATGGCTGGTAAATAACCTTTCTCTAAGAAACAAATGGATTCTAATGCTGCTCTAATAGGATCCAAGAGAGTTTCAAGAGCCTCTTCTGAAGTCTTTTCTTTTTTTTTTGTAGCCTTCCCCTCCCCCCTCCCCCCTCTCCCCAGACACAGCCACGCACGTCCTCACAACGTTAAAAAAAGTACCCTATTTACCCTGGATTTATAGACGTCGTTGTGTCTTGCTTTTATTTTCTGAGAGTTATGAGTTACGAAAACGACACGGTGTACTCACCTAGTTGTGGTTGCGGGGGTCGAGTCACAGCTCCTGGCCCCGCCTCTTCACCTGGCCGCTACGCGGTCACTCTTCCTGCTCCGTGTGTGTGTTTGTGTGTACTCACCTATATGTACGAACCTATATGTGCTTGCAGGGGTCGAGTTATAGCTCCTGGCCCCTCTTACTAAGTTCACTCTCTTCGGGCTCAAAGAGCCTTCTCGTACTTCTTCTTAAAGCTGTGTATGGATCTCGCCTCTAACACTTCACTCTCCAGATTGTTCCACTTCCTGACAACTCTAAGGCTGAAGAAATACTTCCTAACATTCCTCTTAACTCATCTGAGTTTCCAACTTCCAGTTGTGCTCTTTTGTTCCTGTATCACATCTCTGAGACATTCTGTCCCGATTCACCTTGATAATTCCTCTCAGTATTTTGAAGGTCTTTATCACATCCCCCCTAGTCTTCCTGTCCTCCAGTGTCGTCAGGTTGAGTGATCCTAACCTCTCCTCATAGGACATACCCGCTACCTCCGGGACTTGTTGCTGCTGCAAACCTCTTCTGTGGCTTCCATATTTGTGCTGCATACTGCAATATGGGCCTAATGTACACGGTGTACAGTGTTGTGAATGACTCCTTACTAAGATACATAAATGTTATTCTTAGATTTGTCAGATGCGCAGCAGTTATTTGGTGCCTCAGGGGATGTGCTCGGTATGATACTCACAAAAGGTCCTTCTGTTTGAGTGAGGTTTGCAGCCTTTGCCCCCCTCCCTCTAGCCTGTACTCCGTCTGCGGTCTTCTTTGTTCTTCCAAAACTTTGTAACTTTACACTTGCTGGTATTATACTCTACTAATCACTTATCAGACCTGCAGCCTGTCCAGGTCCATTTGTTGCTACTGGGTGTGCGTGTGCACGTGCGCTCCATCCTTACTCCACACTAAATCGTCTAGTAATTAAATGTACATTTGGAAAGAGGGAACAGAAGTATCCACATCCATAAAAACATTTTACAACTTCCTGAGTGTGTGCAAGTCACCTGACTCACGGATTGGTTGCTTAATTGGGCTTAAACTCTATCGAGTATTCAAGGGTTATTAATTAAGGCAGTATGCCACCTGTTCACTACCAGTCAAGATGTTTTAATTGCAAAAATTGGGATTACAATGTATATATACCGTGAGACATACACCTCTCGTTGTATATATATCCTCGGTATAAACACTTTCCAGGTATATAATCCATAATGTTGCCCACTAAAATCACTAACCCAAAAGAGTTTGATATATTATTGTTATTATTATTATTATTATTTTTATTGAAAACACTAAATTCAAAATGGCAATACAAAGCCAGAAATTGCGAGTATATAATCATCGTTGATTACAAGGCTTAGCTCCACTTCCTTGCATCATGAACCCTTCACTAGCATCAACACATTTTCAAGGCAATAGTGCGGGATGTTTACAGCAGTGTTTAGTGTATAGTCTACAGCATGTTTAGAAGTTTCCCACATAGCTGTTTCCTGTTCACTTGCCTACAACAACAGCAGCTGTAACAGGTACGACGGGTTCTCAACAGTTGTGAGGTCCCAAAACACAGCCATAACTATTAACTGTCATTTACGAATATCCGTGATTTTTTTTTTATTCTTTGTCTCGTTGTCTGTGTAGCTATGAATATCAGTTTTTTCTATTCTTTGTTTCGTTGCCTGTGTAGCTACGAATATCAGTTTTTTTTATTCTTTGTTTCGTTGCCTGTGTAGCATTATTAAGTCTCTGTTGTCACGTGAGCACTCGGGCCCGTTACACGTCATATGTCCATTACAGAAGAAAAGAGCGATAAAACAACTTATAAATATCGTTAAAAAAATATAGGCATCAAAATGTTGCCTGAATTATAGCACTATTTCTCGGTAAGAAATAATGAACTCAATTTTTTTATTAAAAAAAAAAGTGGACCCGAACTCTGGCTTGACAAAACTCTGGTTGATTTAAACGTTGCATATATGTCTTTTTCCCTGTGTCTGTATGATGGTGTTCTGTTTTAAAAATATATAAATACTAAGGGCCTCTACTGTGGCTCTGTTCTTCCAACAGAACTCAGAAGTATGTTCTGTTGGAAGAACACGGAATTGTGTTCTGTAGTTTATTAATCTTCAGGAGAAAATAAACAATGGCGAAAATATTGTCCCAGTCATTGAGTGTATTCAATAATTCTGACCTTGTGCTCTTTGAGAGCAAGGAGGAGCCGCCAACTGTTTGACGGTGTCTGTAGCGAGTAAGAAGCTGATCTTTGACCAGTCATTGTCCTTCCAGAAGCTGCAACAGCACAGTGTTGAGAGTACAGTTGAGATATAAATCTATGATAAACATTAGCAGTGATAGCTTCACTGATATTGGTCCAACTCAGTTGTAGAATCTCACATATGACAGGGATCCCTTCGTTCTTCCTAATTATATATATATCACTGTTCTATACCTGGAAGGCAGGCATAGGACAGTGATTTTATATATATATATATATATATATATATATATATATATATATATATATATATATATATATATATATATATATATATATATATATATATATATGTCGTGCCGAATAGGCAGAACTTGCGATCTTGGCTTAAATAGCAACGCTCATCTTGCCATATAGGACAATTGAAAATTTGTGTATGCAATAATTTCGACAAAATCATTCTGAACCTAACGAAAAAAATATATTTCACTGTGTTTGTTTAGTATTAAATTATTGTAAACAAATCTAAAATATATTTAGTTGGGTTAGACTAAAATAAATTGTTCTTGTTATAATGTTAGGTAAGTTTTCTAAGAATCGTTTGGAGCAAAATTAAAATTTTTTTCATTAACATTAATGAAAAAAATAATTCTTTAAACGTACAAAAGAAAATTTTAGAAAGGACTTAATTTTAAATGAGTTCTTGCTAATTGGCCAGTTTTACATATTCGGCACGATACACACACACACACACACACACACACACACACACACACACACACACACACACACACACACACACACACACACACACACACACACACATATATATATATATATATAATATAATATATATATATATATATATATATATATATATATATATATATATATATATATATATATATATATAATTTAATGTGTGTGTGTGTGTGTAGATATATAGGCTCGTTTGTGCTTACCAGGACAATTTCCACCAGTAATAAACATACAATATGGATGCTTCCATATCTACAACAGCTGAGTGGTCAAGTACAACTTCACCTCGGCTGGCAAGACCACCTCTCACGGTATTGGTTGATTGAACTGAACAATTAATAGTGTAGTGGGACACCTAGATAACCTGCTCCATTGTCACTTGCCCGTAGTGGTTGGCAGCGCACTCAGCTCCCACACTGAGGTCTGTAGTTTGATCCACAGTATGGGTGGAAACATTAGGACGTGTTTCTTTAAGACACCTGGTGTCCCTGTTTACCTAGCATGAAGTAGGTACCTGGGTGTTAGCAGACTGGTGTGGGTTGCATCCTGGGGACAAAATTACCTAATTTTCCCGAAATGATCTGCATATGTCACTGATATCAGCTACGGTCTGTATTATTATTATAGGTGTCTAACAAACATCAACTAGATTGTAACGCCACAGTCCCCAAAGCGGTGACTGAGGAAACTGAAATCGAATTTCCAGGGCGACCAGATTTCCACCAATTTTTGTTGTTGTTGTTGTGTTGGTCTTAAGCTGAGAATTTCAGTCCTGATTCAGTTGTTATAAACTTGTTCTGGTTCTCAATAATGGTCTGAAGTTGATCAAATAATTTTGAACTCGTGAAGGGATTCCCTTTGATGGAAACTCTTGGTGGTGTGCTTACAGTACGGAACAGTGGAGTATTGTCGATCATTTGAGGAGATGACCTGAAAATTCTCAAGTATGTCCTGCTGCGATGCCAAGCTGGTTTCTGATGTATATGTCAGAGGATCATACATGACTGTCATGTTCCTGAGATAAACTTGCTGGATACCCAGTGACAAAGTTAGTGTAGAAATCTCTCTCTCTCTCTCTCTCTCTCTCTCTCTCTCTCTCTCTCTCTCTCTCTCTCTCTCTCTCTCTCTCTCTCTCTTTCTCTCTCTCTCTCTCTCTCGCTTTCCACCACTTTATCTTTATTTCTTCCACCCCTCTTTGTCTAGTATTGCCAATGATAACTTGTCCATTTCCCAATTCCTGCTTTCTGTTTTTTTCTCTGCTTTTTTAAATCAATGCAGTCAGAATAAAAATCGGGAATTCATTTCTCGAGTTACATGTGATTGTGAAAAGTGAGAAGATTTCTCTCTCTCTTTCTCTGTTTCTCATTCTCTCTTTTTTACGCAAGGTTTGACAAGGTTAGGTTTCTCTCTTTCTCATTCTCTCTCTCTCTCTCTCTCTCTCTCTCTCTCTCTCTCTCTCTGTCTGTCTGTCTGTCTGTCTGTCTGTCTGTCTCTCTCTCTCTCTCTCTCTCTCTCTCTCTCTCTCTCTCTCTCTCTCTCTCCCCTAACCCTTGCCATCGTTCAAACACTTCTCCCTTCTAAAATCAGCTTTATGCTTGACTCAGAACGTACCACTGGAGATCAAAAAGGGTTTAAAATGAAAAATGAAAGATAGGGAGTAATTCCAATTCTCCACCTACCACTGCAACACTGATCAAGTGTACACGCACGCGCGTGCACACACACACACACACACTCACACATACATACACACATATATATATATGCTCATAAACAATCTCTCTCTCTCTCTCTCTCTCTCTCTCTCACTCTCTCTCTCTCTCTCTCGCTCTCGCTCTCGCTCTCTCTCGCTCTCTCCCTCTCTCTCTCTTTTTCTCTTTCTCTTGATATTTATGTCGTGCCTAATAGGTAAAACTTATGATTTTGACTTATATGCCAACGCTCTTCTTGCCGAATAAGGCAAGCGAAAATTTGTGTATTCAATAATTTAGCAAAAATCATTCTGAATCTAACGAAAAACTATATTTCATTGTGTTTGTTTATTATTAAATTATTGTAAAATTATCTAAAATATATTTAGTTGGATTAGGGTAAATTAAATTGCGCTCGTTATAATAAGGTTAGGTAAGTTTTCTAAGGTTCTTTTGGTACAAAGTTATTATTTTTTTTCGGTAACATAAATGAATAAAAAATATATCTTTAAACATACAAGATAAAATTTTAAAAAGGACTTAATTTTAAATGACTGATTTTACCTATTCGGCACGATATATATATATATATATATATATATATATATTTATATATATATATATATATATATATATATAATATATTATATATATATATATATAATATATCTCGAGAGAGAGAGACTCAAACCACAGTCCGTCTAGGCTAACCCAGACTTCAAATGGGGTTGTAATGATGTGAATGGTAAAGTGTTAAGGAGAGGTGTGGGACTGACAAATAGTGAACCTAATGAGGGCTGGGAGTCGTTGCAGTTGCTTTTTTGCTGATGACTTGGTTCTTTTTTAGAGATTGTGAAGAGAAGTTACAGCGGTTGGTAAAAAGAATTTGGGTGCGTATGTAAATTAAAGAAATTAAAATCAAACATTGAAGAGAATAAGGTGAGGAGAGTATCAATGAATATATGCAATGATTTATTGGCAATCAGATCGGAGAGAGTATGGAGGAAGTTGTCGAATGTTGATCTGATTTTCTGAAGTTTGTCCATAGTTTGACTGGGTGTTGTCGTTGATGTTCCTAAAATATAGAAAACGTCCGAATCGCTTACCAGGAAACACTTCAACAACATGGGAATCTATACATTTCTGGCCCCAGTAATAATCTATTGATGGTGCTCGTATAATTCCCATGAATAACATAATTCAATTGAATGGGATCAACTATTGACAGTCAGTTGAAAAATATAGAGTCATCTCTCTGGCCTGTATTGAGGATGGTGTGGAACACAATATGCTCCACTAATTACATGAATTCAGAATACTCTAATAAAATACTCCTAATGGGACAAAATGTCAGCTAAAACTTTGCGTGTGTTCTTCCTCTGGTGGTACAATCTGTACCAACATCTTGTTCCAGGTTATCCTTGGAATTCTGGTCTTTTCATTCTACCAGGACTTGAAATATTGAAAGAGAATATAAAACCAAATAAAAGTGAACACGAAACAAAATTACAGTGAACATTAAAGAAAATCACAGTGAACATGAAATAAAATGATAGCGAATATGATACAATATGAGAGAAAAGATTAAAAATCTGCTAATTAACAATGTAATACCCAGAAGAAACATAAATAGAATTATATATATATATATATATATATATATATATATATATATATATATATATATATATATATATGTGTGTGTGTGTGTGTGCATATATACTTAAGAGCATCAACATGTGTGGCTTTCGTTCACCATGACACGGGCCAAAAAAAAGACATGGGTTCGAATCCTCGGCTTGTCGTAGTGTTATTGATGATTTACCACTCGTTCGTGGTGGTGACAGTGTATAAATTAAGGGAGGAGGAAGTTCTGGTGAGATATAAACAACTATTGGCAGAAAGGTGGGCTGGTGCAAGTATGAGTAGTGGATGGGTTGAAGAGGGTTGGAATAGTTTTAAAAATGCAGTATTAGAATGTGGGGCAGAAGTTTGTGGTTATAGGAGGGTGGGTGCAGGAGGAAAGAGGAGTGATTGGTGGAATGATGAAGTAAAGGGTGTGATAAAAGAGAAAAAGTTAGCTTATTAGAGGTTTTTACAAAGCAAAAGTGTTTATAAGAGGAGTAGAGTATATGGAGAGTAAAAGAAAGGTGAAGAGAGCGGTGAGAGAGTGCAAAAGGAGAGCAGATGATAGTGGGAGAGGCACTGTCAAGAAATTTTAATGAAAATAAGAAAAAAAATTGGAGTGAGTTAAACAGGTTAAGAAAGCCTAGAGAAGGAATGGATATGTCAACTAAAAACAGAGTAGGGGAGTTAGTAGATGGGGAGATGGAGGTATTGGGTAGATGGCGAGAATATTTTGAGGAACTTTAAATCTCGACGAAGAAAGGGAGGCGGTAATTTCATGCACTGGGCAGGGAGGTATACCATCTTTTAGGATTGAAGAAGAACAGGATGTGAGTGTGGGGGAGGTGCGTGAAGCATTACGTAGAATGAAAGGGGGTAAAGCAGCTGGAACTGACGGGATCATGACAGAAATGTTAAAATCAAGGGGGGACATAGTGTTGGAGTGGTTGGTATTTTTGTTTAATGTATGAAAGAGGGGAAGGTACCTAGAGATTGGCGGAGAGCATGTATTGTCCCTTTATATAAAGGGAAGGGGGACAAAAGAGATTGTAAAAATTATAGAAGAATAAGTTTACTGAGTATACCAGGAAAAGTGTACGGTAGGGTTATAATTGAAAGAATTAGAGGTAAGACAGAATGTAGGATTGCGGATGAGCAGGGAGGTTTCAGAGTGGGTAGGGGATGTGTAGAGCAAGTGTTTACATTGAAGCATATATGTGAACAGTATTTAGATAAAGGTAGGGAAGTTTTTATTGCATTTATGGATTTAGAAAAGGCATATGATAGAGTGGATAGGGGAGCAATGTGGCAGATGTTGAAAGTATATGGAATATGTGGTAAGTTACTAAATGCTGTAAAGACTTTTTATGAGGATAGTGATGCTCAGGTTAGGGTGTGTAGAAGAGAGGGAGAATACTTCCCGGTAAAAGTAGGTCTTAGACAGGGATGTGTAATGTCACCATGGTTGTTTAATATATTTATAGATGGAGTTGTAAAAGAAGTAAATGCTAGGGTGTTCAGGAGAGGGGTGGGATTAAATTATGGGGAATCAAATACAAAATGGGAATTGACACAGTTACTTTTTGCTGATGATACTGTGCTTATGGGAGATTCTAAAGAAAAATTGCAAAGGAGAGTGGATGAGTTTGGGAGTGTGTGTAAAGGTAGAAAGTTGAAAGTGAACATAGAAAAGAGTAAGGTGATGAGGGTATCAAATGATTTAGATAAAGAAAAATTGGATGTCAAATTGGGGAGGAGGAGTATGGAAGAAGTGAATGTTTTCAGATACTTGGGAGTTGACGTGTCGGCGGATGGATTTATGAAGGATGAGGTTAATCATAGAATTGATGAGGGAAAAATGGTGAGTGGTGCGTTGAGGTATATGTGGAAACAAAAAACCTTATCTATGGAGGCAAAGAAGGGAATGTATGAAAGTATAGTAGTACCAACACTCTTATATGGATGTGAAGCTTGGGTGGTAAATGCAGCAGCGAGGAGACGGTTGGAGACAGTGGAGATGTCCTGTCTATGGGCAATGTGTGGTGTAAATATTATGCAGAAAATTCGGAGTGTGGAAATTAGGAGAAGGTGTGGAGTTAATAAAAGTATTAGTCAGAGGGCTGAAGAGGGGTTGTTGAGGTGGTTTGGTCATTTAGAGAGAATGGATCAAAGTAGAATGACATGGAGAGTGTATAAATCTGTAAGGGAAGGAAGGCGGGGTAGGGGTCGTCCTCGAAAAGGTTGGAGGGAGGGGGTAAAGGAGGTTTTGTGGGCGAGGGGCTTTACTTCCAGCAAGCGTGCGTGAGCGTGTTAGATAGGAGTGGCTGGAGACGAATGGTACTTGGGACCTGACGATCTGTTGGAGTGTGAGCAGGGTAATGTTTAGTGAAGGGATTCAGGAAAACCGGTTATTTTTATATAGCCGGACTTGAGTCCTGGAAATGGGAAGTACAATGCCTACGCTCTAAAGGAGGGGTTCGGAATATTAGCAGTTTGGAGGGATATGTTGTGTATCTTTATACGTATATGCTTCTAAGTTGTTGTGTTTCTAAGCAGCTCTGCAAAAACAGTGATTATGTGTGAGTGTGGTGAAAGTGTTGAATGATAATGAAAGTATTTTCTTTTTTGGGGATTTTATTTCTTTTTTGGGTCACCCTGCCTCGGTGGGAGACGGCCGACTTGTTTATATATATATATATATATATATATATATATATATATATATATATATATATATATATATATATATATATATATATATATATATGCAAAACAACCACTCTGAAAGAATAGAGAAATTCCAAGCGCTTTCGTGACTACTCACATTATCAAGGAACTATGAAAGTAAAGCATCCAAGGAAGCTATATAAGGGGTCTGGCCGGCACCTCACTATCAGATCCCACAACGGTTTAATCACCTGACGCGCGCCAACCCAACTTGGATAGGTCCTTGGCACAACTCACCCCACAAACTATTCTAAACCCAAGAAATAAGAAATTTTAACGATTATTTGTCCAGTGTATTATTAAATTCTTCCCAAATTCTATTAATTATAAATGGATCTAATTTATATAAACCAAAGGAAATATTCATATTATTGTCAAAACTGCTTTTTATGAAACAAGATTCAATTATATTCCTGTCGACCATGGACTTGCTTGATACTACTTTCTCAACTTTTTGAAAATCAATTGGATGGTTAAAATCTCTTACATGAATAAATAGAGCATTGGAATCCTGTCCAGTTCTAATGCTATATTTATGTTGTTTTAATCTTAGTTCGAGATTTTTACCAGTTTGACCGTAATAAACTTTATCGCAAATTTTACAAGGAATCTTATAGACACATCCATCAGCATTTTGGGGGGAATTCTTTATCAAAAGTTTTTTTACTGTATCAAGATTTTTGAATACAACTTTAATATTAAAAGTCTTAAGAAGAGAAGGCATATCAACCAAGTTTTCATGGTAAGGGAGAACCAACATATTTTTATTTGAATAAGGCTGGTTGTCCCTTTTTGGATTGTAAAAAGTATTTCTAGCAACTTTAAAAGATTTATCAATTACATTTCTTGGGTATTTTAAATCATTACCTATTTCATAAATTTTGGATATTTCCTCATCTATGAACTCAGGACTACAAATTCGTAAAGCTCTCAAAAACATTGATGAGAAAACAGACAGTTTGACTCTATCTTGATGCGAGGAATAATAGTGGACATAGGAACAGTTATTTGTAGGTTTTCTGTAAATTTTAAATTTGAATTCATTATTACCCTTAATAATTAAAACATCTAGAAAAGGCAATGAGTTATTTTCTTCAAACTCAACAGTAAAGTTTATATAAATTAGATCCATTTATAATTAATAGAATTTGGGAAGAATTTAATAATACACTGGACAAATAATCGTTAAAATTTCTTATTTCTTGGGTAGAATAGTTTGTGGGGTGAGTTGTGCCAAGGACCTATCCAAGTTGGGTTGGCGCGCGTCAGGTGATTAAACCGTTGTGGGATCTGATAGTGAGGTGCCGGCCAGACCCCTTATATAGCTTCCTTGGAAGCTTTACTTTCATAGTTCCTTGATAATGTGAGTAGTCACGAAAGCGCTTGGAATTTCTCTATTCTTTCAGAGTGGTTGTTTTGCATATTCTGAAATCACCTGTTTACTGTGATCTTATTGCATATATATATATATATATATATATATATATATATATATATATATATATATATATATATATATATATATATATATATATATATATATATATATATATATATATATATATATATATATATATATATATATATATATATGCAAGGAATTCGCAAGAGCAGGCAAAATATACAAAAACACTGATCTCTGGCTGAAGGAGACTCGAACCTACGAACCTTGGAACAAGGTACGCAGTGCTTTACCAATCTACCCACACTGGACCAATACCTTGGAGTCCAGCTTGCACTTGGCTTTGATCCAAGGCAGCCAGCTTTCAGGGAGAAGGCTTACAGCTTTTCATCTCATCCCCTGCATGCATCAGCTAGCTGCCTTGGATCAAAGTCTAGCGCAAGCTGGACTCCAAGGTTTTGGTCCAGTGTGGGTAGATTGGTAAAGCACTGTGTACCTTGTTGCAAGGTTCGTAGGTTCGAGTCTCCTTCAGCCAGAGATCAGTGTTTATATATATATATATATATAATATATATATATATATATATATATATATATTTTATATATATATATATATATATATATATAATATATATATATATACACAAGAGAATGAGGTCAGGTGTGACCTAGAAAGTCAGATTTTTTGACGAGAAAGAAATGTGCAACAGCTGAGTATCTTTAATGTTGAAAGTTTTGCCTACACATCAGACTGTTTTAGTCAAATTCAGCGGAGAATAAAATTTTAGACAGCAGCAGTAGTGACGAGGTAAAGATGATGTAGTCAGTCCATTAACTTTAAAGACATAGTTGTGAGGTGATCAGTCCCTCATCCTGGAGAAGAGTTCAGCTCCATAGTCTGGAACAACGTAAAGCTGAAGCTTGAGAATGGAGTCTTATATACTACCAAAGGTGAAGCGTTTCAAGTCTTGTAGGTATCGCAGGAGGTACCATTCCTTTGCGACCGCTGATATCTCCTCCAGGATGAGGGACTGACCACCTCATAGACTGTTACTTCAGAGTTGCTCATGTGTTTTTCTCATCTGTTTGTCGGTATTGTATACCATTTTCGTAATTATACCGAGTTTTGAACTGTCATGTTATTAGGACTGACAAAGCTGTTCCTGGCTATACGTCTCGTTTAATAAATGTCCCGAGTGCGCTTGTGACTTTATTCCAACATTCTGTTGGTACTGATGTTCTAGATCAAACTGTTTCTAGTATAAGACCTACTAGTAAGGGCAGTACTATTAGTGATAGTGGAATAGCACTAGTACTGGCCGTCACAGTAGTATTTTTTTTTTTACACAGGGTTTGACAAGGTTAAGGATCCCTAGCTTTATTGACAAGCTATTTACAGGTTAAGGATTCCTAACTTTATTGGCAAGCTAAGAGCTGTTACCTACATCAGCTCATTTGAAAGTATTTTTGTTATGAAACATACAAGTAGGGAACAGGATGAAGTTGGAGCCATTTGTGGGCCAGAATTTTCATTTGATCAACTGACTTTATCTCATTGACATCGTAATGCTGTACGAATGTGTTCCATACTCAAGTCATCCTGGGTATATAGGATCTCAGATGGAGTGATGTTCTGGAGAAGGGTACAGCCAGAGTGAAGTTGCTGCTTTCTGCCCGTCTTGTGCATAAAAGCTTGTTTTACGCTGTCCTCGAAGTGGATCCAAGTGTGGTACTTTGACAATATTGGCCTTGTACATAACAGTAAGGCCACCTATCCATTTCAATCTCTCTTCTATCCGTTTTCAGCCTCACTTTTATGATAGCAGTGGCCAGAGGAAATGGAGGGTGTGGAGAGAGTCTTCTGCTTTCCTATCCTTGCTACAACCATCAAGATAATAACAGATAGTCCTCAGTGGAAATAGTTGCGGATTTAAGGTTTCCGCTATCTGCCTTTTCTCCAACTGTCTCTCTCTCTCTCTCTCTCTCTCTCTCTCTCTCTCTCTCTCTCTCTCTCTCTCTCTCTCTCTCTCTCTCTCTCTCTCTCTCTCTCTCTCTCCCAGTCCTTTCCCTGGCCCGGCCCAGTTGGAAGTCAATCAACATTTTATCAGGGCAGAAAGGGAAGATGAGTCTGTCGTTAGCCAAAGAGGAAGCTTACGAACGATTCCATTGGTTCAGAAGACTGAGTGATCTGTATATTTCGATCCCTTTTTGGGATGCTCTTCACCTGAAGAGGGTTCCAGAAAGGGATCGAAATATGCAGATCAATCAGTCAACTGATTTTTTTTTGTCTCCACGTGGGTTATTATTTATCACTGATAAATGTTCATTACATTTTAATTCTTCATAGATCAGAAGATTTAAAAAGATATTTGAGAAAAGAAACATTATAACGTATCGGAGAAATTGCATATAAATGGTATACAGTACTGACACGATGAAGAATTAGACACACACACACACACACACACACACACACACACACACACACACACACAGGCTGGACACCTGGTCCAGCAACTGGCTTCTGAAATTTTACCCCGCCAAATGCAAAGTCATGAAGATCTGAGAAGGGAAAAGAAGACCGCATACGGAGTGTAGGCTAGGTGGCCAAAGACTGCAAACCTCGCTCAAGGAGAAAGATCTTGGGGCGAGTATAACACCGAGCACATCTCCGGAAGCACACATCAACCAGATAACTGCTGCAGCATATGGGTGCCTGGCAAACCTGAGAACAGCGTTCTGATACCTTACTAAGGAATCGTTCAACACTGTACACCATGTACGTCAGGCCCATACTGAAGTATGCAGCACCTGTTTGGAACCCACACCTGGTCATGCACATCAAGAAATTAGAGAAAGTGCAAAGGTTTGCAACAAGATTAGTTCCAGAGCTAAAGGGAATGTCCTATGATGAAAGGTTTAGGGGAATCGGCCTGACGTCACTGGAGGACAGGAGGGTTAAGGGAGATATGATAACGACATAGAAAATAGTGCGTGGAATAGATAAGGTGGACAGGGACAGAATGTTCCAGAGATGGGACACGGAAACAAGGGGTCACATTTGGAAGCTGAAGACTCAGATGAGTCAAAGGGATGTTAGGAAGTATTTCTTCAGTCATAGAGTAGTCAGGAAGTGGAATACCCTAGCAAGTGATGTAGTGGAGGCAGGAGCCATACATAGCTTTAAGACGA
>NC_069435.1:38272633-38300133 GCF_026875155.1 Cherax quadricarinatus | reverse complement strand
AAACTGTAGTGTAAAAACACCCTTCTGGCAAGACAGTGATGGAGTGAATGATTGTGAAAGTTTTCTTTTTCGGGCCACCCTGCCTTGGTGGGAATCGGCCAGTGTGATAAAATATTAAATATATATATATATATATATATATATATTATATAATATATATATATATATATATATATATATATATATATATATATATATACACGTGTGTGTGTGTGTGTGTGTGTGTGTGTGTGTCTTCCCACTGCAACAGCTACTAATTCCATATTATTTTGTCGTGACACAAAATACTAGACAGAAGCCTCAAGAATACATACGTACAAAACATAAAACAAGCAGACTGTACCTTCCTGCAGAAGCAATGTGCAACATGTACCATGCAAGAGAAGAGACCCCAAGTTATTGACAATGGAACCGCAATTTCCTTGACGTATTACTCAATGGAGCAATCAACATACATTTCCCAAGACAACCAATCATTGCCAGCTTCTCTCCTGGACAAAAAATGCTGCACATAACATGGTTCTCTCCTTTGTCCTAATTGTATTTACAGGTGACCCCTACCAGGTAAGCGGGTCACCTCGGATGTTTAAATTACCAGTCTTAGTGTTCTATAATCATTCTGTTATCATCAAAGACCCAGAAAAATAAATCATAAGCCTCCTCTACCAATTTTTTTTTTTTTGGGGGGGGGGGCAAATTGCTCTGTTACTTAATATAAACTAGGAACACCGAGGAATAGATATCCACAAAGCAGCCAAGAAACAGTTAGTCTCTGATACTCATATTCTGGGCTTGATCTTTAATTAATGTGGTCTGTCTATATTCTCATTTAAAAATTTGTTACAGCTGTTGCCCTTTTCCTTGTCTCATGGACGAATTCTTTTTCTTTGTATTAGCCACTAGCTGGTTAACCACTAGCTGGTTAACCACTAGCTGGTTAATCACTAGCTGGTTAACCACTAGCTGGTTAACCACTAGCTGGTTAACCACTAGCTGGTTAACCGCTACCTGGTTAACCACTACCTGGTTAACCACTACCTGGTTAACCACTAGCTGATTAAGACGCTGAGTCATGAGACGAGAATAAGCTATTGCAAGACAATGAATACACACATACACACACACGCGCACACGTCTAGCCAAGCACGTAAAGAAACCAGAGAAAGTGCTAAGGCTTTCAATAAGACTAGTCCCGGAGCTAAGGGGTATGTCCTACAAGGAGAGGTTAAAGGAAATCGACCTGACTACACTGGAGGACAGGAGAGAGAGGGACGAAATTATAACGACAATTTAAATACTGAGAGGAATTGACAAGGTGGACAGAAACAGAAAGTTCCAGAGATGGGACACAGCAACAAGGGGGCACAGTTGAAAATTGAAGACACAGATAAATCACAGGGATGTTAGGAAGTATTACTTCAGTCACAGAGTAGTCAGGAAGTGGAATAGTTTGGGAAGCGATGTAGTAGACGTAGGATCCATTCACACCTTAAGCAGAGGTATGATAAAGCTCATGGTGCGGGGAGAGTGACCCAGTAGAGGCCAGTGAAGAGGCGGGGCCAGGAGCTATGTCTCGACCCCTGCAACCACAACTAGGTGAATTCAACTAGGTGAGTACGCACATAGCAGTGAAAGCCAAGTCCGACCCAAAGTTGTTGTACAGCCACAACAGGAAGAAAACAACAGTGAAGGACCAGGTAATCAGACTGAAGAAGGGAGGAGGGGAGATCACAAGAAATGACCGAGAAATATGGAATTTAACGGAGTCACAGTGGAGACAGAAAGGACTCCAGAGTGCTAGGCGTACTCCATCAAGTGCTAGACACAATACACACAACCGAGAAGGAGGTGAAGAGGCTGCTAAGCGAGCTAGATAACTCAGAGGCGATATGGCCAGATAACATCTCTCCATGGTTCCTGACAGAGGAAGCAAAGGCGTTCTGTGTACCACTAACAACAATCTTCAACACATCTATCGAAACAGGGCGACTACCTGAGGTATGGAAGAAAGCAAATGTAGTCCCATTTTTTAAAAAAAAAGAGACAGACATGCAGTATTACATTACAGACCATTATCACTGACATGCATAGTATGTAAAGTCACGGTCAAGATTATCAGAAGAGTGGTGAAGCGCTTAGAAAGGAATGAGCTTATCTGCGACAACCAGCACGGATTCAGGGACGGGAAATCCTGTGTAACAAAGTACCTTGACTTCTATGACAAGGTGACAGCAGTAAGACAACACAGAGAGAGGGGCGGGTACATTGAATTTTTTTGGGCTGTAAAATGGCTTTTGACTCAGTTTCACTCAAGAGATTAGTGCTAAAGTTTAGGACCAGGCACGTATAACAAGGAAGGCACTGCAGTGGCTCAGGGAATACCTGACAGGAAGGTAACAGCAAGTCATGGTACATGAAGAGGTGTCAGAGTGGGCACTGTGACGAGCGGGGTTTCTCAGGGGTCAAGTCGAGGACCGGTGCTGTTTCTGATATATGTGAACGACGTGACGGAACAGACTCAGAAGTGTCTGTTTGCAGATTATGTCAAGTTAATGAGGACAACTCAATCGAAGGAGGATCAGGCAGAACTACAGTGGGATCTTGACAGGCTACAGGCAGGGTCTAGCAACTGGCTCTTGGTGTGGAGAAAATTTCTCCAGGAGGGGGGTATCAGCCCCCTTCAGCCCTGAGGGGCCCAGCCCTCTCAGAAGGGGCAAGCATCTTGTTTACTGCAACATCAAGTAATTACCAACAGATGTTTAACCAGCGTGTACCAGTTACGGGTCATGCGACTTCTTTGCAAGAGACCAGTGTTGCAAGTAGTGTAGTTAATGAGAGACAATCAGTCTCTTACCTTAGCAGGATAATTAAGGAAAATCCTGCACCCATTTATTACCATGGTAAAGATAGTGCACATTGTTGTGTATGCCCGGACAGCAAGAATCATGCATTCTGCATTGCTTCATGGAGGAGGTTTAACAAGCAGGGGAAATATACTTTGTCGGCACTTCTTTTGTGTGTCGGGAAGCTGAGGGTAGACGGAAACGCCGCTCGCTAGATTGCTTATAACCCTGCTAAGGGACACATTGACGCCGGGATAATGAACAAAAAACACTGATCCGGGCGTTTTTGTGCATAAAAGTATCTTAAAGAACACACCAAAACACTTACAGAGAAGTGTGAGCAGCTTCTTCAGTGATAAGATTGTGAATAATAAACAATACTTGATGAACAGTGTAATAACGAATGTTGTGATCCTGACGGAGTAGAGCGACAATCCTCAAAGAGCACATCTGCTTCAATCAAGACACCGATACCCGAGTGATTATACGGGTCCGATACAGATGCCCAGGTAAGTCTAGTACGTAATGAGACTAGGTATGTCAGCTGCACAGCAGATAGCTGGTACATTTTTCTCTAGATGTACCATACACTCGGTTATAGGAGGGCCTTTGAGCCCACACCAGTATGTATAGTCAGTATTCACTTTTGAAAAACTTAACACCCCCTAGGGGGTAATTAGACTTAAATAATATTTATATTTTCAGCCCTTAGGGAATGCATACGACAGCTTCTCAAGGCATCGCCTGCAGAGACGGCTGTAGGCGAAAGCTGTCTTTCAAGATAAATCCCATTCCAGTCCGATATTTAATCTTTGACTTACCTTGTAGCATTTCCCTCAGTACCTGGAGTTCAACCCCGCCGAGTGTAAAGTCATAAAAATCGTGGAAGGGTAAAGAATACCGCAGACAGAATACAGCCAAAGGGGCCAAAGACTACAAAACCTCACTTAGGGAAAAAGATCTTTCCTTTAGTGTGGACGCACATCAACCAAATAACTGCTGCGGCACATGGGTGACTAGGAAACCTAAGAAGAGCTTCCCGACATTTCAGTAAGGACTCGTTCAGGACTCTTGTACACCATGTAGGTCAGGTTTATATTGGATATGCAGCACCGGGTTGGAACACACACGTGGGCAAGCACGTCAGGAAATTAGAGAACGTCCAAAGGTTTGCAACGAGACTAGCCCCAAAGCTAAGGGGCATGCCCTGGTAGGATGGGTTAAGAGAAATTGACTTGACGACACTGGAGAACAGGAGGGACAGGGAGGACATGATAACATAAAGTACTGAGAGGAATCGACGAGGTGAACAGATATAAGATGTTCCAGAGATGGGACAAAGCGACAACGGGTTACATTTGGAAACTGAAGACTCAGGTGATTCACAAGGATGATAGAAAGTATTTCTTCAGTCATAGAATTGTCAGGAAGTGGAATAGTCTGGAAAGTAAGGTAGTGGAGGCAGGTACCGTATATAACTTTAAGAAGAGGTATGATAAAGCTTATGGAGCAGGAAGAGAGTGGACCTGGAAGAGACCAGTGAAGAGGCGGGACCATGAGCTATGACTTGACCCCTGCAACCACAATTAGGCGAGTACACACACACACACACACACACACACACACACACACACACACACACACACACACACACACACACACACACACACACACACCACTGCACACACGGGGATTGGATCCAGGATCGCGTTATCTTTTCGTTTTCCAGAAGAAGGAAGTTATTGTTCCAGCAAGGCTGGAAGGCAGGGACTGGAAGACACAGGAGAGCTGGAATTGTCTCGCCTCTTTGTTAGCTCTTCTCAACGACCCGCCCACCAAGATTGACGCCATTCCTCTCCTGCCTTCCCTTCTTCATCAAAATGCAAAAGACGATGTGAAGGATGACAGAACGTAGTGGCGGTGTTAGTGTGGTGGTCGTGTTAGGGTGGTGGTGTTACTGTGGTGGTGGTGTTACTGTGGTGGTGGTGTTAGTGTGGTAGTGTTAGTGTAGTGGCGGTGTTAGTGTGGTGGTGGTCAACATGACTCACGAAAGCGTAATGACACGATTGCCTAATGACAGTGGTGCCTATGCTAACCTTCCTATGGTGTAGAAATATACCTAGTTGGATTAATCTTATTGAAGCTAGCTGGTCCAGTGGCTAACGCGACGGTCTGGAGTTTTGAGATTCTATGATCGCGGGTTCTGTCCCCGTCTGTGGTATGGTTTGTGGTTGTGGTGTTAGTATGGTGGTGGTGTAAGTGTGGTGGTGGTGGTGGTGTTAGTGGGGTGGTGTTAGTGTGGTGGTAGCGTTAGCGTGATAGTGGTGTTAGTGTGGTGGTAGTGTTAGCGTGGTGGTGGTGTTAGTGGGGGTGGTGTTAGTGTGGTGGGGGTTTAGGGGTTTTTGGGTTTAGTGTGGTGGGGTGTTAGTGTATAATGGGTTAGGGGGGGGTTGTTTTTATTTGGGTGGTGTGTTAGGGGGGGTGTTTTAGTGTGGGGTGGGTTGTTATTTTGGGTGGATTATGTGGGGGTGGTGTTTTGGTTTTTGGGTTAATTAATGGTTGTGTTTTTTAGTGTAGGGTTTGTTAGTGGGCGGGTGTATTGGGGGGTGGTTTAAAATGGGGTGTTGGGTTTTGGGGGGTTGTGTTTAGTGTGGTGGTTTTTTTAGTGTGAAGTGGTTTTAAGGGTGTGGGTTAGTGTGGGGGGGTGGGTTATTTTTTGGGGGGTTTTGGGGGTTTGTTAGTTGGTGGGTGGTGGTGTAGTATGTTTGTGTTAGTTGGTTTGGGATTTTTTTGGTTTGGTGGTGCGTTGTTAGTGATATGATTTTGGTTGGTAAAATTTGGGGGTTTTTGGGGTTTGGGGGTGGTTTTGTGGGGGGTTTTGTTAGGGGTAGGGGAAGTGGGGGGTTTTATTGGTTTTTGTTGAAGGTTGTGTTATTTTGTGGGGGGTGTTAGTGTGGTGGAATTGGGGGGTGGTGTAAGTTTTGGGTATTTTGGGGGTTTTGTTGGTGGTTTGGGGAAGGGGTGGTGGGGGGGTTTGTAGGGTTGGTTTTTTTGGGGGTGGTGGTGGGGTGTTTTGGCATTGGGGGGTGGGGGTTTTTTGGTTTTGGGTTGGGCGGGGTTTAGGGGTTTTTTTGTACTATTTTTGGTGAACAAAACGGGGGGGTTTGGGTGTTCAGGTGAAAAGGGTTTTACTTTAAAGGTAATTTAGGGGGGGGGTTTAGTGCAACTTTGGGGGGAATTTTTTAAAAAGTTTTTGGGGGGTTGATGGGGGGGTTTTTAGGTGCCCGGGTTTTGCGGTCCCCTGGTGAAATTTGGGCTTGGGTGACTTCCCAGTGCCAAATAAGTACACACAGGCGCACCATAAAGGCTGACCCAACGGCGCCCATAAACACTGCACCCTCAACGGCGTCCCACAAACAAGCAACCATCAAAAGGCGCACCACAACCCCTGCCCCATCAACAGGCTGCACCCACAACAACAGTACCTCAACGGGCTGCCCCATCAACAGGCTGACCATCAACGGGCTGCACCATCAACGGGCTGCCCCATCACAGTCCCATCAACGGGTTTGCCCACAAAAAGCAGTACCATCAACAGGCTGCACCACAAAGCTGCACCTTAAACAGGTGCACCATAAAAAAGGCGCCCATCAACGGGCTGACCAAAAACGGGGCGCCCATCAACAGGCTGCCCATCAACGGCTACCATCAAAAAGCGTACCACAACAGGCTGCACCATCAACGGGCTCACCAAAACAGCGACCATCAAAAAGCATACCAAAACAACAGGCCCCATCAACGGCTGACCATCAAGCTGACCACAACGGGCTGCACCTCAACGGGCTCACCATCAACAGGCTACCTCAAAAAGCTCCACAACGGGCTGCACCATCAACAGCGCCCCATCAACAGCTGACCATCAACAAGCAGTACCATCAACAGGTGACCATCAACGGGCTGACCATCAACGGGTACCATCAACGGGGTCACCACAAACGTCCCAAACAACAGTACCATCAACACGCCCCAAAAACCGTCAAAACAACAGTACCACCAAAAACCATAACACCAAACAAAAGGGGCCCACCAAAAAAGGTAAAACACCAAAAACGGGGCCCCCACAACGGGTAAACCCCAACACGTCCATCAACAACCATCAAAAAACCCACACGGGGTTTTACCATCAACAACAGTACCACAACAAAAACAGTTACCACAACAAACAGTACCAACAAACTACCCCAACAAACAGTACCCCAACAAAAACCCACAAAAACAGTCCCCCAAAAAACCCTTCCCACCAAAAACTACCACCAAAAACAGACCCCAAAAAAACAGTCCCACCAACAAACACCCCCCACAAAAAAACAAAACCCCAAAAAGTACAACCAACAAACAGCAAAACCAACAAAAAAAAAATACCATAAACAAACAGTCCCCCAAACAACAGTACCCCCAAACAAACAGTACACCAACAAACAGACACCAACAAACATACCACCAACAAACATACCACCAAAAACGCCCCCCCCCCAAAAACAGAACCACCAACAACAAACCCCCAACAAACAGTCCCACAAAAACAGTCCCATCAACAAAAGTACCAAACAAACAGTACAAACAAACAGACACCAAAAAAACAGTCCCTTCCAAACAGTACCTCAACAAACGTCCACCAACAAACAGTACCCCCCAACAAACAAAAAAACATCCCACCAACAAAAACAACCAAAAAAAGGAACCACCAAAAAAGCCATAAACAACAGTACAAAAAAAGTACACCAACAAACAGTACATCAAAAAACAGTCAAAAAACAGTCCTCAACAAAATACACCACAAAAAGTCCCATAAAACAGACCTCAACAAACAGAACCAAAAAAATCAAACAAACGAAAAACATCACCAAAAACAGAATAACAAACATCCCATCAAAAAATATCAAAAACAGTAATCCAAAAACCAAAAACAGACATAAAAAACAGTACTAAACATCCACAACAAAAGTCCCCCCCCACAAAAGTACATAAAAACAAAAAAAACTACCATCAACAACAGAAATCAACAAACAGTACATTACAAACAGTCCCAAAAATCAAACAAACAGCATCAACAAACTCTTAACAAACAGTACATCAACTCAAAAAACAGTCCCATCAACAAAAGAAACCAACAAACATACCATCAACAAACAGTAAATCAACAAACATACATCAACAAACGTAACAACAAAAGCCCCACAACAAACATTTCACAAAAAACAGTCCCATCAAAAACAGTAATAAACAAAAAAACAAAAAACATACCATAAAAAACAGTAATCAAAAACAGTACACAAAAAACAGACATCAACAAACAGTCATCAAAAAAACAGTACATCAACAAACATCCCATCAAAAAACTTTTAAAACAAACAGTACATCAACAAACATACATAAACAAAAACATCAAAATACATCAACAAACAGTCATAAAAAACCAGTCATCAACAAACTTTACCTCAACAACAATCCCATAACAAACAGTACATCAAACAGTACCCAAAAACATTACCACCCTTAACAAAAACATACCATCAAAAAACAAAAACATACATCAACAAACATCCCATCAACAAAAATACCATCAACAAACATACATCAACAAACGTAATCAAAAACAGTACTCAAAAACAGTACATCAACAAACAGTACTAAAAACCCAGTACTCAACAAACATCCCACAAAAAACAGTCCCTTTCAACAAACATTATCAAAAATCCTCAAAAAGTACTAAAAAAACATATTCAAACGTCTCCCGTCCCCCTCTTTAAACAAAAACCCAAAAAACCATCAACAAACAGTACATCAAACGTACCATAAACAAACAGTACCACAACAAACAGTACATTAAAAAACATACATCAACAAACAGTACCACCCAAAAAACAGTCCCATAAAAAAACGTACCATCAACAAACATACCTCAACAAACAGTACCACAACAAGCAGTACCATCAACAACAGTACAAAACAAGAGTACCACAACAAACAGTACAACAAACAGTACACAACAAACAGTACATCAACAAACAGTACCATCAAAAAACATACATCAACAAACAGAAACGTCAACAAAAGGTACTCAAAAAGCAGTACCATCAACAAAAGTACATCAAAAAACAGTCCATAAAAAAAACATACATCAACAAGCATCCCATCAACAAACAGTAATCAAAAAACGACCATCAACAAACATACTCAAAAAACAGTACCATCAAAAAACAGTACCATCAACAAACAGACTCAACAAACGTCCCCACAACAAACAGCCCCATCAACAAACAGTACCATCAACAAACATACCATCAACAAACAGCCCATCAAAAAACATCCCATCAACAAAATCCCCACAACAAACAGAAACTCAACAACAGTCCCCCAAAAACAAACGTCCATCACAAACATCATCAAAAGTACACAAACATACCACAAAAAAACAGTACCATCAAAAAACAGACTTTTCAAACAGACCCCCAACAAACAGTCCCATCAAAAAACATAATCAACAACGTACATAACAAAACATCAACAAACAGTCCATCAAAAACAGTACCATCAACAAACTACATCAACAAACAGTACCATCAACAAACAGTCAAAACAAACGTACCATCAACAAAAGTACCACAAAAAACATCCCATCAACAAACAGTACCACAACAAACATACACAAAAACAGTACATCAAAAAACAGACCATCACAAACAGTAAATCAACAAACAGTCCATAAACAAACAGTACCATCAACAAACATACATCAACAAACTACCACAACAAACATTACCATCAAAAAACGTAAAAACTACAGTACATCAACAAACATACCATAAACAAACAGTACCATCAACATACGTACTCAAAAAACAGTACATCAAAAAAACAGTACACAACAACAGTACATCAACAAACATACCAACAAACATACCATCAAAAACATACCATCAACAAACAGTACCAAAATCAACAAACAGTCCCATCAACAAAATCCCATCAAAAAACAGTCATAAAACAAACATCCATCAACAAACAGTACATCAACAAACATACATCAACAAACGTACCTAAAAAAAAACAGTACACAAAAAAACGGACCACAAAAAACATACCATCAACAAACAGTATACAACAAACATACCACAAAAAACAGCCCCATCAACAAAAGTACATCAACAAACAGTACCACAAAAAAACAACCATCAACAAACAAAAAACATCAACAAACATTCCCTCAAACAGTACCACAACAAACATACATAAACATACAGTACATCAACAAACATACCATCAACAACAGTCCCATCAAATCATACATCAACAAAAGTACATCAACAAACAGTACATAAACCCAAACATACATCAAAAAACAGTCCAACAAAAAAACCCATCAACAAACATACTAAACCCAAAACAGTCCCACAAAAAACAGTCCACAACAAACAGAAAACCAAAAAACAAACAGTACATAAATCAGTACATAAACAAACGTCCCACAAAAAACATACCATAAACATACGTACCCCCAAAAACATACATAACAAACAGTACATAAAAAACATACATCACAAACAGTACCAAAAACATACCACAAAAAACATAATCAACAAACATACCATCAACAAACGTACCACCAAAAAAACAGTACCATCAAAAAACAGTACCATAAACAAACAGTCCATAAACAAACAGTACATCACATACATACATAAAACAAACAAAAACAAAACAGTACAACAACAACAGTAATCAACAAACAGTCCATCAACAAACTACCGAAACATACATACACAACAAACAGTACATCAAAAACAGAACATCAAAACAGTACCACAACAAAAGTACACAACAAACATCCCACAAAAAAACAGTACCTCAACAAACATACATCAACAAACAGTCCCATCAACAAACAACATCAACATACAGTACTAAACAAACAGTCCCATCAACAAACAGACATAAACAACAGTACATCAACAAACAGCCCATCACATACATACATAAACAAACGTCCCATCAACAAACATCCCATCAACAAAGAAAATAAACAAACAGTACCACAACAAACAGTACAAAAACAAAGTACATAACAAACATACATCAACAAAGTACATCAACAAACAGTACATCAAAAAAACGTACCATCATGAGTGCATCATCTCTTATCTCCGTAATAAATTCAAAAAGGGCAATTCGGCCTTTGAAAAAATAAAAAAACCCCGCCCAAAACACATTAAATTCTATTTTTTTCCTCCAGCAAAAAAATTTTGTGCCAAATTTTAAAAACTAATGAAAGCTCATTATGATAATTCTAATAAATCCCAACCAATTTGCTCGCTGCAAAACTTTTTCCTTTGACTTGAAAAGCCACACCAACCTTCAGATATTTTAAAAATTTTTTATATTCTAAGCACATTTCTACCATTTTAACACATTCCTGGGGCCCCCCGGACACATTCCTGGCCCCTGGGGCACATTCCGGCCCCCCGGACACATTCCTGGGGCCCCGGACACATTCTGGCCCCCCGGACACTTCCTACCCCTGAAAATCATTCTAGCCCATGACAATTTCTACCCTTACACATTCCTGGGGCCCAGGAACATTCCTAGCCCTTGACGAAATTTTTAGCCCTTTTCTCACATTCCCAGCCCCAGACGAATTTCTCCCCTTTTCTACACATTTGGACCCATGGACACATTCCTACCCAAAAAATTTCTAGCCTTTCAAAACATTCCCCGGCCTCCGAAACACATTCCCCGGGGCCCCTGAACACATTCCCGGCCCCCCGAACCATTTCCCGGCCCCCCGAACACATTCCTAGCCCATAGATAATTTAACCCTTTTCCCCACATTCCTGTCCAAAGGAAACATTCCTGGCCCCGGAACACTTTTCCGGCCCTGGAAAACATTCCTGGGCCCCTGAACCATTCCTGGCCCCCCCAACACATTCCTGGGGCCCCCAACACTTCCTAGCCCATAGATGAAATTTTTAACCTTCTCACACTTCCTGTCCTACGGAACACATTTTCCCGGCCTCCGGGAAAACATTCCTGCCCCCGGAAAACTTTCTGGCCCCCTGGAACACATTCCTGGCCCCCTGAAAAAACTTTGGGCCCCCCAACACATTCCTGGCTCCGGAACACATTTCCCGGCCCCCCGGAACACATTCCTGGCCTCTGGGGAAAACATTCCCCGGCCCCCTGAACAATTACTGGCCCCCTGAACACTTCCTGGCCCCCCCCAAAAACTTTGGCCCCCGAACACATTTTCCCAGCCCAAATGAATTTTAGCCTTTTCCCTACAACCCCGGGCCTCCGGAACACATTCCGGCCTCCGGAACACATTTCCTGGCCACGGAACACATTCCCGGGCCCCCGGAACACATTCCTGGCCCCCTGAGCACATTCCTAGCCCCTAGTAATTTTAGCCTTCTCAACACATCCTGCCCCCGGAAAACATTCATGGCCCCCTGAACACATTTTTGGCCCCTAACACTTCCCGGCCCCCGAACACATTACTGGCCCTCTGAACATATTCTGGTCCCCTGAAACAAAATTTCCCGGGCCCCCAACACATTCCCGGCCTCCAACACATTTCGGCCCCTGAAAGCATTCCCCCGGCCCCCCAACGCATTCCTGGCCCCCCTGAACACATTCCCGGCCCCCCGAACACATTCCTGGCCCCCCAAAACACATTCCTGCCCCCCCCGAAAAATTTTTGGCCCCCCGAACACATTCCCCGTCCCGAACACATTCCTGGCCCCCGAACACATTCCCGGCCCCCTGAACACATCCGGTCCCTGAACACATTCCCGGCCCCCTAACACATTCCGGCCTCCGGAATACTTCCCGGCCCCCTGAACACATTTTTGGCCCCCTGAACACATTCCGGCCCCCTGATCACATCCCCGGGCCCCCGTAACACATTCCTGGGCCCCCCCAACACAATTCCCCCCAAACACATTTCCCGGCCCCCCTGAAAACATTCCTGGCCCCCCGAACACATTTCCGGCCCCATGAAAACCTTCCTGGCCCCATGAACACATTCCCGGCCCCCTGAACACATTCCTGGCCCCCCGAACCATTCCCGGCCCACCGGAAAAACATTCCTGGCTTCTTGAATGTATTCTTTTTCCCCCCCGAACCTTTTTCCCAGCCCTTTGAAAGAATCCCAACCCTCAGCATTTCTTAAGACTTTTCCCAAAATATTCGAACCACCTAAGATTAAATTCTTCCCCGCATTCTAAACTCTTTTTTACATCCTAAATGCACTTCTAGAGTACCAATACATTCCCCTGTTCTATCCCAGTGGCTAAAAAACATTTTCAACATTTTTCAACGTTCTAAAATTTTTTCAAAGCCCCAAACGCTTCCCCAAAGTTCAAGGGCTTTCCAACTTTCTAAATGCTTCTCAACGTTCTAAAAACACTCTCAGCATTCAAAAAACATTTCCAACTTTCTAACACTTCTCAATCTTGTACACACAATAATGGGGTCTTTTTTATAGGATCTCTCTCTCTCTCTTCTCTCTCTCTCTCCCCTCTCTCTCTCCCCCTCTTCTCTCCTCTCTCTCTCTCCCCCCTCTCTTTTCATAAACCTACTTTTTTCCTTCTGAGCAGTAATTTTCAGACTTTTTGGGAGACTGATAACCCACTCTGAAAAATCATTGATAGATGGTAAAAATGGAGAAAGAACATGAATCTTTGGTAAATTGGGTTTAGTATTTAGGAGGAGATATACTTGATGCAGTCAGCTAAGTAGGATAGGTATAGTCACTAAGTTAGGTTATATAATAATCACTAAGCTGGTTATGTTAGTCAAATAAGGTAAATAGGTGCTATTAAGTAACTAGATTTAAATTATCAGCTAAGCTAGGGTTATGTGCTATCAACTAAGTTAGGGTTAATGTATCAAGAAGTAGTTAAGGGTTCTGTAAACTAAGCTGGATGGGAAATAGTCAACCTACTATTTAAAACAATGGGCAGCTAAGCTAGGGGTAGGTGCGGTCAACTATTTTTTAAATTTACTAGGTTTGCTATTCAGAAAGAGCTAGGGTTTGGTGCTAGTCAAAATAAGCTAGTTAGGGTTTTTCAGTAAGCAGGTTTGGTTTTTTGTCAGCTAACAGGTTAGGGGTTGGTCACTAAGCTAGGTTAGATGCGGCAAATAACTAGGGGAGGGGCTGGCAACTAACTGGGGTTTGATTTATCACTAAGCTGGGGTTTGATGCTGGGCAACTAAACTGGGTTAATGCTGGGGCAAATAAGCTAGGTTAGGGCGGTCAGCTAATTTGGGTTTGATGCGGGCAACTAACTAGGTTTGTGCGGTCAACTAAGCAAGGGGCTGGTCAACAAGCTGGGTTTGATGCTGGCAACTTAGCTTTTGGGGCTGGGCAACAAGCTAGGTGCGGTCAAACTAACTAGGTTAGGTGCTGGTCAACTAAGCAGGTTAGGGGCTGATCAAATAAGCTAGGTCGATCAGTAAGCTAGGTTTGTGCGGTCAACTTCTGTTAAGTGTGGTCAACTAAACTAGGGCTGTTTAACTAAGCTAGGTTTGGTGCTGGGCAACTTAGCTAGGTTAGGGGCTGGTCAACTAAACTAGGTTTGGTGCTGATCGCTAAGCTAGGTTAGATGCTGGTCAACAAGCAGGTTAATACTGGGCAACTAAGCTAGGGTTGATGGCAACTAACTAGGGGCTGGTCAACTAAGCTAGGTGCTGGTCAACAAGCAAAGGTTTGATGCTGATCAACAAACAGGTGCTGGTCAGCTAAGCTAGGTTAAGCGGTCAACCCAAGCTAGTTAGGTGCTGACAACTAAGCAGGGGTGGTCAACTAAGCTAGGTTAGGTGCTGGAAAAATTTGCTAGGGTTTGGGCGGGCAACTAAGCTAGGTGCTGGTCAACTAAGCTAGGTGTGGGCAACTAAACTAGGTTTGATACTGGTCAAAATAAGCTGGTTAGATGCTGGTCAACTAACTAGGTGCTGGGCAAATAAGCTAGGTTTAAGCTGGTTTAAAATTACTAGGGTTTGGGGTGGCAACTAAGCAGGAGATGCTATCAATGTAGGTGCTGGTCGCTAAGCTAGGGTTTGATCTGGTCAACAAACAGGTTAGGTGCTGTCAACAAGCTAGGTGTGGGGTTTAAATAAGCTAGGTTAGGGGGTGGTCAACTAAACAGGTGTGGTCACTAAGCTAGGTTTGGGCTGGTCACTAAGCTAGGTTAGGTCTGGGGCATTTTAACAAGGTGCTGGCAGCAAATAGGTGTTGGTCGCTAACTAGGTTGGTGCGGTCAACTAAGCTAGGTGCTGGGAGCTAATTTTGGGCTGGCACAAAAAAAGGGGCATCACTAAGCTAGGTGCGACAGCTAATAGTTAGGTCTACAGATAAGCTAGGTTAGATGCGGTCAAATTTAAACTATGTGCTGTTTAGCTATGATAGGGGCGTTCAGCTAAGATAGGTGCTGGTACTAAGCTGGTTAGGGGTGATCAACTAAGCTAGGTGCTGGCAGCTAACTAGGGTCTGGTCGCTAGGGTAGGTTTGGTCTGGCAGCAAAAATAGGGCTGGTCAGCTTGCTAGGGGCTGGTCCTAGGCAAGGTTTGGTCTGGCAGCCCAAACATGCTGGTCATAACTAGGTTAGGGGCGATCAACAAAAGCAGGGGCTGGTCAGCTACTAGGTGCGGTCAGCTAGGCTAGTTGGTGCTGGTAGCTAAGCAGGTGGGTCCTAGGTGGTTAGGTTGCGATCAACAAGCTAGGGGCTGGTCAGCTAACTAGGGCTGGTCAGCTAGGCTAGGTTAGGTTCTGGGCAGCTAAGTAGGTGCTGGCCAGCTAAGCGGGGTTTGGTGCGGTCAGCTAGGCTAGGTTAGGGGGAAAACAACAAGCTAGGGGTGATCAACTAAGCTAGGTGCTGGGAGCAAAGCTGGGCGGTCACTAGGCAGGTTGGGGCTGGTCCCTAAGCTAGGGGCTGGCCAGCTAACTAGTTAGGGCACCGGTGGCCTGGTGGCCAAGCCCCCCGCTTTTACACACGGAGGGGCCCGGGTTGATTCCCGGCGGGGGGGAAACATTTTTACACGTTTCCTTACACGTTGCCTGTTTACCTGCACAAATAGGTACCTGGGTTAGTCGACTGGGGGGGTCGCATCCGGGACAAGATTAAGGGCCCCCAAAGGAAATAATTAGACAGTCTCGAGAAGCATACTTTCTTGGGTTTCCTGGGTAGCTAACCCCCGGGGTTAAAAACCGAACGAAATCTTTTTCTTATTTATAAAAAATAAAAAAAACTCGTTATACGATTTTCTTACATGAAGGTTTAATGTTTTTTAGTTCCCCCCGAAGTGAATGGATGTTAAACTGTAAAATACATCTGGGGACTTGTAGAACAACATTTTTGGGACTTTTTAAAGTAACATCTGTCACTTGCAAGGAGGAGTTTCTTTTAGTCAAAATTTATATTTATAACTCTTAGGCATAATTAACTTTGTTACAAGTAGTGACGAAACGTACCGCTTATTGGCAATTCAGCCAACGAATACACATATGTAATTTTTATTGCTCTGCTCGGTGATGATGATAGTTTCATAAAAGTTCTATTTCTCCTGTGTATGGGCCAGGCTATCTTGAGCGTCGATAGTTTAGAAGTAATGGAAACGCCAGCTGTGCTCTTGAAGCTCCCGTAGGTTTCCCTCTTTAAGGGGGCCTCCTTGACGTGGCAAAGAGGCTATCGGTCTGAGGAATTGGACCGGGCTAACGTGTACACAATGGACGAAATTCCTATCTTTATAAACGACGTCTCAAACTGATTATCTTTCGGATCATGGAATTGGTAAAACTCTTTTATGGCACGTTGGCCAGAATACATTCTTTCTCGCTCTTCGAAGCGGTGCGCGTGTCGTAACAGTACAGATTTCAGAGCATGCTCATGCTCTCTCCCGCATCATTTCCATAGATAACATACCAGTCACCGTTTGTAAGCACACTACTATTAATTCTTGCAGTGATACTGTGGTCTTATCGCGTACCATTGTACAGAGTGATTTTCTGTCTTGCAGCGATGAAATTTTAGAATAATTAGCCCTTCAGAACCTCCCTATTCTTAAGGTAGATACATCCTGCCCGGTCATGGGTGGAGGCACTTTCCTAGTAACATCACTCGTTTAACCTTCGACTGCCTTGAACTTCCATCCTCTGTCTATATTGCAAGCCATCGGCTAGAGGTCTGTCAAGTAGTTCCCACTCCCACAGTGTTGTAATTGCTGGCGTTTTGGGCACCCCACTAAACACTGCAGTGCAGCAGATTATTCCAATACATCGTGTAGTCTTACCCCCTCTTGTCTCAACTGCAAGGAACCTTATCCTTCCTTTTCACGCCATTGCCAGGTCTATCATAATGAACGAGCGTGAGGACCTCACTTACACTATGGCTATTTCTCAGCTCCGCCTTCAAGGAAAACTTCCTTGTGTCCCGTATGTTCAGGTAGCCCGAAGACCTCCAGCCTCGACGGTCCTCCCAGCTCCCAATCCCTCTGTGTCTGTGTCTTAAGGCATCACCCCAGTTTCTAATTCTTTTGCGGTTTTCTCCTCTGACACTCCTACCTCTGCATCGCTTTCTACTTCATCTCGCTCACTTGTTTCTCAGTCTACGAGACCTCGCAGACCTACACTTTCTTCGTGTCCTTCACTTGTACAGAATCTATCTCGGAGCCTAGTTCTCACCCACTTCTCAGCTCTCACACGAAGGTGTAGGTTCACCCCCCTCGTGTAGTCCCCTTTTACCCTGTTCCTCCCCCCCCCCCCGCGTCTTCCTTCATAGTTACCCTCCAACCTCCTTCCTCTCCCGTTACACTGCAGGACTCTTCTACCCCGGCCAATGCATCTCCCCAGGTTGATACTCCCAGCCCCCCTCAGACCTCTTTGGTTGCCTCCATAGTTACTCCAACCTTTACTTGCAATGCCTCTCCTATCTCTGACATTATGGCATCGTCGGCTTCTTTAACAGCTGAGACGTTGACAGTATCTCCAGCTATATTGCAGAGAGGACACCCCCGATGGACACCAACGCGCCTCCTTCTGCCCCTTCTATTTCACGACACTCACAACAATCCATTCCTCCGTAACATTCTAATTCTTCCTTGCTCACACGCTTACCATTGCCCCCACACGTTGATTTTACTGCTCCTAAAGGCCCATAGGTTTTATCGTTTCTTATTGCTGCCATTTTTATTACTGTAAATAATGTCTTTTTCACAATGGAATATTCGTGGCTTTCGGGGCAATCGAGTGTTGCTCTCCCAGTTGTCCCCAGTATGTGTTGGGTTGCAAGAGCCCATAATTCGTTCTGCTGTCATTTGCCCTGTTTCGGGCTACGTGCTGTTGCATTCTTCCAGTCCTTTACCTGACGAATCATTTAATGAAAGTGCACTTCTAGTGCACATTGATATACTGTATAAACAAGTTTTTGTTCGTTCCCCGCTGCATTATACTGCAGCTCGTATTTATTTAAACAGATGGTATACAGTTTGCTCTCTCTATCTTTATTTACATGATAGTGATCACTTTCCAATCCTTCTTTCTTCTACTACATATACCAGACCGCTTTCTAGCCCTCATTGGCAATTTGCTAGAGTAGATTGGGACTTACACTGTCATCTTACCACCAGTTATGAAGACCCCCTTTCGTTCTTTGTTGATGAACTGGAACACCAATTTTCGACCTTAGTCCTAACTGTGGTGAAGCGTTCTATCCCCCAAACCTGAGGTAGGCATTCTCAAACATGCATACTTTGGTGGTCTCCTACATGCGCTCGTGCAGTGCATTTAAAACGTGCTGCATGGGGCTGTTATAGATATAATCGTACCGCAGAGCGTCTGTTGGATTTTAAGCGGGCAAGGGCAGTTGCTCACATTATCATCTGCGAAGCTAAACGCACTTGTCGGCGAGACTACGTGTGTACCATTACCTCGTCTTCCCTTACGTGCGCGATTTGGAAAAAGGTGCGGAAGTTGTGTGGTAAGTACACTCCGGACCCAGCTCTTGTTTTACGGGTTGCTGGAGTTTGTCGTACCTTTTACTCTCCTAGAATTGGAGTCCACACTTTCCATTTGCCGGCCGACGGCAACGGGACCTGATGATATCTACATCGGTATGCTACAACATCTCCATTCCACGGCCCTTCCCATTCTTTTACGTCTTTTCAATCTTATTTGGGAGCGAGGAGTTCTCCTTCAGTAATGGAAATCAGCTATTGTACTACCATTTTGCAAACCGGGCGCCTCGAGGCTTGACACCTCTCACTATCGTCCCATTTCCCTGACCAGTGTGATCTGCAAGGTGATGGAACGATTAGTAAATAGACGTCTGATGTGGTTCTTAGAGACTCACAATAGCCTTTCACCTTACAATATGGTTTTCACAAAGGCCACTCTACTTTAAACCCCTTGCTTCACTTAGATATGTATATTCGAAATGCCTTTGGTGACAACCACTCTGTCCTAGAAGTCTTTTTCGATCTTGAGAAGGCATATAACACCACTTGGAGGTATAACATTCTTGCCCAAGCCCACTCCTTAGGCCTCCGCAGTAATCTGCCAAACTTCTTCGCTGCTTTCTTGTCCGAGAGGCATTTTCGGGTCCGTATTGGCGCCTGCTTTCCTCGGACTTTGTACAAGCCGAGGGAGTCCCACAGGGTTGTGTCCTCGGCACTACTCTTTTTCTCTTAGCTATAAATGACCCACCTTCCGTTCTTCCTTCGCATATTTGGTCTTCACTTTATGTTGGTGACTTCGCTATAGCTTCCTCGGGCGCTGACTGTCTCCTAGTAGCAGCCTCCCTTCAGGTTGTGATAGACAGAGTCTCCCATTGGACCACTTCTCATGGTTTTAAATTTTCTAGTATGAAAACCCGCTTCATTACCTTCACTAGACGTCCGCTTATTCCAGCTTCTCAATTGTACTTACACGGTTCATGTATTCCGGCATGTGATACGGTCAAGTTTCTTGGCCTGCTCTTTGATCGTCGGCTGACGTGGAGACCTCACATTTCTTCTTCAAAGGCAACTTGCCATTGTCGGCTAAATCTCCTTAAGGCTCTCGCACATCGTTCATGGGGAGCAGATCGTGGCACTCTCCTCTATTAACCTTCCACCCTAGTCTTGTCCAAGCTAGATTATGGTGGCCAAGTCTATTCTGCGGCCTCTCCCACAACTCTTTCTAAATTAAATCCCCTTCTGTGCCTTGATGCCTTTCGTTCATCCCTTGTTGAAAGCCTCTATGCAGAGGCGAATGTTCCTTCCCTGGCTAATCGTCGTGATGCTCATTGTCTTCGCTATTTTGTCCACGCTCATCATCTTCGTGTTCCTTCCACGTATAGGTTAGTCTCAGACATTAGTAGGAACCCACTGTTTGTTCGACGCCCCTGCCTACTCCAACCATTTTCTCTTCGCCTTCACTCACTCTGATCTTATCTCCAGTTGCCCCCCTTGTACGTTCATTTAGCGTCTGCTTTTTCCCTTCCCTCTTGGGGAGTTCCGACAGTTCATGTCTACCCCCGTCCTCTTCACTACCATGCACCAAAGCTTTCTTACCTACACCTGCTACTCGCCCTCTTTTTCTCGAGCACTTCTGGTCACATGCTCATGCCATTGTTGTGTATACAGATGGTTGTAAATCTCCTGATAGTGTTGGGTTCGCGGCAGTTTTCCCGGATGACGTTGTCCGAGGCCACTTGTTGGGCTCAGCTAGTGTTTTTACTGCACAGTTGTATGCCATCCTCATAGCGTTTCTTCGTACTACATATAAGTCTCCGACGTTCGTGATCATTTTGGATTCCCTCAGTGGTTTACAATCTGTTAAACAATTTGACTCATCATCCATTAGTCCTCCGTATTCAACAATGGTTGCGCCGTGTGGCTAGCAAGAATAAACATGTCGTTTCGGGTCTCGAGTCACGTTGGTGTGCAGGGCAATGAACAGGCAGATCTGCTGCGCGGTCAGCGGTGCATGATTTCCTAGTTTCTTATAGGGGTATTCCATACAGGGATTATTTACCAGTCATCTCTGCCCGTCTCCTCTGCCATTGGCAACAACGGTGGTCGGACATACGCAGTAACAAACTGCACTCTTATAAACCGATTTTAGGTTTGTGGCCATCTTCCTACCACCGTTGTCGTTCTCGGGAGACTGTGCTCTCCCGGCTCTGCATTGGTCATACACGCCTTGCCCATGGGTATCCCATGGATAGACGCCCTGTTCCTTTCTGTGAGGTTTGCCAGGTCCCGATTTCGGTTCTTCATTTCCTTGTCGATTGCCCGATCTACCAGCGACTTCGCAGGATTTACCTCAAACGACGCCGCCGCCCTACCACTCTTACTTTATCTTCTCTACTTGCAGACGATCCCACCTTTGACTCCCAAGCACTTTTTGACTTTTTGTCAGCAACTGCCTTATACGAAGTTTGACACATAGCACTTACCGTCCCTTTTCTTCCCTCACCTCTGATTCTCTCTCCACCTAGCTGATTATAACCTCCACACTACATACTGCCCCGCAGCGCTGTATGACCCTTGTCGGTTTAGCGCTTTGTCTGATTATAATAATCACGTAAGTTCCAAGCAGATAAAGTTAAGTAAATCTAAGTCACACCCACTCATATATCCCTTCAATCTTTCTTTAAATCTACCAATTGTTCTTTTCTCAGTCAGGGTTACTTGGAGTTCGTTCCACGCATCCGCAACTCTACTGGCAAACCAGTAGTTCTCCATATCCTTTCTAAATCTAAATTTGTCCATCTCGAATCCAGTCGTTCGAATGGTTTCTAATACATGGAATAAACTTTATCCTTCTCCGAATATTTTCTAGAGCATCTAAGTCAGTTCTGTAACATGGAGCCCACAACTGAGCACCATAATCTAAACAAGGCCTAACCAAAGATTTATAAGGTTTAAGTATTACCATAAAACTTACATTATTTAAAGATGGAGATATGTAGCTTTATGTCGAATATTACACATTGTTGATTATGCTTTAAATATCTGCTGACTAGAACTTCTAAATCTATTACGCTTATTTACTCCATAGTTAATATTGTACTCTTAACTACTTTGAGTATGATAATGTCAACCAGGAGGTGGTAGGAGAAAACAGTTTTCAGACAGCTTCAGGGAGAACCTTGAGTTTTCCCTGAAGTAAGTTTATTCTTTTCTCTGAGAATGAGGGTCCCTAGGACAGTTCCAGAGGTGGTATCTCCCTACATTTTCGTTCATGTTAATGTAAAAATTAATAACTTTGTACCAAAACAGCCTTAGAAAACTTACCTAACCTTATTAAACAAGCGCAATTTAATTTAGCCTAATCCAACTAAATATATTTTAGATGAGTTTACAATAATTTAATAGATAAACATAATGAAATATATTTTTTTTCGTTAGGTTCAGAAGGATTTTTGCGAAATTATTGCATGCACAAAATTTCGCTTGTCTTATTCGGCAAGAAGCCAAAATTGCAAGTTTTACCTATTCTACACCTGGGGAGTAGAATGATAGCTTTAGGCCTTTCGTGTTGCAATCAACACATCATGGGGAGCTTGCAAAATTGCAGAAGAGGAGGATGTCCAACCATAACCATGTACGTTCCCAGAGGACCGTTTTCACTGAAGTGAGTGAGTGAGGGAGGGAGAGAGGAGGGTACAGGAAGTGCCCCCAGGCACAATAGTGCCCACAGATAGAAGAATGAATAATATAGCATTAGAAAAATCCCACAAGCATTGTGATATTGTAATAGCTTAAACGAAATTAATGTGGCAATAATAAAAAAAATCGATCATATTCCGCTTCGTCATCAATAACTTTACACACAAATATATTGTCTGTGATTCAGAAGTCTCTGACAGTTATGGGTACCCTTTTTAAAAAAAGAAGAGAAAACGGTAACATTTAGAGGGAAGACTTCTAAAAGTTATGTAAAGGAAACGGGGCTCATTAAATAAACTCATTTAAAGGAGCAGGCATCTACAAAAAAAGAACGAGGGCCAAAAATTTCATCCCAAAAAATTCTAAGAAAAAACCGGGTTTCAGCCTTCAAAAACGCAGGAAAAATAGGCCCAAATTCCTGGGTGTGGCACACTTTTAAAGAGGGGTCTAATGTTTTTATAAGAGCCCAATTTTAGACTACTTTTCCTCAACAAAAACGTATCAAAATTTGAAACCCCATCACTCTGTTTATAATGACACCATCTATTTAAAATAAGATTCAAAATATTAATTAAAAGCCAGGGAGCGGGGGAATAGACTTTTGCTTTCCAGCCAAACTCCGGGTTATTACAAGCTTAATAGGTTGAAAATCGTGTTCGACTCCTGTGCTATACTTAATTTGTTTAGGCTATTACAATTCAATGCTTGTGGGATTTTTCTAATGCTATATTATTCTTTCTTCGGGGTGGGGGCACTGTTGTGGGATGGGGCATTTTGTACCCTCCTCCTCCCTCTCTCACCACCCCAGGAAGATGGCCTCTGGACGAACTTTTTAGACATCCTCCCTTTTCTGCAATTTTAAAAGCTCCTGAGATGTATTGTTACAAAGAAAGGCCTAACTATCATTCTACCCCCCCGTAGTTTTTTCCTCCTCTATGGCTTGGTTTGGGGGGGAATTTTTATAATATAATATAAATATATATAAAATATATATATATATTAATAATATATATATATATAAAAAATATAAATTTATATAATATATAAATTAATAATTTATATATAATATATTATATATATATATATAATTATTATTATATATATATATTAATATTATATATATATATATATATATATAATATATTTTAAATAATTATATATATATATTTATATATATAAAAATTTTATATATTATAAAAATATTTAAAAATTTATTTATATATATAATATATATATATAAAAAATTATATATATAAATATATAAAATATATATTATATATATATATTTTATCTATATATATATATATATATATATATATATATAAAATATATATATATATTATATATATATATAGTATAAAAATATATATATAATATATATATAAATATTTTTATATATAGATAGATTATTTATATATATATTTTAAATATTATATATATATATAAAATAATTATATATATATAATTATAATATATATATAAAAATATATATTTTTATATATAATAATTATATTATATAAAAAATTTTATAAATTATATAATATATATATTTTTATAATATATATATATATATAATTATATATATATATATAATATAGATATATATATTATTAAATTATATATATATATATATATAAATAATATTTTTAATATGATATATATATTATATATATATAATATATAAAATTATATATAAATAATATATATATAAAATTTTATATATATTATATAGAATATTATATAATTTTTAATAGATTTTAAATTATATATATATATATATATATAGATATATTTATTATATTATATATAGATATATATTATATATATATAATATATATATAATATTCGTCCCGATATGTAAAATGGTCAATTAGCAAGAACTCTTTAAAATTAAGCCTTTCTGAAATTTTCTCTTATACTTTTAAAGATATATTTTTTTCATTTTTGTTAATGAAAATTTTTAATTTTGCACCAAAAAAATTTTAAAAACTTACCTAACCTTTTTATAAAAAGAACAATTTATTTACCAAACCCAAAACTAAGTATATTTTAAATACTTTTACAAATTTAATACTAAACAAACAAATAAATTATTTTTCTCGTTAGGTTCAGAATGATTTTGGCGAAAATTTTTTTGAAACAAATTTTACTTGTCCTATATGGCAATATGAGCGTTTTAATTAAGCCCAAAATCGCAAGTTTGCCTATTCGGCACGACAATAAAATATAATATAATATATATAAAATTATATATAGATATTAATTAAAAAAATTTTATATATATAAATAAATATATTTTATAAATATATATATATAATTTATATTTTATAATAATTATATTAAAGATTATATATTATTATATAATATATATATAATATTTATAATTAATGTAAATAGATAATTAATTAAAATTTTTAATATATATATATATATTATATATATAAATAATATTTATAATATTTTATATTAAATATAATAAAATATAAATAATATTATATAATATATATAAAAGGATATAAATATATATTTATATAAATAAAAATTTTTTATATATATATATATATATAATATAATAATAATATATATAAAAATCCATGGGGGAAATGGAATAAAAATCTTTCCTCCGAAGCCATTGGTTTAAAAATCAATAAAAGCTGGGAAAAAGGGGGTATAACCCCTTTTTCCTGTAAAGATTTTAAAAAGAATAAGAAGAAGAAAACTGTCAAAGGGGAAATCTAAAGTGCGTGGATGTTTTGCAAATGATAAGAAAGAAAGATTTTGGGGTTTTGAAGGAAAACGGATGTCCTGGGTTTTTAAACGAAAAAAAGCGAAAGGGGGGGGAGTTTCAGTGGAGAAAATAAAAGGGGTTTGGGGCAGGGTTTAAATAGATTAGATAAAGAAGAAATGCAAAAATGTTGAAGGGTAAGCATGGCAGGAAAGAGGGGCTACAAATGTATAAATTCAAGGGTTATGGGGTAAAATAAAGATTGGATGTGAAAAGTGGGGTTTTTAGTAAGCGTGTATGCACCGGAGAAAAGAGAAATGAGAGAGAGAGAGAGATTCTGGGGAAAAGTTAGTGAATCTGGGGGTTTTTAATCAAGGTGAGAGTAATGGGGGTTTGGGGGTTTCAATGCAAAAGGGGTAAAAAGTTATGGGGGTAGTAGTAGGTAAATTTGGGGGGCCAGGGGTAAATGTAAAAGGGGAACCTTTAATTGAGATGTTAGAAAGAAATTTGGAATAAGAATACATATTTATGAAAAAGAGGATAAAAAATTACAAGGGATGATGTAGCACGTAATGAAGTATTTTTAATTTGATTGGGGATAAAATTTGATGGGTAGGCCCGGGATGTCAGTTTTAAAGGGGGGGGCAATGATAATCGGTCATTTTTTAGTTGTACTACTTTAGATAAGAGGTAAGGGAAAAAAGGGAAGGGGGCAACGAAATTTAAGAGGAGGTGAAAGTGTATAAACAAAGGGGAGGAGAAGTTGGGGCGAGATATAAGGACTTTTTGGCAAAAGGGTGGGCTATGCAAATATAGTAAGGGGGGGTTGAAGGGGTTTTGGAATAGTTTTAAAAATGCGTATTGAATGTGGGGCAGAAGTTTGTCGTTATGGGAGGGGGGGTGCGGGGGAAAAGAGGAGTGTTTGGGTGGAATGATGAAGTAAAAAAAAAGGGAAGTTTCAGATTTTTTTTACAAAGCAAAAGTGTTATAAAAAGAGCAGAGTAAATGGGGGTAAAAGAAAGGTAAAGAGAGTGGGAAGATGAAAAAGGAGAGCAATAAAAGAGTGGGAGGGGCACTGTCAAGAAATTTTAATGAAAATAAAAAAAATTTTGGAGTGATTTAAACAAGTTAAGAAATTTGGGGAAAAGTAGGGATTTGTCATTTAAAAAAACAGAGTAGGGAGTTGTAATGGGGAAGGGGAGGTATTAGGTAGATGGCGAGAATATTTTGAGGGAAATTTTAAATTTAGGAAGAAAGGGGGGCGGGAATTTCATGCATGGCCAGGGAGGTATACCCTCTTTTTGGAGTGAAGAAAGCAAATGTAAGTTGGGGGAGGTACTGAGGCATTACGAGAATGAAAGGGGGTAAAGCAGCTAATGAGGGGGATCAGACAGAAATTTTAAAAAGCAGGGGGGGATATATGTTGGAGGGGTTTGGGTACTTTTTTTAAAAAATTTTAAAAAAAGGGGGGAAGGACCTAGGGTTTGGGGGAGAGCATTTTTAAAGTCCCTTTATATAAAGGGAAGGGGGAAAAAAAGAATTAAAAATAAATAGAGAAAAAAGTTTACGGAGTATACCAGGAAAAGTGTACGGTGGGGTTAAATTGAAAGAATTAAGGTAAGACAAATGTAGGTTTGGGGATAGCAGGGAGGCTTCAGAGGGTAGTGAATGTGTAGTCAAGTGTTTACACTAAAATTTATATGTGAACATTTTTAGAAAAAAGGGAAAGGGAATTTTTTTATTGCATTTATGGATTTAGAAAGGCATATATGAGTGGAAAGGAGCAATGTGGCAGATGTTGCAATATATGGAAAGGGGAAGTGCAATGCTGTAAAGAGTTTTTATGGGATTGTGAGGCTCAGGTTAGGGTATGTAGAAAGAGGGAGAATACTTCCCGAAAAAGTGGGTCTTAGAAGAGGTGTTGTCACCATTGTTGTTTAATACATTTATAGAGGGGGTTTAAAAAAAATAAACTGTGTGTTGGGGAAGGGGGGTGGGTTTTAAAATATGGGGAATCAAATTCAAAATGGGAAAATGACACATTTTTTTTCTTTTTGCTGATGATACTGTGCTTATGGGAGATTCTAAAGAAAAATTTCAAAGGTTGTGGATGATTTTTAGAATGTGGAAAAAGGTAGAAATTGAAAGGAAAATAGAAAAAAGTAAGGTGAGAGGGTACTGATTTGTAAAGAAAAATTGGATATCAAATTGGGGAGGGGAGTATG